>JAVRKA010000022.1:4800000-6000000 GCA_034508555.1 Venustoraphidia nigricollis | reverse complement strand
AACTCTGCGAGAACCTACTCCGACAGCGTGGAAACACCACTTTCGGTATTAGAAGTAGTTACTAAAAATTAAAAGCTCTAACTCCGTGGAACTAGTAACTACATCAAAATGAATATCGGAAGTGGTGTTTCTTCGCTATCGAATCCAGCTCTGGCATGGTTGCCGAGGCATATTCTATCTTTTCTAAAAGTTTCATCATCTGTAAAATCGAAACCGTTTTTTACTTCCGCCGCTTAGACCACAAGGACACTAAAATTGTGAAATAAACCTTTTCTACCCAAATTTCGTAATTAATCAACGTAAATAAACTACTGGAATAGAGAAATGATTCTGCCAACTTCTGAATATACCCTATTATATATAAAACTATTTGTATGTTTCAATGTTTGAACGGATTTAACTTAAAAACTATTTAACGAATTCTGACGAAAGCTTTTTTGAAAATTTCAGAAGTGCTATAGGCTATGTGTTATTTCGCAAAGTTAATTATTTTAATTTATTTTTTGGCATATAGTTACTTCTATACAAATACTTCACGTGTTGTCAATGCACAGCGGTATTACTCCTTCTACCAAATCTGTATTATATGTTACTGGTGTATATAAGCCGTAGAACAACCGCAAGTCATTCTGCTTCTGACTTCACACGACGTGCAGTATACAGGTACTCCTAGCCGGAAAATTTTTTCATGAGTACAGAGATAAAATTTTTTAAGATGGTGTCAGTATGTTATCATAACAGAGACTTGTTATTCTCGGTAATACCGAATAAATACGATTATATTCAGAAAATGTGTCTATCTTTAGCAGACAATCTACAAATCGGGGCGAAGTGGGATCGGGCTGCTGGTTATACATGAAAATGTATGTATGTTTGTCGGAGAAAGAGAACCAATTTTTAGATGAAGTATTGAATTTTGACATTCGTATATAGTTGACCAGAAAAATGCAAATTTCTTAATTTTCACACTGGAGTGTGTGGGATACGCTTTAAAAGGAATAATTCGAATAATAATTACTCCGAAACCATCTGAGCTAGAATTATTATGAAATTTGGCGTGAGTGACCTTTGTTACAATCGAAGAGACACGTGCTTCTATATTTGCATCTCATGGAGTTAAAATGTGAGTGGAAACTTTCTTGAAGGGTATGTGTATCTCTGAAACCGCTCGACTAGAAACGTGATACTTGGGAAAAGTACGCTTCTTAAAAAATAAATAAATACATGTTTGACAGTTTCTTGGAAAACCTACCCGAACGAGTGAATGGTAAAGGGGTGGGCGAAGCCGGACAGAACACCTAGTTGAATTATAAGCAGTGAATTGTAAAACGAACGGAAAAATTATTTTAACCTTTTTAGAGGTATTTTTTTGACACTGTTTTTTAGTGTATTTCTAGCACCGTTGTTGAAAATGTTTATATATGTATATATAAATATTTTCAACAATGTCAAAAAATACATCTAAAAAGGATAAAATGATTTTTCCGTTCGGAGTTATAACGCAATTTAGTACACACATCGGAATTCATTATCGCCGAAGCCTACTTAATTAAAATGGACCCAATCGGACCATTTTAAGAATAAGTTTAGGAATCGAAAAATGTTTTTCGGCCCAAAAATACCAAAAAAACTCCCAGAATCATTTCAAAATTGAAATTTAACCCTTTGTTAACAATTAAAAACCAGCTTAACAGTTTATAGATAGTGGATTATTTAATTTGGTGTATGTAGGTATTCGATTGACAATAATATTGAAATTGAGAAAAAATATTATTTTAAGGGATGCATTTTAAGAAACATTTTAAAGGTTAGCATGTGACAATTACCAACTTGTCAAAATAAGGGCCAGTATATTAGACTGGTCCTTATTTGTATAAGCCAATTTTTTTTCAAATTTTTTGTGTTGCTACCCCCTGAAATGGTTCTCTATATTTAAAAAATGATTAGCCTAAAATTTCAGCTCAATTTATACAGTCTAACCTGTGCCGAAAACGCAGAGAACTTTGAAAATACGTTACGTAGAAAGCAAATTCCGAAACTACTTAAATATTACGAGCCATTCAGAGGATAGTTTTTTTTTATTATTTATATTTAAATGACAGATATTACAAGTTACAACGTATAGACCGGATAAACAATGATTATGTGGCAAGGCAAGAATAACTTTGATAATGTTAATATTGTGAAGTTGAGTGACTGAGGAAGCAGTAAATAATTTCGGAACGTCGCGTTGAACAAAAAGTATTAACTGATTTACTCGTTCCAACAATTATCCTCTGAATTGTTTGTAAAATAGAAATTTATATTATAGAAATTTTAACTTGTCTACTTTTAGATCCAAAAGTACAACAAACTTTAGCAATAGTTTTAATGAGATGGTTAAAATTAATTGTTAAAAAGATTAAATCTTCTAGACGTGACACCGTAACGGTCAGAACAGATTAAAGTTACTTGTTATAAAGCCTCTGTAATATAACTTAAGATAATATTATTGAGTTTCGAAAATTTAAGTTTTCAGCTAAGGTAACAGAATGGTCTAATAAATCGTCTTCTACTATATTTCCAACAAATGACATAAAAGTTACGGTCTGACGTTCATTAAGAGGAAAATTCACATAAAATGTAAACCTTAACGACTACAAATTTAACCCAACTTACATATTTCAGGCATATTTGAATTTGTACATTGCTATTAAATTTAAACCTGAGTTTTATAGTTGAAATTTGAATATTACACGTTTTCCAACTTTAAAATAATGACAACAAAAGTTCTTATCAAGATATTGTTGAATCTTTTTGAGAGAACATTACTCTGTACTGTCTACCACAACTTTGTTTTGTTTTGAATTTCTATGAGCTACTCTTTAGAAACAAATTTTTCATCTCTTTGTGGCCAGAGATTATTAGACCATGTCCTGAGTAAATCAAATTTTATTTATTTTATTTATTTACTATTTATATTATGTAAAGATCAATTTCATCCTCATACTATAACCGTGGAATCCACATTCTGAAACGGTGTCCTCTACATGCACAAGGAAAAAATTCGAAGGAAGCGATTTTTCGTTAAATGGCACATGTAAAGGTTCTTTTTTTATTCTGAGTAATTAATCCTTAAAATATAAAAATTCACTTAGAGATAATAATATTATACTGTTTATGTTTCATAAATATACAAGGTGTTTCCTTAAGCCTGTACCTCGCTTATTTTGGAACAAAACCCTATCAAAGCCTATTTATTCGTAAATGAGATGAAGTTCTCTACAAAATAGTGGTGCATTTTGACGACATCTCTATATAGGTCAAAGAGGCAGCATTCAAACATTTTTTATATAGCACCATAGGTATTGTTTAGCGATTCCGATATTGTCTTTTCAACCATACAATAAAATATTGTCAAAATAAATTTAAAATGCGTGTATCTAGAAAATTTTATAATGTAACATTATAAAATTTTCGAGACAAAACCATTTAAAATTTATTTTGACACTATTGATTTTGTTATGCAAAAGTGTAAAAACAACTTGTCTTTTTGTTATAACTTTAACCTTGAAAAATTTGTCACATATGTGTCAATTATCTACTTTGTAATGCGCATGTAAAATCTACTCGGAACATGCTCAGAAACACTAGCCCGTTTGTTTTTTGTATACCAACAGTTTACACTTTTGGTAAACGGGTGTAAATTTCATTGAGATATTATCTACATTTTATTTGATACTCTGCTTTTATATTGCGTACACTTTAATAAAGAGGAAATGATTTGAGAAGTGCAGGGGGCATCTGCATCCAATGCTCTTAAGATATAAAACTATTCAGATTATATAAACATAGAGTTTTGCTTTGAATAAATGCGAATACAGAACAATAGACTGGTAGGTTCATAAAAATTGTGAACAAGGAAACTAGTTCATTTTAAACACTCAGAGAGCACCTACGGTCCGGCAGTGAGGCTGTATATATAATGGAAGAGTGCTTTTAAAGCTCGTGTTAGATAAGAATAATTTTGATATTAAATCATATAATTATACTAATAAAGTTTTTTTTTGTATTTTATGAGCTACGTGTAACTGGGTGGGTTCGATGTGGTGGCTAAATGAGAAAACTTGTGCATACAACACGATTCATGTCAATATTTCAAAACAGTGTAAAAAGAATTACTTATTAATAATTCTATAATATTATAAGTGAACTTGTTTGTGTGTTTAGGGTTTAATCGTTTGATAAATATAAATTAATTTTTTTGTTATCTATAAGGTAGTCGACGTTTGTTTATCTTTCTGAGTAAAACTTTTGACAATAGGTTTGAAGCAAATCTGAACAGTTATTTTCAAAAGTACCTGATATCGAATCAATTTTTTTGTTTAATTCGCACTCAAAATTTTAATATTAAATTTGTATTCATCTAATAAGAGCTTAAGACTGACTCTTGCAGTTACCGAACTTTTCTTTTCGCAATGCCCGATAGATGTAGATTACTCCGAAATGACCTATAAATAACGTTCTGAGTACTAACATGTCGGAAAAGCGGATAGTATTAAGCAGAGAAGGAAATCAATGAAGTTGAAACAACCAATTTTTATTGACTGTGGTATTAAGGAACATATATTTTTTATAAAAGCCATTGGAAGTTTTAAAATATTATTTTTTTTCTTGTAAAGAATTTTACTTGTGATATATTATTTCCGCTAAGAATTACTAGAACCGCATATTTTTATGCGTACCGAAAGATGATTTTTAAAACAGTAAAAAAAACCTCAATATATTGGTTTGTTTCTAAACACTAAATGTATCATGTTTATTAACTTTATGAATCTTATTTTACTTTGTATTTTGCTTGTTTAGTAAGTGTATTTTATACAAAAACACAAATCAAACAAGTACTGTACAAAGTGAAATAAAACCTAGCTCCTTCCTGTCAGGATAACGGCCCAATTTCCTGTTTATTTCTTGAATAAATTTCCGTATCCTTTCAAGCACAATACTCTTTCTTAAGCTTTTAAAAGCTTTTAAGTTTCTTTATTATTTTATCAGAACGCATGTTATCAATATAAAAATTATTTATTAATTAGTATGACAGGCAATAATACACATTGAAATGATTTATATGATTTCTTTAAAAAAATATAAGTAGATTTTGTAGTATTTCGTTAAAATACCAGGGATAAAAGTGAAATGAATTTTTCATTTAACATCCTTATAATCCAGAATGTTTGTTAAGTACATAGACAACCATCAGGAAGTGATTCTATAGCCAATTTTAAGAAATTTTTTTTAAATAAAGTGACGCCGTACGGTGCTTTCTAATAGAGCAAGAGAGTTTCTAAAAACACCTAAAACTAAACAATATCTTCATTGCCCTTACATGTCTTAGGTTAATTAAGCAAGAAAACCTTTTTTGTATGATTTAAATAGACAAACGTGTGTGTAAAAAAAGGTGGCCCATCAAGAGTTTTTTTTTTATTTTTTTTAGTAAATTTTGCTTCTACTAGGTAATGCGTATGTTAAATTTTGTAAATAAAATAATGAACCAATTTTTAGCCGCTGTCTTTAGAGCTTTAACTTGATCCTCCTGAAGTTTGTCTATGTACCTAAGAAACATTACGTATATAGAATAATGCATTAATAACTGTTTAAATTCAAGAACCAAGGAAATTTGTGGTTATTTATGAAAGAAAAGACGTGAATACAACAAAAGAAACAAAGAATGAATGAATATATTTATACGTACAGTATAACTTCTGTTATCCGTTCCTCTCCGATTGGATTACATGCAATTCTAATATCATGCTAATTTCTTAGTACTTTTATTTTCATTTAATCCGGATTTTTTTAAACTATTTCATTCATGGACATACTGTAATTAAAAGCAAGCAATGAACTGACAACTAGTGAGCAATTGTTCGTACTTCTTGAAAAAAACTCATTGTGGGGCCCCACTATACCTAAAAAAGCACATACTAATATTTTAAATTTATTTTTTTTCAATTTTTTTAAACTAATAACTAAATGCGTATGAAATAAGTACAACTATAAAGGTATATATTAAGGCTATGAATATAATTTTGATGCTTTATTCATGCAAAGTCGTCTTGGAAACCAGGGCCCGCGTTAAGGAAGAGACGTTATGGATCCAAATATATTTTTATATTAAAGTACGGTGCTTTAGGTCATGACTTTGCTAACCTATGCGCCGAATCCACTTTAAACTACTGACTTTCGTCCTTCTTGAAAGCTAAACCTAATTCTAAAGTGGATTCAGAGCTTGCCTTTCAATGCTAAATTTACATTAAAGTAGATTTAGAAACCAAGTATGAATCGTAAAAATTACGGTAAACACCATTGAGAGACCGGGCATCCTCTTATAGAACTTACTTACTCTTTAGTACCTAGAAACATTTATATACAATAATAAGAATGAATGCACATCCATTTATCATAGTTATTAATGTCCTCTTATTTTCTCTCTTTTAGCTCCTTAATTGCACATACAAGCTACTTGCTTCTGTTAGCAAAACCAACTACATCTAATATAATGGTGTGAGTTACTTGATTAAAAAGACCACTGCATCAAACGCTAGTCTTTTTAATTGAAAACTTTAACGCTGCCTTAATCTGTCATATAAAAAGTTTCTCATTTTCTTTTATAACTCATATCAATTTTAAAACGTGTACTATCAATTATTCCTGACACGAAAATAGTTTTCCAAACTATATTTTACTGGTATTAAATAGCGACTTAAAATAGTTTTGGGCTATCAGAATTCATTTTGTACAATATTTTTTTCTTTATACCCGATCGAAAGTACGTACATTCGGCTTAAATTTTAAGGCAGAAAGCCTAACATTTATTCACTGCTGGAATTACTCGCACACCATCTGTAACAGCGGGCCAAAACATTTTTCTCGTGCACACTGATACGAAAGTACATACTTTCGACCGAGTATAAAGAAAAATAGTATAAACCACACGGCCAGAGAATTCCTGCCCTTGCGGTGTAATATACTGTTTCTTAAATAAAAAGGATCAGGTGAAAAGACCAATTTTTAGGTACGTTTTTACTGTGGAATTTAGTTTATTTACATTTATTATCAATAAACTTTAATTTATTGAAAATATTATAAATTTCATATTAGTTAATCAGTTGACGCTAATAATTTTTGGACTATTATTGTACTTCATAATTTTATTTTAAAAAAATATTGGTATGACTTATATTTTAACTAAATTTTCGAGGTAATTTCCATTGTATTTTTATTTTATAACTTGAAATTTATTACCTATATCTATTTATGTCTGTTAAAATAGATACTTGAAGAAGTCGGAATAATACCGACGAAACGTCGTATATCGAATAAAAACGTACCTAAAAATTGGTCTTTTCATCTGATGCTTTTTATTTAATTTATTTCAAGACCTGATTTTTCCTAATACTGTTTCTTTATACCCGGTCGAAAGTACATACTTTCGGCTTCGATTTTAAGGCAGAAAGCCTAACGTTTATGCTCTGCTGGAATTACTCGCACGTTATCTATAACAGCGTGCCAAAAGAAAGTAACAGTGAGACGAAATATTTTTCTCGTGCAAATTAATATGTGAAATTTCCGCCAGCCAGTAGTAGCTAATAGCTGTTATTGCGTATAACCTGAAAACTGCTCACTTGAACGTTAGTGTTTCTGTATAATGGTGAATAAAAGAGAAATAGTTATATTAAGTAAAAGTTAATCAAAGAAAATGATGGGCGAATAATTGAAAATTTTGATAATAAACGCACTTTCAGCCGGGTATAAAGAAAAATACTATACACCACACGGGCAGAAGATTGAAATTCCTGAACTGGGCGACATATTACCCTCGGCTTCGCCACACATTGCAGGAATTTCAACTTTATGCTCTTGTGGTGTAATATACTATTTAATAATAGAAATTAGTTTCACGGGTAATTGGAATAAAAAATCAATTTAAACACTCATTGATTGCAACGTTTCGTCTTTATTAAATCAAGACTTTTTCAAGCTCTGGAATTACCCGTGAAACAAATTTCTATTATTACATATTTTGGAATTGAACTTTAAAGATGAATACTATTAATTGTGTAAAATAAAAAAAAAATAGATTACTCTGTATTTCAAATCGACATACACTTAGTATAGCTGTGGGCTTGAGTGCACCGCAGCCGTTTTAGGAGTGTAATATATCTTTCTAGTAGGGTAGTATAAAATATTAGACTTACATGGAAGCTATGAACTACCCAACCAAAGCGCCTTGTAAACTGTAAAATTTGTATAGCGAGCAGTCATAATATATATACCGAATGTAAATGTTAATAGTCTTGTTGCAAGGTTGCATGAGTAAACTTGCTCTGAAAACAAAATTTGGTTAATAAATATTCACTGAAAGAAATATGATACTTAACTTATGAAAAGGTCATTGACCTATCCAGTTAGGGTAGCTATAGATCTAGTAATTATAGGGTTGGAGTATAGAGCTGCTAGGAGAATCCATTGAGAACCGGGTACAAAGTAAGAATGGTGTCGATTTTTGATTGGCCGCCGCATTGTGCTGCATAAAAAAGAAACTTTCTTTTTACACCTTACTACCAACATAAATTTCATGCCACTAGACATACGCAATGCACCGGCCTATAGTAAGCGGACACCACTCACCTCGTTGATCACTGCTCGTGAAATAGAACTCTGCGGGTGAAAAGGAAGGCATATCGAAACTCGAAACAGCGACCAAAAACCGCTGTATTGTCCAACGGAAAAAAAACAGAATGAGGTTGTACACACTGTATATGAGATTTGAATATGGCAATATCGTAGATACATCTTTGCAAACACGAATATATTTAGGTAACCTACGTTGCTCAAAGTTTCAGTCAAGCGAATGATGCGTTGATGTGATCTTCAATCGTTCAGCTCTTCAAATGTTTATTGTATATTTGCACATACTGGACTATATTATCCATGAATATTGATCCCTTTCCCCACAGTACCCTAGTCTACCCTATCTCTCATCCTGCACTACCTTTATTGTAGATACAGGTATGTTTTTTCGATTTTCAGCCATTTTCTCAAATCAAGGGTATTTTGTTGGATACTCTCTACAGGCCGCTAATTAGATTAGCACAGAGCTAACATTTCTTCAAAAAAAAAAAAAAAACTTTATCAGTACTGCCCTTTGGGGCCATCTTTAAATTACGTCAAACGTTAGGGGGAAGGGAAATCATCTCAGATTTGCGACAAAAATATGAGGATTTTAAATGTTGTGATATCAAGTCTTAACAAAATATATTTTTCGGTCCATGGATTGGTTATCAGATATTTTTCCTGTATACTTTTGCCAGTAATACACTATATATAATTATATATTAAAAATGTTTTTCTACGAATTATTACATTTAGAGTAGAAGTGTCATAGTGTGACATCACTTGTCAGGGAAGGTTTCAATGAAAATGTGACTAAATGTGACATAAAGGTAAGGGGCTCTAGAAATCTTAAAAATCGTGTGACGTAATTTATGACCCCTTTGTTCTATTCTCTATAATTAGGGATTTTCTAATTCGATAGTAGACAGGGCCCAAATCCCGAAACTAAAGCGCAGAACGTTTTGGAAACACTGGCTTATAACATATGTGGGTGTTATGAATATTACCTCAGCTTATAATATTATGTGTATACCTATTTTGTTTTGTCATATTTAACATCCTTGCGTATTTCCACAGGGAATCGGAAAACACCCTACAACTCTTTGTCATTCTATAACCCTTACACTAAAGCTGCAAAATTTAGACACCTCCGTTAATTTGGAATTTATGAAATCGTTATTTTATTCCTTGGAGAATATGATATATTATTTTGTTTGTTTCATAGCGACAACAAATTTTATAACGTGTTCTATAATCTAAAATTTAAACAGTCGTAAAGCGAATCTTTGCTTTTTTGGCTTGTACATATACCTAGTACGCAGTCAACATTATTTTGTGTGGTATCGGATATCAGGCTTGGTGAAACCCTAAACTTTGTTTAGATATTTTTTGTTAAAAATAATTACACCAAGGTCTCGTAACGATTTTTTCTGGAGATTGACAATATTACTAAAGAACAAATTATTTACGTTTTCACTTTTAAGAAATTGTTAAAAGCTGAGCCGTGAAGTATATATTTTTAAATGTCTTTTATTTTGTCAAAGTGATTTTCTACTTGTAAACATGACACGTTGGAAAATGTCATAAGAAAGGCGTTTGTATATTCTCGAGCGTTATATTAAATATTCGTAAATCCTGTAACGTCAGAGAGGATTCAACGTAGGTACTTCTACGTTTGTGGTCACAAAACGAAGTTGTTTAAGTAGAAAGCATTTCGTATTTATAATTTATTAGCTGTTCTGCTTAGTTTCATTCGAGTAAAATTTAGAATGCCAGCGTTTCTAAAAATCCATTCTCTTGCCACTAATCGGTTTCATCTTTTGGGACGCGAATACGAAAATTCGTTGAACAAAGATTTCTTATTTTTAACTCAGACGATTTCGAAGTGATTATTATTTCTTTTTCGAATGAGTTCTTTTAATTCTTACTTCGCACACATTGGGGTATTTATAGTTTTCAGATTTTTCCCGGCGGTTCTAGGGGCACTGTCTATAAGTGTACAAAATTTCAACGCATCAGTTTTTTCCGGATAAACATCTTTATATAAATTGATTTTTCTAAATCAGTATTTTTGAAAAAATAAACTACTTAAAATTAATTTCATAAACATAACCTACCATTAGAAATATATGAAAAACAAAAGTAAGCGTGAATAGTAAATTTTATGAACTACCTATGGCGTTTGCCGCATAAATGGTCAAAAATGTTGAAAATATACTGAAAACAGCTACTAAAATAGATAGTGGCTTTTCATTTCATTTTTGACAGTTTATTTGTGTAGCAAACATCACTTCGTATAGATCTATATACAGTGTGTTTCACATTACATGAGGGGACACCTAAATAACTTTTTCATTTTAAAAGCAATCAAACTAAAATTTTCAGCAGTTATGCAGGCTATTAAGATGCATCTTTTTTGTAGGAACAAAATTTTTCAAAAGTCAAGATCTAGCCAACTACGATTAAAATAAAAAGCAGGTTTTCAAGTAAACTCACATGTGCGATCAAGATAGAGCAAAATTTTATTGAAAAAAGTTGTTCAGAATCACAAAAAAAATTTATTTTTTAAATTTCTCAAAATATGAATGTATTCTATAATTTATTTGCTATTTTACTAACAAGAGTGCCATAAAACAATAAAATAGCATATAAATTACAGGCGGCATTCATATTTTGAGAAATTTAAGAAATGATTTTTTTTGACAAAACTTCATACTTAAGAGTTTTTTGTGATTCTGAACAACTTTTTTTAATAAAATTTTGCTCTATCTTGATCGCACAAGTGAGTCCAAAATGGTTGGACCGATTTTGATGAAATTTTGAGGAAATCTTCAGATTAGCCCAGCGAGTAATCCTGTGAAGTTTGGTAGCGATCGGGTTAACAGGTTTTTTTTTTGTTTTTTGGCAATTTTGATTTTTGATTTTTATTTTTAAACATTCACAATTAACAGCGATTGAATTCGCGCAAATCCAATACACGCTGAGAATTTTATAATAATGATTCTCATCTTTTATGGCTATAGATAATTAGATAATTAGTGCTACCCATGTGAAGCCGGACTGGGTCGCTAGTAGTTTATAAACATTACTATGCTCGCCTACTTTAGTTTTTCATATACTTATAATGGTAAATTATATAAGTATGACAAAAACATCATATATATCTCGTGTGCCATGGTATTCCGATTTGGGTGACTATCAAAACTCGCTATTGATCGTTTTAACATAATGTCACTACTCGTCAGTAATATACACTATTACGCCACTAGAAAGATATACGGTCTACTATTATGCATTTGTAGTATTATGTGTCATTGGACGGGTACCCTCTTCAGATTGTGGTTAAAGCGATGGAAGCCATTTTTCTTTTTTTTATGGAACATTTTGACAAGAAGTTGAAAGATTGTCACAATATGAAACATCGTATGTGTCTAGTAAAAAGAATGAGTTTGATTTTCTATTGAGAATCCGTAGTTTGTGCTTGCATTTTGTCAGTGAAATATTTCAATATTTTGCCACTAGCTTGTTCCATTTTGCAAAGCACCCGCAGTATTACGTTTGCATCAGTAAACAGATTCCGACTACTTTTATTCTGAAATTTAATTGCAGGTCTATTTGAAATCTGACACTGTAACGTGCAATTTCAGCCCTTATCATTTCTCTTTAAATACGAGTTACATATGGTGAATTTTTTTGAAATAGATAATTTTCAGCATTCGATTGTATTGGATATCGGTTATCTCAGCCACAAGGCTAAGAGAAGGTTCAAGTAGGTGCATTTTCGATTCGTCACTTTCGGGTGAATTTTTATAGCGAATTTAAGCAAGTATGCTTTTACTTTAGCCGGACGGACCAGCATTGCAAACATAATTTACGCTCTTTTGCAGTCAATTTAAAAAAATAAATTTAATAGCACAAAGCAACCGTAATTTTCAATTTATGAAGATTCCCTAAAATTACTTCTATAATTAATTATATTCAATATTATTAATATTCAATATCATTTATTTATTTATCCGTCACGTCTTTTCGAAATACTTCATGGGAGTGAAATCGTATAAAATACAGCACACACGTATTTCACATACGTCTCCATATTTGCGAATGGTGTTAGTAACATGCTGCTCAGATCGTGCTTTCTTGCAGGTCGCCCGGGTTGCTCCGATCACTTAATTCGAGTATCTCTCCGACAGATCGCACCCCCCCTCCTTTGCTTAGGAAGTGAAAAGGAAGGGATATCGTGTATCGCTGCTGAATTGCTTTCTTGTGGCTTCGTGTGCGACTGGCCTAAGAGACTAGATATATGACTCTCTGTAATATACGAATAATTAAACTTGAATAATTTCTTACAGTTTTTGACTCGCACTGAAACTATATTTATTATTTACTATAGAACTCGGAGGCGAATACGATATAGTCCACTTATATTCTAAACGAGCCACTTGTTAGACAGTGAATGCTTACAAGAATCATAATATAATTCCTTTTTCGGTTTTGTAACTGGTATTCTTATTTATGTTTAGCTATACAAACTTTTATAGGTCCGATATCGAATGCTGTTATTTGTAAATTTAATCAATTATTATAGTTTAAGACCTCGTGGCTAAAAAATGTAAGAATTTTGTAAAAACTAATATTTTGAGATTAGAATCGGAAATCGATGTTTTTATTCGTCCAATATTTTTGAAATCGATGGTTAGGTACGAAAATTTAAGAAACGAATCATCATTATAGTACTACTCGCTTAATGGAGCGGCAAAGCAATGAAATAATGTAAAGGATACAGTACCGTACATAAAAATTATACCGCATGTATGACTCACTTCTTAAATTTCGAATATTGATTGTAGGTATCTACCGCACGTTAGGAAGTTTCGCTTAAATAAAAATAAAAAAATCAATATTTTGCGGATATTTATGAGCTGCTTTAAAAACAAAAATTTATCAATAAAAATTAAATGTGAGTATAATATATGGGTTTTATATGTGAAGCAAAGGTAGAAATGTAAGATTTTCTTGTGATTTTGACAGTAACATATATAGATGTAAAGAAGAATACGTACTCATGTACACAATGCATAGAACGAAAAAGAAATATTAAATTTATGCACGAATAGGATTATATTTTAGGTTTGTTATTTTGTTTAACCAAGCAAAACACATAATAAGCAGTATACAACAAAGTTAATATAGTTATTTATTTATTTTCCGGGAAATGATACCAACAATATTTTCTATTTGTATAAGAAAGAGACATTGCTGTTTAAGCATCACCGGTTTGAATTTTAGAAGAGATTATTTGGAAAATGAAATTTTAAATTTAATACTGTTATTTTTTAGGAAGAAGTAAAAATCATCTTTTCGATTTTCATTATGAAAATCGCAAAAATTGAGAATTCATTCAAACAAACCTCTATATTTCTTTTAATTTAGAAGCTACGGCTATTCAAAGATTATGTAATATTGTTTGGGAAACTTTGAACTGATAAAACTTCTAAACGTAAAAAGATACAGACGTTTATTTGTGTTTATTGGAATCAGAGATATTTTTTTAATGTAAAACTTCTTTAGGTGCAACCTGGGGGTAAATCAAATCTTTCGCTGCAGTTAAAGCAAAGCTTCTGTGACCACAACGTCAAAGATGCTTCAACCGCGGCGTAAAGGTTACATGCATTAAAAAAACCCAAAATCGAAATCTTTCAAAAAAACAATTTAAACCGAAAATGTTTATAAAAAAATTAGACTAATTCCAATGAGCACGAGAAAAGTTTTGCATTTCATTTGGTTTGTAATGATCAAAAAGAAAAATTCTAAGTAAAAAAAAAACAAGTCCACGTTTTATGTAAAATAAGCAGAGTACATGTCCACGAACGTTCGTCTGTATTTTGTTTGTACGTTGTAATTAAGATACTGTATGACGTACAAGGATTAAATAAAAAACGTTTTGTGGTACTAAATGCAATGGTGACAAAAAACTATTTGATGAAATCAATATTTCATTTGTTTGAATACGGGAAATTTCAAATGTGTGATCAATCACAAATTGCATTGTTAACGATGCTATATTTTTAACGCATCGAAGTTTTAAATTAAAGAATTGAACTGTATTACTTATTTATCCTAAAAAGCTTGCTAAAAATGTACAAATTATTTTTATTTCGTCGCTGTGTTGCAAATAAAGAATGGATCCAGTTCATTCCTAGGATTTGTTTTCCAAAATAGATGGTTAGTTGCTATAATATGTGTCAGTGGCGCACAGAATGTGGCCAGCAGAAGTGGACGTTGTGACGAGAATAGAGGAGATGATCATCCTCACCATCTCCACTCAATACGACATGGCACCACCCACCATCACCATCAAGCGCCACCATATACTACGTGTGTGAGTACGGATTGGGTATCTCAAGTGCCTTCTTGTGTTGTTTCTGCTACATCAGCATTTCGTTTTCGTCTATCTGTCCCCTATCTTCACTGCTCAACATATAAACCAGAGGTATTGAACCAGCGGTCAGTCGTCAAAAGAAATATTCTTTCCAGACCCTGACCTCATTTTGATAGTTCGATATAAAAGTTGACGAAAAACTGCTATTGGAGAAGTTGTTGCTGCATTCCCTAAATTGTTTTCAACTGCTCTTTTAGTTTTTACTTATTATAAAAATAATACCCTACATAATTATTGCATTTATTTTAAGTCATGAAATTTTAGATTGGCTTGTATTGAACACATAATATTTCTAAAATTAAATGTTCTTGATTATTATTTATTTATGAAATTTAAAAACATTTGCTTTTTTTGATATGCATTAGTGTTTCACTCAGATAAAATTTGAGGATCCAAGTCTTTTGAATATTATATTATAAATATCCAAAGGGAATAAAGGAACATTTTAAATCATCCCTAAATTTACTTTATGTGAAAAATGTATCAAAGTGTAGACTTTTGATGCGCACTGTACACAAATCTAACGTGTCAGCATTTTAAAAAATATTAAGCCCTTTTTAGGATATATTTTAGTAGCAAACAACGTTTTAGTTTTAAAACTAATTACATAGATAATGGAAAATGGCAGATCCATGATTTTCATATGCTTATTTACGATTCTATTGGCAATTTTAAATTTTAAATTAAAAAATTGTCTCTATGATGATTAAAAATTTCTAATTTTTTACAAATAATTTGGATATCTTCTGTGATAGAATGTATGAATTAAATGGTGCCATTTAATAACAAAATCACTACTGATTTTAATTATGTTTTTTCGTATGTGGCAGACAGAAATATATAAATGGTGAAGTCGATAGGTATAGGGATTTAAAGTGTACATCTTAGTCGAAATTTCATAAAGAGCTTACAATTTCAGAGTCACTATTTCATTTTTTTGTAATGATGTGAATATATGGTAAATAATTAATTAAAGTAATACAGAGTTTGAATGAGTACAATAATATTAATTTTAGCAATGGTACATAGTATTTTAGTGTAAGTAGTTTGTGTATATTTTTTATTATATTTGATACGTTTTCTACGCTGTTTGTTATAGCACATATAGAAACAAAGAGATCTATCTATACAATAAATGTGTTTGTATTTTTTTTTATTTACTATTCTGATGTGAAACAATCCAGATAACACCGAACAGTGACTGCTGTATGTTATACTCCTTGTTCACAGTCTACACTCTGCTGGCTGTATCGTCATTCGACCATACACTTTTTTCATCTTTTTTCGATTCTATAAGCACATCTATTACCTACCTCATCCTTATTCTTCGGTTCAGTGACGGTTTGTTTACTGAAATAAATGAAGCATCACCATCCATCTTCCTTTGATGAAACGAACTACTTTAATATTTTGAATAATATCAAATTCTTGAAAAATCATACGTCGATAGATACGTGAATAATTTACATCTCAGAAAAATAGCATTATGCTATGCTTAACCTCAGACAAAATAAAATAGTCCTTGTTTAGGATTTTTCGATAGATTTTCTTCAAGAATTTAACGGTTGTTTTGCTTATCTTATTATCTATTTTGTTATAACTCCCATAATGCATAATTTTTCTTATCTACTCGTCAAACCTTCCTTTTTGATGCTTACTTTTGATTTTTATGTTCTGCCAACTTGGCGTCTAACGCTCGTCATATTAAATTTTACGTAACGTGAGACTATGACAAATCTATCGACACCTCATTTATCAAAATCCATCAAGCCGCTTAGATTCTACGCGGGAATAAAGAATCTCAGCCATATATCTACATACATAGTACATAGTGTATACAGATCAAAAACATAACCCTCTTTATAGTCTGTGCGCAGGCAGGTAAAACGATACAGGTATCTATGTTCATTTTGGAAGTAAAACTTCTTTGACACGGTATGTAGGGTAAATTGATTTATGAGATTCACGTATGCCATATACTATAAAAATCAGCTGTAGAACAGTAACTAAGTTGGCGACAAAGTAGAATGGTTGTCTCGTAACCTAAAAGTCATAGGTCATTATTATTATTATTATTTTTTGTTTATTTTACAAACATCTCAGTTTTACTTCTATAGTGTGTAGTGTGAAATATATAGTCTATTTTTTACCGGTGACAATATTATTATCATCTTATATAAAAAAGTAACGAGATCTCTATCCGTAATTTCGTTTTCTTCTGGAATTGTTACAGTTTTCATATTTTTGTCTGTCTGTCTGTCTGATTGCATTAACATTATTCAAGATCGTCGATTTTGATGAAACTTGGTACACTATCAATTGGTGTCGAAATTTAAAGTTTGAGAAACTTTGACTCAACTGGGCATTTTTGTACAAACGACTGTAACATGAAAAGAAGTCACGGGTAAATATTAATTTGGAAAGCCACCCACAAATATGTCTTAACGTGGACAAGGATTTACGGGAATGTTGGAACGCTTAAATTATATTTTCATGAAATTCCACTGTTGGTTGATAATTTCTCGTGTTTCTATATATAGACTATATTATATATATATAGACTTTATTCTATAATATATAGGAATCCGACCGTAATTATATTATGTTGCTGGTTTGTTTTAAAAGACAAAAGAATGCAATTAAATTTATTTTCTCTCTTATTATCTTTCTTTACTTTACATAAAACATATGAATAACCTACATTTTTAATTGACAAAACGTTTTTTTATTTTAATTTAATACATTCTGCCACTCACTACACTTTTAAAAAGGATTTGAGGATTAAAAATAAAACTCTTAAACTGATTATATAGACAGTAAAATTATTACCTTTATTTTTCGGTAAAGAAACAATTTAAATATCAACAAAGTATTATTTTAAATACAAATTTAATTGAATTTAAACTTAAATTTCCTTGAAAATGTATTTTGTTTTATTTAATCTACATACTTCACGGTTTTTATTTTTTTGACTTGGGTAGAAAATAAAATATTATGATATAGCGACATAGTGGCGTACAGTTTTTATAGCTTTCCAAAATATTACTGCACTTGGAACCCATCCATTAGCTCACTGTTTAGAAATTGATGGAAAAAAACTTTAAAAAAATATAATTTTTTGCAAATAATTTTTTTAATTCTCCATCAAAATAAAATTTGAAAAAAAAATCTAATTTTGTATTTTTTGAGGTCTTTAACTTTCTGATTATTGTCAAACAGAATATTTGATTTCTTCGAAATTACCGCACGAGGTACAGTTTCGTAACATCCATTATATATGCAGCTTAACCGGTTAGTCCGTATCTTTTTTATAATCAGCACAAAAGCCGGGGCTGATTACATGATTTTTTCATTTACTCTCTTAATCCTCCTTGTTGCATAGATTATCTTCGTTTGTATCGTTCCTTTTTTATACTATTATAAAAGTGGACTTTTTATGTACTTTTTCTTATTATCTGTTCATTGAATTCGGACTTGGGGGAGAAGTAAACACAAAACATATACCGATCGTTGAATAAAAATTACCTATGTTTATATAATAAAAAACTTTTATAAAAAGCCTTTAAAATGCGTAAAATAACAAAGTTTTGAGGACGGTGCCAATTTAATTACTATGACTTTTTATGTACCTTTGTAGTACTTTTATAATTGACGCTGACCTCAAAACTTTATTATTTTATGTTTTTAATAGCTTGTTTGAAGGAGATTCATTTTTGTTTTTTTTTTTATTTTGTATTTCTTAGAGACATCGCAATACGTATTAGTTATTAACCGCTATGCTTCTTAATAATTGACTACTAAATTACTATAAAAAAAACTACGAAATACATTTGTGAAAAATTAATATGGGATCGCCCTGAAGGGATGCGCTATAGAAAAATAATCATCAAAATCGGTTCACAAATGCTGGAGATAGGAGGCAACATGTGTAAAAAAAATTCTTTTTGAAAAGTTAGTCAAAAACGGCTCAGCAAAATGGCGTTGAAATATTTCAAATCGGTTAATCCCTCAAGAAGTTATAACTGAACAAAAATTTAAAAATATATATTTAAATATACATATAGGTGATAAAAGCGTATTAAATATATATATACACCTACATGTCGAACTGAGGTTAAAAAGTCATCAAAGCAAATTCTAAATTTCCAGTCTAATTTTTTTTTAAATTTGAAAGTTCTTTGGAAAAAATACTTTTTGAAAACCGATATATATATTACACGTATTTTGGAAAATTTAAACGCTATGAATAAATGGAATACCTCCTCTGTGTCCAAAAAGCATTTTTTAGTTTTTGACCTGGCACTTTTTTTAACTTTATAATTATATTATATACAATATATTTTCATGTGTAAACTTTTGCTGACTGTTAGCCCCAAAGAGAGATGAAGCACAACTGGTTTCTTGATCAGTTATGAAAATCTTTAAATGTAGCTGCCATTATATTTGAATCTGCGAGAATGTCAAAAACTCATGACTGTTCTCTTTAGCGACGTATGTGTTTGAAAAAAGTAAAAATCGAGGGGAAGTAGAATTGTCCCCGAAAGGGGAAGTTATTTTGTCTCCTAAATTACATGAAACTGACAAAGACAGAATTTTATAGCGTATTGCTAAGTAAATGTGCATGTGTAAATATTATTAATTAGTTTGACATAACAAAAAATTAAACTTGGGAATAATATTAAAAACTAAAAAAGTTAAACTTCTTATGTGAGTTTATTGTTCTGTCTTTGACTTGGGAGCAATGCATATCATTATCGATTATTAAAATATAATA
The DNA here is from genome assembly GCA_034508555.1 of Venustoraphidia nigricollis. Taxonomy (NCBI): domain Eukaryota; kingdom Metazoa; phylum Arthropoda; class Insecta; order Raphidioptera; family Raphidiidae; genus Venustoraphidia; species Venustoraphidia nigricollis. The sequence goes on along the minus strand of JAVRKA010000022.1, from coordinate 5,980,132 downwards.
TTTTGGTAGCGATTGAACACGTTGTATATTATATAATATGGAGTACGTGTTTGTATTTAATCTTCACGGTATTCCCTGGCGTATTGTTTGATACAAACATTGAGTGAACGATCAAGCCAACAACCATTACAATCCCAGCAGCCCTACAGTCCCATTCTTTACAGGAACACTATATACATGTATGTACTACATGCCATTATTTATGTACAGACTCTGCCCTCATTTGTACTTTGCCGTACGAAATTATACAGTGTATCCCACCGTATTTGGGACATGGAGATATAACATGTAAAATCACAAATATGACATATCCTGATTTTTTAGAGAAAGAATTTATTGAACTAGCGAACCCCTGCGAATACTTCGCATCGCTAGTGGTCAGTTAAATTTTATTTTATTCTATTCAGAGACTTCGGCGCCACTACGTCACTTAATATTACCAACAATTGTTAAAATAAATAGATTGCCACCGATGGAGACATTTGTTTTATTTCATTCTATTTTATTCAGACACTTCAGTTTTTCTGAATGTTATTTTCTGTAATGAAATTGTTAAAACTTTTAAGCTGTGATTTTTTAATGAAAACGTTAATTTCAAGATATTATTTTTCGTCATTAGAGAGAAAAACAATTTATAAAATGGCGTATCAAACATTAATTTTGAGACAGTATTAGGGGGATATTTCATACCGGCAAAAACATCTTTGAGAAATAATATATACCGATTAAAAATGATTACTATTAAGTTTTCAATATGATAGGTCACTTAGATGTAAGGAAAAAAAATGTATACAGTGTGGTGCTAAAAAATTTATAATTTTAATGTTTTGATTATTATTAATTGATGAAAAACATTATTATACAGGGTTTGTCCCTAAAATAATGAGACTGACAAAAAGAATATATCGATTCAATCGGTACAATTTGTTAGAAGTCTTCAAAATAGTTTCCTTGGGCAACGCAATTCCCATGTTGCAAAGGCTCCCTGGAAGTCAGCTGCCATAACCTGTTTTAAAGATTCTGTGACAGCCCGTTACATGGCGGGAACAATTTTATAGTTTAATTAATCAGTAAACTACCATTATTTAGCGAAGTAAGCCGAAAATAAAGAAAACCTTCTTAGGATATCCTCTAAAAACTTTAAGCTTAAAATTTTGTTCCGTTGAACAGTGAGTTAACTAAAAACTATTTACTCTCGAACCAAATCAAACTTTCTTATCCTCCCGTATATGAGAAAAGCTATATCGATTCTAATCCTTTTTAGGTTTAAGGGCATACACAAATTTTTATCAAGCATGATTTTTTCTGATAAAGTAAAAATAATCAAAAATATAAAATTAAAAATGTTAACCATACTGTATAAAAATTATTTAGTATGTAGATAATTTAACAGTAATCATTTTTAATTCAGAAAATTGCTAATTTTTTGACACGTGCTGTAATATAAGGATACATTTAAATACTAACAAAAATAAAATCTGTGTGAATATTCCTTAGAATTTTTTTTTACATTGATGTATGTATTTTGATAATTTTTAAATCCGTGTCTTAAGTACACCTCTGGAAGTAGTCGTTACTTGGTCACGCTACTTCTAGAGTAATAATAATAAGTCATAACAAATATCAAGAGCCGAATCTACACGAGACACTTGCCGCTTTGTTGTTTGTCAAAGTCACCACCGGGCACCGTCACCGTCATGAAATGTACAGTCTAAGTGTAAGTGCTACCGTAAAGTGCTATTATACAGGGTACCACCGTGACTGGCGATTACTATAGAACTTGAACATGCAAGGCTATACTTTCGTAATTTCCTACTTCTCTAATTATTTGAGGCAAAAAGAATTTGAATAAAAGTTTTAGGGCATAAAATTCTGCATCTAAATCGACAAACAAAATTAATTTTGCACGATGTGCATAGGCAGGAATTAGAAATGAAACTGTCAAAAATTACTTCAGAAATAGATAGCGATAACTACGGAACTTAAATAAAAGTATGATATTTGATATGTCAAAATGTATTGAAGAGAAAATTACTAAATTTAATATGAATGACAGATTTAATTTTCTGGGCTTTCATTATCTATTTCTGAAAGCATTTTCGACATTTTAATATACACTCTGCGATTACCAAGCAAGCAGACATAATTTTAGTTCCCGAATTTTATGCCTTAAAACTTTTATTCGAAGGATTTTTTGCCTAAAACAATTTAGAAAGCAAGAAATTACGAAAGTAGTTGATTTTGAATTTTAAAGTCATGCACCACTTTATATACACATTGGAAAGTGATCAACAGAAATCTCGTCTTCTATTTAAATAGAACAAATATTTAAACAGAAATCTTACTTTTGGAAAGAAAAACTATGGCAAATTCTAACATTTTTAAAAGCAATATAGTGTGTAATATTGAAATAAATGTAAATAAATAAAAATACGAAATTAATTAAAATTTCCAGACATACATATTATAAATTAGTTGTATTCACACATTATATTCTATGCACATATCATCAGTGAGGCATGGTACTGGAGTAATTCAAATAATATTCCAATGCGTACGATAAAATTGATCGAAATACATTTAGTACAAGTCACAACAAATCTAACTACTTACCTGCGACATACGAATCATTCGTTCTTCTAGGAGATTGATTCTTCGGAAGCATCTGCAATGAATGTTGTAAGCTACAGCGAGATTACTTTTGACGAGCCCTGTATAAACTAGAAGTATACACAATATAGTAGGTATATGTGAAATGTGAATTATCAACATTGCGTAGCGATGGCAGCAAGAAGCAACCCACTTTTATAAGAAAAATGACGCAACTGCTTTATCTCGCCTGTGCTGTACTGTGTTTTGTTACTTCCCTAAGGAGTCGGAGACTGAACATCTCCGAGAGTAACGGCCTCACGCAAAACGTCACGTATTTAGAGCTGATATCATACATGCATGCACTCATGACTGTTCTAAAACAGTTTCCGTAATGCTACATTTTTTTAATTTCATTATCGATTTTAATATTTCTTTGTTATAACGCGTTTATTCGTAGACTCGCCCGTTTTATGACAGAAACCTGTCTTGCCACTGACTGAGGTCCAATATTATTACTTCAATCTATTATCCTGCGGTTTTTATCGCGTTAATGTCGATTTTGATAGAAAATTTATCTGAAAAATAATCTATGCTTTAAGTTTGGGTACCAGAAGATTGTATCCCACCAAAACCATAAATGTGAAAAAATAATTGGGTTTGCCGACTTGGCCCGGAAAAAAAAGAAGTGAGAGCACTTGGCAAGTTTACGTACACGAATCAATTACTTAGGCACAATATAAAAAATAAAAACTCGCCAAGCAATTTCATAGATCTGACTTCTTTTTTTCGGCAAAGCTGGCAAACCTACCTGTTCTTTGTATCGAACTTGGCCCATTTTGGTAAGATTTCGAGATTAAATATTTTTTTAAGTTATATTCTTACTTTTTCTACCTAAACCAGACATATAATATTACAGTTATATACCACACTTCATTATATCACACGACTAGATGCGACGAGTCTTCGAACGACCGGTTAATATATTTGAGTCGTAGCTTCCAGCACCGGCTAGGCGCTTGTGAATTATTATCCATCAGTCAATGTTTAGAATGTTGATTTTGTCCACTACTACCTTGAAAAGTATTCCGCCTAGACGTATAATCTTTTGAATACAGTTTGCGTGACCCCCCTCCTCCCGTGAAAATTCAGTTCTATAACGTAACTAGCCTCGAAGACAGAGGGAGACGAAAAGGGTCCGAAATGGTTCGTGTAAATGTAGTGCACAGTGGTTTGCGAGAACTTGGCCGGCGCATTCCGTGCACTATGACACCATGTTTCCACGCTATTGTTATTATTTTTTTAAACTCCATGAGGTTTGTTTCAATAAAATAATTTTATTATCGGTATTTAGTGTGTAGTGTTAACCGGAAGGATGTATTTGCTCGTCCTTCTTAACAAATTATTTGAATTTATCAAAAGAAAAAAAATGCACATGTACTCAGTGCCATTAAAAGTTCACACTGCCAAGTAATGATGGTACATACAATATAATGGATGACATGTCATGTTGAAGAACGATAGACATATTACACAGTGACCTTTATAGAGAACAGAGGGCAATATTGTTATAACAATAACATAAAGATAGCATTTTCTTTGTTGCCTAGAGTATAGCGAGATAACGCCATCATCACTTCTAGTAGTTGAGAAAGATTTGGTACAGTCACGTCCTATGTTAGCTGTTGTCTGCCAGAAGGCAGTCGGTCGTCCTGCACACGACCGGTTCCCGTTCGGGGTTTCCCTTTCGTCCTTGTAGTCGACGGACCACAACGAGCGTACTGGAATGAGATAATGAATGAATTGATGGTTGCGTTCTCTTTTATTTTATTGATACTGGCTGCCATTAATGGACGTAACCCCTTATTTGAATGTACATTAAATATTCGGTAGTACTTACAATAATTGTTAAGTGTTCAAAGGGAATATTGTAATACTAATGTATTCGTTCAAACTTACATTTTCAAATTTATATTATACAGTTGAAACAAAAACATCGCCACTTATAAAAAATTGATCGAATATTCTTTTGTCTATGAAACAATATTAAAACAATGCTGTTTGAACATATTTGTTTTACAATAAAAAGAAACCGACGAATGTATTTTTTACAGTTTCCCCCTGCAGCAAGAAAAGATAAAAATAAACATTCCGTTCTCTAAATAATCATTGATACTTCATTACTATGCTACATTTTGAAATAATATATTCTAACCAAGTTCTCAAGCAAAAAGTCTCTGTTGCCTTTAATTTAGAAGTTATAAACGTTTGAATTTTTTGCATACACATGCACACTTGATTTGAGAAATATTTAAATGATAAAATTTTAATTTTATCAAAAATCTGAAAAGAAGAGTTTTTTAAAAATCTTTTTCAATTATCAAGAGACGACTTCTGTGTCGCTTCTCTATTGAAACTTTAAACAGCCGTTTTGAAATCAAAAGAGATTACAGAAGTGCAAGTTTGCCTAATGGAATGAGCATTTTTTTCTACCAGAATGATTAAATTGAAAAAAGAATCCAAGGGAATTTATACTTTATGAAAAATTACATTTTTTCAACTACGTTTTTCTGGTTTTCCAAATCGTCAAGCGGAGAATTACCTTACTTATAAATCACCTTACTTATAAATTAAGCACTGTTAACAATTTTATCCGCTATTATCTTTAAATTTCTACTTAAATTGTCTATCACAGCTACTACGTAAATAGAAGCCGATCCTGGTTATGTTAATTTAATATTTGAAGTTAAACTTCGTTGGCTTAAAGGATCCAAAATAAATTTATTATTGAATTGATTTATGCAAATTCAGTAAAAAAATTATTTTGGATCCTTTAAGCCAAAGAAGCTGTATTTCAAAGACAAAATAAAATTTTTACGGTATTATTTTGTTGTCAATTATAGTCATCTCAAAATAATAAAAACGTGAATAAAACTAATCCATTTTTTGAACGTACAAACATAAAATAAAACTTTTTATTATGTTATTCTTTTTGTAGTTAAATATTAATATTATAATATTTTAGATGTGTTTGTTTTTAAATATGCATATTTTTTGTCAGCCTTATTTTAATCCAGGAAAGAAAGCTGACAGTATTTTTTCCGCATTGTACCACACCATTTTCTATGTCTGTTTAAATAAACGCAGATTCTTGGTCACAAGCAAAGAGGATTAAGTCAGATTTTTTGTAAACATGTTCAAATTTTTTGGTTGGTGAAGATTTCCTCAGTTTCGAATAAACCACTCGAACTACACTTTACATACACTAGGTTCATCTTGATCCACGTTTCCCTTGGAACAGAGGTAGATGTTTTTTTTTTTACTAATTCACAAGAAAGTGGGTGCGTGTACTTATGGTTGAACGTTAGAAGTTATACTTCTTTGGCATGACAGTTAACCTCAGTTTTATTGGAGCACGTAAAACAGTTTATAAATACAATGTTTATCACTAGCTAACAATTTTTTTCAATAATACATACTCACCAATACTCAATATTAATCATTATTGTATTTTATTTATAATCGTATTGAAATAAAATCCGTGTTATGTGTGGAAAGACCTGAATAAATTACATAAATACAGTTATTAGACACTTCGCGCATGCGAATATTGTCTCTACCTCTATTATGTCGGTAGCTTTTTTCTGCAAGCAACTGCATCCTGTTAATTTTGATGTTACATTGTGCGTGCGCGTTGTAAAAATTCATTCTCATCATTTTTTTCATAACGCGCCAAAAAAAAACAGCCCTGACTGACTGAGTCAATTGTTTATCAATAGCCAGCTCAAATCGCTGAAACTTTGGAGAGTAAGTTTTTTTAATGACGTAAACACCTTCTCAGAAGAGATTCTAAACATATTAACTCCTCTTTAAAAATAAGCGTTTTTCAAAATTCAACCCACAAATTTGGTGAACACATTACCGCCCGTCGTCGGCTAAAACTCGACATAATCTACTTTTCCCCGTGGCTACAGATATATAAATAAAATAAAAATAACCTTTAGCGCTGTGCTATTTGTGTTTTTGTTCCAGTCAGATAATTCCAGTTTACCCGTTTGACAGGGTATGCGTTCGTTTCCATCTTTCTTTATCATATGTCATATGAATCATATATTCTCTTCTATCTCATTTTATCACATTTGTCACACAAATCGGTCATGTTACAATTTTTAGGTCTGCATGTTTCTGATAAAACAAAATGATGGAATATCTATTTGAAAAGAAAGAATATATTGCGATGAAATTTTGCCAAGAGCAGATTTCAAAAATAGAACAAAAATGCTAAAACTATGATAATAATTATTTAATGAGTAAACCCATCAATGATAAAGTTGCGTAGGAATTGTTATCTCAATTTGAACTAGCAAAAGTAACAGAATTTTGTAAAATGAACGGTCCAACACAACTTGAATTTTCCTATTTAAGTATAGTAACATCGTCACTCCTCGCTGATGACATCAAATGTTGAGCGTCTATAATCTACAATCTTGTCACTCCCACAACGTCTGTCAGTTAATTTCATGTTAGATATATAGTTTACCATCAGCACTTAGGATGACGCCACTTTCGCTTAGTTTGACCCGAAAATAATTTCCCTAAAGGCGAAAACATGCTCTACGTGTATATTCCGTCACCGACATGCCAATTTTTGTCCCCGAAAATAAATACCTAATGGTACACTTTCAGTGTACAATATACAAGATATATTACAAATTAACTTTACGGTAGCAAAAATAAATGTAGTATAGTTACAAGCAGTCACTATTCTATATGTTCGTTCCCTAAACAAAATTTGCAAAATTATACGCATAAATTATTCTGTGGTATTGTTCGGGAAAAAAATTATGATCAATATTTCGATCAGTTTTTGGTAAGCATCAACATTGAAATTTTACGTTCATAAGTCAGGTGAAAATGTGAAATAGGCTATGTGATTTCATTTGAAATACAATATGTCGGACGCCTTAAGATGACGGACTATTTTTTTCCATAGTCTCCTTGAAATGAGTTTCAAACAAAAGTAGACTACAATAGGCTATGTGATGTTATAAAAACTAAAATGAGTTAGACAAAATATTATTTAAGAATCTTTAAAAAACAATGGTTTAAAAAGTGTACTAAAAAGAATAAAATATTTTTTCTGAGCTTCAAGAATTTCTAGGAATTTTACATAGACTAATAAAACTAAAAGTTGCAAGCAGAAAGTCCATATAAATTTTTTAAAATTCTTCGTTAGCTCAGAAAATGTTAATTTACTGTTATTGCAAATTTATAAAAGCGTTGTTTTGAAAAATTCTTTTTTATATTTTTTGATTACATTTATAATTTAGATAGTACGTTATTACATAATATAAACTAGATTATAATGACACTACATTAATATTTCGTCGATAATATCAATGTTATAAAAATTGCAAAATATTATTTTCAAAATGATGTACACATTTTTTGTTTGATGTGTAATTTACATTTTTTTTCTCACACTGATTTGGCATATATATTGGTAAAATACGAATCCGAAAGATTTTGAATAATAACTTGATATTTTTTTACATATTATGTTATGTAATAATTTATTCTGTCAGCTATGAATATAAAAGTGAGTGGTCGCTAGGTCGGTTCCTTTACCCTAATCAAAATGTACGAGTTTTAAAATAGAGAGCTTTAAAAATAATAATTCAATAAAAAGTTATTTTCAATAGACAGAAAAAACTGTTTTACATAAATCAATATATCTATTCACTGTTTAAAATTATTACTTTATTTGGAGTCGTCAAAGAAAGATGAAATTGTATGTATGTAGAATAAAATTGCATTAAAAACCAATTTAAAAATATACTTACAAATTCACGACGTATTTGGAAAGACTTATTTAAAAGCTTGATAGATTTTTAAAAAGGCAAAATTTTGAATGCAAAGTATTATCAAGAATTTTAAAAATAGCCTTTTGTAATATTCAACTTATTCAAAAATAATATTAATAAAACGAATCTACTACTACTATAATACGAAATCACCATATCTTAACGTACATTTTAAAATTGCTTAACAGTGCATCGCTGTTCTTTTTTTTATATTTTTCTGTAAGTGGGTAATGACTGTAGAAAGACTGAATTAATAAATAAATAAAATTAATCTATCATCATCAAGACTCGAGTCCACTATCGTTAGAATGCAAATTCATTGTTGCTCGCTCAGAAATTGTCCACAAAATTATATTTTACTTCGCCATACCAGATGTTTCCGCAAATTAAAAAAAGGCGAACAATTAAACTGTACGCTTTTAGAATACATAATGCCACTTTTTTCAAGAACTGCCAGAACTGAACGTCATGAAGAAATAACTGACGCTCTATCTCAGGTAGCATTTTCAGATGTCACTGATATGGTGGGAGAAACGTGTTGATTATGGTGTGGGTAACGGGTATTCTCTCTCCCATTAAGGTCGTGGTTACAATGCAGTCGTAAACAGTCTTTATCATCATTATTGTAGGTCGCAGTACGGCCGATAAAGTGCTATTTAACCTTTAATTACTGGTTGAAGTATCGACGTGGTTTTTATGTGTCTATTGTGTCCAAGTGAAATTATATTTTTATAGGATACCTAGATAATAAATAAGTTAATAGAAACGTGCCCGGTCGGTTTCCTCTTACAATACGCTTATTACAAACGAAATTCCTCTCATTTCTCTGAGGACTACAATTAGAGGAAGGACCTTAGCCAGGCTTGTAGAAATTCACGGCTAGGTATATATGCACTAACATTTCTTAAGGTATTTGGTAGCTATAATATTGATTTCTGACTTCTATAAAGGGTGTCTAAAAACTCAAGAATTGTAAAGGAATTTTCTTTGTAAAATTGTAATTTAGAAACAGTCTTATCTCGAATTAAAGTCGTTAATAATTGTTTAGAATTTGTAAATAAATCTGTTTAAAAATACCACTACATTCTTAGTAGTGTATTTAGGTTATATAATTATTATTATAATTATTATGTATTATTAACTATAATCGTAAAGTTTTTAAGATGAAATATTAAGTTGTTATAAGTTACAATAAATATAATATTTTAATAAATAGGCAGGATGGTGAACCGCACATGTATAAATAGGGATTTAACATGTAAAATAAAAAAATTGCAATTTCTTGCACTTCTGATTTTTTAGAGCAATTTTTTTTTGATTGAAAATGATCATTATTAAATTGTCTACATCATAGGTCACTTCGTTATAATGCAACTAATTTTTATACAGTGTAGTTACAAAAAATGCACATTTTTAATGCAATACATTTTTGCTCTAAAAACAAGAGAGTACAAAATTGCATATTTATGGGTTTACATGTTAAATGCCTATTTACATATGAGCAGTTCACCCTATATATTTACTAAAACTAAACTACAGAAATTAGAACGTAATATAACTGCTTACACAAATTTGTTTGCAGCTATTAATGTTTTCGTAATAAGATTAAAAGGACAAACACGATAAAACGCGTTTAAATGAAATATACCTTCAAAATTATCAATATTAACTTCAGAGACGACCTTTATATACCTAGTGAGACTGTTCTGTGACCTGAAGTTAAATACATCCTATCTGTCTGGTCATATGGCATGTCAAGTCTGCAAAGCTACTTAAGAGACACCGTTGTCCGTAGTGTTCCGCACCGCGCCGCGCCGCACCGTGCCGTGCCGTCGTCAGGGCAACCTTTTGCTTCACTGACAGTTGACACCACCGCGATCATTCCAAAATCACTACAATGTAACATCTGTCTATCTATAGCTATGCCTATCGAGAATATCTTATCAACTGATTTTTAAACAAAACGCTCCGAAATCTACTTTTGAAAAAAAAAACGCTTTTAAAATTGAAATTGATATTTATTTGTTTTAGTTACACAGCTTACTTGTATGGTAAAACTTGGTTGTTTGTTCATCCATCTGTACAGTACTGGCTTGTATTTTGTAAACGGTCAGTCGTAGTTCGGGGGAGCGCTTTACCAAAAAATATAATTTTTTTGGGCATGTTATTTTATAAAAATGTACAAAAGAAAATATGTCCCCTCTCCGAAAGTATTAAAAGTCACTTGTATAAAAAAACCAGCATATATAAGAGAATGTCCGATTCCGGGAAAACTACAGCGAATGGTGTACAGAACCATCGGCGCATGAACTGCGTCCATGCTTCACCGTTTTGTTTTTAAACACGTTAGTAATTAAGAAAAAAAAACTAAAAAATGGCTTCTATTTCGTTGTATGAAAACAGATACCCACAAATCTACGGCGCCAACTATTTTTTACAATTTTTTCGTGTGTTCAATTTGTTTCAATGTAAGGCGTTCTTCATATACGTAGGGCAATCTACACATTAACACGCACAAACCGTAACACGCACTAATTTCCTGTACAAGACGAAGCCATCGCAAGCTATAATTAACCTCAAAATCTTTGGGTACGATAAATCAAAATGGAGTAAGTGCCATATAGTGATTTGTTTGTGCAATCGTTTAAGTAGCTAAATTAAGACGTGTTAGTAATTTGTGTATATAACCTCAAAATATTCGTTCACATAAAACAAAATGGCGTCAAAACTGTTTTGCGTTTATACGATCGTTTTTAAATAGAGTAAGCTATATCAGCATTTTATCTGTATAGCCCCCAAAATTTTCGTTCAGATAAAGCAAAATGGCGTCGGTACAATTTAGCGATTTGCTTGTGTGATCGTCTTTAAACATAATGGTATTAAAACACCTGTGTCAGTATTATATGCGTGTAAAACTGACCTGCAAAGAGTAGGCAACCGGTAATACTCCAGCTCTTCCGTTTCTAATAGTTTTTATAGTCGACGTAAATGTCGCTATCATTTATCATGAAAGACGTCTTTCAACAGTTTATACTGCACATTTTCATATAAAAACTTTCATAAGTTGTTCGAAAGTTCGAATTGAACTTGGAACACTGTAAAGGGGCTCTTTAAAATGTTTCAAAGTTTTTAATATATAATTATTCGGGTGTTACTTGATATAAATAAATATTTTAAATTTAATAAAATACCATATTTTAGTTATTTACTTAGAGTTTTATTTCATAACAATTATTTTACACATAGTGAGTTCGTCAAAAACAGACCTTAAACTGAGGTTGAAAAAAATCCATTTTTAACGCGACTGCAGGACAACAAAGCCAGGGTATGGCCACGTATGCACGTAATACGTATATACGTAGTAATGTATCTATGAGAGTCTTTAATCTCTCTTAACATGAAAACGGCTGAATGGATTTTAATAAATGAAGTGTCTTTAGTTGCGCCTTAATCCCGAGAGTAATACATCGATGTAGGTATGAAAACACAACAAAACAAAAACAAAAAGAAGAAATACAACTTTAAAAAAATTAAAAAGCTGACTGGGTAGAAAGCGAACTAAAAGGATTTGTTTCAATTCTTTTCATTTTTTACGTAGTCGGATTTTTTTTTTTGTTACATTTTTTTATGAAACAGAAAAATGAATATTAAATATATTTTCCCTCGACGTAAAAGGGTCATGGCTACCGACTATGTTAGTGCTATTGAATGATGATGAATATGTAGTAAATGATAACATGCAGTAGTAAATGCCTCCAACTGCATGGTAAAAGTAAGTATTTAATATTATTTAAGTATGTATGTATAATTTACTAAAAAATATTCCTAAAAAATAGTAATTGAAAATTACACTAAATAGAAGTATCGACCAAAAGTAGGACAGAAGCCGAAATTTAGTTTCGGTTTCAACTATAAAATGTGGTTTCGGTTTGAACAATAATAATTTTTGATGGGTTTTAAAACGAATGCCGGAAATTTACTTAAACTCTAACAATTGTAATAAAAACCTTATCCCAGTTGTGAAAGTCGATAAAATAAATGAATTATATTGCCGTATTACCCGTATCAATTCTGAGAGAAAATAAATTAGACGCACGCGTCGTCAGCTATCTAGAATATATGTGCTGTTTGGGTCATCAATAAAAACGATAAACTTAAAAAAAAATAATTTTGTTAGTGAACTAATTAAATTGATCGTTTTGTTTAAATTTCAGATTTCAATTCAATTTTGTAAAAAGTACGAGCTGCTCGTTCCATAATCAGATTGAACACGTTATTAAAAAACTAATATGAATTCTTCTCAAATAAAAATTCTATGTTTATAAAAATCGGATGTTTGTTCTATTTTATTGGTACGTCTGTACGCTTCAGATTATTCTATTCCGAACAGAAAGACTAGTATTATTTTTCTAATGTTAGCTGTTGAAATTGTTAGGAAATTACATTTACAGTGTTTTAAATTTAAATTTTCAAGAATGTAGTTAATGCAGGGTGCGACACAAGAGGTCGATTTTTTAAATAAGCTACCGCACTTTTTTTTAAATTTTACTTTTTACAGTAGGATAAAGTTGACCTTGAACTGAAAAATATTTAACAAGAATATAAAATCATATTTTAAATTTATTTTAGCGTCTGAACAGATTAAAAACTGACGTTTGTTTTTTGTTCATTAAAAAATGTCTTAGGCAATACTAATTTATAAACAATTATCGTTTTTATAGAACTGCAAAATAGGGCTACTTAACCCTTATTATTAAATATATTCATCTTTAAAGTTCAATTCCAGATATATGTTATAATAGAAAACAGTATCGTGGGTAATTGGAATAAAAATAAATGAATTTAAACACTCATTGATTGCAACGTTTCGTCTTTATTTAATTAAGACTTTTTCAAGCTTCTGAAAAAAATTTTACAAAAATTAACATACATATAATAAAAATATTAAAGATTTAAAGTTAATTTATTAAACATTTAAATTTAAATATTTAATATTTTTATTATATGTATGTTAATTTTTGTACAAATTTTTTCAGAAGCTTGAAAAAGTCTTTATTAAAAAAAGACGAAACGTTGCAATCAATGAGTGTTTAAATTGATTTATTTTTATTCCAATTACCCACGATACTTTTTTCTATTATTAAATATATTGTAGTATTAGTCCAGAACATTTTTGTATTTCGCTTGAATGTATTTATATAGCATAAAATAACATTCAAAATTTTAAATATAGGTATAAGTTGGCACGAAAACACGAGGCGCCATTTTTACCTACTGTGACGTCATTCTTGTAGTATAAAGACAAGTGAAAATATGGCTTCCGTATCGTTTATACGAGTTCGTTTAATGTTTACTCACGTGTGTGTGTCGTTCACTAAAAGTCTGACGTCACACCTCAAACGTTTATGGCAGGCAGCGTTTTTTGACATATCAAAAAATTGCAATTTTAAAATTAAAACAATAAATAAACCTCGTGTTTTTGTGAACACAAACTAATAATTTCTGTTCTAACCATTTATTTTTTATAGTGTCAAATATCCTATTCTGGGTAAACGAGAATATTTTGAAATCGACAAAATAATTTTACCGCGTTATTAAAACTGCGATATTGGAAATGGTTACTAAACAAGGGTGCATCTATTATGTTAATGATTTGCGATAAAATTTGATATTTGCAGTGATCGATTTATACATAAATACGTATGCCATAATAAACCAACATTAAACCTGAAACATTCTACTTAGGCCCGGTGCACACTGCGGTTTGTGATATATCAGATGAACAATTCACATTTCGCACGTACGTCCATCTTGCGTTAATTTCTTCATGCGCTTGCAACTGTACCGCACATTCAACTGCGGCCGGTAGTAATTTGCAGTCTGTTAAGCGATCCACGCATCCGTTTTATAAAAAAACGTAAGTGTTGTATCTATAATGACGAAGAATGATAGAGATATTAAATGGTTTTTTTTCGATGCGTTGCCTTATTTCAGCGGTATTGTGTGCCTCAGTTACTACAGCCACGCAGCGGTACCGATCTGTGCATCGGATTTTAACCTTTTGAATCAACATGTATAATTTACTCCCTCTTTTATTATAAAATGTTTCTAAATATTTTTATAATTAATATAAATAAATGTAATGATTCATGCTTCATTTAAATCAGATAATTTGTTTTCTAACGGATTACGTGGTATTCTTTCCATATATTTCAATAATTAATTATTTCTGTTTTTTAATATATAAAAATTCTAAAGTTTTTACAGGGTGTGGTGAAATAAAACTGACAGTTTCGTTGATATAGTTGAAAAACACAATTATTTTTATTATTACTAAGTGACTATATAGATAATTTATAGTGATATTTTTTTATTAAGGGGGTATTCTTATGTGAACGCATAAATTTTACCTCTTTTTAGGGAATTTTTTTTAGACGACAATAACATTCAATCATTTTAATTTTTTTATATGTTTTTGTTTGTATCTTTAACTGTATAAAAAAAATTTTTTTCTCTTATTTTACATTTTTTATATATATATTTTTTTTAAATTAAATTAGACACTAAAAAAAAGCAGGTCACTGGTCATGGTAATAGCGGCTATTCATGTTGTCTGAAATAAAAAAATCGAATGGATCATTGTTCAGTAGGGATGTCGCTATCGTCCCTACCAAAATTAATCAATTTCGTTAAAAAAAAAAATGGCGGACTGTAGAAAAAAAGTTTGTTTTTTGTTAATTTTTTTGTTAAAAATCGGTTAAAAAAATAAGAAAATATTTTCGAAAATAAGCAATTTTGGTACGGACGATAACCATTAGCGAGTAGAAGAACATATATAAATTTCAAAGCAATCGGTTGAATACTTTGAGCCAACAAGTCGCTTATACGGCTCGTCGGCGACTATGAGTTGTAATTTATTTAAAACTAGGAATTTCGGTCTCTATTTTTCACAGCATATTTTCGATAGGTTTTACTATTGAAATATGAAAAAAAAAAATCGATTTTTCGAAGTGGTCACATAAGAATACCCCCTTAAAAGAAATTTTGCCTAAATCAGGAGAGAGTTTCATATTTTTGATATTATCTGTTTATTCCCTATTTACACATAAGCAGTTCACCACCCGGTATATACTACGTATATAGGTTAGATAAGAGAACGTATCTCACTAATACAGAGATGTAATACTTTGTTTACTTTTAGTTGGGTTCATTCGTGTGTAGAGAGTGGAGTTGAATCGAGACGAGAGTTTGTGTATCTTATAAATAAAACTTATTATACACATACGTGAGAGTGTTCGTAGGGCATTGGAGCTATGTGAAGGGTCATGGGTCAGAAGTGGTCCCTATTTTAATTAAAGGTCTGATTCGCGCTCGCTCGATCGCTGGCTTGGGTGCGGGTGTGGTGTACAAGTAACACGCTTTATATAACGGTGCCTTCTAGACCTCTTCACTCGGTTTGACGAACCACGCCTTGCTCTGCCGATAATCACTTTCATAAATACATAAATATACAAAGACGGTCTAAAAGTTTCTCGTGTCAACGTAAAGTTTTATGATTTATTATACACTAACTTAAATATTAGTTACATAATAAGATCGTTTTTTGATGTAATGTTATACATTTTAAAATTAAATAAAAGACAACTTTATAAATTATTTACACTAGGTCACTGTCTCCTACCTAAAAATTACGCGCTCTAGGTCCTATTTTTCCCAAAATATATATTTTTACGTCGAGTAAAAGCTAATGGTTACCCCTTGTGACGCCACAGGCCAAATTTTGTGTTAAAATCACAGAACACCCTTCTGAATGTCAAATAGTTTAAAAGGGTGGCGCCACATTCGATTACTTTCGACACTTTCAATGCACGAGTTCCGCAAACTTAGTTAAAGGTCGTATTTTTTATTGCATTGCCTTAGAAGCTTGCGTTTTTTAGAGAACTATCGGGCTGTAGACCTTAGTGTTTGATATTAATTTTAACGTAATACCTTCAACCGTTCTTGAGAAAAAGGACTTTAACAGAACCCTAAAAATTAAGTTTGAGAACCTGATCCGACAGCGGGAAACCCTACTTCCGGCTTTCATTTTGATGCAGTTACTAGCCCCATAGACTTAGAGCTTTTAATTATTATCAATCTGTTAGTCGGTAAGAGCAATTCAAGAATATATATTGCTGCTATCTTAATTTTTTAAATAATGATCAAGCATATGACAATTTAGTTTTTTTCATGTAATAACATGAAAAAACAAATTCCTAAAAATTGTTCAATTTGAATGCGTCCAGGTAGATGTGACGTCTTATTCCCTCAAAAAACTAAAGCTGAATGTACATAGAGAAAAAATTGAATATACAATATACACGTCGAATTGATAACCTTAATTTTTTTTAAGTCAGTTAAAAACTGATTTTGGCTGTTTCCCGCTGTTAAATTAATTTGAGAAAAGTTTGATTTGACTTGTTTTTGTAATAAATTCATTTATGTCGTTTGTCGTGTCAAGGAAATGAGCAGTTTAAATGAAATAAAATAAAGTTTATTTAAATGAATTGTACGATATTCTCAAAGCGTTTCTCGATCTGTAACTCGGTAGGGGGTTCACAAGTTCATTGGCTTTTGTCGCTACCCCTGCTGATGTTATTTAAAAAGAAGTCATATATACTGAACGATCATTTTTAAAATTCTTATTCTTTTTCGAAATAAATCACTTTTGAAATATTAAAATATTGTTATTACTTCATGCCTTATTGGAAATGGAAGTATGCTACAAGTTGAGGTTAAGAAATAAATATAATTCCGTGGATGGAAAATATAAAAATTATTTCGTTTACAATCATTCCTGCAAAAGTTCGCTGATTTTAATGATTATTTTGCAGAATGTTTCCCATTAAAGGACTCCCGTCTATTATTTTGAGAATAACTTTTTCATAATTTTTCTGGCTTTATTATAACTAGTGGCCGATTTCTCTACCACTAGATAAGTTCTGAATAACTTTATCCGAAAAGTATTTCTCAGATTTGGTTTAGTCACTTCCAGACAATACTTATTCTACAGTTAAAGTTATCCGCTAATTGAGGTAGCAAAAGTGAAACAGAAAATTTTAAATGTTTTTAAGTTAGGTTTACATTGCCTCCTTTGTTCTATTTTTCCTTCTATGTCTGTATTGGTAAGTGGTAGTGATGAATTACTAAAAACGAATAGTTGGCCTGCGAATACGTAATTGGAGATCTCAATAAAGAAAACGATTTGAAACTTATCTGCCAGATATCATTATCTGAAAGACAGCTATCGAAAGTTATGAAGAAATTAGCCATAAGATTCGTAAAATCATGACTGTGCTAAATTTGATATTAGATAAAATCAAAGGAGTACTCTTTGTGCAGATAGTGTGGGTTACTAGCACTGCGTTGCAGAAAGCATCGTTAGAAAATCTGATTTGACATTTGCAACGACATTGGACTGCTCCTGAATGTATAAAAATTATAATTATAAGATCACAATCTAAGGTCATTATCAAATCAATTTTTTGCAACCCAGCATAACAATTCGTTCTTGAATTTTGAGGCGGACTGTATATTGTTTGAAAATGTTCAGTAGCATTTTGCCGCGTATAAGCAGTGTTTAAATGTACCATGAAACAGTGTAACACAATAGTACGAACGTGCTAACGACATTTTGTATCTGATATTAGTGCACC
Organism: Venustoraphidia nigricollis; assembly: GCA_034508555.1. Taxonomy (NCBI): domain Eukaryota; kingdom Metazoa; phylum Arthropoda; class Insecta; order Raphidioptera; family Raphidiidae; genus Venustoraphidia; species Venustoraphidia nigricollis. The sequence continues at coordinate 5,961,984 of JAVRKA010000022.1, read as the reverse complement.
CTGCATACCTATATTTAAAATCGAACATGAACTTCGCAGTTACTATGTTCACACGTAAAATAAACGCGCGTGAATAGCGACACCATTAACATTTATGGCTGCTCTCTCGTAATAGCTACTTTCCTTGAAAAAATTGATTCAAAATAAATCACACGGAACATTCATACCACATTTATATTGTCTATGATTTCTTCGATACTTTTTCAGGGTTCCCTAAACCCTAATATTTTCATTCTATCTTCTACAGCCTTCTAAACTGTCATGAAATTGGTATATGATCCGTGTAATTATAAAATAAACAGCTTCCCTACTGTTATATATATAGTGATGTGAAAGAATAAATTAAACCGCGCGTATTTATTATTAATATACAAAGCTGCGCCGAAAGTTTTGCGCATGATTGTAATTTGCGGTCGAGATTTTAATTTTAAATTTTTTACCAATATCTACATTATTTAATTAATTCTTTCGATTCTACTGTTGAAGGCTGTTTTATTATTATGTTTTGTTTTTTGTTCTGAAAACAGAAATCGGAAACTACCATGTTTTTTTTATAGACAAAAAATTAATTAGCCTGCTAATTATCCTAGTAAAATGGTTACTATAATAAATTACCGGTATTAATAACTAGTTATATATATTTAAATTGTCGAAAATACCAGTATTTCTCATTTAAGAGTAGTGACAGCTTACACTTGATTACTGAGTAACCTAAAGCGGATAATTTTTTTGTGAAATAATAGATGTGAAAACAATAGAAGTAAAAGTATAAATACCCCTTAAAGAAGCCTCCAAGATCTATCGAATATTATGCCATAATCTAAACACCAAAAGTTTGTAACGTAAATAATTTATATAGTTTTGACAGTTAGCGGAGGTAACAAAGTTGTTGACTTTGTTAGCTAGTAAACAGAGCAACAGCGGGAGTTCGGTTGTTTACCTGTGCTATTTTAAATTTAAAGCGAAAAGCGGATAATAATATAACAAAGGCGATGGAACTAAGATAGCAGATGGTAAAATAATATAGATAAGTAATATTTAAAGCCAGCGTTCTTCAGGAAGCTAGCGTTTTTACCTGATAAAATTAAAAGACCCTCTTATAAAATTATTTCATAAAAATTATTAAGACATTTTAATATTAGAACCATTTTACAGTCTGGAGGAATTTGTTATGAATTGTTTTTATTGTGTCGTTGTTTGTAATTGTTTCTTTTTTAATATTATATAGATATGATGAGCTTATACCATATACTTGGTTTTTGGAAAATAAAATATGTATGTTGGTATGTATATATATATTTATGTGAAATAATAAAAATATAGCCTCATTGTTCGACCAGTTGAATTGAATTGCGAAAAACCCATGACGTCACCGTGTTTAACACCAGTAATAAAATTTCTTAAATATCAAATGAGAAATAACTATTTTCAAAATTTTGAATATCATTTAGATACGGGCCATTGCAATTTCGAAAATCTTAGAAAATAGAATTTGAGCGCGATGGACCAAATTTAATTTGGGAATTTTTGGGATCACAAATTCAATTCTTTTTGAATTTTTTAGGCTTAACATTCCCAGAAAACGGCATACCGAATTTAGGTCACCGAGAAGTAGAAGATGCCTTATGAAAAGATAAACAGAGAGAGATGACATTAATCTTTTTTATCTATACTTATAATACAAAGAAAAAAAGTTTAATGACTACATCGATTTGAAAATTCTTTCGCTGTTTGGAAATCTACTTCCTCCCGGGTAATATTATTACAAAATGAGTCATGTTTGCGAAGCTATGTTTCTTTTATGAAACACTCTGTATAATTGTTCGTATTATCACGTTCCACGAACTACCACTAACAGATACCGGAAACTGTGAGTCTCGTACAAGTAGAACACATCATCGAGAAGTTTCCATGTTTAATAATCAGGTATGTCATCAGGAGGACATCCTGAAGTATGTGGTCTCTATTGGGCACATAATAGTGTTCTATTGCACGCATACATGTGATTCAGAAAACTTCATCTTAAAAATATATCTTTAAGGCTGTCGGAACGCTCTGAATTTTGTTTGTGCTGAGACCCAGCGGTAAGGGGCGAGGTAAGCAAAAGACATATTGTGGGTGTGACTTTCTTTAGCTCTGTCTCGCTCTAATCATCCGCACGTTTCAATTTTTGGCTGGTGCCAACTACGAGGCTAAAAAATTTTATTGCAAGGGTGCCGCTGTCAATTGATTACTCTAATTTTTGGAAATATTTTGAAGATTTAAAAAACTTTCCCGAAAAAGGAAGAGTCACTTTAGGTTTGTGATGGAACAGTTTTGTGAAATAAGTACGAATAAGGTCATAGTGTGACATTGAAAACGTGTGTTTTTTTAACACAATCAATGCCAATTTTTTTCTAGAAAATCGTACATAAATTACAAAAGTAGTTCATTAGAGACCTAGATTTGTCCTTTATCTTCCTTACAGAGAAAGAATTTTTGCAGAATGTTGACGAATAAGTCTACAATCAGTTGACAGCCGAGGCTCTATTTTTGACTTAAATTCAGAGCGTTCCGACAGCCGGATTAGTACCAGATCATATCTGTGTGAAAATCAGCTTATATGGAGTTTTTATTATTGAGCGTTTTCTCAACAACGATTGGCTTTAATAGGAAATATTATTCAAATAACATTTTGAACATTTTTATTGAAAACTGCTAATTTTTGAGTATAAAACTTTGATATGGCTAACGCAGCAAAATTCTATATGCATACACTTAACTCGAACATAATTAAGTGTATCAGCGCAATGTGTTAGATCAATAGCTCGTCCCATATTTTTTTTAGGATTGGAATCTACGATACAAATAAATAATAATACATTTTTTTAAAGTTCACAAGCTACTTTGTTCTCGGGTATCAGCGCAGTGGTGCAGACATAAAAGTTCAACGCATTTGTACAGCGCGGTAACACTTACTCTAAATGCTGTTTTTAGAATTTTTTACAATGCAATTGTTGTGATTTCAACGATAGCTCTATATTCCTACTTGAAGAATCACTTGTTAAATTTAGACTAAATTGCAAATATAGTATTTATTTAATCGCGAAAATTACTCACTAAAAGATTTTTTTGGTTTCGACCATCCTGATACGCCTTTACAAATAAAGATATTATCTATCTTTTTATGTCATAAATGATGTGAAGAAGTTAGTTTTTGGTTCTTAATATGAACGATTCAGTGTTCAGTGAAATTCCAGACACATTTGCCATTTGAATAACGTATCGATAATAGTTATTGGTATTATAACGACTCGGTAACAGCTTGTGAATCCGCTGCAGAATCTAGGAGAATGGATCCGTATGTTAAGCCGTTTAGATGCTAATACGAAATATTATGCAAAACGTTTATATATATATATGTAGGCTGATTTAAATTTAAACACTCAACAATATAGTAAATTAAAAAAATATCAATGAAATTTGTTTTTCTTTATAAAAATTATTATATAACCAGATGCCGCAAGTTGTGTTTCAGGATGAATTCATGATTGGTGACCATGAAAAAACGACTAAATGGGTGGATTTCTCGAGAGATACTAAAAAGTAGTCTATGTTAAGACCATAAATTACCTGCATGCAAAATTTCACTCGGATCTATTCAGTCGTAAGCCGTGTGTAACAGCAAAGCAGCGCATTTATTATATTAGTTGGAGTAATTTTTGAGCATAGCATTTATAGAGTTCTCCATACTAAATTACTATTATACTCTAAGGTAGAATTTTATACACGAATAATTAATAATTCCTTAAATGAAATCTGCTGATATTAATTTGATTAGGAAGCGAGATTCACTGCGAATGCAGATTTACTGTTCAACTAGGGAATGTTTTTAATAGAGCCGAGAAGACTGTAAATAGATTTTAACGGAAAAATACCTCAACGCTTAATTAAGCTTTTAACTTTAAAATTAAATTAGCAGTCTTATAAAAATTCAATTTTACACACCAATACATTGTAAGTACTGTAATGCCATTATTGAAATTTGTATTATTATCTAAGTGTTGGTAGGCGGGAAATGTATTGTTCTTTTTTACAGGCTTTTAGTTAACTTATCATGTTTGTCAGTGTGTCAGTTTCTGTCAAAATTTGCAATAAAAATTTAGGCTGGAACTAATTAAGGTAGAGTTTTGAAATTTTGCACACGTTTATAAGTCGAGTGACAATGCTTAAATTCAATATGGCGAACGCGCCAAGATGGCGGATTACCTTTTTCTTCATAACCCTCTTGACATGAGTATCAAATGACAGAGTTTGACGAGTAGAATACGATAAGCTATGTGACTTCATTGTAAATTTAACATGGAGGACACCATATTATATCCGATCGATTTGAAATGTTGCATACATATGTATTTCCGATGACAATACATAATTAATTAATTAATTAAATATGTTATCACATTAATTTTCATAAATTAATGTATTAATAGTAAAAATTTTAAAAGACTAAAGAGAACAAAATAAAATAATAGTGAAAAAAACTTTTTGAAGACGAGCTTTTATTGAAAGGTACTGAAAAGGAAAATATAATTTTTAGTAATTTGGGTTCATAATTATAAAGAATGGGTTGTATTTAATAAATTATCACGGAGTTTACAACCCTCGCTTTTAAAATTATAAACTTAATTTATTTAAAATATCTTTTTCCTTTTTAGTACATTTCAATAAGAGCTTGTCTATGTAAAGTTTTTTTTTACTAATATTTTTAAGGGAATGTAAGTTGAATAGAAGATATGTTTTGGATAAACAATATTTTGGTAGTAATTTCTTAAAATATCTTTAAATAATTGTTTCATTTTTATATAGTAGAAACAATTATATATTATAATTCTATAAGGAAAAAAATCATTTTTATTGTTTCGTGAAGATTTTTTTAACAAAACGCGTGGGTGAAATTCAAATGTTGTATGTTGATGTTTTGGGGATAAAATATTGTTTGTTTTTTGTGTGTCACTAACGCTTCTCGTTCTGTAATATTTATATTATAAAAAAATACAAAAATAAAATTTTCTTATATCAAATTTAATCTAAATACTTTAAACTAATGCGTTAAATTAAATAAACGTTTCGCGTTTCTTATAAAGAGAATATTTTTAATTAAAATGTATTAAAAATGTATTTTTGGATAGAAGTAATCTTAAGCATACATAAATATTGACTTTTAAAATTATATAAAGCAAGCAGCTGTTACAAGGTGTGTCAAAAATATTCGAAATATTATTTTCATATTTTTTAAAATGACGAGATGTTAAAAAAAACTATACTGGATTCAAATAGCCTATATTTTCAAAATCCTTTTCAGTGTATATTTCTTGAAATAGACTACACAAAACAAATGCATGCATTAAGATTGTCATATGTTTAATACGTTTTCACATTATGCTTTCCTTCAAAATAAATCACTTTGCCATTCAGGGTAGTTTTATTAAACCAACCTAAAATTAATTATTTGTCAACGTGGTCGGTTCGCCTAGTTGTTTTTAGGCACCAGGATATTCTGCTTTTACTCTAAATGAGTTTCTTTTGTATTATTTTTATCTTTCGAATAGACCATACATTCCAAAAGACAGTCCAAATCAACGTCGTTTTTGTGTCGACGCAGTTTGTTTTTGTGTTAAACATTCTGTAAATTATATCGTTAAAAAATTTAGAAAAAAAAGTTTTAAAGAAAGGTTATTTCACTGGTGAACAAAAATACGCGATCGATCCAGTTTAACGAAAAAGTCATTAAGGTTGAGCTGTACCTACTATTTTATTTAGTTTGTGAACTAAGTTCATATAATGAAATAACTACATATTTACCAGTATTCAATAATGTATAACAAACACACTATTTTGTTAGTAGGTTTTTGGCATTGCTACCCTTGTTTTTTTTTTGCTTCGTAAGCTTTATGGATGATTAATTTTCGTTAATTAGTTCAAACAAGGATATACCCCTATCAAGGTAACTAAGAAGTGGCAGTAGGGAGGCAATCCTTCGAGAATAAAACCTTGTTACTTCCGTATACGACCCCACTGTTCTAACCATTTGGTTATAGCATCAGTAATCGATAGATAGAATATATATATATACGATATATTAGCTAATACGATAATCCATACCTTCAGGAGTGTAAACAATGGTTCACAATAAACTACGTATGCTCCCCGCGCTGCTTAGTTAACGTTCAACCTAAGATTATACATGTTTAGACCAAAATCAGCTCAGTTCGTAGATCTCAGATTGTAGACAATAGATGTCAATAACGTTGCAAATATTTGGTCTTTGTTTAGAGCTGTAAATTATAAATCTGTTTCAATTATGTTAATATTGGCTTTGACAGAAATTTTATCTTTACGCATTAATCTTAGATAAATAATAATATGAATCCTAAACTTATTTGCATACCAATAGAAAATTTGCCAAATTGCATAAGTCAGTCCTGACGTTCACGAATGGTGCTGTTACAGACACAAAATTTCTTAACAGTAGTTTATGTGACTAGATTTTTTTTTCATAAAACACGCCCAACAACAGAGGCTATATGCGCGGGAGGGAGAGCAAACATTTACTAGAACAATGTGTCTAGATTGTAATGAATGATTTTATGTACGAGGTATGTCATGTTGATTAAACGAGCGATCAGCGAGTTTAACAGTCCCATGAGTCACAAAAGCATTACATCGAAAAACATACTACCTTTTTGCACGCATCTCCTCTAAAATAGCTGATTTTCACTTCATAATAAGTATATATTTATATATTTGACAGTTCATGTCCGATCATATATTGGAATCTATCTGGATTGCTTATGAAGACAACGTCTCTGCTTCACATATTGTTTTAAATGGCAACTGACCGAGAAATTATTGTTGAATTGGAAAAATAGCTTTTCTTTTGTTCTTTTACACACTAGTGCGAAATGTGTCATTTTACTACCACTATACAGTCATGAAAAGCAGTTATTTTATAAGGAGGCGTGCAAAAAAGACTTTTTACCGTTTAGGTATTATTTTTTTTTAGTCCTTTAAATTTTAAGTTTCGACAGTATATAAACATATTTGTTCGTCTCTTCTCTCGGTTTGCTTCTTTTAGTTTTTACATTTTGTTCAATGTTTATATGTGGTTTTCTGTGTTTTCTGTGGTTTTCTAACCAGTTTTTGAAAAGTTAACGGAAGTTTGAGTTAACAGTAAGTTTTTTTATGAACCGTTGTTTTCTATAATGTGCGTAGCGAAACAGTTAAGGACTACCTAATTCTTATACAAGGTATCTCAAAAGTAACTTGACATATTCTTTGAAAAATTTGTAAAACGTAGGTACTGTGTGCGAAATGAAATTGAATGAAATGTCTTAACCTAAAATAAACCTGCAATGTAGGTAATCTGATTTTTATGAAAATACACAACCAGTTTCGTTTATAGAGACATAATCAGCTGTTAAAATGTATTTTCTTTTATATTCAGAATATCAATACATGATGTCTTTGTAAAGTAGTTGTGTTTTATATGAATGTATTGTATTAAACATTAATTTTCTGTTAGTGATAAGAGAGCTGCTGAATATACAAATAATTAAGATTGATATTAAGAAATGACTAAATTTTTTAGTTCCCGACCACTGTGTTCTCAGTATTCTTTATTGGACACAAAAATGACCAAGAACATTTCGATTGAAAATTTCATGAACATTTAAGTTATTTTTGGGACACCGTGTGTACACCACACGCAAAAGCTGTGATGTCTGCATCTGCGTGGTTTGTAGAAGTGATTTTTATTTGATCTCCAAATAAAAACTGTATCAAAATAAAAAAAAGTGAAAAGCGAGACACAGACCGCATGATATGATATATGTGAGACGTGTGATGTTTTCGCCGTGGGGCTTATTGCACCCCGCGGTACTCCTAGCATCCTGTGCACATACCTCAGGTATGTCTATGCACATCGGAGTCTATGTAATATTTATGAGATGCCAGGTTTCCTTTGCTCTTTCCTCGCTACGTACAAATGTAGAATACCAAAAAGGAAAACGTTCAGAACCATTCACTGAAAGAATAATGTAACCCTGCACCATAGTTTTCTTCATAAATTTATACCAAGTGTTTGATGAATGTTACAGTTAAATCATTATTCACAGCAAAAACATGCATGTAACAAAACTGGCAAGCTTCTCTGTATTTTATCTGAAAACAATATCTGAAAGATAGACAGTTCTTTGCATACATTTCAGAAGCGAGTAAAAATGTGATGAGTTCAGTTTTTCTGATACACTTCGTATAATATTATATTGTATATAGATGCATTTATTTTTTATACATAAATGTCTTGTAAGGCAGTAACTGTTTCGAAATTGGTATCGTTGCTTATAAAATATTAGCAAATTTAATAAAATCTTTTGATGTTTAGTGAAGGCGACACATTCTCTTCATAAAGTAAAGAGAATATAAAACACGGAGTACATTATACATAGAATTATAATACATATGAGAAGACATATTCTGTTTGATATTAACTTTTTTAACAGTACGTGTGTTTCATATATAGGGTGCTATTTCAAAAGATACTAAAGAATTTTATTTTGTTACACTGTCTTAATAATAATGTATTGTGCAACTAGTAGAGACAGTAGACGATTGCTCACGAGTTTGGTTTCAATAGAGATAAACACTGCCAAATTTAACCGCTAGGGACGCCAGTTACGTAACCATCTCGATCTATAAGTAGTTCATAACTAGTACTGTGCTTATTAATGTTCAAATTATAGAGGTTTTGCATTTCCAAAGAATCCGGAACTAATAAAGAAGTGGTTGTATGCTATCAGAAGGGAATAAACATTCACATTAAATGCTAGAACAATAGATTGAGAAACCTTCTTTACAAAAAAAAATGAGAAATTACAGATCGAAAAACTGATTATATGTATTTAAATGAGGGTTATAGTATTAAAACATCACAGATTTACTATAAATTATTCTTTATTTAATGCATTTGTTACAAAGCACACACTATATTCATGGTAACTCTGTCTATTTTGCTTGTTATTATGTCCAGTTCTTTTCTTTGTCTACTGACCGAAAAACTGCCTATGACTGTGTGACGAAAAAAAATTGTAGCATAGGATTAAAGATTTGTGTACATTTCAGTTTTGAAAAAGTATTGCGTATATAAGCCAAAAAATGGACCGTTCACGTCCTTTCTTATCAGATTCGGTCCTGTAGTGTTTGCAAAGTCGTAAGCCCTATATTATGTTATACTAGTTTTCAAGTCTTATAAACTTTATAGTTTCTATAATTTACAATCAATCAGATATGCTGAAGCAGTGTTGCAAAATAAATCGTGTCTCGTGCACCATCCTGTATAAAATCACGTCCATTATATGCAAAAAGGGAAACTGCTTTGGAATGTTAAAAAACATGTATTTTATTAAAATACAAAAGCATAACACAATGTAAATAAAAATTGAGTAACTGTCTATTTCATATATATTTCTGGAACAATATTTCACTTCATTTTTATTTATGACAGATGCTTAAAAGATCAAATCGCTCATGGGCAGGAAAAATGACAAGTCAAAATCATCAAAATGTTCAGTAGAGCGATTTGAAAGTTGGCACTTGAATGCAATGGTCACCGTACGTAAAAAAACAACCACACTATTTTTTACAAGCTCACTTCAATTTGAATATTACTTTATACCGCTGTTAACAATTGGAAGAAGACCACCAACCCCAAAGTTCTTTAAATCATTCCTATTTAGACTTATGACACTATTCTTCATAATGCTTAGTTTCTTTAAATAATCATGTAATAAGAGCAAAGTAAAAGTTTTTTTACTCAAATAAAAGATACAGTTTATAGTACTAAGAAGACAAATTTTAAAAGAACTTATACGGTACAGTGTTTAATTGATAAGAAGTGTTAAAAAAACGTATTTCAAAATGTGATACTTTTCCACACAGTTTTTGTTCTCAACGCAAACCTGTGATGCTTCTTTACACACGAGAACAAACCACCATTAAGAAAGATATAACTTAACTAAGTTAAAAAAAATGACACAATTGTCATCTGCAGTTTAATAATTACAACTAAATTGTGACACTTTTTCTAGATTAAAACACACCCAAATAGACAAGCATTGCTATAATTAACTAAAATCTAAAACTTTTGGAATGGCGTCATTTTTTCTGCACTTGAGCAAATTTGTCTTTGATATTATTATTTAGTTGAACCACCATTGATCGATAAATATATGCATTTTCATTACATCTTTCGCAAAATATCGTTTATTTATACATAAAAGATGCATGGTTTTAGTGAATCCTAATGTGGTGTATGTATAATCATTTCTTAAATCTACATAACAAAGATCATTGCTAAGAAAACATTTCGATTGACGTAACGTTACAATACAATATTAGGGAACGTTATTTAAATCAATGTCATGTCGCGGTTTAGACCTGAAACTTTCAGTTTCGCGCTGGATGAGTTGTCAATTATTTTAGTGCCATGACTAAATAATCAACTGCGTCTTCAATAAAGCATATTGTAACTGTTACAAAATGCTTTTAAAAAGAAAGTGTGATTATTTAGTCAACTGTAAAGAACCTCTGCAGTGAAATTGGTTTAAGCAAATTTTTCTAATCGCACAGTGTAACCTTATGATGCGTGTTTTTAACAGTAATTTGATTTTGTAGGCTATGTATTACGAATAAATCTAGTATTACCAATAATACTTATGAACTTTTTTCTTAATGTTGCTTAGCTTCGGATGAATCTCTTGCGAAAAGTCGGTTTAATTTATTGCCACCTTGTATATAAAATGAATGTTAGATTGTTAAATGTTCCAGTTTTCTTTAAATCATATGAGAACACTTGTATATTTTCTTATCTGTTTCAAAAGCAATCCCGCTATAATAAATTATGCATGGAGCACATTTATCTGCAGGGAATTAGCTCTCATAAATCGTAGAACTGTATCTTGCTCATCTTTATAAATTGTTCCGAAATTAAAAAAAAAAAAAATAAGTTGCCATATTTAGTATTTCCCAAGACGATTTCCCAGAACACGTTAAAAGAATCTTTTAACACAACAATTTGTGCAATTTGTGGTAGATTTACAATACAATGTGTCCCACTTTAGTAATATTTGTAAACTACAGTTTATCTCACGGGTTTTTCAAAACTTTATTCTTACATAATGTCATTTTGCATTAAAAATATCATATATTTTACATATAATAATTTATTACTAAGAAATACTTAAAAGGTAAACGCACTAATTCGCTCGGCCACATTCGCTCGTTTAGTTATGTTATTTTGAGTATTATAATCAATAATAAATAATAAATCGTGGCGTGACGCGACGGCTTGCTCGCTCGTTTTTTTCCATCTGTAGCTTGAGTTTGCCGTCTGCGTCCGTAACTTGCGTTATGTGGTTCGACTGTTGAGCATTGATTTCATTGATGATGGCTGCCACCACTTCGATTTCACTCTACCGAGTGGTATTTCGTTTTTGTATCGATACGATATTTGGAGACGATATCAAGGAAATCTTGTTTGAAGTCGTCGTTGCATATTTTCTCTACTTTTTGTTATGGTTTTCGTTGGATTTTATCATTTAACAAAGTTTATAGACGTCTAAATGTTAATGTACCTACATATATGTTATTAAAAATTTTTTTGAAAATTTACTGTGGTGTGTTTAATATTCGAGAAAATTTAAATGTAAATATCAAGAAACTTCATGCCATTAGTGTAATTAAAATTTGAAGACGCCAAGACGTGGCTTCAGTTGATCCAACAAAGTTGAATATGACTTGAAATCTAACTATATGTCAAGGTCACGGTTACTAGTCATGTATTTCTTGTCTGTCGGTATTCTATATGTTTCAAGTTTATTTTTTGTGTAAACTAAACGACCCTTACCTACAATTTTAAATCTCATATTTCTTTACGGCGGCGGTTTCATATATAATATGCAAGAAAAAGTGATTTATTTTTGTTTGAAAATTAAATAAATGTCTAGATTGAAAGATGTGCCAAGTCGGAAAGTTTCTTTTTAAAACAAAATACTGTTTTGAATCTGTCTATTGACGATTATTTATAGGATAAAGGCGAAAATTATGATTTTTATTATTTTAAATTTATATTGTCTTGGACATTACTGATAATCCTGTCGGTGCGAACACAAATTTAGAAGTACAGATTATTTAGCATTTACTGTATGCACAGTTTTAAAATTAATGTACATGTTAAAATTAACGGTGCTGTTAAGTTTTTGTCCTGCTTGAACTTATGTAATGTTAAATTTAATAAAAAGTGACAAAATTAACAGCATTGTAAATTCTTACATTGTCCATACAGAACATCCATTTTTCTAATCTCTCTAGTCGATAGAGTGTATTATCAGAAATTCAAAATAATTAATTTACAGGTTGTTCCAAATAGATCGCCTATAGTAAAGTCAATAGTTTCGTTGAGAGGTACGATATACTTGTTTAAAATATATAAAAAATTATTGAGTATAAAAATTAATTTTGAATCGACAGCATAATATTTATGGTTATCTTACAAAGAATTGTTTTCATCATTTCGATAAATTGACATAACCGTTTTTTAGAAACGACAATAAGTTGCATTGTGTGCACAAAATAATCGATTAGATTTGGTGTGGTATATTAATCCCGCAAAATGTGCACTCTTTTTGCATGCCCAATACCTATATACTCACGCTATAACTGCAATTTAAAGATTAAGTCTGCATAGAACTTGACCTGAACGAAGCCGGGTTCGCACTTAGTAGAGAAAAAAATTCTGAGCAGAATGTTCTCAGCTATTATTTGGTCTTATGCAACGCTAATAAGGTATTCTTTAATTGTAATAAAATTGTAATTAATTGGTTATTGCCAATACGAGGGGTAGTAGGCGAGGTTTATTAATATTATTATGTATTCTGTCCTGTACTGATGATATCGCATTAACCGTACTTCGGCTCAAAAATTGTCGAAAGAGTATTCTACTCAGAACTTTTCTCTATTTCACTGTACTGTCCGTAGGAGATTGTTCTGAGATACTCTGTATATCATGTCCTAACGTTTGTTTGTAGTGTTGGAATGTAGTTGCAAAAGCTTAATTATATTGAAAAGTAAATATGGAAACGAAAAGCTAATGCCATATTATAATCTCAAATTGTAGTTTAATAGTTTTTATCAAAAGTGCATTAAATATATTTTTTAAAGCTTAAACAAGTTAGGACGAACTGTAGACAAGTAACAATAACTTTCTTTAATACATAAAATGTATTGTAATGGTCCGGTGCTTTTACCCTATTGTAGCCAATCATTACAAGAAAGAAAATTAAAAGAAAATCGATCGTGGAACCTATAGAATACCTTTCTATAGTTGATTTAATTAATTAAAACTATAAATTTAAACTTGGTTTTATGAATAGCTCGATGTATTTGAACCGTAATAACTTAATAAAGATTTGCTCCTTTATAAAATTTATCAATGAATTGTAACAAAACGGACTTTCTTACTTTTTTACGATTCTTTTCTTGTAGAAGTTTGTTATTTAAATTTATGATTACATTTTTTCGTCCATTTCGCAATATTCAGTGAATCCTTGCTTTTTTCCTTGTAGGCATTTTGTCTCTCCATTCATGACTTATTTTTTTGTTAGAACGGAAAATTGTTGTATTTTGAATGCAGAAAATTTCTTAAGAATTTTTCTTTGAGCATCCTTTTATTTTTATTCAAGAAAATTGGATCTGTAAGAAAGAAATGAATAGGAATTTAAATAAATGAAAAGAAATCTCCTGACTTGACTGCAGCACAAATGTATAGATGCGTAATTTTGAGACAGATAATTTTCAATTTACGTGGAGTACGTGTTTTTTTTGTGAAATGCGAGGAAAATATAGTGGCATCTATATATTTCTTAGTTTTAGAGAATAAGTAGGTCTGGCCGTGTATAGCTCTTGGAACCGTGTTCTCAATCGGACACGTTTCCTATCTTTCCCTAGCCCTCTTTCACCATAAGATGTGTTACATCAGCATTGCTGGCCGTTCTGATTTTTGGGCTCCGATTTTTTAGCTAAAATTGAATATGTTGCACGGAACAGCTAATTTTAATTTCATTAAGGAGCAGAAATAAATTCTCTAAGAGGATAAATCTTCAGCTAAATTAAAAATTAATGTAGGTTCGTCGAGAATTAAATACCTTGGTACTACTCGTCTAATATTATTTCCATATCCAATTGTCTTTTTATAATTTTTTGTACTGTTTGCGTCTGACTCCTAATTTTTTATTTCGTATACTAAAATTTTCGATTTGCTAAAACAATTATCTGGCAACACTGTGTCACATACAAATTTATTGTATAAGTGAAAATACTTATTTAAACTTTTTACTTAGTATTTTTTTTCTTCAAACAAGATCTGGTATTATTACGAGCATCAAGTTCTCTGGATTCTAAGTTCCACTCGGGTAAATCTGGGTATAGCAGCTACTTAATATAAAGGATTAAGAATGTTATTAAATAATTAAAATATTATGCAAAAAATTTACATTTTAAAACAAGAAAGTTTGAACATCGCTGTACTTCTTACTCTCCAGAGAATTCAGAAGAAGCCTTCACTTATTAAAACCCGTAACTCCCACCATGGCATCATCATTTCTGTAGTACATAGCAAACACTCTTGTCACAAAACAAAAATTTCATGTTTTAAATAGATATCTATATTTTATTATAAAATGTTTCAAATTTATTTCGTTTTCAAGATGTAATTTTATAAGAAAAATCATTTTGAACTATTTTTGTTGAAATCTAAGAGCTTCCAACACTAAAAGCTCTTGGATTAGGTTATCAAAAAGTGTCATTTGGAGTGTAAAATCCAGGGGTGTCATGCAAAACTTATATGCTTTTCAACGACATTTCTACAAATTTGCTTTTAATTACAGACATTTCAAATTCCTAAGTTGACGAACTCTTTTTTTTATGTGACCCTAAATTGAAGGGCAGCGGTACGCTTGAAGTTGCAACAATATCCTCAGAAATGTAACCGTTGCAACTTACGAACTGTAGCCTTTCCGTTAGATATGATCTTATACAACAAATTGTATCATAACTAAAACTCAGATTATTTAGTTTATGCGCCAAAATGGCATGATCGACTTTGTCAATGGCTTTTTCAAAATCGGTCTAAATAGTATCTATTACAAAAATAATAATAATAATAATAATAATAATAATAATAATAATAATAATAAATTTATTAACCCTTACATTCATATACATGCAAAAACCGCAGGAAGGCACGTCAATTCACTACACAAAGTAATGAGTAACTAAAAGAATAACTTACATTTGACATAAACAAACATATACAAAAGACATCAAAAAAGTGAGCACTCCAAATATTCGGCAGCACTGTAGAAAGAGTGCTCAATTAATAACAATTTTACTGCCTTATTAAAACTGTTAATACTAGTAATATTTTGTATATTTATAGGCAATTTATTGTATAATTTAACACAATTATATAGAGCACTTTTTTCATATAGCGTGGATTTATGTTTTGGTATACAGATTTTATGTTTCCATCTGGTATTGACACTATGGACTTCTTCTCTTTTTAAAAACATTTCTGGATTTTTTTTAACAAATTTTATACATTCATAAATAAATAAACACGGAATAGTTAAAATGTCCAGACTTTTAAACAGAGGTCTGCAGGGGGTCAACATACTTGAATGAGTCATAATTCTTATTGCTCTTTTCTGTATTACAAATATCCTCTGTATAATTGTAGATCCTCCCCAAAAAAGGATTCCATATGCACAAGTAGGAACAAAATACCCGTAATATATGATTTTTAAAATGTCTTCTGAAACAATACATCTGCATTTTTTTAACAGGTAGCAAATTTGATTGATTTTTGGGCAGATAGAGTCAACATGTTTATCCCAGGATAAATCATCAGAAATATGTAGTCCAAGAAATTTTGTGCTGATGACATTTGTAATAGATTTATTATCTACTGTTAAATATAAAGAAGAATCTGGTACACTATGATTAGAATGAAAATTAATTAGCACAGTTTTATTTTTGTTTAATACCAGGCCATTTTGTTCACACCACGTTTTTACATTTAAAACACCAGTACTAATGTACCGACTGTCCCTTGGTAAATTTGTGCTAAATAATTGACTAGTGTCATCTGCATATAAAATAACGCTACTGTTGTTTATATTTAAGGGCAAATCATTAATAAAAATTACAAATAGCAATGGACCCAAAATTGATCCTTGTGGGACTCCACATTTATTAATAACTTTGGGAGACGAATAAGACCTACAGTCATGTTTAATGGATACAAATTGCTCTCTATTAGTTAGATACGATTCAAGTAGAGTATTAGCGACACCTCGAATACCAATTTGATTGAGCTTGTATAATAATAACTGATGGTTAATTGTATCGAAGGCCTTAGTTAAATCATAAAAAATACCAGTTGTATTTAAATTCAAATCTAAAGAATTGTAAACATCTTTCAAAAAACTAAAAATGGCAGTAGATGTTGATTTTTTTGCTCTAAAACCGTGCTGTTCTTCACAGATGGATTTACTGGTCTCCAGAAAGTTTACGATTCTATTATAAATTACTAGTTCAATTAATTTGGAGAAAATAGATTGGAGAGCAATAGGTCTATAATTATTGAGTTTAGTTTTACAATCTTTTTTGTGAATAGGTATAATTTTTGATATTTTCAGAGCATCAGGAAACGTTCCGTTTGCAAGAATTAAATTAACGACATGAATTAAAGGGTCAATTATAAATTCAGAAGCATGCTTTAGTAGTGTGCCAGGAAACTCGTCAAAACCAGCTGAGGATTTTTTACTGCATTTGTTAATATAAGCTTGTATTTCCTCCTTTACAACAGGATTGAGAAAAATAGATTTGTTATTTTTTGTTATCACATTACCAAAGTCGTTCTCATTAAAAATAAAATTATCAGTTATTGAGTCTACTTCATTAATAAAGTAGTCATTAAACAACTTAGCTATAGTGTCAGGATCAGTAATATGATTTGTATCGTGACTAATAGAAATATTTTCAGATTTTTTAATTTTTTTACTACAATTACTATTTTCATGAATAATACTCCAAGCAGTTCGTGATAAATTATTACAGTTACTTATTCTGTCGTTGTAAGATTTCTTTTTTGCCAGCATGATTTGCCTCTTATATTCTCTATTGAGGTCTCTAAAACGTTTCCATGCAACTGGATTTTTTGATTTAGATGCTATATTGAATAAATGTGTTACATTATTTCTGAATTCAGATAAATCACAATTGGACCATTTGTACGACATGTCCTTTCTTTTGACTACAGTGGAAATTAAAGGGAAAGCTACGAAAAAACAATATTGAATAATTTCCAAAAACTCATTAAATGCAATATTAACATCATCAGACATAAAAATCTTGGACCAATCAGATTTTGATAGCAAAAATTTAAAAAAAATAATATTGTCATTGTTAAATATTCTTTTATACACTTTGATCTTAGTCGGAAGTGCCAACGCATCGTCAAAATAACTAAAATAAATGGGGAAATGATCAGATATGAAGCAATTATTAATTGCTACACCACTACAAAAATTTATATCTAAGTTTGTAATGAAAAAATCAATTAAACTTGAGTGGGTTTCACAAACTCTCGTTACGTCAGTCTCGATTATCCTAAGCCCATAAGCAGATAGCAAATCCAGAAGACATTTTTTAACTTTATCATCCTTTAATAAGTTAATATTGAAATCACCGTTTATAACAATTTTTATTGCATCATTTTTCATCAATATATTTAATGCTGTTTCAAATAACACTATAAACTGACAAAATACATTAACAGAGGGACAATACAGAGTAAGAACAATTAGAGATTCCTTAGATATTTTTAATTTAAATTTCACACAGCTGCATTCAAAAATGCCTTCCGTGGATAAATTATTTATTTCTGTCACAGCAGTAACGTTTTCAAAATTATTTTTATTTAAAATCATAGTGCCACCATTTTTAGAGTGTTCACGATAAAAAATGTGAGATATATTAAAATTTTCTATTCTAACTAGGTTAAAATTAAGTACATTTAACCAGTGCTCAGCAATACATAGGATATCACATTTATAATTAGCTAAAAATTCCTCAAGTAGAGTAGTTTTGTTTATGATAGAACGAATATTTAAAAACATAATATTTATACTAATACTTTTGTGTTTATTCTTATCATAAGAGATATTGTTTTTTACTATATGATTGCCACTGCGGAATGTCGATTTAAAAAAGGGTTTCTATAAGTTGGAATTTGATTATTTGATGAAGCAGAAATTTGTGGACTTGTCATAAATAAATAAAATAGCGTTAGTGTCATTTAAATAACAATTCGTGGAAATCAGGCTTTAACATAAGTTCAATTTCAACTTGGGAAGGTTTATAAAAGTTGTTTTTTTTATATTGAATTTGAAGATTAAAATATCTTACGCAAATTTCGCTAGATTTTCCTTCACGTGCGTAATATCATATATGGCATGTGATTGCGCTCCTTCTGTGTGTGTATTAGTGATTGTGGTGGGGTTGATAGGGACGAAAGAAGAGTGGGATGGGTTTGAAGGTAAAAGCGTCACTCTCCACACAAGTGAAGTTGGCAAAGTTTGCACTCGATACCACTTGTAAAGTAAAAGTTGGGCGTCAGAGTATTTCAATGGAGAAAGTATAAGATGCTCTGAAGCTGATTACATTGGGGTCTATTGAATGTGTGAGACATTCATTGGGGTCTATTGAATGTGTGAGACATTCATTCGGGTCTATTGAATGTGTGAGACATTCATTGGGGTCTATTGAATGTGTGAGACATTCATTGGTGTATATATTGTTATCTGTCCTTGCTATTGAGTTACAGAATAGACTGTGCATCCTTTATCTCTGAAACTATTCAGCTTGCCGAAATTGAAAATGATTCTAAATATTGCCTAAAAGTCCAATAGATATTTTTTGGACAAGTTTGAAAAATCTCTCAAACACTTTTCAAATTCGGTATGCTTATAGAAAACGCTAAGCTAAATCCAATATGCCTACTCACAGTGTCGTAGCTCTTATTTCATTTATATATTTATTTATCGGGAAATTTTTCGAATTTCGACAAATGGTAAAAACGCATTTTTATGTTTCAACTGAACTTTAGAGAAAACTGTGTCGTGATAACAAGAATCAATGAAAGACGACAATGATGATATACCAACGTTTCGGCAGAAAATGCATGCCATCCCCAGAGTACTGTGAGTGTTATTTAAAGATAACAATACTGTCTTAAAATAGATTACAGTAATGGTGATAAATTATAGTTAAAATTCAGTTACTATAATAGTCTTTAGAGATATCTGCAGTAAATAAAATTATTGATATATTATATAAAAATTCATCAGTATCGTAAAAAATTATCAGCAAACTACAGTGCATAGTGTTTATTGAATCAAAATATTGAGAATAAAAAATCTAAGCGTTGCTTACTTCATTAACAAGGTTTTAATTATAATTTGTAGATGTTTCGAAATAAGCGTTTATCACATATATATTTCAAAGATTATCTTCTATTTGATGTATAAATTGGGTAAAATTAGATGTCAAAGTGTGTTATTTTATTTAAAATACAAAAGTGATTTTAACAAGGAACCTGCTAAAATCCAATCATTTCAACAGTGTGCTAAATTAGCTTATAGGAGTTCACTCAGATGAAATGCGTTTTCAAAGAAATTAGTTACTGATACAAACAATTGTACAATGTATTGAATATGTACTCGGAAAAGTATTCCATTGAACAAAGATGTGCCACTGCGTGTGTTAGCCGTAAACATTTGGCAAGCTTTATTTTGTATTGAGTAATATATACACAGCTTGCTGCTTGCAGTCATACATTCCTGTGTGGGAAAGATCATAAAAATGAGCGAAAATGCAGAATAACAGCATGTCGCTTCACGGTAAACTCGTCGTACAAAAGACAATAAAACATTCACATAGGGTCGCAATAGTTAAAATTCATCTTTGTTCACAATAATTTGCCTACAAACTGAAAAATGTATCCTATTTTGATGATATTAAATTATTTTTTTTCTATTCCAGGATAGTGGGCTACGTATCTAGTGCTTGATGACTAATAAATATTATGAAAACGAATGTTATTAGTGTATTTGCCATATGGCAACATACACTATTGGCGTCGGTCGGATGGCGGGACCTAGGGGTCGGACCAAAATTTCTCGACGTTTCATAACCTCCTAAACACTTTGGCACCATTTTTAAAAATGTTTATATATATATGTATATATATATATATATATATATATATATATATATATATATATATATTTATATATATATATATATATATATATGTGTACGCGCGATAACTTTCGAAAGAGTTAATTGATTTCAACGAAATTTGGGCCACGTGTTGAAATCTATCACCGCAAGAAGCCTATTTAAAATGGGCCTAATCGGGCTATTTTAAGGGTAGTTTTTAGGGGTTGAAAACTGTTTTTGGGCCCCAAAATTCCGAAAAAATTCTCCGAATCGTTTCAAAATTGAAATTTAACCCTTTGGTAGTGATTAAAAAGTGTCCCCACAATTTTAATAAAATCGGCCCGACAGGACCGGATTTACAAATTTTATGAAAACACTAGTTTGCAGATAGTGACTTATTTATTGAAGGGTGTATTTAATTCGGTGTAGACGTTAGATTGATAATATTACAATTAAGAAAAAAATGTTATTTTAAGGGGTGTATTAAGGGGTTAAATTTTTTATTTTGCCCAAAAACAAACTTAATTTCACATAATAAAAGTATAAAACCACACGGCCCTATACAAGCAAATACACTATATTGTCGGCAGGGTTTTGGCACTGCGACCCGGGTTTTTCAGTATTGTTCAATGAATTGTGTAATGGTTTCTGTTATATAAGCTGCGTACATTGATATTGTAAAGATTGTAAGCGGATGCAGTAGCATTCTCTGTTGAGACAGGATGGAATTCACATTGATTGTATTATAATTTGTTGAGAACTCCTCGTGGCGTAGGGATCGAATAAAAGCCGCATTTATTTTTTGATTATTGCTATATTTTACTTATGTTTCGGCTGAGTACCAAGCCGTCTCCAGAGATGTATAGCCGTCAAGTTTTTATTTAATACGTTGTTGAAATAACACTTATATATAATTTTATTTTTTATATTTTTATCCAAGATTTGCGTCTTACTTAGGCAAGGTGACATTTGATTTGATAATCAGTGTGCAAAAATATCTTTGTATAATTTTGAAGATTTTTTTGTTTTACATCTGTTTCTTAAATATTTTTTTTAATAAATCTTGTTTTTTTATTTAGCGATTTCAATTTATGTTACGCAATGAATGTGTAGATCGTTTTGTTTTACGATTCACTTGTATCTTAAATAAGAAAATTTGTTAAATACGACCCTGTTTTGGTTCAACTATTACATACCAATAGGTCTTAGAGAAATGGATTTTTTGCGTTAGTCGAATGTCACCATATGTCACATACAATGTATACCTTCTGTCGATTCAGCCTTCGAAATTGATACAATACATTGTAACCAATTTCAGAGGCACACCAATCAGAACTTATAAAGATACTATTTATACTGGTATTTAATTTGGAAAAATAGACTTTTTCCGAGTTATTCTTAGGTGGTGTGATCTAATATTAAAAGCGAGTTTCAGTTGATGAAGAACTTCAAGCATAAATAAATAAAAGACTCTCATTTGAAATTTATTAATTGAAAACGTATTCCGTTGAATCGAAAAGATAGGTACATTCTATAAATTGAAATCTTCATGCGTTCTCATCTATTAACCTTTTCATATTTATACGATAAAGTTTTTTTCCTCATCCCAATGAATTTTTGGTGTTTGTTTTTTTAATGTTATGAATTTAGTACACATGGGCTATATAGCAATGCTTCTAATAGTATTTGGTCACTATAAAATCGCGCGATAGGGCAACCGCTATAGGTTTCCTTGTTACTATATTTTATTGCACAGCGTATTGTTTAGAGTTGGGTAACTCAGATCTGAACCGGTTCAAAGAGCCGACTCCGACAGAAGATCCGTGAGAGCCGACTCACTTTTTTTTGAGCCGACGGATCAACGGATCCGCATAACTCAGTGAAACACTTAACACACAGAAGCACATTTTACACTTACGTATCAGTTCTTGCTTTGATGCATCTGTTAGCTCAAATGACTCATGCATCACATGTTTGGCTATGCATTCTTGATTCTATACAGGTCGTGAGATGATTGACTGAACTAGGTAACTCAGTGGCAGACTGCAGTAACATATTCAGAACTCGGCTCTTTTTGAACCGGCTCAGTGAGCCGGCTCACATACGAGATCCAGATGCAAAGATGCAGATCACTAAAAAGACCCATTTTTCCCATCTCTAGTATTGTTACCCATGTTACTAGATCTACTAATACATTTAAGCCTTCTGGGTTATTTAAGAGATTATAAAATAACAATATGTAATTGGTTTTATCGAAAAAATTTTACGCACGAATTTTATATATTGCTCAATTTTTAGTATACTTAGTTCTTTATGAATATGATTATTTCGGGCGAACTAGGAAGCGTTAACAATTAGGCGTAGTACTTTATTTAGTAAATTCGGGCTTGTAGATACGAGTTCTCGTTACTGTTCCCAAGTTTACACACCCCTAAAGTAAAGGTCGAGATATTTGACTACCTGGACAGGTGGATCTCAATTTATTTCACGGTAATTATTATGTTCTTAGGTTGCGCCGAGAGATGAACTACTCAGAGAGTTCATTACCTGATTGTTGCACCTATTTCGGCTGCTGTGTTGATGTCTTCGTTTTGCGTATTTGTGGTATTTGTGTGTATTTGTAGTATTGTGTTGAAATGTCGGACACATATTGTATACTGTAACGGTGTTTATGAAAAAAAAAATTATAAGTTTAAGTTCTTTAGTTTTTAATATCATTCCCAAGTTTAATTTTTTTTTATGTGAAACTAATTAATAATATTTACACATACTTAGCAACACACTATAAACTTCTGTCCTTATCAGTTTCATGTAATTTAGGAGACAAACTAACTTCCCCTTTATGTGCCAGTTCTACTTCCCCTTGATTTCTTACTTTTTTCAAATAGATACGTCGCTAAAGAAGTTAAACTTCAAATATCTGTCAAATTATTTATTGTGCGCTCGGTATAAATGACGACAGTATAGTAATTTTAAAGCAAATGCACTGGTTTTAGTGCCTAGCTCGGTGTGGTGATCTATCACTTAAAGGAAATATTGTACGCTGTGTCACTTACTTCATTTTGCTTTTATATTGATGTTAAAAGCAATTGATATTGGCGCAAAAAATAAGAAAAGTTACTTCAAAATAATAATAAATTTGATAAAACTTTCACACGTAGACACTGATCTTAAATAAGTTTGTGTTTAAACTTAGAGATGTTACAGATCGGGTTTTGATTTTTTTTATGTGCATTCGATCTGAAATTTTGTTGTCATTTGGATATTATTAGTGAATAAACGAATTTATTCATTGTAACTAAAATTTATAATGTACTAATCAGCAGAGCGGGTTTCCAAATTTTTTCAATTTTTCCATGTAGGTATGGAAATATGTTTAAACAATATTATATTAGAGAAAGAGATGTAGTCCATTATAACTTGCTACACCGCTCGAAATTTTAATTAACATTACTGGGTACCTATAGTATATTTCACACCGTCGCGTTTTTGAATTTTTTTAATCATTCTGTCTTTAATTCCTGAGAAGTCAACCCGGTAACTGAAGTGTTAGTATTGACCTAAATCTTCTCCAAGAATTCAAAATTAAGTTATCTAATGATAAAATCACATCCATATCCGTTCAGTAGCTCTCAAGATTAGACAGTACAGACATCTAGACAGAGAGACACGTACTGGGACTTCTTTTAATATATTTAAATATATTTATTGTGGACAAATTTGATGTGAATTTAAGAAATATTTTTTTCTTAAATATGTATTTATATTCCAAATTTGTTTCGACGGGTACCTTGTAAAACGAGTACTTATCGTCTTTACTAATGATACTGATGCAACTGTTGATAGTTAACAGGTGTGTCAAGACCAAGTGAAATACATTTTGCGTCTGTTTTTATTTTACAGCTGTATTTTATGGTTCCCGATAGAAACATTTTAGGACTTTTATTTTGTTTTGATGGTTTCTATGACACGCCATTGGTGGAAATAACGGTATGTAAATGAGACAGAAAATATAGCCAATACTATTCTGTCGTATTTTCAAAGGACGCCGTATCTACACATTTTCTCAAAATCAAGTTAAGATAATTTGTATATAAATAATAGTTTAAAAAAACTAAAAAATTGTGCTTTAGCAAACTGAACAAAAAGTAAAAAATATTTCTTTATTGTACAAAAGCGTGGAGTGCTTGCTATCAATTACTGGTATGAATATTTCATTAGTAGCTATTTGTAAAAGTAGAGTAAGTATGAAAATAGCATTAACCACCCCACGTTTTTTTACAATAAAAAATTATTTTACGTTACTACTGGCATATCGTGCAGCTCTATTATTGTTCTTACAACTTGTTTCTCTAACAATAAACATTATCTACCGATCAGGGCAAGCGGAAAATTGCGGAATGGGAGACCACAGAGACAACAGTGCTAGCGATCTGATACATAACTTAATCTAGATTTACACTACCATTTCTTTCATGAGACTAATTTGCATATTTCTTGGCACGACTTCCAAAGTAAAGGTTAAAGTACTTTTTGCATTGAATTTTACTATGATTTCTAATGATAACTCAGTGCTAAAGGTAATTTGAAAATAGATTTAAGATTTACAGATCTGTAACTCAAACAGAAAAAATCTTCTAGAATACGGACAAATAAGTCGGCCTTTCGATCAAATTACATCTGGTGCCAATCTGTTTATTTTAACAGTTGTCGGTAATATTAAGTGACGCTGATGTCTCTGAATAGAATAGAATAAAATTTATTTACACCCTATTATATTACGCAACTGACCACTAACGATGCGAAGTATTTGCACAGGTCCACTAGTATCGTTTTATTAGACTAGAACGTCGGTGCTAACTGACGCCGAGAAGGCTTCAAGTCTTGTCTATTTTCATCAAGGTGGATTATTATAACTTAGTAAAAATCCTCTATTCCGCTAACTTTAGAGAATACACGAATATTGTAAATCTAAATTTAGCCTGTTTGCCGGTGGCTGCATTTGGTTGACTGCATAATAACCCAGCAGAGCTGCTTTACAAGGCTTCGCTTCGCTTTGCGCTGCGTCGCTTGATGCAATGTGCATAATATATTACATGCACATAGATTGATATTCGAGCCGGGCATTTGTGCTTCCACTACGGAACTTCACAAGTTAACTTCGAACGTAAATACTAAATACTACAGTGTTACAAGTTTGTAATGTAATTGATGGCTCTTAATTTAGTATTTTGTAGTCATGAGCGTCGGAAGAATTACAGTCCAAAGGGGATACAAAATGCAAAAGTTTAAGTTTCAAGTCAGCAAGCCAAATTTTGAGAAGCTTAATGCTTAACCGTAGCTAACAAAACAGTATTCAAATGAATTTTGTGACCACAGCTCAAAATTTCCCGTGATCATATTTTACAATCTGAGGGATCAATCACCTTAAAGTCGATGTTAAAAAAAAACTAAAATTAGGGCGCTTTTGTAATACTTACATCTAAACTGATTATATTTTGAAATTGACATAACTAACGCAATGATAGTGTAAACGAATGTTCAATGTTCAATGAATTAATAAATAATAGTAATAATAATGCGTTTAACGTCCGTTTCTCGACTTTATGTCATAACAGACACCATTCGCACCATTACTATTTTCCATCTACCACACTTCCCGTTATTTTTCTACATTATTAAAACTTCAACTTATGTAATAGCAATGGGCGAATGAAGGAATTATAGGAAATTAGGATAAGGTAGGCAATTTTTGAACTATGAGTTTGATAGGTAATCGGCCATGGCTTCAAATAAGGAACCATCTCGATATTTATCTGTTTTAATTGAGGCAAATCATGGAAAACCTCAATCAAGATGGCCGGTACAGGAATTACCGTTTCTCGGCGAGAGGCATTAGGAAAAAGTCCCAAGCCACACCTGCCCCCGCCGGGATTCGAACTCGGACCTCCCGAATGCGAGTCTAGTGCTGTCACCACTACTCTACCCAACTCGGTGTATTGTTCAATGAATTGTGTAATGGTTTATGTTATGTAAACTGCCTACATTGATATTGTAAAAATTGTAAACGGATGCAGTAGCATTGTGTTGAGAAAGGCTGAAGTTCACATTGATTGTATTGCTGAATTCAATACACTTTATTTAATAATTGAATACGTGTTTATTTATAGGTTTCATCATTTTTTTCCTACAATAGCTTGAAGCGTTTTTAGAAAATATATAATATGCTGTATTTTGTTTTGTTTCAGGTTACAACACATACCAGTACAATGAATCTGCGCATACCGAAAGGGTAGCTGACGAGATATTGTCTGTGACATATGAAGACGGTAAATGGTCTAAGCCGTATTATGATTGTGGGGGTGGAAACATCTGGATGCTTACGTATACAGTACCGTTTTTTGGATACAGCAACGGGTCCTATTTTTTCAAGTAAGTTATTGATTTTAATTTCTTTACCTTTGATTCCCATGGTTAGATATGCAATTTTGCAGTGGAACTGTATAATGGTAAGCGTCGCAAAATACTCGATTAAAAAAAATTCACAACCGCTAAAATATAAATTCAATATAACCCACAATCAAAACTCTGCAATGTCATGATTTTAAATGACTGTCATTTTAAAACACCATTCTACAGTTTTTGTTTCAACATAAAATTATTTGGCATACACAGTCTAATTAGTGCCTCGTCATGATAATTTACGAGCCGCGTGCGTCTGTGACTGGATGCAGCTAACCACAATGTTATAACATAATATGTTGTTAGTATTGTAACGTAGTATCGATAATTGATTTACAGAATAGGCTGCACAATAAGTCAGAAAAAGTTTCACTTCAAAAGAGGCGATAGGCAGTCGAGGTTAATTTTTTCACGTCCCTACCCTTTTCACATCCTTTTCTAATCAAACTCAAACTAGAATCTGTTGTATAATTTGTAGATAGCTTATTAAAGATACTCATAGGAGTATTATGCTGCAGCGAATTTTCTTACTTTCTTACTAGTTAGACTTTATTTATTGATTTGTCATTAGTATTACAGACCTATCACTATTTACATTATCGTAATAGCCGTATTTGCCTGGGGTTGTTTTTTATTAATTATTAATATTGTAACAAAACTGTTCTTCGTGGTGGTTTAAGGTGATTTATTTTCAACAAACGAAATAAATACAAAACAAATAAACTAAAAAGTACTTCTCTAATAGCAATGACAAAAAGAAACTAACAATGAAAAATAAACGGATTCTGATGAATAATAATTCAACAATAACTACGTACACAATACATTACTTTAAACACGCGCCGAAATGTATGTACTACCACACTACTATTTATGTAACTATCTGATTATTTATGTCTTCGATACCGCCGTACCAATTGCCTGACTGTACTCTGACTGACTCACTGTCTCTGACTGAATGCCTGTCGCGCCCCACATGCGCTGTATTTATAGGCCCGTACATCCTACTTCTCGATCATTCCAGAAACTTCTGTCAGTTTGTTCGAGAAGCCTATGTCATTTCCAGTGGCGTAACAATAGGGGGCGCGCTACAATATATTTACTATTAAATAAATTAATAATCATTTTTACTAGTTTATTAATAATTGTTTATAAACAAAATTAAATTACTTTGGAAATTCCCATAAAGAAAAATGTGTGTATTCATGGAAGAAGTTCGCACAATTATAGAAAATGTATTACGCTGAAACGATTCTCTTTTAAAAGCTATGGCGTTTTAAGTTTTTCAAAAAATCTGGCGGTACACACTGTCACTGTAACGAGCGAATAGACATTTTCACATAAAAAAAATAATATCAATTTTAATGAAGCTACCCCTATATACGGTCTAATCGAAGTACACCCTCTAATTCTATATAGGTTCCATCTATAGATAATGTTATATATAATTCTGTAATTGTGCAGAAAATTGTATTCCCATCTCATTTACATTCTCTCACGCCCACATATGCAAATCTCTCTTTAATCCAATGGTAAAGAGTACCTATTGGACTATTTCTATTACATGGTGTTTAAACCGCACTGAAATGAACGGGCATAAGTTGCTGACGTTTTAAAAATACCATTCATCCTGATTTTTATGAAGCTATGTCAATATTGACAGGTGAACTATTCAGACCGGGACACAATAAATAGCCAATGAACTATCCAAGCAAACTTTCATTCGGACTAGATAATAAAAAAGATAGGCAAGTGAGAATAGAACTCGCGCCTTTATGATTCCGTACCGTTATAATAGGTAATAATTTCACACAAAATAAAAAACTTATCGTTTTCGGGTTTTTTCCTTTACTCATGCCAAATTACAAGATTCAACGGGAACTAACCTATATGTTTTATGAACGTCTGATTAAAATAACTATGAAAGCACCGAACATTTCTGTAACGAAAAGATGAACTGAATTGAGGGACAAACTTAAATTTGCCGTTGGATAACTGTTGTCCTCATTTATCGACTAGGGTTGGGTAATTCAGATCTGAACCGGTTCAAAGAGCCGACTCCGACAGAAGATCCGTGAGAGCCGACTCACTTTTTTTTGAGCCGACGGATCAACGGATCTGCACATTTTACACTTACGTATCAGTTCTTGCTTTGATGCATCTGTCAATTCAAATGACTCATGCATCACATGTTTGGCTATGCATTCTTGATTCTATACAGGTCGTGATATGATTGACTGAACTAGATAACTCAGTGGCAGACTGCAGTAACATATTCAGAACTCGGCTCTTTTTGAACCAGTTCAGTGAGCAGATGCAAAGATGCAGATCACTAAAAAGACCCGTTTTTCCCATCTCTTATATCGACATAGATCGCGGTCAGTTTACCAACTGCAAATAAGTTTGTAATCTCAAAAAAAAAAAAATTTTTTGTGATGCAACCTATCACTATTTACATTATCATAATAGCCGTATTTGCCTGGGGTTGTTTTTTATTAATTATTAATATTGTAACAAAACTGTTCTTCGTGGTGGTTTAAAGTGATTTATTTTCAACAAACTAAATAAATACAAAACAAATAAACTAAAAAGTAGGTACTTCTCTAATAGCAATGACAAAAAGAAACTAACAATGAAAAATAAACGGATTCTGATGAATAATAATTCAACAATAACTACGTACACAATACATTACTTTAAATTTTTTCCTTTACTTGTGCTATAAGCTTGCTTCTTGCCAAATTTCATGACTTTAGGTCAACAGGAAGTACCCTACAGGTTTTGACTTTCGTGCGAGTAACAAAATATGCGGCATAAATTGCCGTATCTTTTGATTGCGTTGCCTTAAGAAACTTGATTTTTTCACAGCTCCATGGGAATGCAGACCTCAGTATGTGATATTAATTTCAACTTGATACCTTCACGCGTTCCTGAGAAAATGGGTCTTGACAGACAAACAGACGGATAACAAAGTGATCTTAAAAGGGTTCCTTTTTTTCCTTTTGAGGTACGGGACCCTAAAAATAACGCGATGTTTGCGCAGGTGGTTATCAATTCAATGCTCGTCATTAAATTTTTCGTCAATAAAACTAAATAGGTGGAACATTAGTAAATATAAAACATATTGAATTATCAAAAGTTATTTTTACAAAGTATATCTGCAATAATTTTGACACATTCTGTATTTACGCACACAGTAACCGACTGTCTAAGGTTGAAATTAGGTTTTGATGTACTCATTAATATTACCTTATTCGTAAACTAACCCTTTAAAAGCTTTTAGGGTTACATAATTGCTACCCCTTTTCTACTTC
This sequence comes from Venustoraphidia nigricollis, assembly GCA_034508555.1. Taxonomy (NCBI): domain Eukaryota; kingdom Metazoa; phylum Arthropoda; class Insecta; order Raphidioptera; family Raphidiidae; genus Venustoraphidia; species Venustoraphidia nigricollis. The sequence continues at coordinate 5,931,829 of JAVRKA010000022.1, read as the reverse complement.
ACCAAAACTGTTTTACTTTATAAGTAAAATTCTGCTTTACTTTGAAGTACAGAGCTGGATATAAAATCTTAACAATGATTGAGAGGTTAACTAATTTATTACCCCACTGACCCGTCGAAACTCAACGAAGTGGAAATATTTGGAAAAATATCTTATAAACAGTAATTGTAATTATTTATATTATTATTATGAAACAATAATTATTATGAATGCTATTTTAATAGCATGTATGATTATTAAATAAAAATTGACCGGGAATCCCCGGGAAGTACCAGAATTATTCTCACCTATAATAAACATTCGCTTGTAATCGAATAAACAATTTAAATGCTGCAAACCCGATCTCAATCGGTTGATTCGTTCGAAAGATATCGTATGTTGAAAGTTTTTTTACAAACACACACACATTCAGCACGCTTCCATCCAAAAATATTCAGAATAGCTTCCTAAGATCCCAAAACATTGAGATCTGATGAAAACTTGATTTTCGAAAATCGGGTCGAAAGCAATAACTTCCATTTTTTCGATAACTTTCAATAGCGGGAAATTAAAAATTATGAGAGAATCCTATTACTCTTATAAAACATATCTTTTGGAGTTTAAATGGAAATGAATTTGAACAGAAGGGGCTTGAAGTCGTTCTTCTCCCTTCCACTTCAGGTACTCTTGCCTTGTAAACCAAATCATTAGATAGTATATAACTGCACTGCAAGGACAGGAATTTCAACTTTCTGGCCTTGTGGTGTACTTATTCTATTTTTCTGTATACCCGGTCGAAAGTACGTACTTTCGTATCACTGTGCCCGAGAAAACTGTTTCGGCCCGCTGTTACAGATAATTCCTGCAGTGTATAAATGTAAGGCTTTCTGCTTTAAAATCGAAGACTAAAGTGCGTTCTATCGACCGGGTATAAAGAAAAAATAGTTCTTGCTTAATACGCAGTTCTCACATTATAAAAGAGATCAACTGTATTTTAAAGGATATTTTCGTTCACAGTCGGCATTATTTCTTTTAATATAAGATCGTTAGAGCTCGTCTTTTAACATTTATGTAAATTTATGTCTCTCATTTCATTTTCTTCAACGGTACCTCATCGTATTTGTGTAATTAATGCATCGAAACTCATTATATGAAATTATAATTTAATTTTGATAAAATTAAAAGCAATATTAGAAATATTGTGGGTGTCTTATATAACTGGGATATAATCTTGTATGTTTATAAATACGTAATAATTAATTATAAAGAATTTATTTAATTACGACGTGGTAATTACAATTATTAATTAATTAATTTTGACGTCATAGTCATCAAATAAAATTTCATAATTAGTTAAATTATTTTGGAAAGATGTATAATATGCCAGTAAAAATGTACAATTGACTACTGAAAGAAAAGATCTGAAAATAGTTTTAATGAGTATTATGATGCGAAAAACTACATACCTAACTATTTTTTTTTATTTATTAATGTATACCGGGTGTCACGCGAAATATTTCATCGTTTTGCATTTGAGTTAAAATGGGACACTTTGGGGGGTTAAACGATAGATACGGGGTTACAACTTGACATAAATATCGAATCGTTTCACTGCCCCAATCGACCCCAGCACACACATCTTTGTTATTTTATGTATTCGGAAAAAAATTTCATTGTGAGCATTTTTTCTACAAAAAATTCTAAGGCCAAAGTTGTAAGAATTGCCATATTATAATGAATAGTAATTTTATTTTACCATTCTTGAAACTGTTTTCAAAAACAAATTACTTTAGCCTGGTACTTTTTTGTTTTAAAAATGTTCAAAATGAGGTCCTTTTTGTCAATCGCCCAAAAATTAAATCAGACGGTATAAATTTGATACCCGGTATATATAACTTTAAATTGGTAAAATGTAAATCCTATACATATATATGTATCTTCAACCAACATTCTCTTTATTATATTAAATTTTTTACTTTTTGTCAGTGGTATAATACGGGTTTGAGCTTGATTACTTTTATTTCAGCTTTCAGTTTTTTTTTTTCCATATATAACCTATTTATTATAAATCATAAAAAGTTATATTTTTGGAATCGTCGCAATATTTTTTTTCATTTGCTCTATTGATTGAACAGAAAAAATAAATCATAATTTTTTTCCAGTTCACGATCGTCGGCTGTTATTTTGAATTAACAAAAATATTTTATAGCCTGTATCACTCGCAATACCAGGACGAATGTATAGTGATCTTATTTACTGAAATCGGTCCAGCCATTTGAGACCTATAGAGTGGAATATTAGTGAACACCAATTCATACATAAGACATGCGAAAAACATTACCCTCCTGTCGGTTACGCAGTAGTTGGTTAAAAATTTAAAAACCCCCGATACACAAAAGCCAACCTTTAAAAAGTAAAAAATAATTAATTTCTACTATTGTCTGGCTCGACAGACACACTGACAATTTTTTTGTTTGGATGAAATATTTAACTCACAAATGCATTGGGGAACGTTGTAAATGACAAAAATATCAATGTCTCAGCGGTCCTTAACGCGTTTATGACTTAAATATTTAATCCAAACGAAGAAATAATTAATGCGTCGGGCCAGATATAGTAGAAATGAATTATTTTTCACGTTTTTAAAATCTCATTTTTTGGAATTCAAATTATAAATTTATTTTAAATAAAACGCTATATTTTTTAAAACTACCACTCAATTTCTCTTAATAAATAAAACATTTTTCACACCCTCCTATTCTTGTATAACGATAAATGGATCCATTAAACACTAGTGCTCCAAATTAAAACACATTAGTCCCATTTTTCCAGTCTAACAGTCATTTCCAAAAGCGACCTGTGATTTACCATTTAAAAGAATATAAGAAACAGAGACATCAATGTAGTAAATAACCCAAATAGATTGCTAATAGGCACACATACAGTACTCGTCAAAAATATTTAGAATTATTATGATGTGAAAAGCAGCTATTTTATAGGAGTTACGTGCAAAAATCTAGTATCTCGAACGTAATGATATTATGACTCGAGTGACTGTTAAAACTTGCTATAGTTCATTTTAACCTAATATCACTTCTCGTATTTACGTTCTAGACACATATACACCTACAAATTTTTCAATTACATTCGTTGTATAAAAAACGATAAAATTTATTTCTGTCGTAGATAACTAAAGAAACGTTAATGTTCATATTAATATTTTATAAAAATGAATACATTGTTTTTTTTTTTTTTTTGTAATAAGTTCTTAATTCGATACTGTTTCCTTTGAAGATACATAGTAACGTTCTATATGTATTTCAAACTTTTTAGTTATATCTTACAAATAAAAGTTCAACGGGCGTTTAATATTTTTAAACGACTTTTAATAAACTTTTTCTTTATATTTAAGAGCCATTTAAGAATATAAAGAGCAGATGGTATATGTTTAACAGTGTGCAGTTAGTACTTACTAAAACTTTTTAAGAATCTATAAAAATATCCAGCGTCGGCTTTCCTATTCAACAATTTTTAGAATAACTCATAAGGCGTATTTTAAGCAGTGTAAGTGCACCGTACAATAAAATAATCTTAAAGTTTTTACAGACCGATGTCTCGAACGAAACGTTAAGATATTAATATTCTTGTCAAAATGAATAATATTACCAGGATCGAAGCCACGGGTAAAAGCTAGTGTGAATATAAAATAGTCAGTTAATAATCCCTGCATCATTAGTAAGAGTGTCAGTAATAATGGCAATGACTGAGTTTGTGATTGGAACAAAGGTTCAACTGTTTCTGCCTGCTGCCACCATCTTCTACTTCTTATACGTGACAATTGATCAGACTGATATATTAGCTTTAGACATTGGCAGCACTGACAGGTCGCACAGTTTGATTACCGTACAGTGATACCAACGACCAATCGACTTACATAGATGTAGATGTGGAAGGATGGAAGTATTGGTAGGTACTTAGGCAGACTCACAGGTCCAGCAATTTATCCTCTCTCTGACTGAACTGTACAAAGAATTGTTGAGGAACTTTAAGGGAGTATTTGACGGCCTTTAAAAATATTCTGTTTCATTTTTAACATTTACAATAATCACCCATGAAGTATTTTTTACTTCTGCAAATGCTTGCTCACACATTTTACTGTCCAGATTTAAAAAACTCCGTTATAAAAAAACCCACTTCTGTCGGGTGTAAGTCTATCCTATTATTATATAATAAATCAATTATTATGACATGTCGAATCGATTGGTCGTCTGTTATTAGCCTGAAAATATCAATCGTTTCATGGTGCTGCAGTTTGCTTTTCTTGAAACAGCTCAATGACTGGGCAATTTCATGAATAATAAACCAAGAGCCGTCAAATTCATTTGATCGGTTCGCTATGGGCTAATTAATACAAAACGTTTATTCGTATGTTTTCCAATTTCGATTATTTTAGAACGAAGGGAGTTGATTGAGAACGTGACCCGCTTTGCGTGGTCAGAAAATATATAAAAACAAACGTAATTGAGTCTTGAAATATTTAATCTTAAGAAACTCTGACAGCGATCGTCTATTATGTATAAGAGAGTTTTGAATAACAATATTTTGCGCCACGAAGCAATGATGGTATCTTGAAGAACCTTTACTGAGAAGATTAATTCAGCCATTTAATTTAATCTCATTATTGATTAAATGTGTTTGTTGATAAATCGAAAAGAAATTAACATCTTAAATATTAGCTTGTTGCTACCTTTATAAAACTTCTCATTTCTGGTTTAACCATTACAAAAATTCTTTTCGTAATTAAAAACACTGTCGCTTTCAAATATAATAAATAAATAAAACACTATCAAGTTGACTTTAAACATAATTTGTGATATAAAATGCATCTAGTCACAATTAACTTCAAATTTGTATTTGTCTTTTAACCGTTATCAGTCATAACATCATATCTCAGCCAAGGTTAGTAACGTCTTTGATGAACTACTTGTTTCCCCTTAAGAGAGTGAAATGAAAATAGAAAAGAGAGAAATGGAAATACAAAAACTGTCTGTCGTGTGATAACAATCCCTTTCAATTCACTTGATTTTATCTATATTTGCTGCTTCAAGTTCAGTCAAATTGATTTAAGATAAATGTTTTCTAACAAACAACAAATTGCTTTATATTAAGGTAAAATCAATCTGACGGAGGGTCATTGTTTTGCTATTGGCGTATAAACATTATTGTCTTTACTTTTTTACTGGACAAACGTGAAGTATTCGACGGACACAAAATTTAATATTTTATGAAGGATGCAATTTTTGCCGGAAATTTTATATTATAGAGCTTTATAAATATATTGTTCTATTTATATAGTTATATTTATATATTTTAAGTCAGCTGCATTCTAATAAAAAAATAAGAATAAAAATTCGTACAAAAAAGTTTCTAAAATTCCGTTTTATTTATGAAGTGTTTCTTTTTCTTTTGGAGCTGACAGTAAGTGCTTATTAAAATAATTTTACAATTATTGTCATGAATATTCTTGTTTTAGTATCTACCGTAGTTTCTTTTGTACAGTACTGTAAGTATAATAAAGAAAGTATCTTCTGACGTTTGTTTTTATTGCGAATAAATCACTTTATGAAGTTCAGTGTGTTAAATGATTACTTCGATCACCAATTTATTTCTATATCAAGGATGTACAAGATACTATTTAAATTTTTAATAGTTTACTTAGAATTTTTTTATAGCAGCGTAGTTTTTAGCAAGATTTAATTTTAAAGGATACATTTAGGAATAAAATTTTTGTTTGAGAACTTTCAAGCAGCTTCCGCTTGACTGATTTTGATATTTTAATTTATCGTATAACTTACAGAGTTGCAAGCAACTTTATTTTGTTATGCCAATTTTACATTTTTTTTATCAATCTATTGGACAATCGTTCTTATACGAATCTAAGCTCTTATATTTAAATTACAAAATGTATTTGCAAATACATTGTTAGCATGGTTTGGCTTGTATTTTTTATCTTTGTAACAAGTTGTAAAATTAATTCGAAAATTAATTAATTTAAATTTTAATCGCTTTAAAACAGCGCTCATAAAAATAATAACTAGAGAAAGTTTACCTGTAGTACATAGTCTTCTAACTATGTTTTAATACTTGGTGTATATTAAATTTGAATTTTTAATGTTCAAAGAAGGAAATTGTGGAGCCATCAAATGAAAATAATTTGAGATTTAAATACTTATAAAGCAAATAAAAACGAATCAAGAACTTAATATTTATTTTTATTATAAATTCAACTATTTTGAAGATATGATCCCAGCTTATTTTTTAAAGAAAACTCTGTCAATCGTCTTTGTATTTTAAAATGAATACCAACTTCAAAAGATCTTATTTTCATGAAAAACCGAATATGAAATTATTTTTTAAGTTTAATAATTTAGAAACTTTTGTTTTGTTTTCATATAAGTGTAGGATTGAAAATGAATTAAAAATTATTACATTTGATAAATTGAGCTTAAAAAAACACGATTTATACGTACCGCACAGTGGTCCGGATTTCACAATTTCTGGACTAAAGTCTCTAACTTTCGATATCAGTTGATAAAACAGAGTCCCGTTTAATAGAAAAATACTTAAAAAAATCATCATTTGAGGGTTTTAGCGAGTCCAAAGGGACCGATTTCGCAATTTATGATAAAAATGGAATAACTTTCGGAGTGAACCGATAAGAAAGTCCCAATTAATAGATAAATGTTAAAAAAAACTTCGACAACATATTTTAAGGGTTTTAGAGTATAGATCTAGTCAAATCTATTCAATGTTTTGGACATTTTGTCTGGGCTCTAATTATGGTCAAACTTGACCTGCGACGTCGCCCGTGTTTATGTCCGTTTTTTTTGCTTTTTTTTTGTTTCTGCTCCCCCCCTTTAGTAGATGCGCGACGATATAGGGTTTTACTCATTTCCGATGTATAATAAATATTACAAATATTGTTAGTGATACAATATTACACTTGGTTCAGAGTTGTACAATGTACATTGAGATTCACATAGCTGCAGGTGTCAAGGTCACATTGTAACGAAAATTACGATAATTACTAGTATAGCTTCTCTGTGTCCCTGTTTTAATTCAGTAGAAATAGAAACAATTTTTGTACTAATAAAAATAAGCACATAAGCTTGATTGTTTTAAAAAAGTGCTTTTAACAAAGCTCTTGAGATGTTCTTTTCTGAATAATAATAATTGTTTTTCTTGCCATATAAAAAAATCTGACATTTGACATTTATATTTCAGTGAAGAAAAGCATTTAGTTATTAATAAATGTTATATAGATCTTGTTAATGCTTCATTTTACTTTAAAACGGACCAGGAAATAATTATTAATTGAAGTAATTCTGTCCTCCGTCATTTTTCTTTGTATATATTAAAACGGAGGAAAATTATCAGTGGTTCACAATAAATCGTTCAATATTTATTAAAAACGATTCTAAATCAAATTTTAAAAATAAATAAGATTTTCTAATATTTTCTGTGACATGATTTTCACAACGTTCTACTGTCTATTTGTAGCAGCTGAACTGATTTTGATTAAACACCTAAACTGAACATTGCGCATCTTTTTCAAACAAACGTAGATGCATTATGTCTTTTCAACATAAATAAATAAGAAAAACATTTTTTTTTCAACCTGTTTGCTTTAAAAATAATTATTAGAAAACTTAATATCAACAAAAATATTAATTTTGATAGTTATAAACTTCCTCAGAGTCCGACGCGTCATGGACCGTAATGACAATCACATCGTTTCAACGTATTGTGTCCAAGTGAAGATAATGAACTGTGGCGATGAATATTAAAACTAACCACAAGGTGGTCTCAACCAGTAAATGATTATTTTTGATATTCAATGACTTTGCTATATTCTCTGCTATATTCTCAATCTTATCCTCTGCACTAATGATGCATGGAACTTATTGATCAACCCTTGTGAAGTAATGGAGGAATCAAATCAATTCAATGAACAGACATATTGCACTAATACACGCAACGATTCGCAATCTCATCCACATAATATTTTGTTCAATGGCTGTTAGTATTAAGAGGGTTTTCATGTTTTCTTCGCGATTTTTTTTGTTTTGTTTTGTTTCCCCCATCCTAATGTCCAGATGTATACTCGGTTTTTCACAAACGAACTACTTTATACAGCCAATAAACAGACTTCGTTAACAATGTTTGTCACCATTGTTTCCTGTATAATATTGCAGTAACGAATTCCATAAGATTATTCAAATATTATCTGTCTATTTTGGGTACGTTTAAATTTGCGTTCGGCATTTATATGCTTTGAAAAATCTCTATCGTGCGTACCACAATGATAACTTCCGAGGAAAGCGAAGGAGCAAACAGATTTAATGATATCATTTTCAGAGCATTCATTTCATTCTGAATTTAGAAATGAGCGGAATTACATGCTGTGAGAATGAAGTTTATATGTAGAAGGTAATTTTTCAAATAAATAAACATACACGTATTTTCAAAGAAGAGTAAAGTTTGATCTGTATTGTACGGAATGAAGATTAAAAGTTGATTAAATAAAATATCTATTATATCTGTAAGTCGAAAAAATGTAACAAACGGTAGTACAATTAATTTTAAACGAAGAAAGTATATATTATGGCTTATTATAATAATGTTGAATTAAATTTAAAGAAATTGAGGAACAAAAATGAATTCACATGGGGAGAACCGACTTTAGAATTAAAACAAAAGAAGAAAACTTCGGTACATTAATTGTTTTTTTTATATGATAATTTGTTGTGAATCAAAATTTTAATACTTTGGTAAGCAAAAAAACAGGACTTATTTATTTATAACTTGTCATTTTGAATTGTTGAATGATCACAAATCGAGAGAAGGTGCTTCCGCTAAATCAACGTTTTTTTTTAACAAAAGTCTTCTATACCTACTTGCCTGTATTTGTCTCATAAATAGTAATTTTCTACTGTTTTTGTTGAATGAAAGCAATATAGCATATAGGAGAGCGGTTAAAATAAAGTGCGAGATTGTTCTTTGTTTATGATAATATTTCACGGTTCTACCTAGAAAACTCTATGTTATTAAATTATGTATATAAATCAGTATACCGGGTGCTCATGTAGATAATTTACAGCTGGGCGAATTCCGTTCAGGCAGCCAGTATAGATCAAAACCTTTATCAAGAAATAGAATAGTAAAAACCATATTCTAATCTGTTTAGTATACCAAATTCAATTCGATTTTCACCTGACCGAAGCCGGATCAGATAACTATTATACATAGACCTACCCAAGAAATAAGCTATCGAATGGTATAAAAACGGCAATCAATTACAATAGCAACTGAGAGAAACATTACTATTAGATTGGTAAAATCGAATTACTTTTGTTTCATTTTACGCAGTAGTGCGTAAAAAAGGTCATTTTACAACCACTATGCAAGCATGAAAAGCAGATATTTTATAGAAGGTCGTGCAAAATATAGTAGTGATATAAATGTCCATTTTACACTACACACTACGGAAGTAAAATTGGTATAAGTGAAGAAAAAAAATAATTATAATGTCACCGACCGCCAAGATTGAACCTACGACCTTTAGGGTACGAGGCAACCACTATATCTCATCGCTACCTTAGCTTCAGTTCTACAAACGCTATATTATGTATATTGCAACGTTTCTCATAAATCGACTTTACCATAACGTGCCAAAACAAGTTTTATTTCAAAAATGTTATAAAACACATGCAGTACACAAAAATCATGAAATATATTTTTACCACAGTTTTGTATTACATAGTTTGAGTAACTGCAAAAATACTAAACAAAATTGCTTCGAAATTTTATTTTTATTTTTACTTATAAAAAAATATTATTACCAATTACCAAATAACTTCAGGAGCGCTCATGTACTAAACACAAAACTATTTTTCATATTATTATTATTTTCATTTTCATTTGGACTTCTAGGGCAACTAGATACTTTCAACCATCATCTACCTGAATTATTTTAGTATTTTTTTCCGAAAAAAAATTAAGACTTTCTCAAAATGTGTCTGCCCTGAGCGATGCCTCATCTGGTCCTTAAGAATGAAAATATACATTGGTATTATCCGCCGAGTAGTTAATAGTTAGCATTTAAATAGTTTCAATAAATTAATAGTATATTACACCCCAAGGGTAGAAAGTTGAAATTCTTGCACTGCGCATCATGACGCGCAGTTCAATGCTTTCAACTTTCTGCCCGTGTAGTGTATACTATTTTTCTTGATAGCCGGTCGAAAGTACGTGCTTTCACCATTATATAAAAAGACTCATAACTTTCAAGTGAGAAATTTTGAGCTTATAGGCAATAACAGCTCTTAGCTACTACTGACTGGTGGCAGTCTTTCGTCTCGCTGTTACTTTCTTTCGGCCCGCTGTTATAGATGGCGTGCGAATAATTCCAGTAGAGCTGAGCCGAAACTGCTCGGGATGGATTAAGGAAATATAAAATGTGCTGGGCCCAATAATTCGAACAGTTTTGACGACACTAAAAATTTATTTAAAAACAATTTCTTTTAATATCTTACTTGAAATATTTATACTTTTTTTTTGTAGGACTATTTATTGTAAGACGGTATTTTACCTTTTATTCCGAGCTACTAAAATTAACTAAAAAAATTATACAGCGACAAAAAGGTATTCACGACTATTACGCAAATAAAAGAAACTTACATAACTAAACAACAGAGCCGAACTTAAATATTTCATTTACATTAAAATATTATAATATATAAAAGATAAAAATAACAAGTGCTTGGTAACGCTACAGAGCATAAATATTAGGATTTCTGCCTTAAAATCGAAGCCGAACGTACGTACTTTCGACCGGGCATAAACAATCGCTCAATGATTAATTATAAATATTCTATTGTTTCAGGGGAACCAGTGGTATCGACATAGATCTACGCAGAGTTGACATTGACCAGTGTCCGAACACAGATAGCTCACAGTTAAATATATTCGCAAATTCACATAAGTGCAAGAAAAGAACTACAATGGTACGTATCAAATCATTATTTTTCGTTCTTGGAGCCTAATATAGACGCAAATATTCTAAGAAAAAAATTGTCGGTGCTAAATGCATACGTTGCTGTTCGAATAGTGTCATTTGATCTTTAACTCTTACAATTATAGTAGATATTCGATAATCCGAGATTTGATAGTCTAGATTTTTTGATAATTTGGACAGTCGCTTGGCTGTATTGTGTACTTCGTAATCCCGATTCCTACAGTTTCAGTAATCCCGTCTATTGTTTTTGAGCAGTGATAGAATAACAATATAAAGAGAACGACCACGCTATCATTGCAAGTAAAAAATAATATTCTTGAACAATTAAAAAAGGGAGTGCCATATACTGAGAAATCTAAAATTATAGACTTTATGCATCAATATTCTAAATATGTAATTTATGTAATTGTATAACTTTGTGTAACTCTGGAATTTTTGACGTTCTTTTTAAGCCACTTATGGTTTTTAAAATAAATATATATTATTATTATTATTATTATCATACATATTCTACAATATGTACCTGATTGCAAAGTACAATTTATTAACATGTTTATGTTTAAATATTTTTATATAGAAATTTATTTAAGTTCTAAACAATATTTTGATTTATCTGTATAAATAACTCCTTTAAAAACTATTTTTCTATTGCTTTGTAAATTATTAAAAGTGGGTACTGGCAGTAATTCGAATTTTTAAACTAGGTTCCGCTATCCGACCAACGCCAATAATGTATGCGCCATATGATGGCAAATCCACGAATAACATTTTTAGTTTGTCCGTATTATTAGTTAACATAATATTAAAAATATATTTATTACGTAACACAGAAGTGACCGCAATATTGCTCAAGGGTATTATATTAGTACAGAATTATTCTTCTATTCAAAATGTATCCGTCTCGTGCAAGTTTCAACAAATAATTATTCTAATAAACGAGTCATTTTAATATCACCAATTCACTTCAGTTTCTAACATAAAATTGTAAAATCTTTGTCTGACGAATGCACTGTGTTGTGCGAACTAATAGTTATAAAATAAAGTTCTTAAGTGTAAATGTGTTTTATTAAATATGAAATGTCCAAAATTATTGTCGACATTTGTAAACCGCTGGACTAATTTTGATGAAACTTGATATTCGCGTATACGTTTAAAGTAACTATATTTGATAAGATTTTCGTAAACGCGAACGAAGCCGAGGCTATAGTGATAATATAAAACAATATCGGTGTATTGTGTTTTGTTGACAGTGTGTGGCGTTGCCTGGATTAGGTTTTCGTCGAGGTAGCTACAAATGTGTCTGTCGACGGGGTTTCTATTTCCCGGATACAAAAGCTGATCGCCGTTACTATAATGGCACCGTTATTGAAGAGGAATATGAAAAACTCATGCTGGTGAGTGAAATAGAATTATACAGGATGTTTAAACAAATGGTGTGAATGACCCGGTAATCACATGACGTGAACTCATATTAGTTTCATTCTATTACAACGCGAATTTTAGAATATTTTTTTTATATTTAATTAAAAGAAGAAAAAAGAGTAGATAATAGTTTATTTTATTCAGACATTGTTTTTTTTTAATTCATTAAAATTAATGAAGTAAAAAAAAATAATATGCAAACCTTGAAAGCCTAAAACTGAATAATTCACAAAATATGATCGTTGCCATATTTTAAATAAATTATTTTACTATTAGATAATTTATCAAAATAGTACTTTTGTGTAACAGAGATAGTAATCCGACTACTTTTCATATTGGAAACTTGTTTTGTACTCCTGTGTTAAACGCAGTCTGGATTTTTGTTTTTTTAATATTTGTTTTATTAAATACCTAAGAGGCATTGCTTTTGAAAGTAAATAAACTATATTGCTATTGGCATTTTTAATCGATTTAAAAAAAGATGTTCTCAATTCGGCGTATATACATGTTTCATAAGCTCGTATATTTTTCAGCATTGTTGTGACTTTTTTGTAGCATTATTTTGTACAGTATTTTCGACTCCTGTATTTTCAACTTCTCCATCATCGTCACTTCGTGCCAGTCATAAACCAATCAGAGAAAACCTTTATTAATTTGAGATTAAACAACGTTGTCAATTTTGCGTGAGTAATAGGGACTAAAAACATGAAAATACGTAAGGGTAAATCAGTTGAAAATACATGAGTCCGACTGTACAACACATTTTAGTGATCACTTTGTTTTGATTTAATTTCCAAGCGGTTTGCTCTATAAATAAACAAAACAAAAAATAAAAATCGCGTATGCTTAGAAGTTTCAAATCAATATTTTTACAATTATTATTCAAATACCCCAAGGATATTTCGTCCCTAATTTTGTGGTACAGTATCTCATTGGACAAATAATTATTTAGTGTATAAATATTGTTATTTGAAGTAGAAGTAATAGCATCAGAGTTATTTATAAAGACGAACTAACAATGTGACAACAGAAAGACAAAGACCTACAGATTCTGTTTTTCGTATTTTAATTTAAATGAATTTAATAGAAATCTTCAGAGAGTTTCGTATTTTAATGCGCAATATGGGGCTACTTGACAAACTTTACAGAAGGTCAAAGAGTTGACAAGGAACAATAATGTTTAATGTTCCTTGTCCTACTTCCACATTTCGACACTATTGTAAACCTACCATAAAAGTTATTTTACCACTTTTCACTGTTCATTTGATAATGATTTGCGCCATTATACAATGTTGAAAAGTGAGATTTGAACAAGAATAATTAAAGTTTACGTTAGTATTTTTTTTCCAAACCTCGCTAAACAGAGCATAGATAGATAGATAGATAGATTTATTGGTTTCCGTTATACAAAAAAGTAATTGTTAAAAAACAGGTCAAAGAATACAATGTGTTAGGGAGCATTGTTTACCTCTAAAAAATCTTTGTTCGAATAGAGACACTCTTTTATCAGATATTTGTAAATTATTTTTTTAAACATTTTTAGACTTTTGCTTCGAGTATTCAAAGATAATTTATTAAAAAATTGTAAACCTAAATAATTCGGACCATATATGGGGGTTTTTTGTCGGAAAAAAAGGAACGACAAGATCCTCTTTTCTTCTTGTATTGTACTGATGCAGGGACATATGATTATTAAATTTGTCTGACCACCTCTCCTCATAAAGCCCGTCGGGAGACTAATGACTAATTGTACTTATTTATTGCAACATAGGTACTCTAAAGAAGAATTGAAATCCAAAAAATAGCGTTAAAAATATCACATTTGTGTTGAAAAATCAATAAAAAAATCAATAACACAGGTATGTACTGTGTTACAACTAGCCCCTGGCTCCCTTACTTATATGGTCCGAATTCTTCTGTCACGTACTATTTTTTTGTTTATAATTATTTCATAATGAAAGGATATATACATATATCAAAATTTAAAAAAATCTTCTGTAATCGGTTTTCTGACTTCAGAGAGAGATTTTAAATTTTTTTTAAACAAATTGAAACATTTTTAGCACTTAAAAAATGACTGGAAAATTTTTAAAGGATTTTTACGACCATGTTTCCAATTTTTTGTTGTATTCCCAAAATAAATTCAACCTGGAAGCATATATATAATAATATGCAGATTGTCAAAGTCTCCCCGAATTTCAGTCAGTACGTAGATAGCACGAACCTATTTGCAATCTAATGTATTTCTCTAAAAGATACTTACTGTCTTCATATATACCGGATGTTTTTGGAGTCAAAAAAATTCAACCAACGACATAAAATTATTTACGTTGAAGCCGTGCATATATTGCTGTCATATTTTCATGTAACTTATCATTTAATGGTTCCTCATTAATGGTAAAATTTTTTCTCAGTTTTTTAGATTTATTATGTATTCCAGTTTAGTTCCTTAGTAAAAATAATTTAGTTTAAAAATCTTTTTGATAATTGTTTATTTTATAAAGAAAACTCTCGATTTGTGGCGTTCGCGTTTATAAATATTATAAATGCACCAAAAAAAAAAAAAAAACAAGTGCATAAAATTAGTCGAGGAATTTTAAGGAATCTAAAAAAGAAATAAAAAAACGTTTGAAGTTTCTTTGTGATAATCTCTAATTAACTTTAATATTACCGAATTATTAAAATATAGGGCAAGTTAGCCATATTTATTAAATAATAATTTTTAGATGATAGTTTTCCATTTTTTAATAATTTATTTAATATCAGTATTGCTTTTTAGGATTCTGTACATTCAGTGTATAAACGGAACCCTCGTATCTGTTTGTCCGTCACAGCTTATTTTCTCCGAATCTACTAAACGAAAAAAGTTGAAATTTGGTACATATATAGAGATGAATGACCCAATGACGATAGTATAGCGTAAATAAACGAATTCTGATTTTGGGGGCCAAATTAGAAAATTTTAAAAAAATGTTTTTTTCAAGTGCATCATGTGACGTAGCAAATTAAAGGGCTCGTTATACTTGATTTCTAAGTCAATATCCTTCTAGAAACTTTAACCATCTTCTGATGATGCTAACAGGGTTAGCGTCGAGAAATGTTTTGTGGCTGCTTTTTTAGCATTCAGTGAAAAATTTCCGAGAATATCTCTAACGTGGGAATATTACCAATTGGAAATATTGCCAACGGCATTGCTATTACCAGGAGAGCAGCTACTATGGTCGGCTGTATTAGATTTAAGAAGACACATGATATAAATTCTGTTCGTATTTATGGCAGGGTGAAGCAAATCAGTACGAGAACAGTGGTGTTTTTGAGTGTCTTCAATGCGCCGAAGGCTGTGAATCGTGCGAGGACGACAGACCGTGCGTCGTGTCCTTGAACTGGGTAATGCGTACTGCCATCTTAATATTGTCGTGCATCGTCATCTGTTGCTTGCCTTTCGTCGTTGTTTTCACATGGAAATATGGAAACGTTAAGGTATGTTTCAAGTCTGTAACTCTATCTTGTCAGAAATGTATGTACATGCGCGTCAAAAATTCACTTCTCGCCCCCCACAGACGGATTTAAATTTAGCGATGCCTTGGGAAATTTTGTCACGCTTTGATTTTAGTAATAAGCCATTGACTTATTTTCACGTTAACTCGAGACTAAACATAGCGAAAAAAATGTATAAATTGATGGTTCATCTTTTCAATATTTTTATTTTCCTAAAAATATATAAAACACAAAGTCAATATTCTTTAATTTAAAAATATATCTAAGCTTTGGAACCAAAAACATTTGCCAATTAATTTAATGACATGAATTCACGCTTAAATTTCTCTAGTGTCAAGTAGAAGGAACTGAATCAAAAAATTGTTAAATTTCATTTTTTACTGAACTAAGTCTAAATTGTATTCTCTTTCGTTTGGTATCAACGGCTAAAAACAAGTTTTTTTGACTTATGTCCTTTATACCAAACACCAAAGATTTCCCCTTCGTTTCTATGATATTTGCTTTATCTTTTTAATATTTATTTAATAAAAAAAATCATGAGCGTAACGCAATACTGAAAAAATATCGCAATTTGAAATTCAATAGTAGATATAGATACCGCTATCGTGTCGTTGCCGAGGAAATCGTACCTACCTATACCTAACCTATTCAATGGGTGTGAACCAGCGTTGCCTAATTTTTTTTTTTTGCCAAGTCGGGATTTTGGAACTTTTTGAGTGAAAAAAGCGGGATTCTTTCGTCGAAATTACGTTCAAATTACCTTTACGTGACAATAGATAGCAAAAATAGCCACAGAAAATGTATTTTAATAAAAATATGATATTTTAAATCAGATTTACCCTATCGTTAAATAGTTGAGTCTTATTCGTCTTCTGAATAAAGAAAATAAAAAAAACAGAAATCAAAATCAAAAAAGTTTTATTCATTAGAAAAATATGGCGTTTCAAACAATAGTCTGAGGAGTGAGTGTTACAAATTGCAACTTATAAGAGAATAATTATTTACGCACGGTCGAGTTATCCCCGAAAAGCTGGACTGAGCCTGTCCCGCGCGGGACATTTAATTTTGATTTAAAAATCGGGTCGTCCCGCCAAAATCGGGACGTCTGGCAACGCTGGTGTGAACCTTAATTCATCAATATAACGAGGTTCGCTTAATAGAGCGGCAAAACAATGAACAACAACAATGAAACTTATTCCGCTTTTCATTATGGAGTCTAAGTCTATGATTCACTCCTTAAATTTTGAATTTATAGTATAGAGTATAGACCAACGTTTCCGAAAGTGTGGGTCGTAAAAAAAAATTCCGGATCGCAAAAAAATTGTAAATTTTTGTATATGAAATAAGCAAACAAATAACTTGATTTCTATTAAAAAATATAATTTGTTTTGCAAATAAATGTTTTTTTTTCATAAAGTGAGTCGCGAAAAATTTTAAAACCTCATTTCGGCCTGCGGTCAAAAAAGTTTGGGAAACGTTGACCCAAATGAAATGTGAACGGAAAGTTTGGTTATCGGTTCAACCTTACCTCCTCTCATTCAAAATCTTTTCTCCGCTGTATATGTTAAGAGCAAATAGCAAAAACGCTCACTGAGCGAGAAAATCGACTATAATGCGTTCTGACACATGTGAGAAGGCTACAAAACAAAATTCGTGTCGCGACTGTTACAAAAACACTCACAATACGTTGTTGTTATGTAAAAAAACAAACACACAAAGCGAAGTTTGTGTTGCGGGTCCCTTGATACCTGCATTGTACAAAATTATCCGAGATATCAATATAACGGAAAAGAAAGTATGTAGATATATCGAAACGGTGAAAAAATTCTCAATTTATTTATTTGACATTAATCCAGTATTGAAATACCTTGCTATCGAAAGAAAAGTATGTTATCAGTAGTATCGGTATATTCCCAGCCTGAATAAAAGAGAAGGTACTTTTGACACGCACTGTACGTAATATCTGAATGTATGTATATTTGCAGCAGTACATATATTCTTACTTGTTTAATCTTATTTCTCGTCTACTGTATATATATGTCAACCATTGACTTAGAGAACAGACGCCAGAAAATGTATAGCTCCGAAATAACGCAGGTAGTTGCGAATGCGTATATCATATCTTCTTTTTAATCGTACTCAAAAGTCTCTTCTAGTATAAATCTATCAGCGATCAACTTTTCCAAAAATTGTGATTTTTTTATAAAAATGTATTTGGCACAATGGTCTGTAGCACCCCTTACAATATTTTCTTACTTTGTCAAATAAGCCTTCTTTTTTAGTAATGTATGAGTTTGAAACGACGCTGGAACGACGGCTGAGACGACCGCCTGGCATATGTGGAATAATAATGCCGCTTATGTCCAGTAGGTCGTCACCGACCGCTTGACGTTTTTTTCGAAAATTTTGATTATTTTCAATAATTATTAAAAATAAGGTACTGAAGCATCATTAGAAAACTAAGTTACAAATTATATCCAACTTGGCAACAGGGACAATTATTATATTTTTTACCTGGCAGTCAACCTGTTAATATTTTTATTATATGAATGTTAATTATTGTAAAAATGTTTAGAGCTTGAAAAAGTCTTAAGGTAATTGTCGTAGTACAATATTGTCAAAAAGTTATAGATTATACGCGCCACAAAAGTATACTAGCTTGTAGCTAAGTGATCCATAATTTGTACGCAAGACTGTACCCGTGGAAACGTAACCCATACAGTATTCATATGCATGTATACTTTTCTATAAATTGTTAAACTTTAAACCGTTATTTATAAATAATTAAACGGTCAAAAAGTTTTCTTATTTTTTTTAAACTCATAACAAATACATTAAAAGACTGTCAGTTTTCGGAAAGTTTCTGACAGTTAGTTCTTTTTTTATAAATAAGAAACTGGTTCAGAACTACAGAGATCGTATACAATCAATGTTAATTATCCAATTTTTAATTGAATTTATCTCGAATTGTATACGGTCGATCGACTTCAAATTTTCAGGGTAATTGTATTATCATGTCCTTAATAAGTATACAAAAATTAAGAATTTTCTAACGGTGTGCCTTAACCACGACAACTACCTTAATAAAAAGACGAAACGTTGCAATCAATGAGTGTTTAAATTGATTTATTTTCATTATTCCAATTACCCGTGATCTTTGTTTTCTATTATAATATTGACAATGTTTCGTTATAGTGTCAATATTACTGATCATGTGAGAGGAGCTTTACTGAAAAAATAAAAAAAAACTTCATAAACATAATATTCATACAAACATTAATGTTTTTACTCTTTACACTATATTATGTTATACATCTTGTGATTTGACATGAAAATTCGATGCGAATTTCCTCGATAACGTTTCTGTGAGTTGTGTACCACTACCAAACGGACCAGTCAAAAATTTCAAACAAATTGTCAACTTTAAGTGCACCCACAAGCAACATATTTTTTTTTGCAACTTTTATCGTCACAGTCTGAAATATTGCCGAAAACATTTTAGAAAATCTGAATTGACAGTGTCTTTGTGACCTGTGGATTTTTTAAATTTGAAATGTATATTATTCCCCCTCGCGGTTAATTTCAGCGCAGTGGGTTCTCTAAGTCAATGATACCAACCATGTACATTCACATAGGAGAATTTCTGGGTAAGCAGTGAACACTATATACAGAGATAAAACGTCTATCTGAGTGCTTTGTCTTTAATTTCATCACTCAAAAGCTGAATTATTGACACTCGACATCGTGTTGCAATATTCATTCTAAAAGCCGACATTTACCACTTCCTAGGGAATAGTAGAGGGCCTCCAAGGTAAATAAATTGGGCGCAGCTTATTCTGTACATTTAATGACGAAACAGAACTGATTTCATTAGAATTATTTTAATAAAATAGGTTTTATCAATATCATTAATCAAATAAGCTATGAGAATAATAACAAAGTCGCACAACACGCCACTGTGTGTTAATGCATATACAAAAAAAAATGTAGTTTGTGACGAAAATAAAAAGGCATGCATTTTTGTCATTCTAATTCCTTTCAATTTTAGAATTAAGGACGTCTATTTTTTTTAAATCTATGAACGCGCATGACTTCTAAATTGTAAAATAAAGAAGTTTTATTTTGATTAATTATTGGAAACGAGGTATACCTATACTGCTAAAAGTAAGTTATGTTTTATGTAGACAACGACATTTTATCGTATATTATCTAATAGATTTAACTTTAATTTGGTGTAATATAATTTATCTAAAAATCAAGCGAGTGCAGATAATAATTAACAAAAAAAAAGTTTTTAAAGTTCTTTAAATTATTCTCTTTATTTTGTTTATTCTTCTAACAAACGAATATGATTATTTAAAAAAAAAATTGTCTGCGCTAATGAAAAGTAATTGCTTCAGGACTTTATCGGGCGCACTGATCGTTTTTTGTTAATTTATAGTTAATTTTTCATTTAAATTGTATGTTAAATAAATAATAGATGAGTCTATAAATCTCGCAGTGGAATCATGTACTAAAGAAAAGGTGCGGAAAATTATTGTAAATTAACCAAAACAAAATAATCGTAGTTAATTTCGCTTAATTTATTTCCAAGGTTAATAGTATTCACAAAATAAAACTGACAGTTAATTTTGGTAAATAAAAGATGCTATATTTTTTATAACTAAAATATTAAATTTGAATTCGATAATAAAAGTTTGAATAAGTCATGACATTTTTTTCTTTTTGTTAAGAAACTTAAACTTTACTTTGCAAAGTTCATATAGGTAAAATAGAGTGCTTTTAGAATTCAAATAAATGAAAATTATAATTTAATTTATCAGTTTTCAAATAAAATTTGAATTACTTCCTTGTAGTTCAGCGCATTTTAATTAGAGAATTTTGAAAGACGTCTCTTAATATAGTTTTCTTTCTAATATAATATTATATTGCTTTCGTATTCTATTGAATATTCAGTTCGAATTTTGTGCCAATTAAGTAGAATTTCAATGATTACATAAAAATCAATAAAACGGTGTCTGTCTTGTAGATAGCAATTTTTTAATATAGGTAATACATTTTTACTATTATATTATTACGTTTTAATTAACAAAAAAAGAAGCAAAAGAATCAGATATGGTTGATATGATTTCATTTTTCAACATTAAACGTTATCACAAAGCCGTAGTAAAACTTTTGGGTGGGTAGAGTCGTACATTTTTTCTATCATGTTTTCTGGACTCTGTCATTTTTAAAAATCTAGTAGGTTAATGATAAGTTCATCTACTAAAATTTCAGAGGAAATTAGTTTGAAACTTGGTGATTTCCTCTTGGCTACGAACTTTTATGATCATTAAGCAGAGCTGCAGGAAACGAAATACTAGACAGTCAATAGGTACTCGAAATATAAAATGCTTACAAAAGTATCTAAATAAAAGATACTTTAGTACCTAAAGATTTGTTCCACTGACAAAGTAGGTAAGGCTAGTTATGGAGTGACATTTTTTAAATCAGAACATTTCCAAATATAAAAAGTATGTTTTCAAACCGAAAACATTTTAGAGACCCTGTTAATTTACTATCGCGTATGTTTTTTTATCAATTGCTTCCGGCATTTTATGAATAAACGAAATTGAATACTTCGTTGAAATCAATAAAATAAATATACGTGTTCATGTACACTGCGTTCCGAAAACTCGCTAATTTATATAATCAATTCAGATAACGTTCAAAGTGCGCCGCAAATTACTACTGATGACCCAGTATTTATTAGAGCATTTAAATAAATTATACTGCATCGTTTCTCAAATGAAGGCTTGCGACTCTGATGACCTCAGATGTTGAGCGTCTATAATCTACAATCTATCTGTCTATAAGGGAGTTGCAATCTGTTAAACAAATAATGCATGTAGGATTAAGAAAAATCTTTTTATCAAAATAAATAATGAATTTTACGTTATAATTGTCATGGAAGTGACCGGTTATTATTTCAATAAATATTTACTACTAGCGGGACCCGATCCCGCTTCGCCGGGATACAATTAAATATATAAATAAGTAGTTTGTTCTGTGATATTTCCTTCGCCTGAATTCATATTATTAATTATTATTATTATTAATTATTATGGTGTAATGAACTTTCATATAGAATAATAGACATACTTTCTCGGAGTTGATTTAATCAATCAAATAAAAATATACGAAAATATATACGACGCACTTGTCAAAATTAATATTAGACGATTACATAAGTTACCTAAGACGAGTACTGAATTTGCGCGAATTCAAAAAATTCAAAATTGCCCAAAAACCAAAAGAAATCTTTTGATCCGATCGCTGCGAAACTTCACAGGACCACCCGCTGGGCTAATATAAAAACTGCCAGAAAATTTCATTAAAATCAGTCCAGCCGTTTTGGAGTCAATAAATAACACACATACATACCTCGCCTTTTATGTATATATTACTTTTATAAAACAGCGGCCAGTTTTTTGTGTAATAAAGTCGTCAGTAAAACCTAAAAATAAAATTATTAGAAATATTTATTTATTGAGAACCTTAAAACGCCACTATAATCAAGGGTCATTGCCTTCAAAACAAAAATAGAAACGAATTTCTTTCTCTCCCACCCGGGTGTCTGCGCCATATTATTAATACAAAACTTTGAAAAACGTTAAAATATATATTTTTTTAACAAATTATAATATCTTAAGTAACCTTGTACTAAATTTCAGTTTTTATGTCACTAGTGTTTTTTTATATCTCAAAGCGCCCCGACGCAGGTGTCCCGACGGCTGACTTACTGGCTATAGTGTATTTATTTACGCCCTAAATATTAGGTAATCTCAAAATGTTAACCCTTACAAAATTCGTACAATTTTTGACCTTGAGCTCTTAGACTATTATAAGAAAACATAATATCTTCTCTAATCATTGACTACTAGCTGTCTTTAATGGCCACAATTCTTCAGAACTGAAAATATAGAATGAAGACGGGATATGTATTTTAAAATCATATTTTGACTCTTGTAAATGTATATAAACATGAATTTTATAAATGTGTGTGGATAAAATATTTGTCCACCCCAGTTTTGTTTTTTAACCGGCATCAAAGTAATGTGACAATTCATCAATCTATTGTATTTCTGCATTTACACCCAGTGTTCACTTTTTTACAATGAAATAATGAAACAGCGTTGAAAATAATGAAATTAAAAATAAAGAGCTAAGTAATTAAAATGAAACAATTATTCCCATGTGGCGTCATTACTAACGTTATAAAAAATATTTCTATATAAAAAGAAACACAATATAATATATACCTATACAATTGTGTCTATAATAATATAAACGGAGATCACAAACAAAAAGTCAGACGTGATAAAAATTCTGATTTTATTAAATTAGTGAGTTTATATATATTTTTAAAAGTAGCTAGTCATTACTTTAGTAATTTAAATTTAATTATTTACACTTTTAATTTATTATTCACAATCTCATACAGAACTTAAAGAAAATGTGGCTTAAAAATACGCAGTTTTTCTAGGTATTTCATGTAATGTCAAGTTACACTAGTTGGCTGAAACAGACGAATTTTTGATCGTTTGATTTGAAAACTTCAACATGTTAAGAGTCATAATACTTAAAGCAATGCACATCTTGTATAAAATCACGGTTTCGTAAATTGCTTTTATTTTATATGCTTTTTCTTTTCAACTATCTTGTAGAAAGAGTTAAGAAAGAAAAGGACGAAAACTTAGCATTGATTTCTCAAAGGTGTCATTTCTGTGATTTCAGTAGATGGAATCTTGTTCGCATTCTACGAGTGCTTCCTGGATTTGTGTCGCTGGGCTTTATTACTCTAATTTAAAATTCCATCTTAAACTTGAATCCAACCGTTTATTAATAAATCCTTAATATTTTGTTCCATTTTCTTTAAAAACAAATTTTGCGTAGTCTTTTTCGAAAAAAACTCAGGTATGTAAAAAAATCTGGAAGCTTGATTTTCACTCTCTTCCAAAAGCCCAATTGACACAAATCTTTGCATTCGTATGTAGTTTGGATGATACAGTATTTTAGTATTTTGACTATAATAATATATTTATATATAACAAACTAAAAAATGGAACTAAAAAACATGTGTTTATTGTGATAAAACATTTAAAATTTCAAAATAATATACGGTGAGAAAAATTTGAAAATAAAACATTAAAAGAACGAAGTGACGCTTATATTAATCCATTAAAAAGTAGAAAATAAATGTTTTTCTCTTCTATAATATTTAAAAGCGTGGGACACTCAGTTTAGCTATAATATTGCATTTAATTCATCGGGTGCTCCACACTTTTAAACTTTAGAGAAGAAAAAGGAATTTATTTTTTACTTTTCGGTGCTTTGATATAAACGTTTTTATTTTTTAAATATATATTTTATTTTGTTGTGAATGAAACTTGATGATGTAATAATGACCTAAAAACAGTTTTAATCATCAAAATATTTCTTACTTATATCGTTTCCTTTATAATATATAATACAAAATACATAAAAATGTATATGTTACGGTGTATTCGATAAAGGTTGGTATTAATAATTACCAACAAATATTAATAATTATTTTAATATTTGATAAAAGTGATGAACAAATCTGTATTTATTACATTTACCGGAAGTTATTCATAATTTCCACTAGTGTTAGGTTAATGTACTCGTAACTAAGAATCAGTTTAATGTTTGAGCAGAATAACAATGAACATTTTAAAAAATAAATAATTAAATACTAAGATATTTTATTTAATAAAAAAGTGGTTTCCTTATTCGAATCAAATTTTATTGTCAAACAGTTTATATGAAATTTCCATAAAACATTAAAAAGGTATATCCCTTACGTTAATTAAACTCTTAATAAAATAATTTCCATATTTACAATTATCACAAATTACTTAAAAGTTGCATCATGAAGTAAACCAAACAACATAGAACAATTTTCACCATAAAATAAAATATTTTTTGTTCTACTCCAAAAAAAATAGCTGCTTCTCGTCCATTCGTACTGGTTGTAATATGGCCCATTACAGGTCGGTGTAACTTTGCCGCCTGTCTGACGATAAAATATAATTTAGCGGTTTTCAGTTGATTATTTTTAAAATAAACAAAGAAAAACTCAATTATTCTAGTATTTCGTATTCCAGCTAGACTCGAACCACCTGGGAACAACCTGTCTTTACCCGCACGACCACAGCCGCCCGGTGTATGTCACCGGTTAACAGGTTATTTATACATAATTATGTACGCTATACAGTACCTAATGACTATTACCTAACCTACTATTAGAAGTTTAGTTTGTTACACAAGTAAATTGTCTAAATTTTTGAAAATTCTGAAAATGAAAACAAAACCTGGTATTATATAGGATGTTTGATAAAAATACCATGTATAACTAGGACGCAATGATATTTTGACTCATGTGACTATTAAATCCGCTGCGTTCGTTTAAATAAATGGCACAACTCTTTAAAAGTACACAGTGCACAGTGCATATACTCTATGTAGGTGCTATAAAATAAAGTAGCATCTTGTGTATAATCTTTAAATTAAATAAAGTAATCATAATAATTCAAAAAAATAATAATAAAGTAGAGATTCACCACACTAACTTTTTCGTTGAGGCCTCATCGTCTGTGAATTGTTGTGAATCAGTAAACTACCTTTTCTGGATTTTTCCGAAATAAAGTTATAGCGGCATATTATAGGGTAATTAATTTTCAAGAAAATCGCAATTTTATATTTTTGTTCATCAATAAGCTAAATCGGGGAATAGAAAGAAAATCAGAAAAACTAGTGAGGAATCATCTAAAACCTTGAGTTTAAAATTTGGTTTCATTCCGTTGAACAATATGGCTGCTAGGCCTCTGCACAATCTTGAAATGGATTTTTTTGCCACAAGACTTTCTTCATTCATATGGTCTCTCGAAAGTAAATAAAAAGTTTTCATATCATACGTAGGTACTATCAGTTTTTTACTAACTCCTACCGTCTTAATTACGTTTAACATCCATTAACCCATCACAACTGTTGAAAAATATCATTTTTTTCTTATTCACTTCTAACGTGTATATATCTTCTATTTCTTTTTAACGGACTCCAGTGGTATAATCAAGGATATTATCCTTGGTAATAACTAACATGCATTTGTTATTAACAAGGTTGGCAACACATACAATGTTCTATAACTATGTGAATGTTGAGGTCGCTTTTAATTGTTCAATTAACATCATTCACCATCGGGAACGTTACAGCCCTTATGTAGAATTATTTTACCGTTACAACCGGTAATTATTAATAGTTACCAACTATATAAAGTATAAACTGACCGTAACATATACACTTCCACTTAATTTAATTATGTTTCTATTAGTTTTATAGGTTTCCGCGCATTCAGCTTAAGATCATTAGTTATGAACAAAAAAAAAAAACTTGTCATATTTAGTTGCAACAGAAACGTACTTAATTTTTCTTTTTTGGAACAAGGCCAACAAACCGCGTCTAGAACACAGGATTTGTTTTGTTACTATTAAACCTTTTTTTGTTAACAATCTTTTTTTCTGTAGAAATATTTTTACAGATTTCTGAAAAGAATGCCAACAACTAAAACAGGACGCGCACCGAATTGCCTCTGAATAATTGTGTTTTTTTTTAGAGTAAACAAAAGTTCTCGTGCACAGTCGAGCAAATCCTAGAACTTCGTGTATTCTAAAAATGATTATATTCTTCTGTCATCGTTACAAGCCGAAAGTAATTTCAGCGTCCGTATTCATACAACGGCCTAAAACTACCTTTATATAAAAATGAACCGATACAATTAGAATTTAAATAAATATGAGACAAGCCATAATCCACTTGGCTATTTCCTAATACTTGTATCTTAATTAAGTATCCAAAAGCAAAGCTGCCCGTAAAAATTCTTAGGTGGAATCTGCATTTTCTCTTTCGTTAAATAAAATTAAGTACTTCAAAAGCATGTCATAAATAAATAAATTCATAATCTTACCTGGCTGGATGTAATGTTTGTTTAGGGACAATTAGATAGCGGGTGTGCAATGTGTAGGGTTAATAAGGAGCACTTAACATATTTGCTAATGATGCTTTAACAGTTGGCAATATAAACATGGTGCAATTAAGCAGCCGTTATACTATAGGATCCGCAGGGGTCGCAGTAGGGCAGGAAGTAGGAACTCTATTCTGTCCTATCCCGTGTGCAAATGTACAATCATGTACTACGAAGGATGACGACAAGTACCTGAACAGAATCTAATACTCGAGAGTATTCGAATATTGAGTAATCGAACAGATTCGGTTACAATCACCATTCACATCATGTTGTTATTAATAGATCCCTGATTCTGCCCACGGGAGTTACGTCTCTGTCGAGGGTTCCAGTTGCGAGGTCTTATAATTTCGGCGCTAGATTTGGATACTCGACTAGAATAGGACATTCAAATAGATTCTGTCATTCGAGTACGTTCAGAGAACTGAACCTGGTACATTCAAATTCAGTATTCCATTCTAAAATAGAAAATTGGTAATCATTGATTACGTCATTTAGTTAGGAATTATCGAATTGTGAATAATTATCGACTATTGGGTAAACACAGATTATTTGATTCATAGGTACCCGATTCTGGGAATTACGGGTTTCGTCTTTTTTGTAAATACATGGTATAGTATGTGTGGTTCAAAAGTGCTTGCAGATTACGTAACCATGAAAATAAATTACCCAATTGTCTATTTTTTGC
Organism: Venustoraphidia nigricollis; assembly: GCA_034508555.1. Classification (NCBI taxonomy): domain Eukaryota; kingdom Metazoa; phylum Arthropoda; class Insecta; order Raphidioptera; family Raphidiidae; genus Venustoraphidia; species Venustoraphidia nigricollis. Next base: position 5,904,082 of record JAVRKA010000022.1, on the reverse strand, counting down.
TGTGATGGAAACATACCGTATCGCTAGTCATATGTTTTGGGTGTAACCACTTCGAAACGACGCCGACGCGCGTTTAACTACAAAAACAATACTAATTAATATCAGGGGTGTGGCCGTGCGTAATAAATTACTGAAGTTATTTTAAAGTTATCGCTGTTAAAATCTCATTCTACACATTTTTCTATAATTGTACTTTTTTTTCTATTTTTTTTTTTGTATGTTTTGTTGATTAACGTTCATAATATATGTAGAATAGACAGTAATAGGAATTTAATGTTCAAAATCTAATTTTTATGCGTATCATCGATGAGATCTCGACTTTATCAAGTACAGTAAGACCCCTCTTATCGCGAGAGATACGTTTCAGTAAGTTCCTGCGGTATACGAAACAGCGCTAAACGAGGTCTCTTAATACGTAGATAATAGGCATACATGAAACAGAACCGAGAATAAGACAGTTTGTTAGTTTTTTTGTTTTGTTTAATTTTGTAACATTTATTAATATCAAATAAAAGTTCGAGTAAGAAGATAAGGAAGGTTCTTCATTTGACATATTTTGTTTTCTGTAAAGAAGGCATCTAATGTCGTTTTCTGTTTTCTGTTTTCGATAGCAAAATATTGCATCAATGACACTTCGTTTTGCCTTTGAACTTCTAACAACATTTGAATAATTTTGTATAAACTGATCCATAATTTACGTTATAGTGTCTAAACTTTTTTTTTATAAACCGCTTAATACTGAAACAGCGTTAAGCGGAGCAGCATTAAGCGAGGTCTTACTGTACTCTATTAGTTCGTTAATTAAAAAAAAAAATTAATTGTGACCATTTTTATTAATTTGGCGCAGACATTACAACTTTATTATTTTTTTAAACAGGTTTTTTGTTTTTTTATAAAAAACCTCTTTTTTTGAAGGCAGTTAAAAACGAGTCAACCGATTTTTATAAAAATTATATGGGACTATTTAGTAACCATTCTAAACAAAATAGCGCAGATTTTTTTCAAATCGATTAACCCTTCGAGAAGTTATGGCGGAACAAACATAAAAAAATAAAAATAATTTATAAGTCGATTAAAAATATCTTGGAAAATATAAGTGAAGTCTATAGTTCACGGAACAGTGATAAGCGACTTTTGAATCGCGGTTTACATGTTGTGTGCCTACATGATCATATAACAGCTGCGTATTTACATATTGCCAACAATAAATTGCATTTAGGAGGTAAACATGACCCCGCTTTAGCCCGGGAAACTCAGAATAATGGTTTTTCTCAGATTAAAAAGCAACAACTTGACTGTAATAAGTTTATATACCGTGTCCCACGGATTGCCGTATACATGCTAAAACATACATACTGTTATTATGAAGCACACATTGTTCATAAGAGATGAGTTAGTTAACAAACATGCTTTGTATAAATTTGAATATAAAATTGGAAAGCATTCCAAATTTAAGAATTAATATCTGTCTTATCTGATGTCGGATCGATTCGCTGTGTGCCTCAAATGAAAGAAGGATAATTTTACATAGCCTTTCTACATTGAAATATGTTAAAATGATTTTTAAATCCAACCCTTAAAATTATCAGATTGCGGCTGTGCCCATTTTTAATAAGCTTCGTGCTGTGATAAATTCCAATTTGTATACCAAATTAATGCTGGGCTGCGGGAGGCATTATCAGAACGTCTGATTTGACAATGACCTTAGATTGTTATGCATATTTCTGTGTAAGAAAAGCATTGTAGAATTTTAAATTGATTCTGCTTGAAATATAATCGATTGAAACGATATTTTTTTAACTGTGTGTACATGTATTCAATATATATTTTTACCCAATTTCTACTTCGTAATAGCATTTTTCTATGCATATAGAGCAAAATTTAGTTTGAAAAGCGATAATTTTGTTTTTATTTGAGTACAATCTAATTTTCTACATGACAATGCTTCCTACAACCCCGAATAAGTCTTTCGAGGGTTCCTGCGTGAATAAACATTTTCAAAAATGATGCAAAACTGTTAAAAATGATATACAACGTCAATATTTAATGGTCCCGCTATCTGACCAACACCAATAGCGGATGTGCTGTATACTATGAAAAACACAACCAATTTCTATTATCAAGAGATGCAAAGACATTTTAAAATTACATTTTTAAAATAATTTAGAATCAGTTTCCCAATTATCAAGTTACAGATTTATGAATGAAGTTAAGTCCATAAAAAAAGAATTATTCTCACCACAAATTTGATCGTTATCTGCTTCCCGTTGGTAGTTCTATCTCTTTTACAACTACGTTCATAATAATTTATTTTCTTTTTTAACAGCGAACAAAGCAAAGTAATATTCATTTCAACGAAAAATACTTCTTTTCGAGAGCTATATTTTTTACTATTTTACTTATTTTAACACAAAGGTTTTTACAAAAACAATTAATTTCTCGTCTTTAATTTTCTAGAAACTAGCACCTTTCTATTTAAAAAAATGTCTTTAGCTTTATTATTATACAATTATCTGTAATCCGCGGCTTCGCTTGCGTTTAAGTTTCTTTTGGATCCGTCTTCAATCTAACACTGACGCATTTGAATTATAATATTAATATTCAATGAATAAAAAATTATATTTATTTATTTTTACAACAAAAAACTGCTAACTTTGTTAAGAAGAGAAGCAATTAACACGTTTAATGACACAGAATTGTTTTTTTTCCACCACTAGTACTGAATGAGTATTTTTTTTTATCAGGTGGTACGAGCAGCAAGTCCAGTTCTTCTCCGAGTTATCGCTTTGGGAGCTTTTTTCATCTATTGCACGGTAAGTACTTAAAAAGATTAAACATTTCTCAAATGGCAAAAAAAAGTTTAAATTCATTTCGTGATTTTTTTTTACAATACGTATTTTTCTTCTTTCGCAGACAATTGTCATGTATCCTAGGCCAAGTGTCTATACATGTACTGCTAGAGTTTGGCTGAGGGAAATTGGTTTCTCTCTGACATATGGGGCTCTCATGTTAAAAACTTGGAGGTAAGTGAATATGTGCTTTGAATAGTTCGATTTTCTGTACCTACATGATTTCTTTGCTTTTATAAATAGCCTTTTATCTTACGATCGAATTCAATCTATTTTCGAATAATGTAAATCACTGTTTCCATTTTTTATTGTAAGTTGAAAGGAGATTTTTTTAACAAAATAGGCAAATTCTTATGGAAAAAAATAAATATTAAAAAAAAAACAAACTTCGATTACGTAAGGAAGTATAAAGGATATCGAAACATGAGATCGTATTTTTTTATCAGTAGTCGGAAACTACCCATAACATCAAAAAAATGCCTTCTCATATTTTCATTTGAGGACAGTGTGGTGTAGGTCAACGTCGTGGTTTCTAGACCGTACTGTCGGGGATTCTATGCATAGATGTTTTGTGAAATCGATTTATTTGATAATATTTGAATAATATATTATTCTATAAACAAGTTATGACTATAATTACACTATAATGTAGAAGCCAAAAAACCCGTCTATCCTTGTTTTCTTCATTTCCGTAGTCAGGTTTTAGTTCTTTCCTTTATTTGAGTTTTTTTTATATACCTAACCTATTTATTGTAAATTATAAAAAGTATTAATTTTTGGAATTACCATAAAATTTTCATTCTTTTGGTACTCTACTTCATCATCTAGTAGGAAAAAATGTTTTAGGCATGTTTTTTGACCTCACGGCCGTCATTTTGAATTCACAAAAATATTTTATAGCTTATAACTCTCGCGTAATTAAGATAAATCGAATGATACCTCGACTATGGAAATCGATCGAGTATATTTGGTCCTACAAATTGATAGCAATGTTCTGTATGGTTAATGTTAAATTTAACATCACTAATAAATGTCTGTCTCACTTTAATGCTGCTAAATTTGTTAGAAAATAACAAAAAAATTAACAACACTACAAGTTCTTGCATAGACCAAACAGTATAGTACAGTGGTTCCCAAAGTGTGCGCCGCGGCGCCCTAGTGCGCCGTAGTGAGTAAAGAGGGGTGCCGTCAGGCTCTCCTGTTTACCATTCTCCAGAAACTAAACTTATATTTGCGGCTACAAAATAAACAATTTTTCTTAAGTAATAAATATATTCTTGTGTGTTAATATAAATATAAAACTCAGCTTTATGTAGTATTCGATTAGCTAGGGCGCCGAGACAAAATACTAAACCTGTAAGTGCGCCGCGAACTGAAAAAGTTTGGGAACCTCTGGTATAGTACCATAATGTACCTACATACATAGACTATAACCCTCCTTTTTTGTGGTCTTTTAGAAGTAGAATTCCGATTTTAGTTTCAGAAATAATTGACTTTGCGCATGTACTGAAATATAGTAAAAAACATATTACATCTTATTCCCAGATCTAATAGGTTTTTAACTCTATTTTTAATAATAATTATAGACGCCGTTCTTCCATTTTCTAATAAATAAATTTATCAATTGCTCTGAATTTTCAGGTTCTATATATAAATAAGAATATTAAAGGGCATGTGAAAACTTTGCTGTGAAATTATTGATTTGTGACTAAACACGTTTTTCTTTGGACCCTTACTTTGATTACTAACAAGTTTACTTACATATATTTCTTGAAATCTTTTCACGAGTTTAATGGAACTGTTCCTCTCGTTTTTAACTCTAGATTGAAAAACTTTTCCGTACAAAAAATATAATAATGTTCATCTATATTTAGATCAAGTAGAAATAATGGTAAATATCCGAGTACAACTTTCAACCCGAACTAAGAATTATTTATGATCATTGCACAGTGGGGCAAGTCGGTCAAAATTATTTTAACAGTGTCAATGTGATAATTTTTATTAATTCACTCTTTGTAAATTAGAATTTAAAATTGGTAGAAATAATTATTTGAAAAAAAAATCTTCTTTACAGAAAGCTAAGTTCTTCATCTGGCGATGGCATAGAGCTCTTTCATTTGTGATAATATCCTCGTATAATGCACACAATGTAAATAACTTTTACAGTGACACCTTACCGCAGAATTTTATATGCTGTACTTAGAAGACTAGATTATAACATAACATGTATGTAATAAAGATAATTATCATGTCTTTTTACTGTGCCTTACTAATGGTGCTATTCGGTATGGTCGATGTAAGAATTTACAGTGATGTTAATTTTATGTCACTTTCTAACAAATTTAACATCACGTATATTAAATTGAGACAGAAATTTGCGAGCTCTGTTAATGTTAACATACAGAATAGCGCCAAAAAGCCGTACAGCGCGCGTTTAAAATGTTCTCCTCCTCTTTTTGAACTAATTGAGTTAAGAAGTTCGGGCAAAAATAAAATATTAACACATAAAAGTAATTTTGTTTTTGGAAATTAAAAGATGACACCAGGGGCACTATCGATTCAATTCTTAAATTTTTCTTCTAATACACTACTTTAAAAATATTGGAAATTCAATTGTCCGTGCTGTAATTATGAATAGATTCAAAACAATAAAATGCAAAGAAATTAAGCATTTGAAGGATATAAAAAACGAAATTAAAAAAAAATCGACTACGAATATCAAAAGTAAGCTTTCAAAATGAAAACTAACTGTGAGGTAAAATGTATTAAAAATTTAGTATCCAGCAATGAAATGGCCCTAAAAATAATTTTACTTGCAGTTTTCATTTTGAAAGTCTTGTAGTTGATAGGTGTGGTCAGTTTTTTCTCAAATTTTTTTGTTTATTTCCTGTATTTTATTTTGAGTTAATTCATATAGATGTTCAATCTTTTTAAACGAATGTGTAGAGAATTGAAATACTTTTTAAATGAGGTACAACATTCCTTCCTTTGAAATTTTGAGACGATAATGTCCTTGGTATTGTTTTTCAATTTTAAATGACAAATTCACTTTCAAAAGATATTTCATATGACAAGATTTCCTTCAAATTGCGAACTCAAAAATTAAGATGATTGGGGAACAATTAAGGCAAACACTGTATTAGAAAAACGATAGTAATTAATTTTTCTCTTGCAGAATATCTGTCATCTTCCGCGTACGATCAGCAAAAGCGGTGAAAATAACCGATTTTAATTTATTAAAACGATTAGGCGTGATAGTCGCCATTTTCAGCGTATTTTTGGTGATACGAACTTTAGTAGCGCCACCATTAGTGATTGTTGGGCGAACTGCCGACGACCTCAAGGCCTACTTGTGCCGTACAGATTGGTGGGACCATTCATTCACCACACGTAAGTTATTTTAAAGTATCTACCTAAATGTATGAGTTCCGGAATTCCGAAACTAGTTCTGATATCGAGAAAGGTCTACAAGAATACTGTATGTAGAAGACACATGTCTTTTTTTTATACTAGAGTTACACGTACTTGAAATTCTATATAGTAGGTATTCGTAATAAGAATAATTATTGGTAGAATCTCAGTAGTTGTAATTATGTTAAAAATTGCAAAGCGCGTATATAAGCCTAAGTGGGTACCTACTTTTGAAACAAGCTCGTTTTTTAAAAGATACTTAGATATTTTGTGGCTTCTTTTATGTGAAAGTAAAATGAAAAATATTATTCACTAAAAATATTCGAAGCTATTTGCAGATGAGATAAAAGGTTGGGTTCTACTTCCAGATATTATAATCCCTTGAAAGTCTCGGAAACCCATATTAGGGAAATGACACGCCTGTGGTTGCAGGGCAAAGTGGTTTATGTTCTATTTTTGTTCATTTTAGAGTTCCCTACCTCAGAATGGAAAAAACGGACCGCCTTATATTATATTATCCCACATTTTGTAACGCATTCATCAAAATTGCGACTGTAATCAAAACCTATAAGATACTTCCCATTGATCAAGAATCTTGAAACTTTGCTAGAAGGAAGATCTCGTAGCATAAGTAAAGAAAAAGAGATTCGAAAATCAGTTTTTAATTCTGTGTAGCATTATTCAACTATCATAAATGACCAAGTTTAAATGAACTAACACCTCTATACGATATTGCTTTTGCCGTTAACAGTTTTTTGCGGTCATTAGTTCAAAGAAATGGTATGGAACCCTCGGTGCGCGAACCTAACGTGCACTTGTCCGGTTTTTTTGTACCTTCCACTTCTTTTGTGTGATAATGTAAAAATAAATCACTGTTACGATTCGGTAAAAGATACATTTTTTTTTGTCATTAGTTATAATCGAGGAAGCCAAATATTATATCAATTTATTATTGTAGTACTTACTGTTTAGAAACTAAATTGATGTGACTAACAGGTAGGCACAGATGGAATGCTCTGAACAGTAGGGTTCCACCGTTTGAGAACCCTGAAAACAATAAGATTGTTAAGCTATTAATACATTCTTAAGGGACTGGAGGTACTCTTAAAGCGGCGTATTACTAGAGTAGCTTGTCGATTTTAATTGCAACGAGAAATTGATGAATAGATCGCCAATTTAATTAAGATGTAATTATTATTGATATCTTATTAAAAAAATAATGTAAGCCACTTTTCCTTGTGACTGTACAAAAGTTCCTTTGGCCGAGTTTTCTTTTTCAAACAGGATTTCATCATAAGATGTATTATTATGTAAAAAATAATAATATTAATTGGTTTCCAATGCAAATCATAACAAAAAATAATCATTTATCATATTCGATAAGGAGTAAAGCAGTCAAAACATGTTTACCTAACCTCATTTGTTAACTTATTGTACAGATTTTAATCAGCCGTATAAGAAAAATAATATTATGTTAAATCAATACGCTCAACGATGCTGAAAAATAACGAACTTTTATAAAGCTTCTGCAAATGATTAATTATAGTTAACATTTGAGTTGGAATAATTATTCATTTGTTCAGAATCACAAGAGACAAAAAGAAAAAAAAAACACTAATTTATTAATTTCTTGAGAATGTTTGCGTTTGTGCAAATATATTGTAGTTTTTTTATTCGGAAACAGAAGTGTACTAAATGGAACATTGTTTCTGACCGATATATTTTGTTTGTGTTGAGTTGATTGTAATTATTGGAGCATATATTACATTAAAACAGTAGACCTCTGCTTCTACGTCCTAATTGATTCTAGAAAAACGAGTGTCGCTTTTTACATTTTAGTCACGAAAAATGTCGCTCAACTCGAAACGATATTTCTCGTGACTGCGGAATGGCACTGAGCTCTCGCCGCAACAACTGACTAAAGGTAGCTGTTTGGACTTGGTAGTGACGTGTGCAGATTCAACGAACTAGTTAAATCTGTTAACGTCAACGAAACAACTGTTTCCATTTTTAGAGTTAACACGGTTCAACCACATCTCATCTATCGATAACAAAACACAAAACGAACGAAACAAAACCGGCACACGAATGTGCAACGTGCATGTTTCGTGAGTTGTGATGGTCGATCCTGACAATCAAATTGCATTATTTTTATGTGTTTTTTTTATACCCTAACTTTTATGCACTGCTGGAATTAACTGCACGCCATCTGTAACAGCGGGCCGAAACAGTTTTCTCTTGCACACTAATACTAAAGTACGTACTTTCGACCGCGTAAAAAGAAAAATAGTATACACCACACGGCCAGAAAGTTGAAACTCCTGCACTGCGCAGCACACGATGTCTGAGGCGAAGCTGAGGGCATCATGTGTCGCGCAGTGTAAGAATTTCAACTTTTGCCCTTGCGGTGTAATATACTATTGTTTACCTCTATATAACTTCGTGTTGAAAAATAATATTGTGCAGATTTTGTGTGTTTGTTATCAAACCAAGAGGTTCGCAACTTAATCTGAAGTCGCAACGGTTCTGCAGATCGTTTTTTGGTAAACTACCGAAATCAGCCGGTTTTTCAATTGAGGTGACACAAGTTACGGTTTCGTTTGATTAATGCTAAAATCATCAACGATCCACCACTATTTTACAATCAAATAAAAACTTAAGTCTTGCTACAGAATGAAATATTTATACAGTAATTTGATAGAAGTGCTTGCAATATTAAAAGCCATTACGCACTGTCGACTAGTCGCCGGCGACTCAGTCTCTCGGCGACCAAAACATAGGCAACTCGGCCGGGAGACTTGCCGAGCGACAGTATTCCAAGTCCATTCGTGCAGAATGGACGTCGAAGAAGTTGCAATAGTCCGGTCGTTACGACAGTTGCTCTCAGTGTGAAAGCTTCCAATTCAAGCCGTGCTCCTATTGGTCGCCGGCGACCAGCAGTCGCCTGTGCGTCGCCACGTCGCGGCGAGTCGTTTGTCGACTTCGAGTCGCCCGGGCGACCGACGACTAAGTGCGTAAACAATTATTTAAACTATAGTAACTCACAGTCGCCGTCGACCGAGTCGCCGGCGACTAGTCGGCAGTGCGTAATGGCTCTAAAAGTGTGTGTGAACCAAACAGTCAAAACAGAACTACACCTTAAAAATCTTCATTAAACGTAATTATTAATTAGTTTCTGTCGATAAGTATTGAAAGATTAAAATTAGAAAAATGTAATGATTATTCAATATTAGACTCTTTTTAGATTCACTTGTAAAATATGTCATTGATTGAAACGTTACGTAATGTGGTTTTAATCGACGTAAAAAATTCACGGCTGCTACAGTTGTAATTTTAACTTATTCTTGCGCGGTATGGCAACCGGTTGTGTTTAGTTTTGCTATTAAATTATAACTGAAAAATATTCACTGTTTGTTTCGTTAATGCTAAAATCGTCAAAACACGTTCGTGGTGCTAGACATCGGGTTCTTCATATCTTCAAAGTGTGACACGAGATACCACATCGTTGTCCCATATGGGGTTTATCGTCCCACAATCGGATTATGACGGGCTGCCAGACTTGCGAGGATGGTAATTATATAATGTTGTCCATATCAAACGCAATATTGGTAAACAACCGGATGACTATATCGGTCCATTAACAATTATTAATAATAGACCATCAATCGTTGGTTGTTCATTGGTAACCGTAGCACTGGTAATTTTGTAACGACTGGAGATCCTATACGGGATGTCTCTCATCGCAGTCGCGAATTTCGAACAGCTATCTTAAATACGAATGGTTGTAAGGCGAGAGTTTGCTGTAATTATAGTGCAGTGTATAATAGATGTCGTTTGTTTGTTTTAGTGGAGGTGTTATTTCTGGTCTGGGGGATACGGCTTTGTATTGTCGTTCGCAAAGCACCGTCGGAGTTTAACGAGAGCAGATTCATTTCAATGGCCATTTACAATGAATTCCTTTTATCTGTCTTCCTCAACGTTTCTATGTAAGTTCATTTATCATTATAAATCCACATGTTGTCATATTATTTCATCGTATTTCACAAACATTTTCCGACATCCATATTGGAAACGTACTACAATAGCTTCGTCGTGTGATACGAATTATTGATTACAATATAATGAAATCTATAGTTGAAAACCCGCTAGAAAAGGAAAAATTATTAAATATTAGGTCGGCATCCACTTAATTTCTAAATCTTCCGTTTTCAATTTATTTAATTAGCACCAATCTCAAATTACTTAGTTTTTCAAGGCGGTGTAATTTTTTTTTTTTTTTTTTTTTTTGGTGTAAACGTTTATTTTTAAATTCTAAGTGTATTTTCGGGTGCTGCTTGTAAGCATTTGCAATAAGTAGTTTGCAGCACGTTATTTCTTGAGATTAGGTACTAGAAAAAAACAGTTCCCATCCTTTTTCAGTAAGGTTTATATGGAACTATCTTCCTGAACACAAAAGAGTCAAAATCATTCAAATCAATGCAGATATTCCTTAGAAATCGGTATACATACATTTAAAAAAATAAAAACAAATACTAGTCGAATTTATAACTTCCTATTTTTTAAGGTCGATTAAAAAAGCGACGTTCGGTCAGGAAATAGTATAACACTCAAATAATATAAATAAAAAGGTGAAGGCTTTTTTTCTGTTTTTAGCAATAGAAAAAATTCGTTTCGGTTAAACTTACGGTTATTTGTTAAAAGAAATAATTTTAGTTACGGTCTATGTTCCCCAGCGCGAATTTTTTTTTTTTTTAATGCAATGACAAGTTTCTTTTTTTTTATTTCGACTCAAACTATTCAATTCAATTCAATTTCAATTTATTCTTTAAAAACAATTAATACATATGTAATACAATGTTTATATAAGAATTTCCTGCCCAACTTGGTAGACCAGTGCTAGGGCAACTGCAAGAGTATAACCGAAGGTTTACTGTTATATGCAAAAATTGAGATAAATATAGTATTTATGATTGCATTGAGAGGAAACTAATTTCAAAGCTAACATTGTCATAAAACTCTTTTTGAAATGAACATTCTTCAACTGTCGTCCTTTTTTTATATTTTATATGTAATATAATATATACGTGCTTTTACCAGTCTTATATGAAATTTCTTTTATCGTAAATAAGAATTTTTGAAGAATGCTTTTAAAAATGTACGTGTAATTTTTAAAGCAGACTAGGTATTTTTATACGATGCGACACGCAAACAAGGCAGCTTGTTTTTGACAGCGATAAAGAATCGTGCCGATTTATATGCCCTTTCGAAGATTCTCAATCTCATTCGATAATTTCATTGCACAAGATCTGTATTTTTCTTTGCGCCTACCGTAAATTTATTTTTTTGGATACTTTTATTTTTTACGGTTAATGTTGAAATTAACAGCTGGTAAATGTCTTATTTCACTGTAGCTTATATCGTGAGAGCTGTTAGACATTTTTGGGTACGTATTTGAGGTACTGTAAAAATTTGTACAATAACTCTTTAGTAATACCCCAATACAAAAGCGCAGACCTGGCTGAAGGGAAGCGGGGCTTAACCGACCCTCAAATTTTTAATCTCCTGACAGGTGGAAAGTCCCACCGAAACGACCTGTTTTTTATGAATATATCTATTTTTAGTTACCAATATTATTCTGTTTAAATTTCAACGTGCCTCACATATATTTAAAAAAAATTTAAAAACAATTTTGCAAATACCTGGCTAAGTTTTAGACAAGATTAGGAAATCTGGCTTTTTTATTTTTCAACTCCTTCAATACTAAATTTCAAGATATTACAATTTCAAAATGTCTCGAGGCGCTTTTTATCACGGAAAAAAATTTGCTAATTTAAAAATGTGAGGGTCGGTTAAGCCCCGTTACCCTACAGCCAGGTCTGTGTTTTTATATTCGGTAATTACCAAAGAGGCACGTACCAATTTTCGCAGTACCTACCCAAAAATGTCTAACAGCTCTCCGCTATTACGTGATGTTGAAGTTATAATGTGGCAAAGAATTAACAGCACTGTAAAATTCTTACATTGATCAGTGATTATACAGAATAGCATAGAAAAATGATTCAAACGAAAAAAATGTTCTCGTGTAACAGGTGAAATTTTGATGCTGTTTATTTCTTTCTTATTGTTTTCTATCAATGACAAAATGTTTATCAAATTCTGATTTATAAAAGTCGTGCATAAACTTTGCCGCCCCTAGGCTATAGTCACTTGCGTCCCTAAGTAAACGTCTGATTACAGGTCATATAATTTTCATGTGGTAATTAAAATTTTATTTTTATTCTCTTCTTTAACATGCATTAAATAACAAAAAATACTGAACTCCTGAAATATAAACTTCGCATGTTTGATGTGTTCTTCCAATTTAAAGAGAATGTTTCAAGATCATTGAAACGCTAATAAACATCAAAGGAACCGCTTGATGCTGAAGCGCGACGCCTCATATAAAACTTACTTACTCTTTGATACAAGTATGACGTGTGTATTATTTTTTTTAAACATAATATACTACTCCGTGTTAAATAGTTCAACGACAAAATAAAAAGAAAGACAACTGATTGTTGCAAAAGCAATTATTGACATTCATTTTTATTTTGTGGCTGATGTGAATCAGGGATGAGCAATTAACTTCTTTAATTTTTTCTTATCATTTTATCAATTATTATTTAATAGAAAATGTTTTGATATTAATATAAATTTGATAAAAAGCGATACTTTCTGGAAGCATCGTACACATTTTTTAAGCTATTTATTATTTATTTGTATTATTTAAAATTGTTTTTGTGTTGAATTTTTCTTGTGTTTAAGGTAAGTACATATTTTTTTTCTTTTTTATTTCATATTTTCAATATGGTTTTCGCTTTTTATTTTTTTTTTCTTTTTTGTTTAAATATTTTTATAGAATTTATTATTCGTAACATTAAAGGTGATAAATTACACTAACAAACACTTTTTTATAAGTTGATGTTAAGGGCCATTAATGACCGCGTTTTAGAAACATTTTCGAAAAAGAATTTACCAGTTTTTTTGGGTACCCCGTTCTGCCTCCTCTTCTCTGTTATCAAAGTTATTAATTTAGATAGGTACGTCATGACCGCCCCTCTTGACTGCTTCTTTTGCCTCTAAATTAACTATCGCCGCCGTTCTGCAATGCCCACTGGAATCCATGCTCTAAAACAAACGTGTATTGTATAAATTTGTCAACTTTCTTGACATTTAAAATTATCCCAAATATTAAGCGACACATTGTAGAATTGACCGTACACCCGTAAGTGGGACCTATAGTTGCTATAACGTATTAGACAGTTATTGTGAACCATGGAATGGGCAAAACCGTTGTCCTCGAAAAGGAGACAACGTGAAAAGCATCTACTTAATTCCTAGTATAAAACGTACCGATCGAAGATCCGTCAAGGGTCAGCCACATGTCGAATTATTAAAGAGACCGAAATCGCCAATTGTACCAATCAGTCCATTTCAAGATTTATAAAGTTTTCTTGATATTTTTGATCGTAATTTTTACACATAAGAAATCGAATACCACACGTTAAAACATATATCTTAAATTAATGACGCCTATTTTAGATAAAAAAGAGTTTACCACGAAAGTATGAAAGTAGTGAATTTGGTTCAGCTCCCGGCAGAGGCACATTTTTTTTTTATAAAACCTTTAAGTCGTCCTCGCACGAGGCAACACGAAAGCAATTAGTAGGTGAATGTGACGATATCGGTGATCTAAGCAACAGGTTATCCGCACACGAAGCAACATTTTAGACAGTCATTTCGTGGAATTCAAAGATAAAGTGCAAATGTGTGCATTTTAGATTCATCACTTCTGGATGAATCCATATAATGAGTTTAAACAAGCGTTTACATATGCGGGACAGACCAGCTTTGCAAGAGCAATTTGCAGTCAATTGAAAAATAACAATTTATCAACAACCATAATTTTCCATTTATAAAGATTCTTTACAATTATACTTCATATCATCTGTCACGTTTTTTCGGGAGTAAGTACTCCGTGAGAGTACAGCACCCACGAATTTGACATTTAAGGTCTTTATATTTACAGGCCTTATTAGTAACAGGTCGAACAGATCGCGTTTCCTTGCATTTCGCCCGAGTTGCTCAGATCACGCTAGCCAAGTATATTGCCGATAGTTCATATTGCTCCGTTGGTGGGCCTCGACTCCGTTACCTAGGAAGTGACAGAGAAGTTATGTGGTTTTAAATACAAATGTATTTCCTTATCTTAGGCATAAAGTTTGTAAACAGCGTACCGTGGACGGTGTAAGATTTTCTACAATAACTTTAAAACCATTCAAAAAAAATGTATTACTTTAAAAATCAATTATAGAAAATAGAAAAAAGCTTGGAAAACCCTATTTGGTTTATAGATTTCCTTTCACGTTCTATACTTTACCCAAATCTTTAAGCCGAACAGCCTTGCATTAAAATTCATCGTTCAACACCTGATAAATCACCAGATTATAGTTCTATGTATTTTCGTTTCAGGAGAGAATAGTCGTTGTAAGTGTTAGACACGGTTGTCTAATGTTTTTATTGTTATTCAGGTTATTCCTTCAATCGCCAGCGAATCCAGATTTGCTGTACATTATCTTCTTCTGTCATACACAGTTAACTGTTACCCTACTACTGTGTCTCATATTCGGAAGCAAGGTATATTATAATCATATATGTAACTAGCTGTACCCGCGACTTTATTCGTATAGATTTCATTGCAAATTTTCGATTACGAAAGTGCAAAGCTATAAAATCTTAGTCAAAAGTCTATTTTCTTTACGTGTATAACCTCTAAATTCCATAATCAATTAACTGTCCCCGTGATTCCAATCCTGCTAGTTCCTGCATTATCACTTCAGTATGCATTAAATTTCATTTCAACTGTGATTTCATTTGACTTACATTAGGCATACCTACTGACCAATCGCTTCGCGGAAATCAGCACTTGAATCCCTGGTTATTAGAACAGTTTGAAATATTATCACGATGAAACAAAAACTATAATCAAATTTTATGTTGACAGCAGAAAAGTGGATCAGGAAGAAGATCAATATATCAATTGTTAAATTTGCGACGTTTCGGCCTTTATTAGGACTTCTTCAGGCATCTAAAAATTTTTTTTAGTATGTTATCAAACACATGGACACACAATTTTTACATAGCACTACAATTATTTAACATGTAAAATAAAATAAGTACCTTAACATCGTGATAAATAATGTACATCCTATAAACAATTTATCACGATGTTAAGGTACTCATTATAAGTGTAGTGATATGTAAAAATTGTGTATCCATGTGTTTGATAACATATTAAACAAATTTTTAGATGCCTGAAGAAGACCTAATAAAGGCCAAAACGTCGCAAATTTAATAATTGATATATTGATCTTCCTGATCTACTTTCCTGCTATCAACATAAAATTTGATTATTAGTATGGACGCAACGGTAGAGAATAAAAAACTATAATAATAAAACTGGCCAAGTGCGAGTCTGACTCGCACACGAAGGGTTCCGTACCGTGGTACAATATTTATTATTTAAGATACAGCCCTGTAACAGACAGACAGACAGGGGAGCCTTAGTAATAGGGTTGCCATTGACACTCTTTGGGTACGGAACCCTAATAATAATAATCGGTGTAAATTGCATGTCAACAGCTTCAGTAACTTTTGAATTAAATCTGTTCGTACGGGAAACAAACCACAAAGAAAAGTTTTTTTTGACATTAGATTGGTAATCGAAAATGCAAACGGAAAACGTATTTAAAAGTTGGATCACAAACAAACACTTCTATTTTATTTTCTGTGTTGATATTGACCGGCAGCAAAAAAACGTATTTTTTACAGAACCGACATGTTTGACATAGCCATTGGCGTATGTAGGGTTGCGAGGTGTAAAAATCAGAAAGCCGAAATTATCAGCTGATTTAGTCAGACATTTGTGTAACAAAGCCGGACATTTAAAAATGAAATCTTTATTAACTGTAATTTAAAATAAAAATCATTTAATTATTTGTAACTTCAGTATTTAATTTATAAAAAAAATTACAACAAAAAAGACATCTTTTGATCTTATTTTAACTATTTAATAAAAACACAGTTATCTCGATTTAAGATACAAAGATAAAAGTCTAACAAAAACCGGACAAGCATTTAAAAGGCCAAACCATATCCAGCTTTACCTGGACGCCTGGCAACGCTAGACGTATATAATCGCGTATTCTTTATAGCAAATTTTCTGCTTTGCAAATTTTGAAAGCTTGAAAAACACACTTTTCATTTCAACGACATCTGTTATGTAAGCTCTCCTGTAATTGAGTAGGTGAGTAATTTTTTTTATGAAAAGTGATTTTATAAATGGAAATTCTATTTACAAAATCCTATTCTTACATATTGAAATATATATAAATTAGCTTATTAAAGCATGTTAAACTGTGCTGATATTTGCACGGTTTAAAACCCGCCAATTTTATAAATGACGTCAAAAAGCTGCAGTGCTGAGTATCCATAGCTTCATAATACATAATGCTTCTTGTTATCTATGTAAATCTGTATCTGTCATTATTAAGTTTATGAAAATTCTGTAGCTCAGTAACGATTTTACTTTCATAGGTAAGTGCTATATACTTAGTTGGCCTTCTTGTTGATGCAAATGACGTCACGCTTTGTTCGATAGGTGATCAATTTTTAAAAATGAAAAAGATACGAACAATTTATTTTTTTCTCATTCTATGTCAATAATCAGTGAAAAATGAGGCAATACCCAATTATTACTGGTAATTTAAGTCCAAAACATTCCTTACTTGAGAGTTATCTCAAATTTGTCGGTTCTGTCAAAAAAATACTATATTGTATATAACCTACCGGTATGTGTAATGTGCATGCGTTTATATTTTGTGTAACCAGAAAATGACGTAGTGATTTACCAGACAAAGAAAGTACATCATATCCCATGAGTTGAAATTTTCGACATTTTTGATTCAAAAAACATTTTTTTTTCAATTTATCGTAATTAGTTTGGAATGACGTCAACACTAATCAAATATAAAATTTAAATGTTCTGCACTGCAAAATATACTGAAAAACCACGATTTTTTCAGGCTTACATGGTATTCAAAGGACATGGAAAAGCAATCCACGAAGAAAGTTCTGGAATACAAAAATCACAAACGGGAAAATTTTTACAAAAACCCCGTACTGCAAATTCTCAATACACTAGCACTAATTCATCCGTTGGATATTTGGAATACCCTAAACTATCTGAGCAGGATGTTGAAGTAATTATTTTATTATCCTTAAAATAATTTTTAAATAAATTAACAAGTGTATAGATCAAAACTAAATACATTTATTAGCATAAATAGATCTAACAGTTGCAATACTCTTTTGTATATCTACAACACGTTACATACGGAACACGTCAATTAACGTAATGCAGCAGCAAAACGTAAGAAAGATTAATTCACGGAATTTTACGCGTAGTTTTTGAAATCAAGAACCTCATGTAACCATAATAGAATATTTGACAGTAGCTCATTACTTGCTTTTGCTTATTGATGTGTAAACATCTTAGCTCACGTTCCGCACAATTTGGACTTCGTGAAAGTTCGAGAGTAAGTCATATCGCAGTGATAGCGTTTTTGTTTGCGTACGAAGTCATGTAGATGTGACTGCATTGAATATTGCTTTTTGTGTACATAAGCGACGTCAGCTGTTCTCGGTTGAATAAAATTATATTTTTTATTTTGCAAGTGTAATGAAATCAACATTAGTGCCCTTGTTTACACATTACCTCTCTCACAACTTATCTACGTTAGTTAACACTTTCTATCTAGATTCTATAGAATGTATTAAGATAATTTGTGTATTCCTAGGAGGAATTCAAGCGATTGTACACACAGTTAGAGTTGTTAAAAGAACGAAATATGCGTGTGGGAAACCGACATTTGGCTGCTAAAATTTCGGCAATGCAAGACGCGGCTGGTCGTCATGATTCTTGTGGTCACACTCTTACTGAAGAAACGAAGAGTGTAATTTCAGATCGCGATAGTACGAAAGTTAACAGCACATGTCCGACACCGATAGTCGACAAGTTAACAGCGAGTGTTACCGAAATAACGTCGGACACCGAACCAACCGAAAGATTAAAGAGACATAGCGTCACGTTCGGTCCTGGAACACAAAACGAGATCGAAACGAGTGCGCCCGAAGATGTGACGGCTATAGAAATGAGTACTACTCAACATGTCGAAGAAGGTAATCATGTTCTGGCGGCTAGTCCAACAGATTCGGCCAATGGACAATCGAGTCCGAATACTTCCGCGAATAGTGCATCGAAAAATAGAAGTTTATTAAAATCGGGGCATGCTCGCACACATGCGATAGTTATAAATTTAGATGATAAAAGTCGTTTCACCGAAGAAGTGACCGTATAAAATTACCATAGTAACCGATTTTTCTATAAAAACAAGTAATTCTTTTTGTTTTTTGTAACTTAAAACCATAAACGAATTAAGGCTATGTTCTACTTGTATAGTTAGATATTTAAACAAACTAGACGGTGTAATGTTTGCTTTAAATACGATCCATATCATTGTAACATATATCATTATTTACGTAGATATGATATATTATTTTGTGTCACGTTTATAAAATAACAATAATTTTAATAATACAATTCCGTTTAATCGGTAGACATACGGAATATCGTGTGTATAATTTAAATGTACATAATCTCAATATATAAATTAAATGTACATAATCTCAAATTGTACTTAACATATCTATTTAAATACTGTGCTAAATCAGTGTACAATAATTAATATTAATAAATTATATTTTTATGACATGTAGCCCATATTTGTGTGAATATGAAAATAATATTTTATTTCTAATTTTTATTTAACAGGAAGACAATACTAACTAAACCTTGTCCATTAACTTGAAACTCGTGATAAAATTTAAGTACTATTCCATTGTATTGTATATTGGTGAGAACTATATAAAAGGTGTTATTGAAATTTGTTTTCAAAGATAAGAATTTAAAATATGTTGGCCAATTCTTTTAAAGCACTTATGTATAAATGATAAAAGTGGTACATTGTTTAAAAAATTATACAGTTTGTTGTTTTATATCTGAAGAGGAAGTACATAAAAATATAATTTTACTTCATAAAGACTGTCCCGATGTAAGTTATTTTACATAAGTAGGTAGTTAGTTTTTGTTCTTTTATTTACTTATTACACTAAAAATGACACCGGAACAACCTTTGCTGTACGAAAATAATTATTATCTTCTACCATTATTATAATACTCTGTAGACCTTGCTTTATGCATCATAAAAAATCAGCTACAGTTCCTTTTTTCCTAAAAAAAGGATTATAATTTACTGGCTTATCACACGTCAAATTCAAGCATTGCTAATAGATTTGAGCCCCTATTGGCTGCTTAGAAATTAATTGTGGATACTGAGATGTTTTTCGATCAAGGCCTGAAATCATAACCTTGTATTCCAAATATTTCCCAACCCTGAGTTTTTGTTTGCGCAAAATAAAAAATAGAACTTCGGAGATACTTTTTTTATTAGCGCAAATGCGAATTCATGTGATATTTATTTTAGAAAGATATTTTTAAGAATATTAAAAATGTATGTAAAATAGAACTGTCCACATTTTGCTTGAAACGAAAATTATTTAAAAAAAAAAGAAAAATAATGTTATAATAGGAATGGATATATTTATCTACATATTATTTTATTCTTAACAGAATTATTATTGAAAGGTAGCTTATAATAATCATAAAGAACTTATTTTCAACGTCAGTTTCCAGAGAACAATGTTTTCATGATGACTATGAACTATTATTGTAAAATCCGAATTATGCTTCAATATAAAAACAATGTAAACCAATATATTACAATAAAAACTGCATTTCTGTGACTGTTTGTTGTTATTTGATATGATTACTTAATATTTATTTGTTTTTTCAACACATACTCGCAAATATATAACTAATAAAATAACAAAATTAGTTTCTTGTAAAAAAATCTTTAATAACTTCCCAATTTTTGAAAATTTTCAATTTTCTTAGCGGGAAGTTAAAAAAAAGTCAAGTTTAAAACATAGTTATAATTAGAATTTTTTCTTTAAATTTTGAAAATTTTACAAAATTTGTATTGACTTATTTTAATGTTCTTTTTTTCTTTTATTTTCAGATGTAAGTTTTTGAATATCTATGTTCTTTTCTTTGACATCCATATTTTAATGCTGCATCTATAAGGATAATATCCAAGGTATGTACACTATTATTATCTTTTACAAATTGTAGAAAAAAAATTTACGTATCTTTTTATATTCACATTTAACTAAATTTTTGCGTTTTTATACATCGTTCGCTAAACTACTAAAATTCTATAATCAAAAATACTACATCTGCTGTGCCAAGTCAGCTTCAAATTTAATTGGTTCCTGCTATACGGCACTCACGTAATGCGAAAACTCTTAAAGCGAGATTTTATTTCTTTTAAATTTATTTAGTGTTTAGTATTTATTTATACCAAGATAGTTTTCATATTTTGAATTTTATAAATAATCTACTCCCGAAATTAGAATTCGGTTATTTACGCTATACGGCCGTGATTAGGTCATCTAACTTTATATATTTTTCAAATTTAAACTTTTTCATCCAGTAGATTCGAAGGAAATAAGTTGTGACAGACGGACAGATAGAAAGAACAGCACTAGTATGATTCTATAAGAGTTCCGTTTTTTCATAAGATGTACGGAACCCTTAAAAGGAGTTCATAAAACTCATAAACTATAAAATAATATCTCTATGCATATTTTTGTTGATATTTGAAAAAAGAAACTCATAAATCCGGGGAATCGACAACTAAGCTTTATAACGTTACAACTCTCTGTATATAACGAATTGACTGAATAGGAAAATCTAATTAAAAAAAAAAACTAATGCAAGTAGGTATACTAATTTAAGTCCGTGTGTAACCCTCTTTAGAAATACTCTTCAGCTTTTGTTTTGACAGTATTACATGCGACTCATATCATTGTGAAGTGTTTCTTTACAAAATGAAGTACTTTTTAATTAAGAATATAGAAATTTTAGTATCGAATTAATGAAGAAAGAAAGAAAGAAATATTTTTTATTTTTATTTACCCATCAAGCTATACCTTGTTGAAAGTGTTTTTCCCAAGTTCTTTTGTATATGATTTACAAAGATATTAAATTGCTAAAAAAGCTCTTCTACAAACTTTTCGTTTTTATAAAAGGAAAGTTATTTAAATTTAAATTATCAATTAATACAGTGATGTCTCAATTTAACGAACAAATTAATGGATTTTGCATCATGAATCGCCTAAAGCTCGTCTTCTACTAAGAATTTACTAAAACAAGTAGATACAATTTGAGTGTATTTATTTGAGGATGAAAATAGATATTCTAAAATATAATACAAAAGACCACTTTAAGGATCGCCGCAAAACAAAAGGAAACCGAAGTCAATATAACCTTAAAACTGATAATATAAAATGACTTTATCAGCCATAATTCACAAGTTATTAGCCATAATTCACAACTTCTGATATAATCAGCCAAGTCAATACGAAAGCTTATCTCTTATAAATGAAACGTGCTTGAACATTCTGTTCGCTTTGTAATTGTATATAACAGCCCAAATTAAAACGTTGAACCTTTCGTTTGCCTCTGTACAACCGAACAACTGACTGTGGTGACAAGACCTCACACTTAATTGATTAACAACCAAACAGATACTTTGTACATCCCTAACTAGAAAGCAGAGCTGCACATAACAGAGCATATTTTGACAAATTGTTGATGAGAAAGAGAGTATTTCCTAAATGAATATTACTTGATTTAATCACTGACTGTTGCTAATAATTTTTTCAATTTATATATTTTGTCACCAGTTTATACTTTGCATATAGTATGAAAATTATAACTTTAATTACTCGAGTAATATGTTATAACCTTATAACTTATATAATAATTTCACGTGTTTTGTTTGATTAAATTCCTAGCAAGTAAATTAATTAAAAAGTTTATGGATTATGTACATCAGTGAGCGCAAGGCATCATTTACTCATATTTAACATGTATACTCGAATTATACCAGATGTAACCGAAAATCGCATGAATTATCATCGTACTAAAAATAATCAAATTGAGGTTTTTTTTGACGGGTGTAGGCCATATTTTAAAACAATTGAGTTACTCAAAAACGAGCGTTCAACAATAAAATAATGTTTATCTTGTGAACATCAAAGATATTAACTATACGTGTGGAACAAATCCACGGGCGTTCATCTGCAATGGAGCGTACATGTAAATGGATGTATTTGTCTCGGCGTTTATGAACAAATTCGGCCACTTTTCTACGAAAATATTCATTAATAACGTACGTTGATGAATTTTTCATACTCACGGACGTTGATAAATAGACTTTTTTGGATGACATACATACCTTAAGACATGTACGCACGACTCTGGTAGACTTTATGAACGATATTTTATATACACGCGGTTTTTCTTGACGATATACAAAAAGAACATGTAACAAAAGTTTTTCTTAATGAAGGCAAACGTAAATTTTATCTTGTATGTTGAACATGAAATTTAAGATGCTAATTGCAAAAAAGAATGTATTTTTGAGAACCGGCGAAAAGTGTAGTCCTTTTTTCCTTTTCGTAAGAATTGCTTTTTCAGGTAAATATGTAATGCACTTATATTAATGTATTTTTATAAAAATATCAAAGATTCCTTGTATAATTTCGTTTATCGCTTCTTAGAAATCAACTACAAAGAAAAAATTATATTAAACTACACTAAACAAATATTTTTCTATACCTATCATGTGTGTTTTTCTTCTTTTAAAACCTTTTGTGTACTGTACTGTATTGATAATTGGATTACTGTTGTTCTTTTATATATATCTATTACGCCATCAATAAAACGCTGTTATACTCCTTGTTTTTATATCTAAAATAAACGTAATTTGTCCATTAAGGCTACTCGTACAAAATAGTACTTGTAAGCATTGTCTTTTAGGTGAATTTGATGGATCCACAAGGACCTGTCCAGTGTTCATCAACTGGGAAATGTTCTCTTTTATTCTTTAGAACAGACAAAGAGAAATAAGTTCTTGTACAATTAATAGCCTATGTGTAATGTTTTGTGCAAATCTAAATCCTTGATATACCGAGTGTTCATCAAAATTGTAATATTTCCAATTTTAGTACGTTAGTCATGCACATTTTCATTTAATTCGCGATATTTTCGTTTCACTACAAAATTATATTTCATGTCCTATATAAGATGAATTTTATCTACAATTTCAATTTTTTTGGAGAACAGTATTTATGGGTTACATACAGTATATCAGGCTTCTGTACATTCAGAAATAACAATAGACCTCAAAGACTACGGAAAAGTAAAAAAATTTACCACTAAATTATCTTTTATTATGGTATGCTTCTACGGGCTATATAATATACTAGCAGCCCTGGCCAGTTTTGTCCCGATTAGTAGTTTCCATATAAAAGATAAACAATAGACCTATTTTGCTGGGGAGAATTTTCTTTTTATAAAATATAGCAGTGTTTGCCCGGGCATAGTAGCCCCCTATTATGATACCCAACCATCCCACATATTAAGAGCTTGTACTGAACATCACGCGAAATCAAAAACCGAATCTCGAATAAAATTACACTGCACTGGCCGGTTTTATGGTTTATAATCGTGGGAGAAGAGGGGATACCGGTCGGTCTTAACTGCAGTGGTGGTAAGAAAAATCTGCTGTGAATATATTACACCACGTTATGATTTTTTTTATATTTGCACAAAACAGATAATTCTAACAATTAGTTTAAATCTTCTTTTATACAGTTTTTTTATACTTCTTGAACTATTTTTGAACGTAGACCGATTACAACTAATTTTAATTAAAATTTTACGCTGACGAAAGTAAAACAATGCATTAAAAATGAAAAATCAAGTGAAATATTTACAACGTTTTAATAATGACTTGCAGCTACGTAAAAATATATGACTACGCACGTCACTGATTTGAAGAACATGATATTTGGAAAAATAACAAAACCAGTGAAATGTTGAGTATTTGTCTGTGAAATTTGAGAAAAAATGTCATTTCTGTTCATGTGTTAGAGAAACGCTCCAGTCAGATGTAAATACATACAAGGTGTAGTAAAATACAGACGCGGGACACTTTTTTATAATGGTTAGTAATCCATGTTCATTTTTTCGAAGCATAAACCGGGGCCGTAACTAGAGCCTTTTAGTTAGTACATCAGAAATATTTAGTAGGGTAAGACAAAACAAAATTGTAAATTATAGACTCTCGACAACGGATGCTATTAGCGTCTATATAATCTCAGTTTGAAGTAGCTTTCCATATAGGGTGTAAAATTATTGCTTGATTGAGACTGTAAAAGACAGAACCTGCTTCGCTGATGACGAAATAATTGTTACTTAAATGGAACCAGTGTAAAAATTATGCCTCCTAAATAATCGGTTATTAGAGACTTGGCTACTAAACAATGGTGGTTACACTGTAATTTTTTTAAGCATTTATTATCAAATATAATGTGCGTAATGGCTGCGTCAAGGTTTCCTGGTGTTTTTCAAAGAAATGAAGTGTCCACTTTTTTAAATCGAAATAAAATTAAAGAACTCTTCGTAGAATTTTAATTTTTGCACTTAAACAATGACAACTGCCCATTTACTGCTCGCCGATTATTATTTTTGTATTTTTTTTAAGAGAAGCTATCTTTTGTTCCATTTTTTTCAATGTTATGCTAAATATTTATGGATAGTAATAGATATGTATTTACATTTTCTGTTCTAAAAGAAGACTTAATCTTTTATTTGCAAAAAAGGCAAGTAATCTGTGAGACCGGTTTTAGTGTAATAATTACTATTTGTTGTAATAAAGTAATTAAAACAAATGGCCGTTTTTTGCGCACACTGACAAATAGGGCCACGGTGTCCGGTTTTTTTCCAGACAAATCCGTCTATCCAGTACGTAATATTTAGTAAACAAGAACATTTATGTTGTTTGGTACTAAGAATTGTTTTTTACCAAGAATGTACACAAAGCCATAGTCAAGGTTTGGGGCTTGCCTAGAGGGTTGCTGTCAGACTCATTTTCCCCAAACTCGTCAAGTAAACGTTGCCATACACCACACTGTGCTGTGCATTATACGTAAGCTGCGATACAAACAGGCGCGCGCGCGACAGACACGCATGGACGTACGAAACCTACCTCCGGTTATAAAGCCTCGATTACAGAATCTAACAATCACATCTATCTTTTAGAATGCAGCAGTCAGATGTTTAATAAATATTACGTTAAAATTAATTATTTGCCATAATATGGCACTTTATTAGCGTCACTATCAATCACTACTTTATATAATTGTTATTCATATTGAAATAAAACATCACCATCGTATTCACTGCGGCATCAGTAGAATTTTTGGTAAAATCAAAATATTTAACAAAATGTCCAAGGCAAGCAGCTCCATCGTGTTTTGATCTTGCAGTGTGCGCGCGCATTGTAAAAATTCACGCTCAAAACTTCAAAAAATAAAATTTCATTAAAAAAATAACAAACCTCTTTCGAACTGACGCCTACAAGCGTTAAGTGTAAACGTTACCTTATATATAGGTTTTGTCTTTCTCTTACACTAGAACTTGTCATAAAATAACGATCTGTTTTCTCTGTTGGGATTCACTCGGCACCAGCGTATATTTACACCTGAGCTATGTAACCGTTCTTTACTACATTTGTATATCTGACACTGTATAATGCGAATGTACCTGTCTGAATTCATGCAATATAATTAATGTGAACGAACGCATTGGTCACATCCCTACCAGATAAATCTTTGACCTCAAGGCAATATGGCTTATGTCAAATTGTTCATTTTATTTTATTTTTTTTTGTAACTTGGTTCTGTGTATTGCAGTGTTATTCAACCTGTGGGTCGCGACCCCCAGGAGGTCGCAAAGGCTTACTCGAGGGGTCGCGGGTAAAAGAAAAAGGTAATTGGTAATTGGAAAAACCTCCGCGGCAAAGTGACTACTTGTAGAGTTCTCGCGACTTCCTTGCGAAGTACACTTGGTTTTTCGATCAATATAAGTATTCTGCAAAATACCTTAATATAGCTGTTCAATATGCCCCCTTTTTCACTCACATAACTCTATTTTACGAGCAATTGGATGTTTGTGTGCACGTTTCGGAATCTCTAATTTCTATGAAAAATTTATTCAATCTTTGATGTTAATGCTTCAAAATAAACTGGAAATATGGAGTGTTCTTCCCATATGACTTTACGCCAAGTTTTTACAGTTTGTTTGATCTAAACAAATTATTTAAAAACAGATAAAAACGAGAAAAATTATTGAGCAAGCCAACTTTGTTAGTCTTTTAAACATAAGCTTGTAAAGAAAAAGCTTCAAAATGTTAATTTGGCTTTCCGAAATTCGAAATATTGTGACGTACTGTAAACAAATATTGACGAAGATCACGTTTTTTTATTTAATTTTTAGGGCAAAAATGTACGTTTTGTCCAATTTTTTAAACAGCAAGACAAATTTTGTGACGCTTAGTGTTTAAACACAGCTATTAATAAAAACAGTATTTCGCGACCACAATTCAAAATTTTCCGAGAGCATATTTTACAATCTTATAGATCACCTTTAACCTAAACAATTTGACGTAGCTACAGATTATTTTTTATCTATTCATCAATAAATCGGAAGGTTATTATATTCATCGAGAAATTTTTGTACAAAAATTTGACATAAACCACTTGGTGTTGTGCCCACATAATATATATCAGGATATAAATGTATCACTTGAATGATATACTAAACTTCTGGTAAGCTCTATGCGTTTGTAGTCAATAGATTAGAATTAAGCCGGAACGCCAAAGTTTTCAAATTAGTATGAGAAGATCGATTGAAATTTAATTTAAGAAAAAAATGTTTAGGCTTATGTATTTTGATTGTATAGATGTGTATAAAATACCCTACTGTAATAATTATTTTGACGAATCTTTTTGGTACTAGTTATTGGAGTTCCTTAAAGGTATACAGAATATGAAATTGATTGAAATGGTATAGAACATATTTTAAGAGGACAAGAGCTGAGAGATCTAAATGAAATTCGTGGTTTTAAATTTTTTCACACAAAATATCTCATTTTCATTTTTTTTTCGAATAGCTAAATTATTCAACTTGAAATGTCAAATAGAGTTTGAAGTAAAAAGTTTTAATACGACTTTCTAAACTGACGTATAAAATAAAATAAACTTTTTAAAGACATTTTTATTGAAATGTACAAGAACGGAAAACATAAAATTTAATCATTTAGGTCAGAACTATAAAAGCGTGGGTCTGTAGTCTATGATAGTTTTGTCAGGACCCATGCTTTTATAATTAGAACACTAAACTAATTTTTAAATATTTTTTTCCTTTTTAATATATTTAAAAAAAGTTTATCTTTAAAAACAATTACAAATGTGTTTTGTTCTTTTTAGTCTTAATTTTTTACTATTAAAACATTTATTTATAACAATTAAATGATTATTTAATTCTAAAAACAATTGATTCATGAGATTACCATCAAGAAATTTTGAATCAATCAGATATGGAAATAGGTCAAAATTGACATGCAAAATTTCTCGTAGACTGACTGGCAAACAACATTTTTTTATATTATTATATTGTATAAAAAATTGTACCAACTTCCAAAAAATAGTCAGAAGACCTCTAGAAACGATAAATTTTTTTTTTCGTTTTACAATCATCTCGACTGCGTACATTCCATTTGAAGTCGGAGCTATTAGTTTCCTATTATATGTCTCAAAATTAAAGTAGATTTATTTCCTTGAGTCTTTGTTTATTCCAAAGTATTAATTTTAACAGGACTCAACCGCATATTCGGTCATTAGAAATGTGTATTAGCATAAATACAATATTTTTTGCGTTCCTCAGTCGGGTAAAAATAAAAGCGTGTTGATAGCAGTAAATGTGGTGGAAGCGCAGTTAGTAATCATGGCACCTCCACCATATACCTTTATAGGTTTAAGATAACCGGGTCGCTTGGATAGAAGCAGATAATGTCTAAAACCAAATTGAGTTCTTTAGGTCTATCGCTAGCATATTGGGGCAAATTGAAAACTAGATTTCAAATTATCACGGTAATTTTTTTAAATTTTAGACTGTTTTGACTTAAAACATTTCCAGTACTTTTTTCAACTCAAATTCTCGATTTTTTTTTGTCAAGGTTCTCAGCTGTCAAAGCTCAATATATATTTTTGATATTGTATGAACGATATTTTTACTTTCAATAATAAATTAAAACTCAAATTAAGCTTAAAAATTTTCGTAATTAACAAGTCAATAAGAGACTTGTTTATTTTCAAGCTTCGTTTAAAGAAGAGGTGTTCACAGAAAAAGTAAATTTTTCATTTTTCTTTGTTCTAAAATGAAATGAACACCCTTTTTACATATATAAAGTATATAATCTATATTATTTACTGTTCAAATTAAATAAGCATCAAATGATACGTACCTAAATAAACATCAGTTTGAGTTGCAATGTTAAATGTTTACATTTTGAATTTGAAATATAATATTTTCTTAGTGGGAAATTAGACCACATATTTTCAATCGGAAAACTTGTAATATGATCAACTTTTTTGTTTGTTATATGCAAAATGTGTCTCGCGATGGCGTCACTTGATCTTTTTACACATCAATAGTTTTTAAGCATACGCGGGACGTGACTTCCGTCATCAGTTTCCGTGACAGAAAAATCTGCGTTGCCGGGAGCTAAGAAGTGTCCCCAACACACGCACGTTTCGCTAATCATGTCAGCATCATCAGAAAATGGCTAAAACTCATTAGCCAGTTTCTAATGATATTAAACGTGCGTTGAGAATTTTTTTTTTGCTGTGTGAAAACTTTTTTACAAGCTTTTATCTTTACTTGTTTGTCAGTTTGGGTCAAATCTCGCAACCAAATTTCAACTAGATTTAATTACGCCAGAGCTTTGAAATTTTTCACACGTGTACAAGTTCGGTGACAATTCATGACTCCAATATGGCAGACCCTCCAAGATGACGGATTGCCTATTTCTACACAGCCCCTTGCGATGGATATCAAATGAAAGAGTTTGACGAGTGGAATACAATACGCTTGTGACGTCATTGTAAATCCAATATGGCGAGCGCCACATATCCGATCGACTTAAAATTTTGTTCACATAGGTATTCCCGATGACAATACATGATTTCATCGTTTTGAAAATTAAACCAATTAATTTTAATAAATTTTGTTGTAACAGTAAAAATTTTGAAAGACTAAATAGTATAAAATAAAATATTAGTAAAAAAAATTTAAAAACAAACTTTTATTGAAATTTAGGTATTAAAAAGGAAAAAATTAATTTAGGTTCATAATAATTTATAAAATGGTGACTTATGACTAATAATCGATTATAGAGTTTACTGCTTTGACTTTTATAATTATGATCATAATTTATAAAAAAATAATTTTTCTTTTTAGTACATTTCAATAAAAGCTTGTCTTTAAAAAGATTTTGTTACTAATTAACTCTTCAATTTCATGTTGTAAATGATATATAATTTTTTGATCTAAATCTCTATGCTACCATGACATGATAAAATAAGCCGTCATATCATGTGATTTGATGTTTGTTTATTATTAACTGACAGATGAGAAACGGATTAGAGCGATAATCAGTATTACAGTATATGTACATTAATATCCTGACGTATGTCATCATCCAAAACTATTCCATCAAAAGCATGTACTTTACAACTGTCGTCCATTGATTATTTGAAAACGAGTAAATCGCATTCAAAAACCATCTTGTAATAGCTATCAACAAATAATATAATATCAAACTATAACCACATCTATGGGATTCCGTATTTCGTGGGCATTTTTATGGCATCATGTCGAGAAAAATTGTTTCCAGAATCTTTGTGTGCATATATGTTTGTACCAACAGAATTTGAGAACCATTTTGTTATATCTCAGAATAACCAGGGTCGCAAATGTTGCATTACTTTGATATTATTTTTTTTTTCAATTAAATAATCCTGAAATCTGCACTACAGCTTGTTTTATTTTTATTGCGGATTTTTTAAATGATTATTCTCCCACATAGGTTCACCTACGAATGATTTTTTTTTAATAATTCCGTATTGTTGAAGGTGGATTATTGTCAGAAATTAATAACCCAAATAACTTATATTATCCATAAAAAGAAAAGGAATGCATTATTTTGGATTATTATTTTTGCAACCCTAAGCCAATAACAGTTTCATTATTTTACATCGGATATTGGAAAGTAGTGATCTATTCCATTAGGTCATTTGTTCAATGAACTTCTTGGGAGAAAATTAATTTTCAAAAATAGTAAAATACTTAATTAATCTGTATCAATAAATATATAATACTAATAGTATACATATTTTCTTAAGTTCTGCTGCATAAAGTTAGATGCAGCATTGCCAGATTTTTTTTTTGCCAAGTCGGGATTTTGGAACTTTTTGAGTGAAAAAAGCAGGATTCTTTCGTCGAAAGCGGGACATAGTAAAAAAACGTACATAATCAGAAGTTTTTAAATATTTATCTTTTTATTTGAGTTCAAATTACGTTTACGTGACAATAGATAGCAAAAATAGCCATAGAAAATGTATTTTAATAAAAATATGATACTTTAAATCAGATTTACCCTATCGTTAAATAGTTGGGTCCTATTCGTCTTCTGAATAAAAAAAAAATTGAAATCAAAATCAAAAAAGTTTTATTCATTAGAAAAATATGGCGTTTCAAACAATAGTCTGAGGAGTGAGTGTTACAAATTGCAACTTACAATAAGAGAATAATTATTTACGGACGGTCGAGTTATCCCCGAAAAGCGGGACTGAGCCTTTCCCGCGCGGGACATTTAATTTTGATTTAAAAATCGGGACGTCTGGCAACGCTGGTCAGATGACATTTTTTCGAGAAAGCTAGAGAAATTTGCGTATAGCGGCAAAAAAAATGATCCGCCCCTGCACGATAAACACATACAGTCGAGTAAAACGAGCGAAACTTTTTGTGTCGATCCTGTACACAATAACCTTACAGCACGAATGCGATGCGAAAACGGAATGATAAAATGGCTGATATTTGAATTCCATTAAAAATCAGCATTTTGTATTTCGATTGTAAGCTGCTGTGTGAACAGTTGTTTTTATTGTTTCTGTTTATGGAAGGCAGAAAGAGATAACAAAACGCGCTCGAAAACCACGTCAATGCGTGTCTCCACAAAATACGTGACTGAAGACATTCTATCGGAGAACTGGGAGACCCGGGAAAAGTTGAATAGTGATGGCGCTATAGGCACGTAGAAGTACACAATTCAAACAATGAATAACCCCGTTTCAGACAAATATACTTAAATCAAGTTATTAACTTCAGTCAACTAATTATAATTACATAAACGTTGCGTCACAGCAAGTCAACAGAGCACAACATTAACTATCTGTAATTTCGTTTTTTCTTTTTTTGTTAAGTTTTTGGGAATTTTGTATGGAAAATATATTCGTCTTTTGAAAACCGGTGCTGTTAACATAGTTAAATGAATGGTAGCTATGAAACCAGCACCAGTACTGTTAAGGGAGCGGTTCGCGCCGCGACAGAGACAGGAGACCGAGACCGGAGACAGAGACTGGAGACCGAGACCGTTACTTGACCTAAGGTTTTCTATGTGTGTCAGTTCGCGAGCGAGACCGAGACAGGAGACCGCGGCGCGAGACAGAAATAATACACGACCTACCTCACGTCTTGTTACATAATCAACTCAGTGCCGTAATGAACCGTAGAACTAGTTTTTGAATATAATGAGTCGTTTTCAAAAACTGCTTGGCGTGAATTTTTCAAGGCCGTATATATACGAACGGACCGAGCGTACCTATTGAAAAGTTTGTGTCCTGTGATGGCACAGCTGAACATCGATCGCTTTAGTTTAGACAGATCTGCTCAGTTAGTGACATCAGGTGTTCATTTTATAAATCAATATGGTATTAAGCATACGCATAACAACATTTCCGTCGTAAATTGCTGTGACAGAAATTTCTACGTTGCCGCGAACTAACAAGTTTCACTTCAAAAAATACGGAACAATTCGATGCTTCAAGTTAGAGGCAGATAATAAGTGCGAATAGCTACTACCCTTATGGGATCAGGTTTATTATTTATATGGGAATTTGTGTCTTGCATATAGCCTGGGACATGTTGTACATCTGTGTGTTTGTATGTATGTAAACCGTAGAGCAAGCCGACAAGAGCGTTTGTATAGTCCCCAACTTAATAAGCAATGCCTTGCCCCAAGTTATATTCTTGCGCAAAGTTTGTTATGTACATTTAACTATGTGAGCTATGTAACAGAACACCTGTCGGAATGTTGTCGGCATTCAGTCTTATCGTCAGTTTAAACTCAATATTTAAACCAGGGCCGTATTATTATTCTTAGTTCTGTTTTGTGTAGGATATATAATGATGAAACCAATAAATAAACAAGTATTCAATTATTAAATAAAGTATATTCAATTCAGCAATACAATCAATGTGACCTCCATCCTGTCTCAACTCAGAATGCTGCTGCATTCACTTACAGTCTTTACAATATCAATATACGCAGCTTACATAACATAAACCATTACACAATTCATAGGATAATACTGAATAACATTCGGTTAAATACTATGGGTCAAACATTTGTTTACGTTTCGTCGTTTCTCCATAAGTTATTCTTTATAATTTAAGAATTACATGTAGACCGTAATTGCTCCTTGAAGCGGAGAACATATCTATGCGATTGCGATCACGTCTTTAGTATCCGTTTTGCGATTTGTCGGCGATAAATTTACGAAGACGGGTCTGATTATCATCGCGGTCGCGGTTACGATCACATGTATGCGTAGAGCGCGCTTAAAGTATTTTTCATCGAAATATTGGTAGCGTATAAGTAAACACATTTGTTATTATTTTAAAAGCTATGGGTGTTGAAAGCTTGTTTTTAATTTGAAAACACATAACTTCTAACCTAAAAAAGATATATTTACGCATTTTCCTACAACTGACATTTTGAAAAATATTGAGAATAAAATTCATAATAATTAATTAATTTTTAGAGTAACTTTGAAAATAAGTTACAGGACTCCATTGGAATAAATGAGAACTGCTTATTTTCGAGTCTTTTCTTTTCAAGCAGCTTGTATTTCAACTGGAAAATTAAGATGTTATAAGCAAACATGACTAATTAATTGTTAATTACCCATTTTCAAAAGATTTCTTCGTATGTATTATTCGATAATTAATTAAAGTGTTCAAACTAAAGAGGGCATATTATATAAGCGGACTAAAAGCAAAGAATTTTAATTAGTGATTACAAATCTTTTCAGCATTAGAAATTTTGATCTTTATTTCATACAATTCATTTTAAATAGTTCGTTCTTATGTAATGATTAATTTTTCAAAACGTAAATCCAATTTTAATTGAAATAATTTAATCTAGAAAAATAGACCTTCAACGTGGAAATAATTTGTAACAGGCTGAAATTTTGTATGCACGTTGGTATTTCGGAACTAAATAAAATGCGAAATACGATTTGATGGTATTTTGCAAATATTTCGGAAAGGTGAACTTTTCGACAAAAACATTTGCCATCAAAATTGTAGCTAAGACAAGTTTCTGCAAATAGAATGCTAATTCAACTTTATTCAAAATTTTTAAATTTTGAGAACCAGCTACAAAATCTTGTACAAAAAACATTTTATAAAAAAAAACCTAAATCGCGTGCTAATAGAACACAAAAAATAATTTTTATACTTTTGTCGAAATGTTCAAATTTTGTGTTAAAAATTATTTTGCAAAAAATTCCATAGGAAAGAGTTGTTAATCTATCCTGCGTGCTAACAAACCTGCAAAAAAAATGCTTTTTTTCGAAATTTGTGAATTTTAAAAATATTTTTTTTGTACCTATATATGTATTTCGTCGAAGGTCTAATAGTACATGCAATAGTTCTGCGTTTTTTCTCGATACATGTTTTTGATTGTTAATGAAACCTGATTCACACATTCGGTTAAAAAGAAACATTTAGAGCCGTATTTGTTTAATAATATAAACAATAATATAGAAAAGAAAAATAGGGATTACACATCTGTGGACAAAACGCTTTAATTAGAAAGAAAGTTTAGTATGTCGATCGATCAGGAACCACTGGCGGATTGTCGAAAGAAAACATCTTGTGTGTTTTCATTTATAGATGTGTATTATTTATTTCTTTAATGATGTATTTTTATGATCACTCTGTATAAGCATTCCTTATTCATTTGTCGGAAATTATATAGTACTGAGTTTTATCCCCCTTTGCCAGGATAGCAACCACCAATTTCCTAAATAAATTTCCTTATCGTTTTTTTATGATACATCTATTCAATACTCAATACTTTTCACAAAAAATACGACTCAGTTTTCATAGAGTAAACGTAGGCATGTATTTTTAACAAGAAAAACGCTTTCCTTGTTAATAGGTGTTTTTATTCTGTAAATTATTTTTGATCATGTGACTATATTTTGTTTATATCTGCTATTTTTAACATGATTTTTTTGTATTTTGAGTCATAAAGAATTTAAAGTTGAATAATATTAAACTGACTTACAGACTTACAATTAAGTTTTGAGAAAAATAACTCCAAAGTGTTATGAGTTTTTAAATCATGTCATCTTCACGCCAAAGTCATGTCAAATTCAACATTACTGTCGAAATCAGTCTCCTAAGAAAATCTAAAAAGAAGTGTTAGAATTCAACCGAAACTTCACTTCCATTTCAGTTAAAATCAGGCCGAAGGTTTTATCAAATTCTAATGTTGAATTTACTGAATCATTCAGTAAAGCTGGTGGATTTGTATCATCCCTAGATTTTTAGCATTATGCAATAACTTCGATTTGAGATTACAACCGAAGTTGAACTTCAGGTAAAAAATTGGGGCTTTGATCGGATTCCTGATATTTAGGATTCTATAAATCTTTGTTAGTCCGTTTAATGTGTATATTGTTAAGAGGTTTAGTTTTATGTGTAAATATAACTAAAATTTGATTATCAATCATTGATCACGTGTTATTAACATTTAGTGGTGACGTAAAAAAAATAAAAAAAACAAATTTCGTTAATACCATCTCTCGTCTATATAATCTGATTTTAATACGACTTCTCAGCCACATTGAGCGATCACAAATCGGGTGATTTCACCCCATTTCCCATTAATCATTTTTCTCTACGCTACTCTCGCCTCTGGATCTTGACTATAATAACTATACCCATACAGGAACAGATTTTTATCGAGGAAAGAATTTACATAAGCGTCATTTTAATCTTCAAAACAAACTTAAAAGATCAAGCAATTTTATTAATTCATAAGGCGAATCAAAATGTCAACTTTAAATATGCTCTCTTTGTTAGCTCTACCTATTTTATTTTTTCTAATTTGCATTGCTTAAAAATAATGGCAATCAAGAAATTTTATTATAAAAAGTAACGTCAATAATATTAAAAATGTAGATTTTTTTCTTGTTTTGTTTATTTTCATTGACAATCATTTTTAATAACCTGAGCGGTTTAATAAAAAGTTTGAAATTTGGATCAAGACCCGTAATAAATTCATTATGACTGAAACAATCAATAAAAAAGATAGAAACTTATGAAAATACTGCTCTTATTCTGATTTTTTTCACAAAACTGTTTTCTTTTTATATTTTACGTAAAAACACAGCCTTATTTACATATTTGACAAGGAATTTAATGCAAACATATTAAAAGTTCAAAACATTGAACGAAAATTAACGTTGTATGTATCGGTAAAACGATGTAAATCCTCAATTTAAATTTTTAAAGAACAAAAACAAAAAAAAATGTCATATGCATCTGCACTGAAAATTTATTACCCTAAGTAAAGCTCGATTTCCATAAAATGATGTTTTGATAAAGGCGTTTAAAATGAAAAAGTGTTTTAAGTGTTTCCTCCAATGTTTTTCACGCTTGCATAAAAATATGAATAGTCAATGACTTTAGGATCACTGTATTACTTATAATGCCGATAAAAATATTTGTTATTTGAAAAATCACTAGCAAAAATGTTATTCATTTTTTATTTATTTGAAGAATGCCATAAAAGGTAATATTCGGTTGAAAACGTTATAAAACTTTTATTTCGTCTGTTTTAACGGACGAAATGTAATCTATATTAATGTTAAAAAAAATTGAAAATACATTTCGTACGAGTTAAAATGTAACTGCAATAGCGGACCAAATGAATTCTCAGTGGTGCAATTCAAAAGGTAATCAAATTATCATTTGACAAAATGTAAAACTCTACCACTTGTTAATAAATATTTGATACTGTTAAAATTGTAAATGTATGCATTATCAAAATGATTTTTGTTTTATCTGTATCTAGCAGCCGTCTGATAGGAGGTACAGGACATTTCAAAAATGTCTATAGAATATTAAAACATTTCTTGAATTGATCACTTACTGTACCTCGCCATGCCATGAAATGTCTATAAAACGTCTAAACATTTGATGAAATGTAACCATTAGATCGGGCGCTGGGCTGTGTCCCATATGAAAAATCCAATGGATTCATTCCGTTTAATGATTGAAATCTGGAAGATCTATAGAATGAAATTCTAAAGGACTAAAGGACAATGGAAATTCCCATTTAAATCGCTTGGTGTGTTTATATGTTCGCTAAAAACGCAAGAACCACTTAATGAATTTTAGTGCGGCTTTTGCCATTCGATAGCTTATTTCTTAGAAAAATCTTAGGCCTATAATAATAGTCTGATCCAGCTTCATCCGGATGAATTCACTATACTGAACTGATTTGAATGAGGTTTTTACCATTCGATAGCTTATTTATTACGAAAATTTTAAGTCTACGAACTGAATTTAACGGGATTTCAAAATGGGCTATTTCTTGGTGCCTGGTCTCGTTTGCTCAAATTTATAAAATATAACTAGCAGCCCGGTGCCTGGATGCAATTAAATATTTTTCATCTAAATTAAATTATGTAAAGGCCATTTTTGGTCTAAATTAAATACTTAAGATGACTAACGTTTTTAATTAATATGCTATCGCGGACTTTTTTTAGAACTTTTTAAGAACTATCCCACAATACATTACTTTAGTGTAACTTTAATTATTTACTTAACGCACGCGACGGAAGCTCTCAGAAGGGACGATTTTTCCTACTTCATTTACAAATATCATCATACTGGTAGCTTATTTTCGCAAAATATTAATAAATTATACACTATAATATTCCTAGAGAATCCCTCTTTCTATTTGTGAAAACCGTATGACAATCAGTACAGTAGTTTCTGAGATTAGCCCGACGAACATAAACTCCGCGCGGCGGGGAACTTTAATTTATAATATGCAAGGATAAAATTTACCCTTCAATAGCTTATTTATTGTGAAAATTACATTATGGCAAAACGAGCTACCAGTAATGAGTAATAAAAGCGTTACTAATTTAGTAGAATGAATTTTGTCTTCACTTACATAATACCTAGTCACTCGAGATACTAATGCATTACACGGTATTGAATATGATTACTTACGTCTTTTAACTCTGTCTGTTCTATGAAATACTGTATGACTGACAATCGAAATCGAGAGCAAATTCATTCGAGAGTTGAAACATGCATTTATTCACGCATAGTATCAACACACCTCCTGTTATTATCATACAGCATCATGCGAAGGTATGATTTCGAATGAATCATTCGATTATAAAACTCATTCGAATAGCAACCTTTACATTAATTCCTAAACTGCGATGGCGCTTTAAATATCCATGTCAATTTGAATATCACTAATTGTGCTATTTTGAGTTGGCAAGATAATTGCTTAATAAATAAGCCATAACTTTGCACTCAGACTATTATAAAATTACACATTCGGTCCCAGTAGTGTATAATTATGAAACTTAGACTGTATATAGTAAAAAACAAGTATCAATGTCACAATACATAAGTGTACTTTTCATTTTAAAATATTATATCTCCAACGAACAGCTGAAAAGGAAAATAAGAATTATTGGATATAGATAGAGCTACTGGAAGGACTCGCGTATTATAAGAAACGTATTAGAGATTTGTGGGGATTCGCACATAAACGGATTTTTTGAAAATATCATGCCCGGCTTGTAATAATGGTATTCAGAATGATTCTAGAATCGGTTATTGTTGATTTCTGCGTATTTTATCAGTTATCAGATGGTAACGATATTATGTCATGTTTTGTTTTAATATAATGCCACCAAAAACACGAATATTAGAAAAGGACCAAGAACAAAGAACAAGTGGGTTTGCCGACATTGCCGAAAAAAAGAAGTGAGATCTAAGAAGGTGCCGAGTTTTCACTTGACAAGTTTTTTTCGGCAACGCCAGCTAACCCGCTTGTTCTTTGTATCGAACTTGGCCCTTCTTTGAAATTTATGTTTTTCATTTCTTTTTGTAAAGTTATATTCTTACTTAACCTAGTTAAATATTATCTAGACATATCATATTTCATTATAATTATATACCACACTTCATTATATTTCCACGTAATGTATATCCCAGTGCTGACTAGACACGAGTGGTCTTCGGACGACCGATTCGAGTTGTTGCTCCCAGCACCGGCTAAGCGCTTGTGAATTACGATGATCTATCGATCAGTTAGTTAATAGTCAGTCGAATGCACAAAATCTTGATTTTTGGACACTCGTTTCTTGAAAACTATTTCACTTAGACGTATAAAATTCGGAATACTGCTTCTTTATAGTAATCCCTCTAAAAAAGCTCGGTTCTGTAACTTGACTATCCTTGGAGAAAGAGCGGAGTTAAAAAACTCGAAATGGTTCGTGTAAATATAGAGCACAGTACTTTGCGAGAACTTGACCGTCGCATTCTGTGCGTTATGATAAGTATGGTACAGTACTTTAAATCGATTACTCTCAACACACAAGTTTTCACTCCAGTCGTACGGTCACACATATTTTTTTAAGATAGTATTCTGTCGCGTTCTATTGTAGTGTCAATGCTTTGATTATATAGAGATATTAAAAATTGTGAGCATGCTAAAGGAAGCGTTCGACTCTGTTTTGTCTGCACTTTAAACTCGATTCTAAAAATAAATTGTAATGGAAGGGAAGTATGCAAGTAAGGAAGTCATTTCAATAATAATAATAACAGTATTGTGATTGGCTGAATAGATTCACTTATACTTACAAAGGATCCGTTGTGGCATCCAAATAAATAACGAATAGGTCCTTGTAGAAAAAATGCATTCAAATCACTCGAGTATGAGAACCGCCATTTTAAAATATCTAAACCGTTATAAACAAAATTAGTTAAGAGCATTTTTTCCTCGATTCAATTTTAAAGTTAAATGAAAATATAAAATCGTTTATGAATGTCCGCGTCAGTGCCGGATTAGCCACGTAGCAAGAGTAGCAAATGCTACGGGCCCCGCGAATTTGGGGGCCCCGCGCTCCAACGCCTGTTTGACCGTAATAAAAAAATATTAATTTAGATAGGAGCGTAAAATATCTTGCATGCCTTGAACGCGAAGCGCTTAGGCTATGCCTCACTTCCACTTGAAAATCTAAAACGTCTTAATCATCTCACTTTGTTGAATATAGAGCATGATTTGCTTAAAGAAGTCGATATTGAAAGTGTTATCTCTAAATTTGCCCATATTAAATCCAGAAAAGTTTATTTGTAACAGTTTTGTTTTAATTTTAATATCCTAAACTTGAGAACCTAAAGCAAACCAAGGGCCCCTTGACAGAATTTGCTACAGGCCCCGCGCTGGCTTAATCCGGCACTGGTCCGCGTCTGTATACTATTAAAAAATTAATAAAAAATGAAATAAAATCAGAGACAAATAGCTTTCACTTTGTTCTATTTTGTACTACCAAAGATAAGTGTATATATTCCCGCACCATTTAAGAAATAATCGCGGAATTGCTTACAATTTGAAGCTAGTATGATCGAAAAAAAGGTCATAATTCGGCAGTAGGGTCCGAAATCAGTCATGCGTGTTGCAAAACAATTGCATATTTAATAGCTTTAACGAATTGCAATGTAGCACTAAGTGCATTTTAGCTTTATTTGAACATTTTTACTTTTGTTGTCAAAATAATATCCATTAGATAGGTACAATGTGAACTAGTTCATATACGTGACAAATGTCATGTATATAGAATGAAATAAAAAATGTAGCACCGCACTAAATACGTTTCACAATTCCCACTCAACAAGTGGGGAATGGTACTAAAGGTCAAAATTTGCTTTTCAAAATTGTACAATATTTTCCCGTTTTGGGGTTTCCCGAATTCAAAAAAAAATATTTTTCAAAAAAGCCTTTGAGTCTGTTCTGTTATCGGTTTGTCTGTGAACACGATACAGGTCAAACGGATGAGCGGATTGAAATTAAATTTTGGGAGGATCTTTGATATACTAATATGAAGAACTCTATTGTTTTTTAAATAAATCGGCGTAAGCGCAGAAGAGATACAAACTACAATGTTATTTTTGCTGTTATAATAGTATATTTTTTATAACGGATTATTATTCTATTTATTTTCCAAAGAAAGTTTTGTTAAAAAAACATTTTATAAACTTTTTGTTCCGGAAATGTTTTGAAAATAAAAAAAAATGGTTGTTTTTTTTGTTCTGAAGATTTGTCAAAAAGGAATTAGTTAGGTAGCTGACAAGCACGCTTTGATTAAGTTTTACATGTGAAACAATATTTTGTAACCATGGAAACGAGTATCAAATATCATATTTGTTATTAGCCGTTACCCGCGTCACCGCGCGCTTTAACAGAAATTTTATTTTGTTTATTATATGCCAACTGTGAATATTTTTAATGTCGAAATGGTACTGTCTCCCAATTGGCTGGATTTTTTTTTGTTTTATTAAAATATTTTATGTTGTCATCAAAATGGTAATACATTAGAATATTATACTTATTTAATACAACATAATATAAATGACTGTACTGAAGACGTTAGAAAATAAATCAAACAACTTCTTATCGTTAATATCTACATTTGATATGTTTCCATCCCTTTTCAGTGACTCGGTTCGATTCTGACATCAAAAGAATTTTCTACTCATACCAATTTTGATATACATTTGTGAACATTTAGTAGTAGATACCTATTGAGCTATCACGGTATGTGTATCGGATTTTTTACTTCCAATTTTCAAGTACAGTATGATTTTATAATCCGAAAACAGCTAATCATAATAATAGATATTCTATAATCTGCTGCAAACCACTTGATAACTGAGTTTTTAAAAAACACTTCCGTTACGTATTTCAGAGAGTACAGAGAGCTGTTAGACATTTTTAGATAGGTATTTGAGGTACTATGAAAATTTGTGCAATAGCTCTTTAGTAATATCCGAATACAAAAATACAGACTTGCGGTCTGAGAGGCCTCGCGCCTCGAATGCATTACTTTAAAACCTAAACTAAATAATGGTGAAATTCAGCATCGACGCTGGTTGGTTTATTCAAATTCTCAAAACAAAGTTTTCTGTTATTCATAGGGTAAATGCGTTGGATTTATTTGAAAAAACACAATTAGCTTCATTATTTTTATTTAAGACCACGATATATATTATTGTGTCCGATTTTGCCGTATAAGAAACATGCTAAACTTGAAAATAATAATTATTATCTCGCAATTTCACTGTTTTCTACCAAAAAAAAATTACGTGACATTTTCCGAGACCTCTCCTCTCCCTCACGTAAGATTAGGCGAGATTCGGCTCAATCTCCTCCCTGCCCCCTTGAACACTACATGTAATTAATGGACGCCCCTTAAGAATATAGTTTGCATTTTTATGAATAAAAATTTGGTAGTTTCAACTATTTTTTTATTTTATAAAATCCGTCTTTTTGCGCCACCAGAGGGCCTCGCAAAATGTACCTTGCCCACACCAAATTTAGGTCTAGCGCCGCCACTGGACCTGACTGGACATTTTAAGTTAGTAAAATTTGTTCGCAATAACAAGCCCTTGAGGCATTTTGACATTTTAATACCTTGAAATTTAGTATTTAAGGAGTTGAAAAATAGAAAAAACAGATTTCTTAATCAGGTCTAAAACTTAGCCAGGTGTTTGCAAAATTATATTTTTGAAAAATTTTAAATATATAATTGTGAGTTATAGCACGAAATTGGAACAGGCAAAAATATCAAAGTTTTTTTTTTTTTGCGTTTTGTACTAGACAAATTTTTACAGCTTGGTCACCATGTAGTTCAGTGACGTAACTAGCCTTGGAGACAGATAAATATTTTTTTTCTATTTTGTATAATCAATCCAGACAGATACGGTATAAGTTTTTGGTTTGTGATGTTCTACTGTATTGGATTAATTATTTAAAAAAAATTTTTTGTTCGCAAATGTTCTCAGATAATTGACTGTGCTCCTATTACAAATAACTAAAAACAAACAAAATAGGTAGGTATGTGAAGAACTGGGTACGTATTTGAAGCTTTGACTTTTGTAAATGGCTCTAAACGAGTTTGAAAG
This sequence comes from Venustoraphidia nigricollis, assembly GCA_034508555.1. Taxonomy (NCBI): domain Eukaryota; kingdom Metazoa; phylum Arthropoda; class Insecta; order Raphidioptera; family Raphidiidae; genus Venustoraphidia; species Venustoraphidia nigricollis. The sequence goes on along the minus strand of JAVRKA010000022.1, from coordinate 5,861,059 downwards.
CAAAAAGAATATTTCAGCAGTTACAAAGTATATAAAAAACTTTGTTATTAAATATAATTCTTTTCGTCTTATTTTTTTTACAAAACACTTTTTTAAATAACTTTTTATGTAAAAGTTTGTTACCGAATATATGGCTTCATTGGCTCCTGAAAAAATACCTCAGTTGAACTCGAAACATGCATAAATTATCGAAATTTAAAAACTTTATTTCTATATAAAAATACGTCTTGGAAAGTGTGATTTTCTATTACATACAGTGCATTTATTTATAATTTCATTATACAAGCCGGCAATAATATATTATTAGATAATTAATCCTGTACAAAATTATTGGTATGCAATTTTATCGTACTAGCATAGTTCTCATACGTATTTGAATGGGAACTGAAAAAACACATTACTAACGATTTTTTTTACCTTGAGGACGTTAATTGGGGAAGATTTAAATTTGTATAATTTTAGTTCAGAGTAGCCTAACCGGATATACTCTCGATAATTTTGAGAAAGAACGAGTTATCTGGCATTTGTCACTGATTTGAGTTCTAGATGACTTACGGGTTAATGATTTTTTCTACAGCGAATTTCAAAATTATTTTTGTTACACTAATACTCAGTTTCTGATACGGCTTTCAGCTTTAAATCTAGATTTAAGAATATCTTTTGTTTTCAAGTAAATTTAGTGGAAAATAAATGACACTCTTAAATCTAGATTTAAAGCTAAAAATCAGAAACACATGTTTATTAGCTGAAAAAGTATGAATATTTGCATTGATATTACGTATAGACGCAATAAAAACGCCATAACTTATGAAAAAGTCTCTCAAAAATGACCACCCTCTCAAATTATCGAAATCTGTCGAAACCCAGTTTTCCGTACAGACTATTTAAATATAGGGCTCAACAAGCTGGACAGAGCGTGGAAGAAGGTTTAAGCAGTGGCGTTACATTTTTATTTAAAACTAAAAGTTTGAAACTACATCCTTTATTATTAAACATAAGAAAATAGTTACTAATAGTGCAACCAATAAAAATTAAAACTTTATGAACACAACTAGATTCAAGAAGAACTTTTAATTAAAAAGTAAATATAATTTGATTATAGAGAGAACAATATGCATTTTAAATTTGAATAAACATTTTTCATTAAGCACTTTACTTCTTGTACGTTTATTATAATTAAAAAAGCATAAAAGCAAAATAAAAAATGAACAAGCATCGAAGTAGGTACTACATTTTAAATTCAATGGTTTGTAAATGAATTTCATTTCATTTTATTATTGAAGAATGAAAATTATGTGATGTATTGATCTTCTACAGTAGATTTGTATTACGTGCATGACTCCGGAGCTCTAATATGTTCTACTCTGGGCTCCTTTTTCAGTCTATATCGAGCATAGAAAATATATTATCGTGACAAGAGCTGACTTATCGAGCAAATACTTGATGTGATGATACATTTAAATTAAGCTATGTGCCAGTATGTCAAGTTCATTATTTAATTAGTGTTCAGTAAATAATATAGATACTTACAGTTAAATTATCCTTTTAATTAAAATATTTATGTCAAAATTAATTGTTTGTACAATCCATAAAATAGCTGCTTTTCATACCTGTACAGTGGTAATAAAATGACATATTTAGCACTAGTGCGTAAAGTAAAACAAAAGGTTGGCGTTTTACCAATCCGATATTGTAATTTAAAACCATATGAGCAACAGAGACAGCAAAGTAGGCGGAGTCTTCGTAAACAATTTAAATTGATTCCAATATGGCCGAACCTGAACATTATATATACATAAAGCATTAGAACCAAAAACTTTTTAAAGACAAGCGTTTATTGCAGCACTAATGGGAATAAAAATACGTTTTAATAATTTAGGTTCATGATTATAAAAGCGTGGGTTATATGATACCCACGATTTTGTATTTATGAACCTAAATTATTAAAACGTATTTATATCCTCATTAGTACACGGCAATAAAAGCTTGTCTTTAAAAAGTTTTTTTTTCTAATGCTTTTTCTTCTTTTTTAAAATAAAAGCTTGTTTTAAAAAATGTTTCTTACTATTTTTTATTCGTATTCTTCTCAGAAAACTCGTTCATTTGATACCCATATCATGGAAGTGCATAAAAATAATTAGTCCGCCATATTGGATTTAGAATGAAGTCATGCAAACTAAACGTGTATGCAAAATTGTAGCTGAATCGGTTGAGGATAACTGCTTTAAAATTCAGTTGCAAGATTTGACCCGAACATACAATTATTGCAAGTTAAATAAAGGCTTGTAATTAAAATACGCTGGTCGCTCGTTTTAACATAATGTCACAACTCGTACAAACAGAAACTTTATTTACGCTTTAGAAAAATTCGGCTGCGGAGACGAGCATGTGCTCAAGAGAGTTTATTCTCCGGATAGGTGGGGCCTGGGGACATAGTCCCGCAATAATAAATTTCTTATTGTACGCCTATTTGTACACAACACACATCTTGTCGCCTAATACTCCGACGAAAGTTCAAGTATCGTCTAAATTTAGTACCAGAAAACAGGGCCGGTTCAAAAAAGACTAGATCATAAGTTTTTGCTGAAGTTATCCAAGTCATTTTTTCAGTAGTAAACGAGACTGACCGCTGTTCTCTCACGGGATTTTCGGACATGTTTATGTTGTTTGCAGATTTTTTGTCTGTGTGAAAACAATTGTTTGATACTTATATTTAAAGTATTTTTACCGAACGCTATAAGAACAATACCTATGTGCAGCTTTTGACAGTTTACATACATTTCTACGGCAATGAAAAAAACAGTGCGATCTATCGGCTTGAGTTATCAACGGTGTAGCAACAATTGCCCACCGACATTATTTTTCTCTTTCTCTAATGTAAATTAAATTATTTATCTGCTGAATTATTTTCTTTAGTTATGCAAGAAAATCGAAAAAATCACAAAAAATCAGTTGCTGATTACATTACAATATTGTTTCTATAGTTTCTGATATGTCAAAACTTTTTGGCAGCTCAAGCCACATGCAGCTGGTGTTGCTTGTTGCAAATTTAAAGGCAGATTTGCTCGTATTTTAAAGGTAGTTCACCCGGTACTATCAACCTGAAAAAATGCCTATCCGCCCGCATGTATACAGACATAGGTTAAACATGGTCCATACTTTTCCGATACAAATAGAACCACTTATACACATATTTGATACGCGAATTGTGTACATATTTTTGCACTAACCCCTACAAATTATCTGATTTACACGCAAACATAGTGCGATAAAGTGAAACAAAACTGATTGCGTATCAATTCCATAGTAAATCATTGTTTATCTGTCAGTCAAATTTGCAAGTATATGTTCTACTACTATTTTATATGTCCGTATTAATTAATACAGAAGACAGAAGCAGATGACGTATAAATCCGATTTGATGCTACTGTTATTTTTAATTATAGTACGGTTCGAAAATAATTCTCATTGAATTCATATACTTATATTTCACAATACAGAGTGATATTTAACTTGATACACCCTGTATAAGCGGCACAGTTGTTATACATGATACGGTTATACTGTTCATTGTTTGATTGCTTTGTCACTCCATTAAACTTGTTATTAACTATGTGTGGGTCACTGATAATTCCTTGCGTACCGAATTTTAGTTGAAGGTGATGAAAAATGGAAGCTAAATAAATAAATCAATGGCTGTAGATGATTGGTCCGGCTCTGGTAGGAAGGAAGGAGCAAGGAAGCCGTGGATAATGTGAGAACTAAAGAGACGAAAGGATCACCACCACTACACTGACCCCATGGCTTATCTTGTCCATGCATACTCTTCCACAACTAATATCAAAGCATTTTCACTGTACATGGATCAGCGATAACTAAACCCTACCTGAAACTATAGTATAGTAAACGAAACAGTTATTTTTTAATAACGGTTCTACTACTGACCAGTTCTCAATAGCGGTTAAAGTAACAGTTTGTTACTGGCAACCGTGAGTTTAGAATAATTTTTTTAATAAAAATGTACTTAACATAAGGGTATAGACGTTTTTTCAACAAAATTTGCTGAACTAGTTAACAAGGAAGTAATATTAATAGAATTGATTGAATGCTAGATATAACAATATCAGAACAAAGAGAAAAATAAATTTGAGAATCGAAACGAAACTCGTTTGAGGACTGAAAGAGTCTTGTACAGAATAATTTTAGTAACCGTTATTTTCACCCGACTGTACGACAGCAAAGGCAGAGTTGTGTTTTTTGGAAATAGCTCTCAAATAACGGTTACCATTCTGACTACCTGAGAACACAAAAGAAATAGCATTATATAGTTATAGTCTACATGGCTATAGTCTGTAGAGTACTATTTCACATTTGGACATTTTATTGACAATAAATTTTAAACTTCTTGCTTGACTTGATATAGAGTTTCCAAAACGAATAATCCATCTTCGTTTATCTTTTGTTTTATAAGACGTATCGCACACAATCAAATAAGAATTAAATCCATGTCTGTTAAATCTACTAGAATGTAGTACCAAAAACCATATTTTAAATTAAAATTTTATTGACGAACAAAAAAATCGCTTAGAACCAGAGCTGGGGAGTATCGTGTGTATAAGATACTTTTAATACCTTAGATATTTTTTATTGGAAGTATATGTATCCGAGGATAAAAATACTTTTCGAACTATCTAATTCTTTTGGAAGCCAACATAATTGAAGACAGCGTTTATGAATTTCAACATTTTTAATAATTTTTAATATTAATAAGAAAGATATTTTAAAGTTAAAATTAGAGCAGAATTTGCTTCTTACTTTTTAAAAATGATTGTACATGGCTAACTTTGAATAAATCCTCCAACTCAATGGCGCAGAAATGTGAGGGAGGAGTACAGCATTTTGTCACACGTTTAGTCACCACTTGCATGAAACCAAATTCACTCTACCGTGCGTGAAGAAATTTCAATAAAGAGTCGTAATAGTCGATATTTTTTATAACTTTGATGGTTTAAAAAAAATTGAAAATCTAAGCTACACCCCTCTTCTAATAAGTTCGGATAATCGATGCTCTACTGTATTGGAATTTTTTACTGAACAACGACAATATACCGCATTGTTCAGTTTTGACTGTATAATTAATATCATACAAAATATTGCATTGAGTTGTTGAGTACTGCAGGAAGTAAGCATTATAACGGAAATAGATACGAAACAGTGACGATGGTCATTTGTTTCGGGCGACTACAGCAATTTGTCCGAGTGTGTTTTGTTGTCGGTAAGGCAGGGTTTTGTTACACAACATTCTTGTAACACATTTGACATTACTTACTGCTTTTCACTAAAACTCAGTGATTGATGATTTTCGAATTGTTTTAATTCGGTATTTGTTACATTTAATTACTAGCGGTTTGAAATTGACCAACGAAGGGAAATACAGAATCGATAAGGATGTTTGTAAAAGCACTGGATTCATCCGTTTTGAAGTCTGCAATGTATAACCAAATTTTAAATTAAGTGTACCACGTGATAATTCCAGATAGAATTAGAAATTTATGATTATCGAGTTTTTTTTTTGTTGACTTGTGCTATATAATCTTCCGTCGTGCCAAATTTCCCAATTTTAAGTCAACGGGAACTACTCTAGAATGAACCACTATTAAAAAATACATTTTTTCTTCTTTTTATTGCATTGAGTTAGAAGCTTGAATTTTTACAGGTTTGTAGTCGTAGACTGTAATACAATATTTGATATTAATTTCATCTAGAAAAAAAGAGCTTCACAGACAGACTGATGACAAAGTGATACTATAAGGGATCCGTGTTTCATTCTAAGTTACGAAATCCTATAAAAAAGATGGTAGTATCATCTGTTCTGAAATGTAGACCATGTCGAACCTAGTTGAGGTAAAGTGTACTACGAGCGGTATCTTCAATACTCAGGACACCCCCACCATCGAAAAACTCGACTAGTTTACCGATCTATATTATTTGTAACATAAAACTCTCTGGTATTCTGTGACTCAATATCAAGAGCGTATAAAATTGCATGTCCAAATTGACCTTGGCATTAACCGAACGAGGCGTTTTTGGCATCTATCTGGCTTGGTCACATTTTAGAGAGGAAGTTTAACTGTATTTAGTTATATTATGTAGTTGTAAATCTTGCTTTCGTATAGTATTTAGTAAATGCTTGCGCGAATAAATTTACTTTCGACAATAGTGTACAAATTATGTGACAGAAAAACGCACGAGGGAAAAAGAAGAAAAAGAAACTTTAAGTTTGCTACCTAATAACAATATTTAAAATTTTTTTTATCTTTATAACGTTCTGGAGAACTGCACATCAGTAAATTCAATACTAAAAACTCACGTAACTACGCAACATTTGAATTTACTTATTTTAATATTTTTAGTAGGTTTTTGGAAAATTTCTTCTGATTCTGAATACAGAACTTATGTCGTAGAACCAATTAACAGCGATAAATAAGAAATTATTGTACAAATTACACAAAAGCAATCTGATTTCAGACAGACAAAAAATAAAGAACACTTTTTAAATATTCATCACATGACTGACAGGTCTATTTTCTGCATGATACATACTTTTGTGCATGTTTGCGAAGAGTCCATGCAAAAAGACGGAGAATCCACCGTCAAATTTCTTATAGATCTATCGAATACATAGCCAAAGTATGTGTTAAGCGTAATGGCTGACAAAATCTAAGAACCCACAATTTTATTATTTACTTCTAGTGATTTTTTGGATTGTCTTCGACTCTATACGTAAATAAATAAAATTCCAACAAAAACATAAATGCGAAAAAAGGGTCAAGTTCGATACAAAGTTTATCGTCATTGCCGAAGAAAAGAAGTCAGATCTAATAAGGTGCCAAGTTTTCATTTGACAAGTTTTTGGGTTATATACTATAAATAAATGAGTTATGTCTGTAGACTTTCCATGAGAAAACTTGGCTCCTCCTTAGACCGCACTGCTTCCCCCCCCCCTTCGATAAATCCACCTTTTCTTTATATCAAACTTAACCATTTTTTCACATTTATGATTTTGGTGAATTTTCAATACTTTTTGAAAAGTTATTTTCGTACTTATTTTACCTAAATATAATCTAGATAATATTATAGCTATATACTTTATTGTATCATAGTTATATACAGTCAAAGCCCTTTAAGTGCACAGCTCGGAACCGAGGCCCATCCTTTAAGTGCACACTTCCCCTACGATCTTTTTCATCCCCACTCTTCTAACTCCTATAGCTATCTTTATTCAATCAGATGCTATAAACAATATCTCTAAAACTCTATGAATATGATGGAAATGGAAAGTTTGAAAATAGCGCGCTTACGGTCGCACGTGATTGGTCGCAGATTATTCGAAGTGGGGGCTGGGGAACGTGCACTTAGAGGGCGAGTTCGTGTGCAGTAAGAGAGCGTGTGCATTTAGAGAGCGTGCACTTAGAGGGCTTTGACTGTAGCACACTTCATTATATTACACACCATGTATATAGCACTGCGTCGACTCAACGACCGGTTGATGCATACAAGTCGATGCTCACAGTACCGGCTAGACGTTTGTAAATTACAATGATCTATTAGTCATAGTGACTTAATCAGTGAATGCCCAAAATTTTATAATTTGGACTCTCGTAACTTGGAAACTATTCCACCTACCGAATGAAATTTGAAATACTGCTTCATTATTTTAAACACAACTACCTTGAAAAAAATCAGTTCTGTAACCTGACTAGTCATGGGATGTCAGAGTTTATCCTGCTGCAGTCTCCTGGCAGCCCTAATTTTTCAATTTCCGGCAGAATAAAAATATCAATTCTCAATATTGTTCACGTCCATTATAATTAATAAGTTTTTTTTATTTTTTACCGGGAAATTGGACAGTTCAATTTTAATATAGTAAACTAAATTAAAAAATTGCGACGTTTCGTTAAATCTTTTTAACTTCTTCGGGCAGAACTGAAATGATTAAAAATACAAATTAGTTAATGAAAAAAAAATTGTAATCATTTCATTAACTAATTTGTATTTTTAATCATTTCAGTTCTGCCCGAAGAAGTTAAAAAGATTTAACGAAACGTCGCAATTTTTTAATTTAGTTTACTATATTAAAATTGAACTGTCCAATTTCCCGTTAAAAAATTTAAAAAAAAATATCAATAATTGTGGCTTTCTATTTGGCCTAAGATTTGTCTGTATACATAGAAAATTTAACGGTCGGTTCTAGAACTAATACATTCTATTACATCAGGCAACAATCCAAAACTGCTTATGTCGTATTTTTGTAAGGATTTTATGTAACATTGTGTAAAGAATTTAAATTGCATTTTTAAACCCTCCAGTGAGTTTGTGGGTCACCCAACGTCTATTTTTCGCATGCAATGAAAAAAGACTGCACCCCCAACCACATGTCTTGAAATACTTATACAAGTATCGCGAATAAGTCAAGCGATATTCGTTCCACTAACGTAGGTATATTTTAATTCTAAATAAACTCGAAACGCTAAAGACTCCCGTGAATTAATTTTGTTCGTCTCGGCGTCCGTGATGCTCGTTTTGTAGGAAGGTACCTCGCGAGACATTCAATCGGCAGTTCTGTTATTTTAAAGTAGAGAATTGAATTATTAGGTTAACTGGATGATTCAGGCGTCATTTAATTTTGACTTTTACGAGTGTCATGATTTCTTCTGGACGAGATGAAACCGAAGCAATACCTGAGCCTTTTGTCACTTTTATCATAATAACACAAAATAATGCCAATCAAAATCGAGTCGATATCGAGACGAAGACGATTTTTTAACACGCTTTTATTAGCTTCATCTGTATGTTTGATTAGTTTCATCTGTATCTTTGAACGTGAAATTCACCCACTTCAAAACGTCAAATTAAACTGAAACTTTAGACATTAATCAAGGATCGATGACAATACATTAATTTAATAAGTTTGTCCCATTATCCTGACCAGGACCTTCAGAATAAAAAAAACTTGAAAAATTACAGCAAGCAAGCTAGCACGCTGTACAGTAATGTACGTTGCGTTGCCTACTCCATAGTCAAATTCAATATTGTTTTTTAGTCTTATAAATAAAATTAGAGTTTAAGAAAACTAAAAAAAACATGCTTTTATGAACTAAAAAATGCAAAATAATTTAACAGCAAAATGAGCTTTACTGTAAAAAGAATGGAATTCTTTAATCTCGTGTCTATTAAAAAATAGACATAAGCGTATTTTACCTTTCACTATAGATTTGTTGTTGAAAAGTTGCCGATCGCATTCGACTCCTAGAAAGTAGTAAAACTAGAGTTTAAAGGCAACGCTAATAGATATAGCAAGTGAGACGTATACGAATCTATGTTTTATAGCTCAATCGTAAAGTTTCCGAAACTGTTTTTTCTATTTTTTTACCTCCAATAAATTTTTTAAAATAATGTTTTATTTTGCCAATATAATGCTACTATTGAAGACAAATTATATAAAATATATTTTATTTAAAAAATCAACTGAAAAGAAAATATATAAGGCGATTAAAATTTCGTTGTAAATTTGTTGAAGTGTTTAAATTGTTCACGCATAAATACGTTTGACGTATACAAATAAATACAATTTCTTTGATCTTTAATGCAGTGTCGGCTTAAGGAAACATTTTTCTCGTCGAATATGAAAATTCATTATTATACTTAAAATTATTAACCTGTAGTTACTCAAAATTCAAAATGACTACATTCGATATCACGGTGATCATAGAAAATGAATGATTTTCGAAATGTTGACAATTCTCAAAAAACAAAAAATTACAAATCTATTAAACTAAATAGCAGTCTATTTAAATTAGTACCCTTTAAAACAAACAAGTGTCAGTAGTACAAGCGCCAAGAGGATTCCGTACAACAAAAAACAAGAATTAAGTTTGTCACAGAACAATTCTGCACAGAATTAGAAATTGTTTTCCTTAATTGTCTGTTATAAAACATTCTTTTTTGCGAAATTTGAAGATTCTCGATCAACAAGAGGACCCTCTGATCAAAATACGTGATTTTTGAAAGGCCGTATATTTTTAACGCATTGAGTTAGAAGCTTGAATTTTTTACAGGACTAAGAGGCTGTAGACATTAGTCTTTGATATTAATTTCAACTTGATACGTCTAACATTAACTGTTCTTGAGAAAAGGGGTATTGACAAACGGATAGACTGACAGCCAAACGAACAACAAAATGATTCTATATAAGGTTGCCGTTTTTTAGTGTATTTGCCATATGGCAACATACACTATTGGCGTCGGTCGGATGGCGGGACCTAGGGGTTGGACCAAAATTTCTCGACGTTTCATAACCTCCTAAACACTTCGGCACCATTTTTAAAAATGTTTATATATATATGTATATATATATATATATATATATATATATATATATATATATATATATATATATATATATACGTATATATATATGTGTACGCGCGATAACTTTCGAAAGAGTTAATTGATTTCAACGAAATTTGGGCCACATGTTGAAATCCATTACCGCAAGAAGCCTATTTAAAATGGGCCTAATCGGGCTATTTTAAGGGTAGTTTTTAGGGGTCGAAAACTGTTTTTGGGCCCCAAAATACCGAAAAAATTCTCCGAATCGTTTCAAAATTGAAATTTAACCCTTTGGTAGTGATTAAAAAGTTTCCCCACAATTTTAATAAAATCGGCCCGACAGGACCGGATTTACAAATTTTATGAAAACACTAGTTTGCAGATAGTGACTTATTTATTGAAGGGTGTATTTAATTTGGTGTAGACGTTAGATTGATAATAATATTACAATTAAGAAAAAAATGTTATTTTAAGGGATGTATTAAGGGGTTAAATTTTTTATTTTGCCCAAAAACAAACTTAATTTCACATAATAAAAGTATAAAACCACACGGCCCTATACAAGCAAATACACTATATTGTCGGCAGGGTTTTGGCACTGCGACCCGGTTTTTTTTTTTTTTTAGTATATGACGTACAGAACCCTGTTTAACAGTAAAGTTTTTAGTGTTTCTTAAAGTAAATAGGTGCACGCAATATGTTCACTTCATTTTAATTGTGATTCTCCTGTATTTGTAACACACTTCATAAGCAAAAAAAAACACATAGCGTTTCTTAAAAAGGAAAAAGAAATTTTAGCGAATGTTGTCGAGTCTTTTTTAAGAATAACATTACTGTTTTTACGGTAACTCCTGACGCAGTTTTTTTTTCTTAGAAAAAACTAAAAAGACACTGATCTCTAATTAACGGATCGTGAATGACGGCCATTACGTTAAATTTCGATGGGTGACTTTTTGACGAACTCTTTGATTTATGATTCTTCAAACCGTAGAGCAATAATTCATCTTTCAGAACACTGTTTTAATATACTTTTAGTGTTTTCAACTTACGAAACATATCTACCTATGTATGTCGTACATAAAATAAGTAAATTTCTCGTTAAAATTGTCATCCAAAGATCACTCCCCTTAGTGTCTTTTGTTGTGCCACTTTTAAGATATTTCAGAAATTCAGACATTGTGTTTGGACTAACCGTCTATTCTCTATCCATTCATTAGAGATCAGTGTAAAAAGTACATCGAGTCAACTTAAAGATAAAAAAAAGAAGTAATACTCGCCCAACTTTGTTAAGAGGCAAAAGACAAGTTAGTGATTAAATAAAGGTAAATACATTTGTTAATAAATAAACTACGACAACAAACCGTTTTTTTTTTGTGCTATGTACCTATTTTAAGTAAATGTTGAGGATCTTAGCGTAAATTCGATGTAATGATTGTGATAGAAAAAAGCGTGACTTACAGATTCACAGACAAAGCGATTTATAAGTTCTTTAACTTACGCTATTCGCGCCTAAAAATGTAGAAAAGCAATAGTGGTAAACTTACTTTTTGAAAGGAGTCGTGAAAAATATATTCAACTTTGAAAAAAATATATTGTGTTTTTAAAAGTTTCAATGAGTTGAAAAAAATTTCGCTATAATAAAAATTATAATTTTCACTGATAAAATTTGTACTTTTTTTGTCTAGTGTAGAATTTCAGGAACGTTGACTTTTTAAGGGAAAAAACATCTGAATATAAATTAATATATTAAATAACGCAGCGCCGATGCGAACTTGTTTATATACATAAGCCCGCGCTAAAATGTTTGAGGGAGGAGGGGTGAATGTTTATTTAGAGGAGCGTCCTCATTTGCCCTTTCGTAGCTACGGGTTTAAAAGATTAAACAAGTCAGTGAGAAAATAAATAAGAAACAATAAACGTTTTACAGCAAATGATCATTAAGCACTTTTTGTTTGTTCTCGATTAATGGTATTCCAGGAGAGTTGTTTAAGAAAGTTTTTTTTAACAAGTCAAAGTAACATTATATTTCTTTCGTGTCAAATAATAAAAATTAGTTTCTAAACGTAGTTCAATCCAGTTTGGTAATTTGACCTTCGCGTGTCAAAGATATGACTTGTCTGCTAGACAAAATATTTTAAATCTAATATATTCTTTTTTAAACAAAATGAATTTTTGCAAAACAGCTTCAGATGTCACAGGCTAATGAAGTCCTAAAGTCGACCGTCGATACAGTTAGATGATGAACTTTCGTTTTTAGGGTTCCGTACCTCAGAAGGAAAAAAGGAACCCTTAAAGATCACTTCGTTGTCCGTGTGTCAATGCCCTTTTTCTCAGGAACGGGTGGAGGTACCAAGTTGAAATTAATATCAAATACTCAGGTCTGCAATCCCTTGGAGCTGTGAACAAATCAAACTTCTAAGTCAATGCAATCAAAAGATACGGCCGCATATTTTGACACTTGCAAAGGAATCAAAACTTACAGGGTAGTGTTGGGTAACTCAGATCTGAACCGGTTCAAAGAGCCGACTCCGACAGAAGATCCGTGAGAGCCGACTCACTTTTTTTTGAGTCGACGGATCAACGGATCCGCATAACTCAGTGAAACACTTAACACACAGAAGCACATTTTACACTTACGTATCAGTTCTCGCTTTGATGCATCTGTCAGCTCAAATGACTCATGCATCACATGTTGGCTATGTATTCTTGAATCTATACAGGTCGTGATATGATTGACTGAACTAGGTAACTCAGTGGCAGACTGCAGTAACATATTCAGAACTCGGCTCTTTTTGAACCGGTTCAGTGAGCCGGCTCACATACGGGATCCAGATGCAAAGATGCAGATCACTAAAAAGACCCGTTTTTCCGATCTCTATTACAGGGTACTTCCCGTTGATCTAGAATCATGAAATTTGGCAAGTAGCAATCTCTTATAGCACAAGTAAAGGGGAAAATTACCTTCACATCTCAAATATAGAAAGTCTGCAAAACGAACTATTTTTCAAACTAATATATTATTTAACAAAATTCAGTGTTGCAATGGAGCTTCAGTTGTTACAGACTAAAAACTAAAGCTAATCTATGTAGATAGGTACTCTTCGCGATCGAGTATTCAAAACGAGCACTTTTCCAATTCAGAAAGTGTCTTTTAGAAGTATATCTATGTGTATTAGGTATAATATACAGCCTTTTTCCCAGTAGTCAATAACAGATAATGGCATAGTAGTTCTAAAGAATGAGTTGATATATAGGTTATGCATGTTAAAAGAAAATATAGACGGTACGGTAAAAGAGTACAATGCTTGTTGCAAACAATAGCTGATGAGTGGTGAATTTTAAAATCTTATAGATACCGGTTTTCAGCAAACTTATTACTCGCATTTTGCTTCTTTTTGGAAACTTAAACTATTAGTATCTACAGAGATACTTAGATTTATTTATTTAGTACACATTCATTCCAATATCTCTTACAGAATAATGCTAATGAGACTGTGTTTTTGCTTCAAAAAAGGTTTTTTTACCAATTGTGACCCCCCATGCAAACCATACTACATTAGGTATAGTGACGATCTTTAATCTCTATATTTTCAGCGTACTGTATTATTTTAAAGCTAATGTCCATAGCTCATCAACTGATTTCCATGGTTATGATATCAGAAACGGTAATGAATTAGTTGTATCATATTATCATAGAATTAAAATTTGTAAACATGGTCCGAATTTCATGGGTCGAAATCTTCTAGCTGTTAAAATCAAGAAGCTGATGGATAACAAATTATTATGATGTTTAATATTAGAACCATTTTACAGTTTGGACAAAAATTTTTAACGGTTTCGAACTCAAAAAAAAATTCAACCCTTAAATAAAACATTTAAAATTATTCAAATGAGCCCATTTTGAATAGGCTTTGTGAGTGTTATCACCGGAACACCATTTATATATGTATACATTATCCATAATATACATATTATATATTTTGGGATACAATACTATATGTGCCTTTAATATATTATATAATAAGATGACCAACTGTCCTCCTTTAGGAAGGTTAGTTTTTCGTTTGTAGGTTCTGTCCTTCCTCGGAAAATGTCGGCCTACCTGTCCTCCTTTTCAATATTTTAAAACTAATCTGTTAATCTCTGTATTCGGAGACGCCGCGCTAAACTGTTACGCGTCATGTGACGGTATAGTTCGGAAAGATATATTGACAAAAAATAGAAAAATACTCGTTTTAAATAATTAAAACGTATGTAAGCACAATTAGTGTATTTTCATTTGAATTAACAGAATGTTTCATTTATTTATGTTGTACTTTTTTCTTAAATTTTTTCGTAGTTCTTTTCATCGTAAAAAAATTGGTCATCTTAATATAATATACTGTATAGCAATATAGATCGCGGGAAAATTATATAATATACATTTATGATAACCTTACGTGATAAAGAAAATTATTTTCATCTCATAAATGCCCTCATAACATAGATATGCAATATCTATGCCTATAGAGAGAGTATATGATGCTCATACTTACGTAACCTTATTTTTGAATTGTAACGTAACTGAACATGGCTACAAATCATACCAATTTCTAGGCGCGCACGAGAGTGCCTGCTTATTGATTAAAGAACGCGTACCGTACACTAGAACGAACCTTCCACTACTGGTCGTATAGATATCGTCCTTTACTTGGTTCTTGTTTGTGTTTTGCGTTGGGCGCCACTTGGATACAGATACTGCAGATCAGTGCTTCCCAAACTATATTCCGCGGGATGGCAATTTATTCTCAGAAAAATTATAAATAAAACTTTTATATGAAACATCCTTCACAAAAATCACTAAAAAGCAACAAACAATAAAACCTTTTTAGGTACCTCTGTACTTTCATTTAAATTGACGCCAAACTCAAAGGTTTAATATTTTTCGCCTTTTATTGGCTTTTTTTGAAGGAGAATATTTTTTTTTTTTGTTTATTATTTACTTTTTAGTGGCTTTGCAATACGTAGTTTACACATTAACCGCCTTCCTCCTTCATATTTTATTACTGAATTAGAAAAAAAATTGCTAAACTGATTAAGGTAAAATTATAAAAAGTAACAGCGTCGCCCAGAAAACGGTTGTGGCTACAGGATGGCGCGAGCAGAATCACTGGGCGGCACAAACTCGTCACTAGGGGGCACTAGTGTCGCTTACTTTAAATATTATTTTTAATAATCATTGAGTAAATTATACATTAGCACAATTAGTATCCAAAAAATTAACTATTAGGTGGACTTGTTTTTTTGGACGAAAAAATCATGAAAAAACCTCTCGTTTCACGCCCTTTATATCTAAATTTCGTGGTTTCTAGATTTGTGATTGTGGAGTGTTCCGTCATAGGAAAAGTTTGGAAGACACTGTGTAGATTGTACAGTCGACAATAGAGGTCACAAGTGTCAATGGGTGCTACTTTTACGACAAATGACGACACTGGGACACTTTGACAGCTGATTTGTGTTTTGTGTCACCAATTTGTTTGAACAATTTGACACGTAACGGGAAAAAAAATTATTAGTGATGTTTTAGTTTTTTTATAAAATTGAAAATGCAATTAACTTCAAGTATGGAAAAAAAGGAAGCAGAAGCGAAAGCAGCCGCTGTAAAGCATGTAATTAATATGCTCCAAAGACCTGGGCAATTAGAAAAGGTAAGTAGTAAACAAAAATATCTAAAAATGATATTAATCATTAATGATACACAATTGTTTTTTAATGGCAAGACTACTTATTACACCTACATTTTTTGGTAATTTTTTGGACTAACCAACTGCCCATTCCTGGAAAATAAATCTCTGGAAGACGCATGGAACCATTGGTGTGAAGACACTGACTATAGAATATAGAATAGTTTAACAAAAACTAATTTGCCGTTGATGTAACTATGTATACCTTTCCAGTTATTCAACTATTGTATAGCAAGGCAGTTGGTTCGTCTAATAATTTACCAACAAATCTATGAATGTAACAGGTAGAATTTTGCAGTTTTTAACACCCTTGTATTTTGTAAGTAAAAAAATCTTGCAATTCGATTTTCAACACCTACTTCCAAATATCTAGTTGATGTGAAACTCAGCAGTCAAATAAAGTTTTGGTGACAATATATTATTCTGCTATTTTGACTATAATATTTATATATCAATTTAAAAATAGAAATAAAAAACAAGTGGTGGAAGTGACGGTGTTGATGGTGGGAAAACGTGTCGCAAGCCGTTTAGAGTTAAAATAGTATAATAACAAAAAAGAAAAGGAAATTTATAGTTTCAAAAAAAAAAAAAAATAGAAAAACACGTTTATATCAGTGCACTAAAAAGTAGAACACACATTTCTTTCTGTTCTGCAACGTTTAGAAGCGTGGACACTCGATGAATCTAATGAAATATAGGTAAAGTATGTGCCTCACGCTTTTATATGGTGTACAATAGAAGACAAAGAAATTTAATTTCTACTTTTTAACGCGTTAATATAAGCGTGTTTTTTGAATTTTTAAGAAAGTATAAATTTTATTTGTTTAAATAATGATTTATTAGGTTGAACAGTATAAACAACGCGTAAGTCACAAAAAGGCTTCGGTAGAGGCTCTTTTAAAAACCGCTATGCAAAGCCAACTTGATGGAGTAAGAGTGGGTCTTAATCAATTACACACTTGTCTGCAAGATATTCAGGATATTAAAACTAGGTAATTGATTAATTTGTGTTTAAAAAAGATATTTTTGGACATAGTCTTTTTTATTTTAGTATGCAGTCCATAGAAACCGTTGTCAAAGACGTAGTTTCTTTATGCGATAAACTGCAAGACGTCCGTGAAGAAAATATGAAACATTCACAATATGCAATAGCAATGGATAATTTGAAACACATTTTTACAGTTCCTGAAAGTGTTGAGAAAACGAAAAATTGGATTAATGAAGGAAAACTATTACATGCCCATCAGGTTGTTTATTATTAGAAATTAGTTATTTAATTAAACGAAGTTATTGAAATATTTCAATTGTTTTAGTGCTTATCCGATTTAGAAAATTCTCGTAATGATCTATTGCTTGAATTACATAAATTACCAAATCAATCACAACATGATAAAATCATGCTAAAAAAATATTTTGATGATGTAGAAAAATTATCGGAGGATATGCTGAAGAAACAGCTTCGTTTAATTCTTGGAAGAACTTTGAATACTGTGCGTAAAGAACCTACTGTGATAGTTACTGCCTTGCGAATAATAGAAAGAGAAGAAAAACGGGATCAAGAAGCATTGAAGGTACTTCACTTTTTCATAATCAATCATGGTTAACAAAAACAAAACCGGTCAAGTGCGAGCCGAACTCGCGTGTAGAGGCTTCCGTATCATTCAGTTTTCCGCGAGAACTTTAAGATTTGGGATTTTCGTTTTGATTTTTCTGTAAACTGTGAATGAGATCCGATAATCCCAATTTTTTAAATTTTTTTTCCGCGAATAACTTCATTCTGTTAATTTTGATATTGTACCGACAACATTCACTCTTATCATTTTTTCATAACACGATAAAAGAAGTATAACTTCAAAAATCTTGTCACCTCTTTAATGTGTAATTCATTTAAATTATAGCTGGAAAAACAAACTGGTTTTTTGGCTCCAGGCAGGCCAAAACAGTGGCGCAAAATGGCTTTTGAAGTACTTGAAACCGCTGTTGCTACGCGGATTGAAGGTACTCAAGTCGACGAACGTAATGATAATAAATTATGGCTTGTTACATATCTTGAGGTATTTAAAACACTTAAAAATTTCAATCTGATTCTTCAAAAATAGTATTATGTATGTTTTTTTCAGCTAACACGAAAATTAATTTTGGAAGATTTGCGTGTGGTAAAAACTTTGTGTGTACCGTGCTTTCCACCTCATTATGATATTGTCAATAAATATGTTAACATGTATCATTCGTGTCTTTCCAAACATGTAAGTAGTTTTTGTAAGATACTAGCCGGCTTCAGCTTTCAATAATTTGCGATTTTGTTTACATTAATGTTTTTCGTATCGATTGTTATTTTGTTAATATTCATGCGTTATAGTTACAAGTACATGTTTGATCATTATATTAATTATGAACTTACCAAAAATTTTGCATTTTTCTTGTTTTAGTTTCATGTTATAATTAGAAATGGTCTTCAGGGAAATGAATATGTTTCACTATTATCGTGGGTACTCAATTCATATTCTGGTCCAGAACTGATGCAGCATCCAGAACTGTCTATTGACATCACAAATATAGGGCCATTATTGTCACCTGAAACTATTGAAAAATTGCAGAGTGACTATTTAGCTGTGAGCCTATTTTTATTATTAATAATTTAAACTTCATCTAGTCGCTCGGACATTTTGTAACGTTTATACTTGCGCGTAGTATTTTCGATGTATAATCTGGAAGCCGTTTTGAAATGAAAACACTGCCTTTAGACAAATGTTATTTAAGTAATTAAAAATATCTTAAAATTCAGTTGACATTATTAAAAAAATAACATTTTCGAATTTTGAAATCTCAAGTGCGAAAAACAATTCATTATAATTGCATAAAAATTAAGATATTCGATCCTTTAGATACTTAATTATGACCATACTCTAAAATATCAAGTACACGGTCTTGGACATTGTAAATTATAGACACTTGGCGACAAAGTCATTACCGCGACTAGATAAAGATTGTAGGTTATAGACGTTCGACAAATGAGATCAATAAAGTAGATAAAAGCGACATATTTTACGGACAGATAAAGATTATTTAATTCTCTTCAATGCAGAACATGAAACAGAACTACCGCGAATGGATGACAAATACTCTTGTATCGGAAAAAAATGAATGGATGGCTGAAGCTCCACCAGAAGAGGGTCAAAATGGTTATTTTCGATCTGCGGCTCCCGTTATTATATTCCAGATGATAGATCAAAATTTGCAAGTTACTCGTACAATTAGGTAATTAAAAAAAAAATTCGTCATCTTGAAGTCGATTTGAAAATACCTTTTTTTATTACAGCCAAGAGTTAACTGATAAAGCCCTTCTTTTGAGTATAGATGAAGTTATTAGATATGGCAAAGATTATCGCGATTCTATAATAGAATTCAAAAATAGACACTTTATTGACCGCAGTCAGGTATGATTTATTAAAATGATTACATAATTATGTTTCTGATTCTATTATTAAAATTCAAATGAATATCGTAGATGCCATTTTTCACTCATCACATGATAACAATAGTCAATAATTGCGTTCAATTGACGGATTTATCATCTCAGTTGAAACAACAATATTGGAGACCAAGTCCAAAAGATCCTTTGTCCACAAAATTTGAGACTGTTCTTCACATTTATTCTGTAAGTATTGTCTTTTAAGTTTTACATCATGAATGCTCGCTGTTGTTCGGTGTAATTGATTGTAATTTCATGACGTATAATCCTAGACAGTTCATTAAATACTGACATGTCGTCTACACGTTTCATGAAATAACCAGGTGAAATATGCACAGATTACTTACGTAAAGATATTTACAGAATTTAAGGGATGAAGCTGGTATGTTTTTACTGGACGAAGCATTCTTAGATCTCGATAAACATTTCGAGGAATTGTTTACTTCTCGGTGGCTTGCGGGCAGTCTTTCAGTAGATACAATATGCGTAACACTGGAAGATTATTTTCAGGTATGTTTTTTTATCTGTCCTGAAAATATTTAACAGTTTCTATTCATTGCAATCTTTCAGGATTATGGGCATTTATGTGAAGAAAATTTTGAGTATGTCATAAGTGAAGCACAGAATCTCGTTGCTAAAAGGTATATAACAGCAATGTTACAAAAGAGAATTACTTTTAAAACTGTAGAAGAACGTAAATCTAGTAATGAAAAAATATCAGAAGAAGTGAAGAAAATCAAACTGTTTTTCTATAAAATTGCTCCAAATGTAACAAAACAAGAACAACCTTTTGATGCAATTTTAATGTTGTCAGAGGTTCTAAACAGTGAAACGGAAATGATATCTTTAGATTTACATAATTTAATAGATAAATATCCGGATATTACTGAAGATCATTTAAATAGATTACTAAGTTTAAGAGGCGACATTCCGAAAAATGATGCTAAAGAAATAATTGCCTTCGCGATGGAAAAACGTAGTTCCACTTTAGTTACTTCCAAAAGTATATTTAAACAAATAGTTTTAGTTGATAGAATTATCAATTGGTGATCGTAAAGGTACTTCGACATTTCAAGACTGATTTGCGTAGTGGTTCACCAATTTTTAGTATACAATGCACTTTTTCAACATTGTTAAATTTATTTGCTGTTGATCATTACAATTATTATAAATAGATATTTTTTTGCTTTTGACCTGTTGTTTTTTATTTATATTTCCAGGGTTGATTTGATTTTCAAGCTACTTGACTTGAAATGGGGTCAAGTTTAAGTTATTCATTTTCAGGGTTCCGTACCTCAAAAGGAAAAAACGGAACCCTTATTGGAAATGAAAAAAAAGGTTTTGCAAAGTGTACCGTGATATATCAAATGAAAGGACTTGTTGTAAAGGTCTCAAATATATATATATATAAAATAGTTTTAAAGTTATTTAAGTAAATAAATGAAAATTGGCCGAATATACGAAAATCGAGCATTCCTCTCCGAAATTAGTGAGCCTAAAATTTCGAAAAAAAATTAGAATGTCGTGTCTCACCCCTAGTTTATAGGAAAACCTAAACGAAAATCGTAAGTCTTAAAGTACTCAAGGAAAACAGAATAGTACGGAACCCTCTTTTCGCGAGTTCGAGTCGCACTTGACCGGTTTTTTTACATAATGTTTGGCAGTTTCTGTCAGTTTAAGTCCGGTGCAGTAGTCGTCAATCATCAACAAATGTGAGTTATTTGTTAAATTAAAATTTCTAGTGAGCTCTAGACCTGGTTTAAAACATTATGTTTATCATTTCACGTGTTAACTAGGATTATAACTTGCAGAATTTTAATTTTAACTTGAAATACCTAAAAGATATCCATATAGCTGTTTGGGGATCAGTGGTTTGTCTTATTTTCCCTGAAAATGGCTGACCTAAAAGGAATAAGTTTTGGACGCGTATCCAAAATCTATCCCTATGGTAGAGATCAGTGGAGCAGACAATAATATTTGAAGGCGGTTACGGAACCATGGAAGTACGTATACTATTAGCGCGTGCAGTAGTAAGGAAGAACTGTAGATGTTTATTTCGGTTTTACACGTGGTTCCACAACCTCGAACACGGAATTAAGGTGACTCGGGACTGGGCTACTATCTAATAGAGGGCACAAGAATGAATAGATGAGAATATACATTTTTGTGACGTTTAGCGAGCTGTTTTTTGTACCTGGCTAAACGAAAGCTGTAATTTGATCTAAATTTGTGTTAGCAGTTTTTAGATTTTTTTAAATATTAGCAATGGCTTCAAAGGGGTATACACCCCTTGGAACCGATGGCACCGATTTTAGTCACAGGCAAAGGGTTGCAGCACAATATCAAATTAGGTATGCTTTTTTATATTAGATGCCAAATTTGTATTAGCCCCTAAAATTCAGCTATTATTTTGAGAGGTTACGGTATACAGCTGACCTTAAAGTACCTATTCTTAAAATGTATTTGTTATTTCAGTGTTCTAAATAAGTCCAGATTAAAATACTGTATATTTTTCCACTATTTATTATTTTTTGCAATGCTTGCAAAATTATCAGCAGATATATTAGACAGGCTCGATATTTTCATTTTGGAAATTGAAGAACTTCAAATACCACAGGTAAAATAAATACAAAATCATATATCAAGTTTTAATTCCAAATCATCGTTAATATTGTTTGTTGTAGCCATTATGGTGGGAATATATTTGGTGTCTAAGTTTATTAGTATCATTTCTTGGTTTGGCAGCTATACGGAAAAACCGCATAAAAACTATGCAAAAATATATGATTGGTATCGGTCTTTTTGGTTACACACCACTGGCGTATGCATTTATTTATTATTTCTCAGATGTTTGGGAATATTTGTCAACAGGTGATAAAGACGATATTGAAATATGGCAGGTATGGTTCGAAAATAAGTTTTCAACGATAACAAGTTAACTTTTTAATATTCGTATTTTTGTAGGATTATCCATACGGAATG
The DNA here is from genome assembly GCA_034508555.1 of Venustoraphidia nigricollis. Taxonomy (NCBI): domain Eukaryota; kingdom Metazoa; phylum Arthropoda; class Insecta; order Raphidioptera; family Raphidiidae; genus Venustoraphidia; species Venustoraphidia nigricollis. The sequence continues at coordinate 5,838,490 of JAVRKA010000022.1, read as the reverse complement.
CTTTGGTATGCGTTCATAATTTTAGCAGCTCAAGTACATTTCTTTTCCTTATATTTCTCTTGGAATTTAATCAAAGCCTGGCGCGCTAGAGGTGCCAAGAAAAATGAATAAAACTTGAGAGGTATTATTGAGATACCATCTTCGGTTCATTAATATTATAATTTGTTTTTGTTAAAGTGTTAATAAGCCATTGCACAAATGAAAAATTTCATTTTTGCCCCAATAGTTATTGAATTGTTTTGTTAATAAGAATTATCTCCATTTTGAGTGTTTATTATTTTTAACTGGTAAGGATTATAAGACATTAGTTAAGAATACTGTATTTTTTATAATGTCCAAATTAGCTGATTTAATTAAGTCTAGTAAGTTTTTTTCCGATATTTACGGAAATGGCTTTGCAGACTGTTTTATGTCACTTATTTCAGATTAGAATTTTTGACCAACAAATGTACAATGTTCATTATTGGACATACTGCAGAATTGCCAAAATGTTTTATACCCTGTATAACTTTTATATAAATTTAACCAAAAAATAAAGGACCATATTTTAAAGTTGAACATTTCTTTTTTCAAAATAACACTACTTCCTTAAAAAATAATGTTGCTTTCCGATCAAGTTATATATAATATCGACGTAATCACAACTCTACTTCCCGTTCATTTAAGACTTCAAAATAGATAGTATTCCCAGTGGCGTAGTAGTCGCTTTCAGAAGACAACGATAATATAAACACAAGCAATCTGGTTTCAAAAATTTAAAACAGCTTTTTTTAAATAACTTTTATTGCAAAATAAATTTCTTAGAATGAAATAATTAAAAATATATTGTTATCTGTTGGACATGAAAATTAATATTTATTATTTGATAATTCATGTTGATTTTGTGTTAACAGCTTCTAGTAATGGCAAATGTTCTCTTTTTCTTCTTCTTTCACATTTCGGACACTGGCTTGAAATATTTAAACAACCTCTATGAAAGACCGCACTGCAAACTTCACACTAAAATATCAAGATATATTAACTTAAACTTATATTCACTTGAACTGATTTTTTTATTCAAATGTAAACATACTCTAAATGTCGATTCCAAATCAAAAGGGTATAATACTTTAGTTTTTTTACACACTTCACAAATATAACCCTTCTGACTACAAAGCCAACACGAAATTACGTGTGCCCTTGCAAAATCAACAACGCTTCTAAGATCGGCCGCTAGTACGCCTCCCGGTATTTGTTCCAAATCCTAGAAAATATAATTAATATATCGTAATCATCCCATAAAAATTGAAACAAAAACTTATGGAGAGACAAGGTCAAAAGTTCTAGCGTACACGTCCTAAAAGGCTTCATGCTTAAATATTCGGTTTTAAAAATGTGAATAATTTGTGGTTAAACGGTCTGCCTTATTACGAAATAACTAAATATATACATTATAACAATCTATAGTCTATACTAATATATTTAACAAAAAAAAAACGGTTTGTGGTCAGTGGCGTAGCTATCGGAGTGCTAGGCGGTGCAGTGCACTGGAGCCCCCAAGCTCAGGAGCCCCCTCGGTCTCTTGAGCGACGTTCGAAAACGTTATTTAAATATCCTAATTGAATAAAGAATTTTTGACTTTTGACTCTTTGGCCCCTGTATTCTGGTTCACAAGTTAAAAGACGTGGTAATTTTTACTACTGCGAGTTAAAATATGTGTCGTAGCTCATTGGATTCGTAATGTGCAAAAGTTGCAAACAGTTGCAAAAGTTATTAACAATTAATTAGTCTCAAAAAAGGGGATCTAATTTTTTGCAAATAACTCGACATCTATTATTGCTAATGAAATTTTAAAAAAAAGATTCCTAGAAAGGAGGAAATTTTCGAAAAAAAATGTCGACTCGGATCTTCATCTCTATTATTAATACTTTCATTTAATATTGAAAATAAGGCTTCGTGTGATCGGCGCTGTGCCGATAAAACTTAACCAATTTAGATAGGCTCCAATTTGATTTTTGCATCGGGGTTCTTGGTTACGTAACTACGCCACTGATTTTGATGAAACTTTTTTTTATAAATTTCTTACGATTCCAGAAGTACTATAGACTATGTTTTATTTCACTATATAAAATAAAGTTAATGTATTGTCAAGCTAGAGCGGTATTCTCTCTTCTCCCACGACTGTGATATATGTTACGGATACATATAAGCCGTGAAAAAGCCCGTTCATGTCATTCGACTTCTGACATCAGACGAATGCCAAAATAAAATATATGACATGGTTTTAAACTACATCTCATTATGGTCTCACAACAGGGGGCTGTTATTCTTGGACAACGCCAGGAAATACGGCTATATTCCATTAAAACAGTCCACGATCTTTAATAGACAATCTATAAATCCGGGCGAAGCTGAAGCGACCTGCTAGTGAATCTATAAAGTTCTCAATGACGCAGTTTATTTCTAAAGTGTAACCGTCATATTGAGATGGAACGGTATAAGTTCCATATTCATAATTGTGCAGTTTTTAGTAGATCACAGCGGTTATACATATTTACACAGAACATGAATGAGAAATAGCATTTTAGGACATAAATCTATCAGAACAATTTTCTTATGTGTGACCTCATCTCTCCTCTTTAGAGGTTTTGCATATATGGTAGAACTAGGTCAGAACGTCATCGGACCGCGAGTTAACCCTGTTTTAGAGTCCCGATAATTTCTAATTCAAAGGTATGCGAAAAAATCCTCGTTTAACGAGATGCAACACCGGTTTTAGCGACACATTTTTGAGACCTATTAATAGACTAGGTATAATTCTTTCCGTATTTTATTACATTTTTACCCTTTTCTAATAAATATCAGGTTATTTAAATTCTTTAGCTACATTTTCTTTACCTGGTCGGTAAATAGTCATCAGGTCACTAAACCAATGTTTATGTTGATCACTGTACTGCTTAGCAGGAACATCATAACATATTTTGTTTAAAATGTCTGCTTTGAAGAGAAAAGTGTTAGCATAATTAAGGTTGTCGACCGCGGAAGAAAAAATTCAAGTCGCAATGCCAAACCCTGTATTTGCTGATGCAGACACTGTGGCTTTATTATGTGAATTTAAGTTTGTTTTTGATCAAAATAAAAAATGTAACCTTTTAATATATTTCTTAAAGCAGACGTCGGAAACCTTTTTTGGCTTCGGGTCAAGTAGGTCACGTGAAATTATCAAATGTATCACTTGATGACACTCGCGGGTCATAGGTTGGGTATTTTCAAAAAATAAATTTTATTTATATTCTAATCCCGCGAATAGCGTCACCCCCTTATAGCGTCAAAAAACAAATGGTTCCGCCGATGACGTAATAACCCAGTTCTACTGTAATTTTTTGGAGTACCGAAATCGAATACTGGTGGACGCATTCGTAAATGTATTCTCTTGGCCAAACTTTTCGCTGAAGTTGTTCAATAACAGGTTCTCGGCATGTATATAAATACGCCCTTAAAAAATTGAGTTGTACTCTTAACGTTTGTAATCCAGCCATTTCTTCAATTGCAGCGTAAATGTTCGGATTAAGTGTCTAAATCATAGAAATTATATTTTACATTTTCGTTTAAATCGTAGTTAAAACTAAACTGACCTTTAAATTAATGCACGGTTGATGTTTAAAGTCCGTTAAAAATGTAGCTGCTTTACGAGAAACTGAATATCTACGAAAATCCCAATTATAGATTACTCTGGCGGGTATTATAAATAACGTAGTACTCATACAATCTTCGCAAAAGTATTCTCCAGAAAAAGCGCAGACACTACTACAAACATGAAAATATTGATGGTTAATTAAATTCTCTTCGATCAGGACCTTCATAGCAGTTACCTGGGTTTTGTGAAACTTATCCCTAAAGCGTTTCCGCAGTCACTACAAACGTATTTCTGATAGTCTAAGCCTTGTTCTCGAGCAATTTTTCCAAGCTGAGTTACTAATAAGTTCAGTTCTTTAACGGTAAATGTTGAACTAGCAGACGCTGGAATTACTTCAAAACCTAATCCATCTAATAACTAAAATTCAAAGTAATAGACTGTCAGAATTTAGTAATGTACGACAAACATTTTCTGCAATTATCTAATTAACCTGTTCATCGGTTTTGGAAGGTCTTCTTTTTTCTGCTGCATCTGTATCGCTAAATCTCTGCCAAACATCTGACAGATCAGGCGTTTTTATATACGTATTTCCTATACAGTTATAATTTTCGACAAGCGTGTTGTAACTATGATCAGTAAATGGAATTCCATCATTGTTTCGTTTCTCGCTAGAATATGATTCTACAGAATTTGTGGAACGAATCATTTCTTCATCTTCACTTTTCTCAAATGACCATCCGCATTTACCGCTCAATGAATTTCCAATACCTGATGAGTCTTGCGTTTTTTCAGACGATTCTAATTCTGAAGATTTTTGAAATTCTTTTTCTGTTAATTCTTTTTCATTTATTTCTACAGGTTCTTGAATAATTTCTTTATCTTTTATACGCGATTCTTCGTGTAAAGTATTGCTTGCCTGTTTCTCGTCATTTCGATTTGATGATGATTTTGTACTGGACATAAAGTTTGGCCTACTTAGTATTATTTTAAGTGCTTCACCTTCGTCTAACGCAGCAAACTGTCCTATGCCTGAAATGTTAGAGCTTTGAGATGTGGATGATATCAATGAAGCTACATCTGGATTTAAACTAGTTGGTGTTGCATCCAATGATCTTGCAATGTCTACACCAGCTGATATCTGAAAACACATATAATCTAAATACAATTATCGGACATGTAATTGAAAAAAAAAACACCTTTTTAATTGTATCAATTACCGGACATGATCGTAATGGTGGTGACCAAATTCCAGCTAATAAAAGTGGTGGGTTGCTCCAATAATTGAGTAAACTTGAGTTAATGGCTAATGAGAAAGTAATGCATGTTTCTACACCACTGATAAAATTCTGCGCAACGTCGAGTAACTCACTGTCCCTTAAATACGCATGTCTTTTATAAAATTGTTTCAGTACATGTGAATCTCTTTGCATGGAAGCGACGTAAGATGATAATAAGGAATCGTTTAAAGCTATTCGTAGCCAAGCACGACAGTATCCAACTTCGGTAGTTACTTGTTGCAAGGACATTATCTATTAAAGAAATGTTTTTTTTATAAAAATTATATTAATTTCTTGTACTCAAAGTCTACTTTTAAGGTAGATTTAGCGCTACAATTAAAGCCAAACACGGGGGGGGGGGTCAGAGTACTTCATAATTTATCTCCATTTTTTTAAGTTTGAAGGAATTTTTTTTAATCTTCAAAACGGTTCAAACGAGGAAATATTTTTAAAAAATGTATTTAAATACATCAGTTTCCAAACTTATTTTGTCTGGGAACCCCTATACTAGTTTCCAAAGACCGATGAACCCATATCATGCCCTCTATTGAATGTAACACAAAGTGAAACAAACATTGTTTTAACGACATAGATTTTATTCAAATACGAACCGAAAATATTAGAGTTTATAAAAACAAAACAATTATTAGTTATTCAACATTCTTTGCTTTAGTTTTAGTCCATTCAATTTTTTACAAAAATGTTTTCAAATTTCAAGTTAACTTGTCTTCCGTAACTCCTGAATTTGTCCACGGAAACCACCTTGAAGTACATTTAACATCAATTATTTGCAGAGAATGGTCTAATTTATCGATTTGTGTTTAGGCTCACTAAGCCTTAGTATATTGTTCCAAAGTTAAACCATTGTTTTTACCTGGTCGATAATTTGTCGATGCGAGAAAATCAGTAACATTGACCAAAATGAAGGTTCAGGACGTTGGTCAATATCGGATGAGATTGCTTTCCTTGCAAGATGCATTAATGAGTCTTTTAAGCCATGTAAAAATATTGCTTCTAAAACCGTACACAAATTGCCTGATGGATCACTACCTGTGTTTAAAATATCACCAGATAAATTTTCGCCACTCTGATTCATTTGTATTTCTTTTACGCTTTCAGAAAGATGTTGAGTCAAACTTTCTCTAATAAGTTTGTCTTTAGCGCCTGTTGTGGCCTTAACACTTTTCAACAACGCATTCATTTTTCTCTTTTATATAAAAAATAATGAAATTGCACATAAAGTAAATATATTTATTGTTCATAATATATGCATTAATCTTGTTTTAATCATTTCTTGCTAATTAATGTGTTTAAAACTACAAATTTCGATATCATAGGTTATATTTCAACTTATAAACAATACTGGCAATTTATACAAATAATAACAATAAGTCTAGCATTGTAATTATAGATTATAAGGTATAAATTTTATTTTTTGTGGCGTAAAAACACATTAAGGTACAGAAATTATTATCGTTTATCTAATAACTTATCACAAAAATTTTCTACTACAAATTTCTTTGACATTTTGGCAAGTACTGCCAATATTACAAAATCAAAATATGAAACACCAAGAGTGTAGAAAAAAAAATGGAACTAAAATATTAGGAACGAACCTAATATTTATTTTTTGGCGCCAATATTTTCGACTGTTACAAAATAAGTTTTTGAATATTTTCAACTTATTTTCGTTTAAGTGGACGTAAAAATACGGTTAATAATTTAAAAATCTTATTTTGTTTCAATTTTTATTTGTTAATAAATAAATAAGATAACGTAATTCTCTCACTGGATAAAATAAGCCCATTGATTTTTTTAATGTGGTTTTTAAGTGCTTTAAATTTAAATATTGTTGAAGTGTGAAAAATATATTATTAACCTTCATAATAAGTTTGCTACTTAAACATTTTTAAAATGAGATCGATTTCAAATTCTAAAAAACCCAGGTCGCAGTGCCAAAACCATGCCGACAATATAGTGTATTTGCTAATACAGGCAGTGTGGCTTTATTATGCGAACTTTAGTTGGTTTCTGTGCAAAATAAAAAATTAGACTCCTTAATACACCCCTTAAGTAACATTTTTTTTCTTAATTGCAATATTATTATCAATCGAACCTCTGTACTAAATTATACCTTTCAGTAAATAATTCATAATCTGCAAACTAGTTTTTTCAAAAAATTTGTAAATCCGGTCCTGTCGGGCCCATTTTATCCTAATTTTAGGGACACTTTTTAATTACTACCAGAGGGTTAAATTTCAATTTTGAAACGAGTCGGAGTATTTTTTCGGTATTTTGGGGTCCAAAAACATTTTTAACCCCTAAAAACTACCCTTAAAATAGCCCGATTAGGCCCATTTTAAATAGGCTTCTTGCGGTGATGGATTTCAACACGTGGGCCAAATTTCGTTAAAATCAATTAACTCCTTCGAAAGTTATTGCCCGCACACACACATTTTTAAAAATGGTGCCAATGTGTTTACGAGGTTATGAAACGTCGAGAAATTTTGGTCCGCCTTCTAGGTCCCGCCATCCGACCGACGCCAATAGTGTATGTTGCCATATGGCAAATACACTAATAATGGATACTTTATCATATTTATTGTCAATTTTTTGATATCGTTTAATATAACTAAACAGGACATCGTTCTGATTTCTTTTTGATTATATGAAAATCATTTGTAGGACATAAAATGATGAAACCATTAAATAAACAAGTATTCATTTATTAAATAAAGTATATTCAATTCCGCAATACAATCAATGTGATCTCCATCCTGTCTCAACACAGAATGACTGCATCCACTTACAATCTGCAATATCAATATACGCAGCTTACATAACATAAACCGTTGCACAATTCATAGGACTATACTGAATAACATTCGTTCAAATACTATAGGTTAAACATTTGTTTACACATTATCCTTACATAAGATCACTACAAAAAAACGTAAAAAGTGCAATGTTACTGTTAAGTTTATGGCACTCAGATCATTAGTTGACGACATTTATAAAACTTATAATTACAGCAATGGCGAACACAATTAAAATTTTACAGTGGAACTGCAGATCGATTAGTTCTAATAAACCTAATCTTGAAATACTGTTAAAAGATAAAAACATATATATAGCGGCCATCTCTGAGACATGGCTTAAGGATAATTCAAATTTTTACATAAACAAATTTTTCATTATCAGTTCGAATAGACAAGACGGTCATGGTGGCACGGCTATTCTTGTCCATAAAGTTTTAAAATTCAAAACGCTTGACGTGCATGAGTTTAATAATGATGTTGTACAGTTGTGCGCTATTCAGATAAATAGTAAAGAACCTTTTGTAATTATTTCTGTCTACTGTGCACCCAATCATAACATGTCTCAAGTATTCTGGAACAGAATTTTTAATAAATTTAAATTACCTTTACTTGTCTTAGGAGATTTCAACTCTCATTCCCCCAGTTGGGGGTGTGATTATTTAGACAGAAAGGGGGATAGCTTAATGAAATCTATTGAAGATAACGGTATGGTAATACTTAATGACGGGTCCGGTACATTAGTTTCGCGACCTAACAGAAGCAGTTCAGCTGTTGATATATCAATTTGCTCAGCGTCTGTTGCGGGTAAAATAGCCTGGCAGTGTCATAGAGACCCATCTGGGTCCGATCATTATCCCATATTAATATCGATGACAATTAATTACGATCTAAGTAAAAAAACTTTTAAATCATTTTACAAATGGGATGTGAAAAAGGCAAATTGGGGGGATTATGCCGCTTATATAGAACACAAAATAGATAGTGAAATAGATAATAATGATTCAATAGGTTATGAAGAGTTCATAAATTTAATTAATGACGCGGCCGAACAAAATATTCCCAAAAAGCGGGAAGTAACAATAAATAATTACAGAGATGTTTCTTGGCGAGATAGTGAATGTAATGAGCTATTAAAACTAAGAAAAACAACAATAAAAAATTATAGAGAAAACCCTAATTTTGAAAATTTCTGTAATTACAAAAAAATAGATGCAAAAATTAAAAGAATTTTTAAACTTAAAAAACAGAATAAATTTAGAGAATTTTGCGAATCAATAAATAGAGATACTCCCGTATCGTTGGTATGGGAAAATGTGAAAAGAGTCAGAGGATATGTAAATAGGGTAAACAGGAGTGAAAATATAGAGGCAGGAGAGGAATGGATAAATCAGTTTATAAATAAAGTAGTACCTCAATCAGTGAATCAGATAAAAAAAATGCAGGCACAAGTTTGTCAGGAACACGTGTTAACGGCTCCATTATCTTTACAAGAATTAGATAGAACTTTTAAACATACAAAAGGGACAGCTCCGGGTTATGATTTCATAACGTACTCTATGTTGGAAAATTTGCCAGTAAACGCAAAAAAAATATTCCTAAAAAAATTAAATGAAATTTACAAGTCAGGTTTATTGCCTGATTCATGGAAAAATTATATAATTGTTCCAATACACAAACCAGGCAAAAATAAAAATGAAGCGCAATCATATCGTCCTATATCTTTATCATCTTGTATTTTGAAAACTATGGAAAGAATCCTAAATTTTAGATTACAATATTGGATGTGCGAGAATAAACTATTTCCCGAATCACAGCATGGTTTCCGTAGGGGGCATAGCGTGATGGACAATTTGTCTGGATTGGTAACTGATATTCAAATAGGTAGCACTGAAAAAGTCATAACGTTAGCTGTTTTTCTAGATATAGCCGGTGCATATGATTCAGTTATCCCTTCATTTCTCTGTGAAAAGATGCAGGAAATAGGCATCCCAAATCAATTGATAAATTTTATAGCAAACATGCTTAATGACAGAATTATTCACTTTAGAATTGAACACAAATTTATTGATTCCAGAGTTTCTTCAATAGGATTGCCGCAAGGAGGAATTTTGAGCCCATTGTTATATATTATTTATACAAGAGAGATAGAGAATATACTTTCCCCAAATACAAAAATTCTACAATTTGCTGATGATGTATGTTTATATACTCAACATATAAACATTCAACAATGTTCCTTGGCATTAGGAGACGCATTGGTGTCCTTGTCAGATTGGTTGGGAAATAACGGGCTAACGTTGTCCATTGAAAAAAGTAAATGTATGGCTTTTACAAATAAACGAAAATGTAACATACCAGAAACACTACGGGTTAATAGTAAAATGAATATTCGGATACTAAACACATGCAAATTTCTAGGCATGCATTTTGATTCTAAATTAAGATGGTCTGAACACATTACATTTCTAGTTAAAAAATGCGAATCAGGCTTAAACATTTTAAGATTTCTAGCACATTCTAAATGGGGCGCAGATCCCAAAATATGTCTTAATATCTATAGCGCTATTATAAGAGGAACAATGGATTACGGTTCCTTTCTATACGGATCGGCATCTTCCACGCTTTTAAAGAAATTGGATTTGATACAATACAAAGCTCTGAGGATTTGTATAGGTGCTCTGAAATCAACCCCTGTAAGTTCTTTATTGGTGGAGTGTGGAGAAATCTCTTTAGACTTAAGAAGGCATATTTTGGGATCTAGGTTTATCTTATCTAAAAAATCCGACAAGGAGAATAGATTGCTCTCAAAAATAAACTATCTTACGGGTCTTGTTCTTACTGATAGGATGTGGGTTTGTAAAACTACGCCAATACTGGTAAATAACCATATAGATGTCAGTTCATTACAAATGAGCGTTTATTGTAATAATTATCCAATGTTGTACAATGCGAAGTATAAAGTAGTATTGGAACAGTATGATATAATTATTGACTGTCAAATTGAGACTGATCTCGAGTTGAGAAATGTATCTCAAGGTGCTTACCTATTATTCACGGACGCATCTAAGACTGGAGAGAAAGTGGGATGCGCATTATATGACCCACAATTAGATCTCTCGCGAACTTTTAAACTACCAGACAAATTATCTATTTATACGGCAGAAGCTATAGCAATTCGGGAAGCATTAACATATGTTTTTAACACGAATTGCACAAATATAGTTATATGCTCAGATTCTCGAAGCGTCCTCCAGGCCTTGAATAACCCTGAAAAAATTACAAATTATGTGTTAATTGATATCCTTAGAGCTATGTACGAAATTAAACAAACAAAGCAAATTAGTCTAATTTGGGTGAAGGGTCATTCGAGTGTAACCGGTAACATAATTGTTGATCTGTTTGCTAAACAGGCTATAGAACAAGAAGAGATTATGACGATGAGCTTTCCTTTAGACGATGGCAGAAAAATTATGGAAAATATATATCTTAAAAAATGGCAATCGGAATTTGACAACACAGCTTTACATAAGGGAAAGTTCTATTATAGCATACAGAATAAAATAGTTAAAAGACCATGGTTTTATCAGAAAAATTTTCAAAGATCGGTTACAGCTACAATGTGTAGATTTAGATTCAACCACTCACTTGTTCCTAGCTACATGTACAAAATAAAATTAATAAACTCACCCTACTGCTCCTGCGATAACAGTTCTATAGCAGACGCAGTGCATATACTGTTTACTTGTCCTCTTCATGAACGGCATAGAATTGAACTGTACAATTGTATAATAAAAGAAAAAATCCATCTTCCGTTGTATTTTCCGCATATTTTAAAATCTGAAAACAAAAAAATCTTTATCCAAATTCACAAATTCCTACATAAAATTAACATTCGTGTATAGGTTTTAGTTAGGTAGGTAGATTTCAAAATTTACGTAAGTTATATTATAAGGGGAATTACTAACATACTTACCTCATGTGTCTTACCTGCCTTTCCCGGCCGTCCGTGTTCCTGACCTCTTGTTAGTTCTACCCGCCGAGTTGGGTCCGAGGCACTTCCGTTGTCCTGTTTCCTATATCCTGATGGTCCATCCTTCTTGTGTCCCCGTTTTTATATGTGCATGTAAATTTTGTATTTTATTTTATTTTATGGTTTTTAGTTAGTGGCTGAATATACGTATAGTGTAAAAGCCAAAAAATTTATAATAAAAAAAAAAAAATACTGTTAAGTTTAGTTCAACTTTTAACACAAGGTCAGCGTTTGAAAGGCGTAGTCATCATCGTAGGAGCTGCAAAACTTCCTCAAATACGTTGCTACCATGAAATGTATTCCTAATGATAATGGTTTCGATATTTCTATACAGCATTCGTAAATAATATATTTTAAAATCTATTTGTTTCCTTTATTTTTATCATAATCATATAAACACTATTTTTTTCTGTACGCTTTTCACAGATTTAAACCAGTCGTAAATTAGCCCATTTGAGGCCGGTGACGGGATCTGGACGTTAAATACCGGTATTTTATAGAATGTAGGTAAAAAATGCGATTTTGATTTGTGTGACTGTTTAAATCGCTGACTCTCGTTAAACATAATGTCACAGCTCGTCGAAAATATACCCAGTATACTATTCTTATATTGTTTCTATTCTGATTAATCATGTAGATTGGTTACTATTTAGTTACTGAGTAACTTCTTTGATCGACCGTAGGTTACTTTGTTTGTGTTTAGAATTGTATTAACAAAAAAATGTAGAGAAAGATTTAACAAATTGAACTGACTTTAAAAAAGTAAAACAAAAATATTTTTTCTAAAATTGAATCAACATGAGGAATCTCTAAAATGGATAAAGTAATTTTTATTCTCAAAGATATATAATCAAAATCGGTAGGGCCGTTATCTACAAAAACATTTTTTTCCAGTTTTCAACATATTTTTTACGGTTTTGGGACCACTTCTCATACAACTAAACTAGGATCAATTTTGTGATTTTGCCTTGAGCTGTGACTATCTTGAACCCGCATACAACATTTAAACAAAATAAAAACCGGAGGCTAGGGTTCTAAATAATCACAAGAAAACAGATAGACTTTAAAAGTACTTTATTGAGCGCCTGGAATTTGAAAACCTTTAAATTCACCAAGAACTCAAACACGATCACAAAACTTCCTCTGTAAGACGGTTTTTAAGTAATTCACTAACCCAATTTCACAAATTCAGTACAAGGGTGGGATTGCCCTATCTATGTACGTAATCAGAAGCGTAGCGTGCCTTGGCGGGGCCCCGTATAAAAATTTGTTTGGGGGCCCTTCCCCCGTTAAAGTAAATGACTTAAACGGGGAAATCCCGTAGCCCGCGATAACTGATGTAGGGTGCTGCCAACTTTTGAACGCACGCTTTACGCGGGAAAAACAGAAATTGCTTTTTTTGACTTTTGTCATTTCTGAAATAAAAAAAAAAATGGGAAGTTTTTATTAATTTTTGCTTACGCACGTTGGGGGCCCCCGTGGCCCGGGGGCCCCGTATAATTGATACGGCAGATACGGCGGTAGCTACGCCTCGGTACGTAATTTTAATGTTTTGAGGAATTAACGCGACAATATGGATACATTCAAAAGTCTTGGATTTGAAAAAAGAGCATTCAATCGCGACCCTAAAATGTTGGAGTAAATTACCGGACTCTGTGTACGATATATCCGGTAACTTTTACTTGTTCCGTAATTAATGCATGAATAAGGAATGTAGATTCTGTAGATATATGTATATATCTATTAGACTATCAGTGGACTTGTATATGTAATATAAACTGTGGGGGTTTACTGGCCGGAGGAGTCACTGAGTAATATTATAATAATATATTATACAGTAAACACTCGTCTTACACAAGTTCCCGTTAGAAGTTCAGCTAATTTGGTTCATAGATGTCATTTTATATCGAATTTTTTCATTCCTATATTGTAGAATATAGACACTGATGACCTGAGTTGTCAAGTGTCTACAATCTCTCTCTCTTTCTCTATGAGAAGTTTAAACGAAATGTTAAGAAACTGGTTTCGATTTAGTGGATAAACTATAGTTCGTGAGTGGATACGTAGGGTGTCGACGACTTCGAAAACGAGACGTCACCAACGTCTTAAAGCTCCTAGATTAGTAGATTTACTAAGTATCGGAATTCATTATATGCATGTGACATATAATTTGGATAATTTACTTACTTTTGAATATGAAAATGATTATCTGTCAGCGATATTTATTTTTGAACTTATTATTTTTCCTTAGTTACGAAAACTTTTATATCTTGTAACTGAATCGTTTGCCTCAAAATGGTGGACGACTGCTGTAATCTGTTAAATCTAGGGACTTCAGTAATTAACGAAAATCAGCGCTATTAGTAACCAAAAAATGAAAATTGGCGAGCAAAAGAACGAAATTCTTCTGTGATTGGAGATGTGCTTATTGTTTACTTTCAGGTAACTGCTACTTTGCTAACAACGACTTCCAAATACCGGTGATTTTTAGCACCGATCAGTGATCACTGGTGCGCGCGGTAGTGCAGATAGGTTGATGTTATGAATTTATTAACGTTTATATAATATGATGAATTCTTTATATTTAAAGGTGCTGAAGCAACCCTTGTACACTATATAATATATTATGCACTAGTAAAACATTTCACTTAAAAATTTGAAAATTGAAAGATACTAGGTACTAAGTTACTTATGTCTCTTATGTATTAAGCACATATTTTACATTATTTATCACATTTTTCTACGAAAATATGTAATAGCTTTAGTTAAAAAGACCCCATAAGTTTTATAAATTATATTTGGTCTCTTTCACCAATTAATGGTTCAACTATACTTAATAATATAATATGCTGAATAATAAAAATAAAATGAAATTAATAATTTATTAAAATAAATGAATAAATGTGTTTATAAGACAAATTTTGTCGTAAATTTAAATGTTTTGTCTACTGTTAGGCCCCAGTACACAGTGGTCTGTAGTGGGCCATTGTAGACCATCGCCATTGTGTACAGGGGGTAATGGTCTGTAGTGGCGGACAATTGTGAATCGTGGTGCGCAATCCATTTGTTGTCGGTTTTTTTGACACACTTCAAAGGAATCGTGGGGTGGCGTGGCCTGTGGTGTTCACACAGTTGCCCATTGTTTGGACAGGTACCTACTTTTTTTGTTGCGTGCTATACTATTTAAATTTTTAATCACCCAAAATATCAGTATCCTGGAGCAATAAAGAGACTTTTAGGTTTATAATACTATAATACTTGTAAATAATATATAAATAAATAGCTGCAGCCGTAATTACTTCCACGTCTATCGCAAGTGCTTCCGCCAGGCAGAAATGAGCCATGGGCCATTGTGTGAACACCAAGTGATAGTGGCCTACAGTTGCACATTGCAAAACATGGCCCACTACAGACCACTGTGTACTGGGGCCTTAAATACGTTTTGGATTGAAATGTTTTTCTTCCAAGAAAAATCTAGTCAAGTCCTATTGTATTTGGGGAATTAGGAGTGTAACCCATGATTGATGTTGGTCGAGGGATAACTGTATCAATATGGTACATATCAGTCGGGGAGAGATGATGCCAACTAACCGGTGACGGGAAAGGAAATATCAATAGCAGGATAAATGTCACATGACCGGATAAAGAGTTCAAAATTACTGTTCAGCTATTAACTTAGCGAGCGGTTGATAAAAGCTACCTATATAAATATATTATAACACGTGTATGGACTACCTAGTTAATATTTATATTTATTTATATTACAAAATTTTGAGTTTTCCAGCCACCACCAAATAACCAGTTGCACCAATTGCGTTCACCAAATTAACAAAAAAAAATTAATCATTTGTTTCCGTTCCAAGTCTGGTTTATTTAACATAAAAATTCTCTATTTTTACCACTGTATTGCTTAACCGTTAAAAATAAATATTTGTTTTATAAATTCTATTAAGCTTCAATTTGTCGAAACTTAATAAATCTAATTAATCAAAATTCCTGGGCCCATTTTGTTATTATAACCAAGTGCGTTGTTTCGCGCCTTAAACTTCCTCTATAAAAGTTTGTTTACAAAGTTAAAAAAGTAACAAAAATATTTTTTACGGAAACGGTTTATACCGTTTATTTTGTATGGCTATTATAAAAGTTTTAATACAAAAATAAAGTAAAATAAATATATGAATTAGCAAAGAAGTATTATCTATAATAAGAAACATTTTAGTTTCATACCTAAAAGTTTAAGAATATTTAACACGCAATAATAAATGAAAATAATATAAAAGCTTCTTTATCATAAACAAATAAATAAAATCGCGACTTTGTGTGCAATTGTAAGCCTTGACTTCGATGTGGAGATCCTAGGACATTTAGTCATTTTCATAGTTTTTGTCTATCTGTTTCAGGATTGATTTAAACCTACTTAGCTAATTTTTATTCACTACAGTGTGGTATAGAATAGACTTCTACTAAGAGCTGAGCAGTAGCCAAAAAAATTGACGTTAACGCGAGCGAAGCCTTAGATAAAAGCTTGTCATGAATATATTTGTCAAAACATAAATTGGAAAATTCAAAAAGTAGTATTTAGATTTTAAAATTTTCAGTTAATAATTTGAAATACATTTGTATTTCATTCAGCCTGACCCGGCTTCGTCCGGATTTGTAAAATGCCTATTAAAGATATGCTGTCACGGAATTTTTTAATGGATTATAGCCGTATATACCTGATATGGCCCGGGATTAATAGCCCCCTGTTATGATTTTGACTAAATTCAAAGTAGGTATAAAAATAAAAAAAAAATTGTAAAATACATTAATATTGGTAAAATGTTTGAGAGATGAAAAAATAAGTCATTTTGCACCTTCCAACTTCCCAGTAACCCATCTCTTCTCAGTTGATGATGTTTGAAATTTGAATTATTATTTTCAGATTTTACGATTCTATTAATATTTTTAGTAAATTTTCAAAATGTATTTACTAGAATCAACCTGTACATAAATTATAATAATATTTGAATTCGAGGCTGACTTTCCCCCTTTTTAACAACAATTAGTATGCACAAGTCTGATTGGTTATCATGAATATCATCGCGATATTTGCCTAGATAAAACAAAGATAGCAAGGAGGCTGTTAGCTTACTTTTACAGAGATAGAGATAGAGACCTATACAAATAAAAAACAAGTACGTATATAATATATACAAATGTTCCAACAATTGCACCCTTTTTGCATTAGGACTATCTCTCATAGGCGTCACCTTTAGATTTTTTTAAGGCCACTATCTTCCCAGTTTAGTAGTACCGATTATTTATTTTTGTGGCTAGAAATCAATCATTTTAAGTTTTGATCTTTGTTAATAAAGAAAAGGGCACCTTTCTGATATTGTTTGATAGATGATTAAAGAAAAAATGTATAACAAATTCTAAATGTTGGGGTTTTATTATAAATTAATTAATTATTTGAGTACAACTACTAAGTAAGTAGAAGAAGCGATCCTGAATTATGTTAATTATATTGGAATCGAACAATTCTTTGACTTAAAAACCAAAGCAATTAATTATTAAATTTATATGCGTTTATTGGCTAACATTTCGTAAAATTTATTTACATCCAATATAATTGTTTTTCCATAGAACTCCGAGGATGCAAATAAATGTTACGAAAGGTTGGCCAATAAATGCATGTTAAATTCAATAATTAATTGCTTTGATTATTAAACCAAAAAAGTGTTCGATTCAAAATATAATTTAATATCAATACTTCCCATATTGCTGTAAAAGGTAGACATATTTAATTAGAGGAACAGGCTTCTTGGATGTCTACTAAGTTTTCATAAACGTAATATAATAAAGATGAATTACTCGAAATGAAACCTACCGATGCACAATCGATCACCATGTTCTTAGCAGACAATTCGCTGACAAACATCTAAATGCTGGATACAATCATACAGATATTATTTCTACATGTTATGACGACGACAACGACAGAGTTTTTGGGTTTCTGAATGAAGGTTTACAATATGCGACGTAGTTACTAAAGCTTTTATAAGAGATAATCACTTCGTTGATACATATTTTCAATTACAATGAATCTCTTTCGCCACCACTGATATCGTACCGTAATCAGTGGAGATAATAGCGGTGCTATCATGATGATGGTGGTACAAAAAAGGAAATAGTGGATGTCAATGGAGAATGGAGAAGCTGTCTGAATCGACACTTCAAAGAGCAGTTGTCAGTTGAAATTCGTACCGACTTAAAATCGCTGCTGGAATCCTGCTTGCCATTTGCTGACACTCATGCCAAACTTTAACTTATTGTTACTGTAATATATATGTGTAATCTATATATATACCTAACTTAAATATTAATATTCTAAGCAAATAAGTACAATCAGTATTGTTTATTGCACGTAACTTAACCCGATTTTTTATTAGTTAAGATTTTAATTCATTGTGAAATTTTACATAAATTTGTTAAAATTTATAAAGGATCCGTGATTGAGTGCTGTGTTTGAATTAAAGAGTGTTCGAAGTTTTGTTCAAGTTTTTCACTATAATCGGATATTTTTCAAACGGTAAACTTATGTTTATTTCTTAGTGTTTTGTTGAAATGGTGTAAATAGATGTGTTATTTTAAAGTGCTTTTTGTATAAAGTTATAGTTTAATTTTATCTGTTCATTTTAAGGTGGTTAAAAATATTAACCTCAGCTAATGTCAACTTAACAATATCTAGTGACAACTTTGGAATTGATGATGATGCGCAAAAATAAGCAAAATTTTAACTTCAAAACACGTTTCTTTAACAATGTTAGCGTCGTCTCTTGATGATGGGAATATTGTTGGCGAAACGTAAGTCAAAACAAGTTTAATGTTCTAGGCAGTTTTGAAAAGAATCCTCAAATTATGATTAGAATATTTGAGTATTTTTTTAAGTCAAAGAATGATTTGTCTAAACTGTAATTTATTATCATTGATGAAGGAATGCTCACAATTAAAAATCAAAAAAAGTTGACAGTATTTGCTGAAGATTTGTTAGTATTTTTAGACAATCTGAAAGTTGTTATATCAAAAATACTTTGAATATGACTCATTGTTGAATAACTTAATTAGTATTTGACCTAATTTATAGTATCCTTGAAAGAGATTGGCTTGAATAATACTTTCAAAATGGTGGCATGTCCTTAATTATTCAATATTGGGAAGATTGCTATTAAAATATTTGTTTTTAAAATGCTAATGATATAATATAAAGATTTGCTGGCCCAAAAATGCAGAATCGAATTTCAGAAGTATCTTTTTTAAATTGTAAAATGTAGTTAATTTTCAAAGTTGTTAATTTAATGGAACATTAAAATGTTCATTTTTATTCATTCCTAAATTCATGATCCAAAAGTTTTCAACTGCAAAAACCCAGTTTTGAAATTTTAAGTTCAAAATTTTCGTTTTATATTTAACATTTGATTTGTTACTCAATAAAAAATTACACTTGCTATAAAAATACATTTGAAATACCTATATTCAATTTAATTACTTTTTTTATAAATCTGACTTTAAATTCAATCTGAGATTTTAAACATTATTTACATTTGAAATTACTCACTATTAACTAGTTAAATCCAAACTCCCACGCACCGTAGGATTATTGAATAGGAAAATTTAAATTAGTCCCGCTCTTAAAAGTTGGGCACAGAACTCTTCTTTGTCTAAACAATTAATTTTCTTTTACTTTTTTCATAATCATGCCAACATTTTCAGGACTTCAAATTATATTCTTTAATTTGTACTTTTAACCCCTTAACTATATAAGATGACACACAATATACATATCACTAGAGTTAGCGCATTCTAAACATGAAAGATTATGAAACCGTGCTATCAAAAGTATATTTTTAATTAATATGACATATTCTTATGCAGCTTGAATCGAGCATAAATTATAAGGGATGTATAAGATTTCTACTTAACAACTAACATTTATTTTTCAAATGGAGGGCAAGTGCTCACCACGCTTTATAGATCTACAAATAAACGCTAATAGTATGAAAATGCTAACAAAACGCTATTGATAGGGTTTCAAGTATTATTTATTTAATTTATATGTTAGTAAAAAGGAATGCTTATGAATTATATCAACATGCGTATAAAGTTCTATGCTTTGAGTATGAAAGCTCCATAATACGTGTATCGAATGTCACTGAAAATTAGTTCAGGCATTCTGTTGCTTTTGCATAAAAAATACTTTAATTGCAACTTAGTTCCAACTTAACAAGAACGCAGCCGGATGTAAAGCAGCCTCTCCTTCAAGTTTAAGAGTCTTGTCCGTGGGTGCTCGGGGTCTCCACCACCCACAGAAAATAAATAATGGATGCTGAGCATCCCTGACTACAGGCATGCAAAAATGATTAATTGGCAATGTCATTAAAATACTTAGTGATGACCATTTGATATTCACAAATGATGCGTATAGATTTTAAAAATGCAATTATTCTGATTTCAATAAAGATTGGAACTACCATCGTCGGTGTTCAAGTGCACGCCGAAATCTCGCATTTCGTCAGTTTTTGTAAACGATCTATCAAATGACTACAAGTGGTTACCCGCGTATATTTTATAAATTTCAATGAAATTGAATTAAGGGTTTAAGAATTATGGTGAAAGCGATAGAGAAACTCACAGTTCCCATCTGCAGTAATGTAATTAGTAGTATTGAATCAATTTTTCCGAAGGAATTTAAAGCAGTATATTGTTCTATTCAGGATAGTTTAGTGTCGCTTCGTTCTTACAAATTAGAAGGTATATACAAATTAGGCGATTGAGTTTATTTTTATTGTATATGTATTTAAATTAAGTGTCCTAAAGTAACAGGCCCTTGTTATCTTCAATTAAAGTTAAACTTATTTATCCCATTAACGCACAAAATCACTTAAAAAATCTAAATATTTTCGTAAACATTTCAGTTTAGCCAGCTTGTGAAAAAATACAAAGGTTCCCCACAAGATGATAATTCTTTCCTACTACATACATTATACGCTCGCTATCCCAACTAACAAAAATCAGGAGGTTTTGGACTAGCGAAGAGTTTAATATTATATTCTAATTAAATGATATATTTTTCGAAATGATATATAAATTTACAAAATAATCTGTAATGTTTGTCTGTTTTCCACTTCTTTTTTCTAAATTGTCTCAATTATAATTTTCACTGAAATTACCAAACGGTTCGGATTAGTAAACTTGTATTGTGTTAAATATTTGAAATGAAAAGATTCTACGAATAATCAAATTTTGTTACTTTCTTTCCTGACATTTTTTTCGAAACGCAGTTTTCAAAAGAGCGCCATTTTTGCAGTAATTATCATTAATTTTATCTTACTCGAGCATCATCAAATATCCAAAAACATTCTAGATAAATGATAAAGTGCCGACATTCAAGTGACTAGGTTGATATTATATTATCTATATTATGTCATTGCCGAGAAATTGAGAGCTTAACAGACGAACCACAATAATCAAGTTTATCTCATTGATTGGACATTAATGGGTAAACATTTACAGCTACGATTTGTGATGTGACGATTGTATCGTAATTCGTATAAATGTAGGCGTAATCTTTGATATCAGTCCCATTAAAAATTGCTATTATCAGATTAGCTCACAGATGATTGGTTATTAACGGACATATTTCGTTACATCTGTTTGTTCACTACATTAAGTATATGTATTATGTTAGCTTACAATTAATACCAATGTTTTTCTTTTCCCTTTGAAGTTCATTTTCTTTTATTTGGAATTTTGAAGACTCTCTGCGAATAAATCGGGCAGAATTATTTTTGAAATAAGTCTTTTGAGTTTCAAAGGGTATTTCTAAATAAGTCGAGAATATTCAAATATTGAAGTTAGAACATTTTTGGCTGTAGGAATAATACAAAACTTTCAGTTTAAAAAATATACAAAATCAATTGTTAATTTTCGACTTTGTTACTCAGCTTTCTAAGCCAAATTTGATTTTAATTATGTATATTTTTTGTCAGCATTTATAAATTTTCGAAATACATGATATAAGAATAGATTGATGAATTTCAATTGGCTTAGCAATAGGTAGACAACTTATTAAACACTTTTAGCAAATATAAATCTACGTTCATCAGAGATAAAATTAACCTGGATACTATTTTACTACTTTATTTTCTTATTCGACATACAAGTGATATATTGATTAACCTTCACATTTAAAACAGAGAAAATTTTAATTGAAGATTTGTCACTGCTTTCCATTGTATTTATTCGCTATTTTTATGGGTCATTACAATATTTCCGGTTAGAGGCCAACACAAATCTAAATCCGGATCTGGAACTTCCACCGTGAATATGCATATTGTTGTGTAATGTGTATGCATATATATCGTATATATATAATCATATGAGCATGGCAAATAAATCTGTATTAATTGAACGCGTAAAGTGCATCCTGTCTCAATTACTGATGTATTTTATTACAACAGAGTGTTGAATGCGAGTTTGTCGCTGGTTACTCACCAGAGGTGCTAGAGCCGGACCCTTTAGCTGTAGCCCGATGTGAAAAATAATATTATCGGCCGTAGTGCCGTTCTCTATAGATAAAATTATCGACAACATATATTTTTTACCGGTATTCTGTATTATAAAAACATTAGTTAACCATTATATTATCGATACAATGATAATTGGTAAAAAATACGGTTTCTGCGACTCCACAATTATGTCGAATAAAACAATAAATATCGATTTTGATTAAAGTACAAGCTATTTATTGCAACTATTTTATGACCACATGTAATCTAATAGTTTAATTTAGGAAAAAATATAGTCTTTTAGTTAAAACGGCGATAATTTGTTTTTTTTTTTTGTTTTTGTTAAATTTAAAATTTGTCTAAATATTATGTTCGCGAGAAATCTGATAAATTCAGTATCGATTACTATTTGCTGCTATATAAATGTTGTTTGATTTTATAACAAAATATACTTGTAGAGAATTTCTGAAATTTGTAAAACCTCAAATCAAATTCAAAACACAGGAAATTATTTATCCTGCAAGAAGAAAACTCATATATTAATTGAGTGTGCTTATAAGATTTGTTAAAAGAAGTTATTATAATATAATAAATGGCAGTTTTGTTTGAGCTTTACAGTTGCAAAATATAATATTAAATTTTATAGTATCGAAATAGAAAAATCCCAACACTTTTGTCTGGTCTTACGATACATTGCTATAGACATAGAGTAAAGATAAAGCTTTAGAGCTACGATTATTCATCTGACAGTGCAACAATGCGGAATAATTGCAGGAGGTTTCTGTAAGCTTTTTGTTGTAGAGTAAACTGTTCGGATATAATTATTGAGACTGAACAGTAAATGCAGGTATGTCTTCAGTGTCAGAAAAATCGGAATGCTTTTTAACCCATTCAAAAAAAAGGTTACCAATTCGATATGTACTTATGTTTTTGTGCTTGTAATTATACGCGCGGTTATCTTAGAAACTACTAAACCAGTTTCAAGAACTGTTTCGCGGTAAATTCTCTTTCATGTAACAAAAGTTATATATTATTACGCTACGACAAATGGGCGCGATTATTTTGGAAACCTTTGGAACAATTTGGTTGAAACTTTTATGGTTTAGGAGCTAGGATAAAATATTAATTGGATTTTTACTTGATTATTATAATTCGTATTTATTAAATATATCAATCAATACTAGACCTTGGTATCCCTTAAAGGTGGTTTTATATACATGAACAAAAAGAAAGTATAAAAAACTTAACTGCGCCAGTTGATATGTTTGAGCATTTTAGGAAGATTTTGTAGAGTTCTTTTGCGCAAAATAAAAAAAAAATAATGACTTATTTTTACTCACCCGGTGCTGCATTTTTTAAACGTATCTCTCAAAATAATTTGACACACAATAGTCTTAGAAGTCATTCTTTATACGCTTATAGTTTCCATCTTACCCACAATTGAACTTCCATGTTAGTTCCAAGGGTGGCTCACTAACGTTGTTCCTACTTACCCGAAACTGTATAAAGGTCGATTTATATAAAATGTATACCTATGTATTTTTATACTAGCACGGTATTTCTAAATTGTATCATTAGACGTTATTAACGTATCGCTTAATTTTGAAATATTTCTATATTTCCAATCATAAACATTTATTTTCCAATATTTCTTCATTTATCTTAATTCTAACTCTTGTATCCAGTATCATTTTTTTTTAATTTAGAAGTTTTTTTTTTTATGAATAAAATTTTTATTCTGAAATGAATTAAAATTCTTATCTTATCTAATTTTCTAAATTTCCATTATATCTCTATATTTGCATACTTTATGAGCCTACAAAATATAAATTGTCTTTATAAATTGCCAATTTATACGCGTTGTAATAAAATTTTATGAAATTCCTTTGTAAAAAGACTAAATAGGTATAAACCACCTGTGTTTGCAAATACATCTCTTATAATTTGTGCCACCATAGCGATATTTAAATTAAGGATTTACTTGATGACATTCGTTTTGTTGTTAGAAAATAGCTTCAAGAATCTATTTTAATTTCAATGTGATTTTCAGAAAAAATCGTCTGGTGATGAGTTGACATTTCAGTTTATAGCAACTTTGTCAAGTGGCGGCGTTGGATTCTATAAATTCGTATAAAAATTATGACGGAAAAGCGAGAGGAAACAACTGGAACTGAATGCTTAGATAACGTTCTTGATTTAAATAGACACGAAAACGAAGAAATGGAACTGTCAGTTATTGCAAACATTGCTAACTCATCCAAACAAAAAAACAGCAAATCGTTAGAAGTAGAAATCCCAGATCGAGGAAGTTGGGGAAGCAAACTTGATTTCATTTTATCCGTAGTGGGATTAGCTATCGGATTAGGAAACGTTTGGCGTTTTCCATATCTTTGCTACAAGAATGGCGGCGGGGCATTTCTTATACCTTACTTCGTTACACTAATTTTAGCCGGTATACCGATGTTCTTTATGGAGCTTGCATTAGGACAAATGCTTACAATCGGTGGTTTAGGAGTCTTCAAAATTGCACCTATATTCAAGGGTCAGTTACCTTGCCATTAAATATTGCTAAAATCATTATTCCGAATTTTTTAAATAAGTTTTTTTTGAATAATTTAGTTTTGTTTCACATTAATTCATATTTGAATAATCAAATTGTCGGAGTATTAACGCCTTCTAATTTCATGCGTGTTTACAGGTATCGGTTATGCAGCAGCTGTTATGTCATGTTGGATGAACATTTATTACATTGTCATTTTAGCTTGGGCGATATTTTATTTTTTCATGTCACTCAGGGCAGGTAAATTAATACGATATTTCAACAAATCCAATTAGGTCATCACAGATATTGCATAAATATAATTTTTGTAGATGTACCATGGAGAACTTGCAACAATTACTGGAATACAAAAACATGCGTGAATCCTTATGATCGCAAAAATTTGAAATGTTGGCCAGATCCTGAAAATACTTTGGCAAAAATATGTGCAGTTAATCAGTATAATATCACGTCTTCAGATTTGACTGATCCAGTAAAAGAATTTTGGGAGTAAGTATAGTATTCTTACTCCAAAATCTTTAATCGACACATACTTGGATATCTGTAGAATAACTTCTTCTTTTGATTCAAATCCACGAAAACATGCCTACGATTTCGTGGAAATTCACTTCATTATCAAATATTTAATAATTTATCTCAAATTTCATTGAAACTGATTCAGAATTTTGTTTTGAAATTTATGGGAATCTGTCCGAGAACGCCGTGAGAATCTGTATGTTTTCCTAAATGGAATTGCTGCTTCATTTTTTAAATAGGGAAGATGGCGTTATAGCAACCAATACCATAACCATTTATTGATTGTTTTAGACGTCGTACTCTCCAGATTTCTGAAGGTATTGAATACGTTGGAAGTTTACGGTGGGAATTAGCTGGAACTTTGTTGTTGGTTTGGATCATATGTTACTTTTGTATATGGAAAGGTGTAAAGTGGACCGGAAAAGTAGTATACTTTACGGCTCTGTTTCCATACGTTTTACTTACAATTCTTTTGATACGTGGCGTTACTCTACCAGGAGCTATGGAAGGCATAAAATTCTACATCAGTCCGAATTTATCTAAACTGAGAGAATCTGAAGTGTGGATTGATGCAGTCACACAGATTTTCTTTTCGTATGGTCTAGGTTTGGGAACACTTGTTGCTCTGGGAAGTTACAATAAATTTACAAATAACGTTTACAAGTACGTAAATATTTTTCATTACATTGTAAAACCAAACATTAAAATAATAAACATTTTAAAAATGACGATGCTTACGAAAATTAGTTGTTTCGAAATTAATTAATATCTTAAAGCAAACTATGTTTTCTTAATTTTCAGAGACGCTTTAATTGTATGTTCAGTTAATTCAAGCACAAGTATGTTTGCTGGGTTTGTAATATTTTCTGTGGTTGGATTTATGGCTCACGAACAGCAGAAACCTGTGGCTGAAGTGGCAGCTTCAGGTAAGATATCATTTCATCAAAAGTGTGATGATTTAGGTCATTTATCCTGCATATCTTTCATTTAACTTATCCTGGAGTATTTCGTTCTTTGGCTGTATAATATGTCTCTCATGATATTTCGAGTTCTAACATAGAATCAGATCTTAATATCTATCTTCTAATTTTTTTCGTAAAGAACTTAAAATACGCTATTTATCTCAGGTCCGGGTCTTGCATTTTTGGCGTATCCATCTGCAGTTTTGCAGCTTCCTGGTGCACCGCTATGGTCATGTCTATTCTTCTTCATGTTACTTCTAATTGGGTTGGATTCTCAGTTTTGTACAATGGAAGGTTTTGTTACTGCGGTAATAGATGAATGGCCTCATTTGTTAAGACGGCGAAAAGAAATATTTATAGCAATCGTCTGTATCCTTTCGTATATAGTTGGGTTATCATGTATATCCCAGGTAAGATACTCATAAATTATCTAGTAGATTCGAAAAAAAAGGACAACTCAACTGATGTGTACTTTTTTAGGGCGGAATGTACGTCTTTCAAATTCTGGACTCTTATGCAGTGAGTGGATTTTGCTTGCTATTTTTGATATTTTTCGAATGCATCGCTATCTCATGGTGTTTCGGCGTAAACCGTTTCTACGACGGTATCAAAGAAATGATTGGTTATTATCCAATAATGTGGTGGAAATTATGCTGGACTGTGACAACTCCTGCAATATGTATAGTAAGTTTACATTGAATGTCATATTTTATTTTTCCCTTTCTGTTTTTTTTATATAATTATTTGCATGGTAATGATCATGTCTTCAGTGAACAGTAATCTAATTTATAACATTTTTGATTAAATGTTTTTATGTACCTTACACCAAGATTTTAATTATAAATAAAAATGATAAAGGGTCCACTTTTGCTATTGTAACAAAAAATGATCTTATTAAATGTAATGTATGCTCATTCGAAGACTAATTTTGAATATGAAATCAGGTTTATTTAATTTTTTCTACCCAGAATCTGAAGACGATCCTACTGAATCGAAACTTGAATCACAATAAAGAAAACAGATTATAGACGCTTGACAGATAAATACAATTAATAATACACTGTTTAGCATACGAACGCGTAACTTTTCCGTATTCAATTAAATTTTAAGATTTATTATTTTATTTTAGGGAACATTTATTTTTAATATTGTGCAATGGACGCCAGTGAAATATTTGGATTATTCATACCCTTGGTGGTCGCACGTTTTGGGGTGGTTTACAGCTCTCACTTCAATGTTGTGTATCCCTGGGTACATGATCTACATCTGGTATGCTACTCCAGGTGATAGAGATACGGTAAGTTTATGAAAATTCGTGAAAATAATTTAGAAAAAATTTAAGTAATTTCTCCTGCATTACTCAGTATTATATACGTACTTAAATCTCTTTGATATGAAAATTTGCGCAAAGAAAATTATTCGACTTATCGGAAAAATAGGAATCTTTATGTAGTCGGTAAAATACTGAACTAGAGTTTTAAAATAATACAGTTTTCTCTATCATAGTTTATGTTATATAATAATGTATTCTATCAACGATAAATATAAAGAGTCTTCAGCAACAGCAGAATGATCGAGAATTGGTACATCTACCCTACAATAAATACATTTACATGGGTTCATACTATTTTGGTGAAGATACGTTGATATAATATGTATCACATCTTCAAAAAAATTACACGTGTAATCGTAAGTTTAACTTTTTTTAGAAAATTCGTCTTCTTGTTCGAATAGACGATGATGTTCCAACAGTAAGAGCCAAAATGCAAATAGACGCACAAAAAGCGGCGCAAAAAGCAGCACAGCAAGCCGTCGCTGTGTAAATCTGTACTGTTTATTTTATCGTAAAGTTTGTTAACTGTGCTTATTTGCGATTAGGTACATGATAAGTTGTCGAATGTCGACATAATATTATTAAAAAACATATAAAATTTATACACGTACATTAGTAAAATAACTTGATTCAATTTAAACCGTACTTTGATAACATGAGAAAATTTCTTTATAAATTATTATAGTTCAAGTTTAGATATTTCCAAATTTCATTTTATTCTGATAATATTCGGTTCACCAGAAAAAATAATACCCAGATAAAAATTTAAATACTTTAAATGTGTTTTGAAGAAACTATTCATGCTTTATAGTTTCCCATTTTCGTAACACTTTAAATGATACTGTAGTTCAAACCAATGCGTAAATTTTATGCTGCACTATTTGGGTCTTTTGGACCTCACAAAACGTAATTTATCATCATAAATTACTTATACCTACTAACATATTTTAAAATTGACAGTCTTAATTGACAATTTTTTATTTATTTTTTTTTATTTTGCAATCGTTAATTTCTGTTTTATTTATTTTTCCTTGTAAGTTTAATAGTAAGACAATTGGTGTTCGAAAAATTAATGATCCTGAAATATAATTATCGAACCAAGAAAAAAATTACCCAGGAAAATTTCCTTTGAATGAACGTTTAGACAGTGGCGTAATTAAAAATGTTATTCTTCCCGCAAGCATTTTAGTCCCCTCTGGTTTAGAAAAATTAAAGTCTAAACTCTAAGCAATTAGCGTTTTGAAAATTTCAATAAATCTATTCTATATATAAAGAATGAGTTATTGAACTCCTTAACCTCGCTCCCCGCACGGTTTTGAAATGGTTACGTCACTGCTTTCAGATAGAAACTGTGCTAATAAAATGGAGTAATACTGAACTATTACCTGTTTTGTATAAATAATACACATTATATGTATTATGTAAAATACCTGTTTTTATTATCATTAGGTATTATTGATATTATAAAATTATAATCTATTGTATATTAAATAATCTAGAGTAGCTTCTTTAGTCATTTTAACGACAATTTTTCAACTTTGCAAACATAAGTAAACACTGTATTAAGAATACGTCGGGGGCGAACGGACTAGAGGGCTTTAGTCTTGGGCCCCCAACTGTCAAGGGCCCCTTAAAAATTGAATTATTATAATACATTTTTGGTACTTTTTCATCAACAATGAGCACTTATCGTATAGTAAAAAATACTTAATATTAATGGTTATCATTATCCATAAATGACTTTTGGCAATTTTTTGTAGAATTTTGACAATGTTTTGGATAAATTTGTTGTATAATTTATTTGGTCAAATCACAAATTTCCAACCTTGAATTTGATGTTAAAAAATGAACCCCAATTGAACAAAAATCTGACAAAAAGTGGGCCTCATTCGACATCAAGAAGCACTAAGCTCCGAAAAAACTAGATCCGCCCCCTGAGTACCTACTGTTCATACAAAAATGCAAAGCTATTTAATGCGACAAAAAGTTCAGAATGTTCCAGCAGTACATGCGGTTTAAAGAAATGTATTAATTAATCATTATTAAAAAACTAAAATAGCAACGTCTTAGTGTCGGTTTCCAGCTAAAGCCTGGCGTCCACCGTCAATGAAACTGCTGCCGTTATTGCTCTAAATAAAATAAATTGAAATAATAGTTGCTGGGCTTTTCATAAAGTTTCTTGTTTACTGCGAGTCAATAGTTATGCCGCCGGTAGAAGAACAACCCAACTAACTGTGGCTTATTTTTTTTTAATATTGTCTGACTGTTGGTTCACACAAGAGTCTGCCGATCACAGGATGAGAGATGCTTCGGAGATATACGATTGCACGAACACATCTCGTGGCGTTTTTTAACGAACTTCTCACCACGCAAAAAACGCCATCTCGCACCAGAATCCTAAGGGCTCCTACGCACTAGCGGTTAACCGCAGGGGCGGCAAACCGCGCAGCTAGCCGCTTTTTCAGTTTAATATGCAACCGCCTGTG
Organism: Venustoraphidia nigricollis; assembly: GCA_034508555.1. NCBI lineage: Eukaryota > Metazoa > Arthropoda > Insecta > Raphidioptera > Raphidiidae > Venustoraphidia > Venustoraphidia nigricollis. The sequence continues at coordinate 5,808,341 of JAVRKA010000022.1, read as the reverse complement.
ATTGTACGCACTTAACCGCCACAAAATTTCAACCGCGGCGGTTGAATGGAGAGCTGCGGCCCGCTTCGCGGCTGGCCGCCATCCTGTTTATATGCACTGGCGATTCAGTTTGCGGCGAGCCGCCGATGAGTTTATGCGTGAGTTGCGCAGCCATGAATTTCGACACAGAGAAATTCATTGTTGAAATTCAACAACGAAAAGCTATTTGGAATCTTCAGTTCTTGAAAACAACTTGTGAACTGGCCAAATTCGTTGCGTGTTTCTAGTAAAGGATGAATCCAGTATCTTTTTTTATTTTTCTTTCGTTGTTTTCGGGAGTAAAAATAAATAACACAAGCTATCTCGACGGCGTCCATTTCGTTTATGAGCCACGCGCCTTCGAGGGGTCCAACCGCTTTACGCGGTTTCATCGCGGCTGACCGCTATGGCGGCCAATCGCGAAGAAACCGCGTTAAGCGGTTGGACCGCTCAAACGAACCGCCTAGGCGGCCAATCTCTAGTGCGTAAGGGGGCTAATACGAGTAACTCTGTCCTGCGATATATGTTCATGCATCTTCGGGGCGTCTCAACCTTTGATCGCTAAACTTATTCTCTAGTTGTAGCATAGCGCAGTCTGTACGATGTAGGTAGTACACGACAGGCTAATGTTATTGGTATGAATAGACATGAACATTGACTAGGCATTAAAAAATATTATTGAAATCTAATTAAATAGGGATAAATAATTAACTTTAACTGATAATGTATACTTTCGCAATTTTCGGTAATTTATTCTATTAGTTTGTTATGCCAATTTAAATTTATTTATTAGTGTTTTAATAATGTTTTTATTTTAAATGTTGTTGCTAATTATTTAATCTCCCACGTTTTGAACGTGGCAATTTTTTATCATACACCGACAATGATAAAAAATAATTTATATTTACCTACCTGCTTTTGTAGATCATATATTTTTTGTTTTAAAATATTTATATACATCAATCTGGTTTTTTTTTATATTATACGTCAAACTTTTGTCAACACATGTGTCAAATAATTTATTTTAAAATCATTTTTCATATCAACTGAAAATAGTAGAATAGTTTTAATAAATTAAAACTTTTTAGTATAGCAGAATTTTTAATACTTAATTTTAATTTATTTTTACGTTGCATTAAACAAATTGTATATGTGAAAGTTTAAAAAATAAAATATTTAAAGAATGTTCTTTTTTAATAACTGCACCTTGACTTCTTTCAGCAATATTTTCATTTTAATTACATGAACTTGTGAACATGCAATTCGAATCATCAAACTACTATGTTCCATCCAAGTGTGTAGGCTTTCATGGCCGGAGTTGCAAAATTTCTTGGCTTCTGAACTTTTCAGAGTCTTTCTTTTTAACGACGGTTAGATGGCTTTTATTCAGTCGTAAAAAAGAAATTTAAAAAATTTTATTTTTAGGAATGTATTAATACAAAATTAGAACATTGTTAAATGTAGGTACAAATATCTCATTTTCTTACATTTTACAACAATAAATTTTACAATTTAATACAGAAATAAATAAACATCTGAACTTTGAAACAAACTGGTCAAATATATTGTACAGCAAGGCCCCACTTAACGCGAAAGATACGTTCCAATAAGTTCCTGCGCTATACGAGGTCATCTTAATACGTAGATAATAGACATAAGTGAAACAGAACCGAGAATAGGAAAATTTGTTAGTTATTTTGTTTAATTTTGTAACATTTATTGTTAAATATTTTTTTATCACATCGACAAATTATAGATTTTTGTTCATAAAACATTTATGAAAATCAAATAAAAATCAAGAGTAAGAAGTTAAGTTTGTGATGACGAAGGTATTTTGTTTTTTGTGAAGAAGTGATCTAATGTCGTTTGCCTTATTCTGTTTCGTTCAGCAAGCTGTTGTTGATAACAAGATATTGCATCAATGATACTTCATCTTGCCTTTGAACTTTTATCAACATTTAAATCATTTTGTATAAACTGGTCCATAATTTACATTATAATGGCTAGAATTAGTTTTTTAAAAACCGCGAAATACTGAAACAGCGTTAAGCAGAGCAGTGTTAACAGAGGCCTTACTGTACTTGAAAACAAAAATTAAACTATGAACATAAACTAATAAGTTATCTTATACAGTGTAAACTCCATGTAACGTCACTCGATTTAACGTCAAACTCCCTAAAACGTCGAAATTACTCGACTTTGGTTGGTTTGCCTTGTTGTCCATACAAATGATACACTCAAAGTAGTATTACACCGATTCTAAATAACGACCATATGTCATTATAAAGCAAATAATTTCGGTTACTTATAAAGCACCTACTGTTTGTAGGTACTTCTAAGTAGTCGAAATTGATAAGAACTGCAGCTTTATAGTGTAGCTCGTATTTACCTTGACTGTCGGCATCATACGTACCGAATTAAAATACTGGCATAGGAACAGACGAAGATAACAGATTTTACGCAATAAGCGTTGTTATTTGTGTTAATAGTAATGTTTGTTTTTAAATTTTATGCGTTATTATTAAATAATACTATAATAGTAAAACAATATTGATTTTTCTTTCTCTCCATATAACGACAACTCTCTATAACGCCAGAAAATGCGCAGTCCCTTCAGCGTCGCTATATAGAGTTTACACTGTATATTATATAATAAATAAAAAACAAAAGATAATATTAAATAAACCGCAATTGATTTTTGAAAATTAAATGACCACATGGAAACAGTAGCTTCTTTTCAACCTAGAAAATAAGCATATTGTTGTATCAATTGGTGAAATTGATTTTATTAATTTACGTAAATAATTTAGAGTAACACTTTGCTTACGTTAATAAACGTCAAAAGATGTTTAGTGTTCTTTCTTGTCTTTCTTCTTGCGTTTCTTCTTCTTATCACTGCTCAAAGTTTCCTGTTTCTTCACAATGCAAACTCTACAATACCAATCTTCATTGTCATCAGGAGGAACTTGAATTCCCACGCAGACCCTATAACCAAATAAAAAATAACAATCTAGGAGGACAAAGTATACTGAAAATCTGTAAATGTTTGTACATTTCAAGCCATATTTTGAATCAGCTATTTTATAAAACTAAATCCTGAAGATTTGTGACCTGAAGTGTTATCCACTGCTTCAAAAACACGCCGATCCGCTTTTACAAAAGGTATGCTAGGCAGTGTTCGACTTGGCGAGTGCACTGCCGTGTACTCTGATATATTGTTGTAACAAACATAAGTACCAAATTATTAATATTGCTTACCAATGATACCAAGCATCACAATCATCACAGCCAATCATTGGGCTACCATCATCTTGACTGCCGCAAGCAGGGCAGATCCATACCTTATTGCCATCTTTATCCTAAAAACATAACTCATAGATTAAGTATTATAAATATACATGAAAAAAAAAACGATATTATAATATTAGGTTGTCCGTACAACAAAATTATTCTTAATCTGAACATTTTATGGAACTAATCATTTCTTATTCTTGAGTCATCTTAAATATGTTTTCATTATTTTAATTAAATCACCAACCTGGCAAAACAGCACAATATTAAATGATTAATATCTACACTGACTAATTTTGAAAAATAAATACTGTCAAGTAGAAAAATACACCGAGGTCAAAAAAAAAAAAAGTGCAGCAAGATTTTATTTTGTTTGATGATTAATACCTTTTGACCAATGTTATTTCGTTTTTTTTTTGTCAATACTGACATGGTATATTTTGTTTTAAGTTAAAATTCCGATTTTTTTCTTAACACAGGACATTTATAAACCGATAATGTAAATGGCTTGTGTCTAAAAAACGGGATTTAAAACAAAATACAGAAAGTTTGATGGGATATTCGCCCTTTTTTATAGAAAAACACATAAAAATCGGTTTACCCGTTCAAAAGTTTCATAACAAATAAAATCTTGGTGCGCTATTTTTTTGTCCGTCAGTTTATTTTCGATACGAGACATGCACAAGTCAACCTTATCGAGGAAAATTTCATTTGTATTATTCATTCAATATGAAAAAAATGAGAGATGAATGAAAATGAAACAAAAGTCCACCCACACATAAAAAGCATAAATAATGATAAAAGACTAATATCAGTTTTTTCTGTTCTTATTTGAAAGTCTTCCATTCAATATTAAATGCATTTTAAATTTACATCATAAAAACTCAGTAACTGACAAAGATTTTAAGTCAATTTATACTATGTTAGAACGGCTAAATGTCATTTTTTAAGCATTAGTAACAATTCGAACTAAACATATAAATATTTCAACTTCAGTTTATTCTTACAAAATACTAGTAAAACAACATATTTTTTAATAAATAAGTATGCACTAAACTTATATCACCTTAGAGTTTGAATTGTTTAGATACTACAAATCACGAACTAGTGATTATCCTAGGCTATAATTAGATTTACTAAATGATCCTCCAGGAAACTAGATTACTTGGAAGTTCTTGTAACAAACTAAGGTCACGTATAAATGTATTTACATGCATTTATATGAGAGATCTCAGTTTATTACCATATAATTAGATTAATCCTTTTCGTGAAAAACACCGGCACGCAAAAACTTACCGTAACAGAGGCGGAAGGTCCTGGTTTATTTGATGGCTTTGTTTCGGCAACTGATATTGGTAATGTCGGATTTCCTGCGTTGGAAGCTGCTTTATTAGTACTACCTCTCGGTCGGCCTGGCCCCGCCGTTGTTTTTGGTGTAATCGCCTTTTGTACAGTGTCCTTTTCTTCTTCTGTTGCACAACAGGTAATGTTGGTACAACACAAATTATTTACAAAAGCTCATATTAGCACAAAACTTTTAAACGCAATGACTACACAACGACGACACTGTAAGCTTTCCTTAATTAAGGCGGCCATTCACGCAACGTGTTATATGCAAGGTTAATGACATGTTTGTCATACTTGTTTTCTAAAAACTGTATGACATACAAGCATTGCACACGCAAATAAAAATCGTCAACTGTATCTACATAATTGCAAATTCTAAAAACACGTATCGTATACTCTTACCAATATTTTTAATATCATGCTGAGACTATAATCTATTACCAAGTTTCAGAAAATCCGTCTCAAAAATATTCCAAAGATTCGAAATTGGTAGTTAAAAACTTTTCAGTAGTGATATAAAAAAATAATTATCGGTTAATTAACCGGTAAAATATCTATTTAAATAACAGCGGTAATTTATTTTAAATTACAGTGGCTATTTATTATTATTATACAAGGTTCCGCGGTAAGTTTTGCGCATGTTTGTAATTTTTGGTCGAGATTTTAGTTTTATTAACAATATCTATATTATAAATATTTTAGAGGAATTAGGATCAAAGAAATAAAAGACAAATTATTATTTCACAACGTTTCGTATTAATATTAATACTTCATCAGGTGATCTAAAATAAAATAACAAGACAATTTAACAATCAATAATAAAACAAATAAATAAATATTAAACATACCTTAATTAATTGTCTCAATAACTAAATTTAATTCAATTATCTTGTTATATTATTTTAAATTATCATAACAAATCAAAATTTAAGATATTACAATTCATACAGAATGACAATTTGTTTTATAATAAATAAACAAATAAACAGTTTATATTAATCACAATAGTTACGTAGTAACTAATTATTATATAAAATTTCATTACTATAATTTTATATAATTATGCGTCAATCTCAGTCATTATATTAAACTTTATATTTTCAAATATCAATTTAATTTCATTATTAATAACATAAATAATAATTTAAGTTATCTTTATCAACTTTTTATATTTATCCAAAATACCATTATATAAACAACTTAAGTTATTAGTGTCAGTTTTTAAATTTATTGAATCGTTCAGATAAATCCAGATCATTTCACTTATGTTCCTTTTGAATTGATTAGACTCTATATCTAATATTTTAACTTTATCAAATTTAAAAGTATGTCCTGTACTAAAATGATGTTTTGCCAAGGCAGTATGTTCCATTTTCAACATGTTTACGTTTTTGCAATCTATTTGATGTTGATATAATCTATTTTTTAACCATTGTTTAGTTTGTCCAATGTATACTTTATTGCATTCGCATGGAACACAATAAATTAATTCAGAATTACGGCCTTGGTCATCTTTATCTTTCAATTTTGAATATATTGATCCTATAGTTTTAAAATTATAAAAAGTTGGTCTCCAATCAGTGTTAAAGAAAATTCTGGATATATCACCTGATAGTCCTTTAATATATGGAAATTTAAAATAATATTTATTATGTTTCAATTTGACTATTTTTTGATTACGTTTGAACTTATCAATACATAAATTAATAAATTTAGGAGGATAATTATTTTTGTCTAGTATATGTTTTACTTTTAAGATATTATCATTATGATAAATTTCATGACTGAGATTGATTGCGCGGTGGAGAAGACCAATTGCTACTGAAATTTTCTGTGATATTTGATGGTTTGATGTAAAATTCAATAGTCTCCCTGAACTTGTACGTTTGGAGAACCAATTTGTTCTCAGACTACCATCCTCTTGTCTGATAACCATGACATCTAAAAATGGTAATTTGCCATCTACTTCTATTTCTATAGTGAACTGGATCCTTTTTTCCACTTTATTAAAATAACTTAGTAAATTGTCAACTTCGTTTTTAGGTACAGCCATGATTGTGTCATCAACATATAATTTTAAAAAAATTAATTTAAACGGTAAAATATTAGTCACTTCATCTAGAATATATTGCATCACTAAGTTAGCTAATGCTGGACTAGCAGGACCTCCCATGCTAGTGCCATCAAGTTGTAGATATATCTCATTAAGAAAACTAAAATATCCTAGTTCGAAGCAGCTATTAATAATTCGTAACAAACAATTTTTATTCATGTTAACTTTTGTTTTAAAAACATCCCATTTTTCATTAATTATTTTTTCAACTAACTGTTTTGGAATATTTGTGAACAAAGAAACAACATCAAGGGATACCAAAATATAATTATCAGGTAGTCTAACAGTCATTATGAATTCAACGAATTCAGTCGAATTTTTTATGTTGTAATTATTATTTGTAATTATTTTTGACAATGTAGTATGAACGAATTTTCCTAATTTATAACTTGGGGACTTGATTGAGCTGACAACTGGTCTTAATTTACATCCTTCTTTATGTACCTTACGTAATCCGTAAATTTTCGGAGAGACAGCATTATATGTTTTCAGTGATTTGCTTTTTATCTTATCAATCGCACCTTCATTTTCTAAGTATTTAACAATATTATTTGCCAAGTCTTGGAATTTTTTCGTCGGGTCTTTGTTAATCTTTTTGTAAATTTTATCATCACTTAACATGTCATTCATTGTCGTAATATATTCGTCTTTTTTCATAATTACAGTACTGCCTCCTTTATCTGCTTTACCTATAATCAAACTATTATTGTCTTTAAGGAATCTCATTGTTTTCTTCATATCTTTATTTAAATCATTTAAATTATTGTTGTTATTAATCTTAGGTTTATTAAAAAAATTAGTGATGGTGTTGATGACTTTCAATCTATAGTTATTCCTTATGTTTTCAACTACTTTTGGATTTTCATCTTCAATTTCTATTCTTGATATCCCATATTCTACATCTTTAATTACTGTCGGTATTGATATTTTTTCTTTAGAAAATGGGATACCCACTTTAGGTGACAAACTTAAGATCCTTATGACATAATTGGGAAGTTGAACATCTGAATAATTGTAGATTACTTTCATTTCTTGACTTTTTGGAACAATTTCATAACTATTTTCGTGTAACTGGTTCACTTTTCTAATATTTTTATTTTTAACTTCTACGAACAATTTATTATATCTTGATTTATTAATATCGGAGCATTTATTATATATATGTGATGGCAACATATTTATTAGTTCATGTTTTATTTGCTGTAACCTAGTTTCTAATTTATTCAATTTCCATATAGTTATTTTAATTTCAAGTTTCAAAATTGATTCTCTAAATTTCTGCAATATTAAATTTAATATTGCAGAAATTTAGAGAATCAATTTTGAAACTTGAAATTAAAATAACTATATGGAAATTGAATAAATTAGAAACTAGGTTACAGCAAATAAAACATGAACTAATAAATATGTTGCCATCACATATATATAATAAATGCTCCGATATTAATAAATCAAGATATAATAAATTGTTCGTAGAAGTTAAAAATAAAAATATTAGAAAAGTGAACCAGTTACACGAAAATAGTTATGAAATTGTTCCAAAAAGTCAAGAAATGAAAGTAATCTACAATTATTCAGATGTTCAACTTCCCAATTATGTCATAAGGATCTTAAGTTTGTCACCTAAAGTGGGTATCCCATTTTCTAAAGAAAAAATATCAATACCGACAGTAATTAAAGATGTAGAATATGGGATATCAAGAATAGAAATTGAAGATGAAAATCCAAAAGTAGTTGAAAACATAAGGAATAACTATAGATTGAAAGTCATCAACACCATCACTAATTTTTTTAATAAACCTAAGATTAATAACAACAATAATTTAAATGATTTAAATAAAGATATGAAGAAAACAATGAGATTCCTTAAAGACAATAATAGTTTGATTATAGGTAAAGCAGATAAAGGAGGCAGTACTGTAATTATGAAAAAAGACGAATATATTACGACAATGAATGACATGTTAAGTGATGATAAAATTTACAAAAAGATTAACAAAGACCCGACGAAAAAATTCCAAGACTTGGCAAATAATATTGTTAAATACTTAGAAAATGAAGGTGCGATTGATAAGATAAAAAGCAAATCACTGAAAACATATAATGCTGTCTCTCCGAAAATTTACGGATTACGTAAGGTACATAAAGAAGGATGTAAATTAAGACCAGTTGTCAGCTCAATCAAGTCCCCAAGTTATAAATTAGGAAAATTCGTTCATACTACATTGTCAAAAATAATTACAAATAATAATTACAACATAAAAAATTCGACTGAATTCGTTGAATTCATAATGACTGTTAGACTACCTGATAATTATATCTTGGTATCCCTTGATGTTGTTTCTTTGTTCACAAATATTCCAAAACAGTTAGTTGAAAAAATAATTAATGAAAAATGGGATGTTTTTAAAACAAAAGTTAACATGAATAAAAATTGTTTGTTACGAATTATTAATAGCTGCTTCGAACTAGGATATTTTAGTTTTCTTAATGAGATATATCTACAACTTGATGGCACTAGCATGGGAGGTCCTGCTAGTCCAGCATTAGCTAACTTAGTGATGCAATATATTCTAGATGAAGTGACTAATATTTTACCGTTTAAATTAATTTTTTTAAAATTATATGTTGATGACACAATCATGGCTGTACCTAAAAACGAAGTTGACAATTTACTAAGTTATTTTAATAAAGTGGAAAAAAGGATCCAGTTCACTATAGAAATAGAAGTAGATGGCAAATTACCATTTTTAGATGTCATGGTTATCAGACAAGAGGATGGTAGTCTGAGAACAAATTGGTTCTCCAAACGTACAAGTTCAGGGAGACTATTGAATTTTACATCAAACCATCAAATATCACAGAAAATTTCAGTAGCAATTGGTCTTCTCCACCGCGCAATCAATCTCAGTCATGAAATTTATCATAATGATAATATCTTAAAAGTAAAACATATACTAGACAAAAATAATTATCCTCCTAAATTTATTAATTTATGTATTGATAAGTTCAAACGTAATCAAAAAATAGTCAAATTGAAACATAATAAATATTATTTTAAATTTCCATATATTAAAGGACTATCAGGTGATATATCCAGAATTTTCTTTAACACTGATTGGAGACCAACTTTTTATAATTTTAAAACTATAGGATCAATATATTCAAAATTGAAAGATAAAGATGACCAAGGCCGTAATTCTGAATTAATTTATTGTGTTCCATGCGAATGCAATAAAGTATACATTGGACAAACTAAACAATGGTTAAAAAATAGATTATATCAACATCAAATAGATTGCAAAAACGTAAACATGTTGAAAATGGAACATACTGCCTTGGCAAAACATCATTTTAGTACAGGACATACTTTTAAATTTGATAAAGTTAAAATATTAGATATAGAGTCTAATCAATTCAAAAGGAACATAAGTGAAATGATCTGGATTTATCTGAACGATTCAATAAATTTAAAAACTGACACTAATAACTTAAGTTGTTTATATAATGGTATTTTGGATAAATATAAAAAGTTGATAAAGATAACTTAAATTATTATTTATGTTATTAATAATGAAATTAAATTGATATTTGAAAATATAAAGTTTAATATAATGACTGAGATTGACGCATATATAAAATTATAGTAATGAAATTTTATATAATAATTAGTTACTACGTAACTATTGTGATTAATATAAACTGTTTATTTGTTTATTTATTATAAAACAAATTGTCATTCTGTATGAATTGTAATATCTTAAATTTTGATTTGTTATGATAATTTAAAATAATATAACAAGATAATTGAATTAAATTTAGTTATTGAGACAATTAATTAAGGTATGTTTAATATTTATTTATTTGTTTTATTATTGATTGTTAAATTGTCTTGTTATTTTATTTTAGATCACCTGATGAAGTATTAATATTAATACGAAACGTTGTGAAATAATAATTTGTCTTTTATTTCTTTGATCCTAATTCCTCTAAAATATTTATAATTTATTAACATCAAAAGGATCTGATTATACATTTTTCAAAATATCTATATTATTATAAATGCATTATTTAATTAATTCTTTCGATTCTACTGTTTTTTTTTATATAGAAAATAACACGCTCAGCTGCTAAGGCTATATGCGTGGTAGGTAATAAGTTCGTTAATGTTAGCTATTATTCTACTGTTGAAAACTGCTTTATTGTTTAGTTTATTGTTGTTATAAGAAACAAAAACCGGAAGCCGGCATTTTGTTTTATAGATAGTCGGTTAATTAACTGGTAGATTATGCGGTCAAAATGGTTACTATCAAAAATAACCGGTAATTTTACATCACTACTTTTTAGATTTCATTTTAAAATTAAAAAAAAAAACCTTTTTAGTGAGAACGAAATTTTTCTACTATAAATTTGAATCTATGGTCACTATAGATTTGTTGCAATCGAGCGCATATAGAGTATCATCGTTTAGAAAGAAAGTAGTAAGGTGTGGAATCTGCGTACCAAGAAGAGTGGGAAAAGCGGTCAGTAGCGACATAATTTGTTATTTCAGGGGTAACCATAGGCTTTATCTGTACTCTCAATAGTGCGTCTCGACTAGCGACGAACAACTCCATAGCACCATCCCTTGTTAAAAAACGCGGTTGTGAACTACTATTTTTTCCAAAACGATATTACTCTACTTACATTGTACCCGCAACCTCATTAGTTATCTACTTTAAAAAATATACTAGTTTGCTAGTAAACCATGCTTTTTGTGGTCTAAGTTGCGATTAGTACAGTTAGAAGAAAGATACTATCTAGTGTACACGGATATTTCACATATCTATCAAATAAACAACTTCAGTGAATATCAAATTGTAAAAAACGTAATGTAGTGAACTTTTTAGCTTAGTTTCAAACATTTGGCGGCAAAACGACTTTTGTGGAGGGAATGACTTATGAAGGTTTATATTATAATTCTAGAGTACTCAACATGCAAATTTACAATTTTGGGGGGCTTGACGCTACTTTGGAGAGAGGACTTAGCCTTCCTCAGAGCCTCTCCCCCCCAACAGCGTACTAATATGCACTGATTCAACGAACTACTTAAATTAGCTGTTTCTGGTTTCAGAATTAGCTAGTTGCCGATCCAACCACTTGTTCATCTATGGTTAACAAAACGCAATACAAACGAAACTAAACCGACCACGTGTTTGTTTCTTGAGTTGCGATGGTCGGGTGGGATAATCGAAAGGCAGCATGTGTATGTGTTTATTCTTATTGAGAATTAATATAGTTGGGTCTGATGTGTCCGTTATTAAACTAGCAGTTTTTCGCAATTTATTGTGAGGTCGCAAGAGTCCGGTCTACCGTTTTTTGGTAAACTTGTTAACGAAAACACCTAGTTTTTTAACTAGTTGACATGACACGTTACGATTTCGTTTGGTTAGTGCTAAAATCATCAATTATCCACCGCTATTTTGTAGTAAAATAAAAACATGATTGAATGAAATAAGTCAACAATTTGATAGAAAGTGTTTGCAATATTAAAAGTATGTGTGAACCAAAAGGCAAAAACAGATCTACACTTTAAAAAGCTTCATTCAACGTCATTAGTTTCTGTGGCCAGGTTATGACCGGTTAGATTCTTTCGTGAAATATCATGAATATCTAATTCATTGAAACGTTACATAATGTGGTTTTATTTGACATAAAACATTTACTACTACTACAGTCGTAATTTTAACTTGCACTTGAGAGGTACAGTGAGCGGTTGTGTTCAGTTGAAAAATATTCACAGTAATTATAGTGCTGTAATATAGTCAGACGTATATTTAGTGAACTAAAGACCAGTGTGACAGAAATGCCATTGATAAAAAACAATAAATAAATAATACAGAAAACGTTTTTTTCTTGTTGTACTAATGTATACTGTTTCATCTTTTATCGCGTATTCAAAATCAGTGTATGACTTCGAGGAAGAGTTAAATTTCAAAATTCTGCCATCATTCAATTTTTGAAAAAGCCCAAATCACAATTCGTCAGCAAAGAATTTGTATGGTGAGTAATTTTATTTGAAACAATTTCTTTAGTGGTTTATATCTAATACTTTTTTACAAATTTAATTATGTAATTATGTACTGCCATTTGAGAAATATTTTATAGCAATTACCAAATCTACTGATAAATATGATTTTAAATTGGCATTTATGTTACTTCAAAAATTACAGTTCATTCGACCTATCGAAAAATAGCTAAGTCTCTATTTTACGTATCATCGTTGTTTTTGCTACCCATTCTTAGAGACAGCATGGCATACAGAAAACTAGTTTATATTATAGTAAACAAATCTATGTACAGTAGAGCCTCGATTATCCGTCAGAGATTGGGTCCGGGTTGACGAATAATAGATGTCCATTAATCATGATGTTTTTTTAAAATTATTTTTACAATTGCATATTATTTAGGCATATTAATATTATTTTTTTCTTTTAAATTGATACCATCATCAGGCGCTTATAATTACATTAACCTTACTCGACCAGCAACTCACATAATATATAAACTCTTTTCAAATCCTTTTCCCTCGCTCGAAACAGTTATAGTTTTTCCGTCGCTATTTTTAAAACTGAAGGGCTCGGGTAAACTCCAAATGAAGGGCCGAGAATCACATTACAGATCCTACAGGCGAAAAACTATTCAGGAAAATTTTGCAACTTGAAAAAAATATATATGTCGTCGGATAATTAAAAATTCGGATTTTCGCGACAATCCTAGGCCGTTTGCAAGAAGCCGGATTCCAATTACCCGGTTTTTTGCAATCTTTCTAGGATTTTCGCGAAAATCCGAATTTTTTAATTATCCTACGACATATATAATATAAATTACGTCATCTTTCGCACGCACTCAAAATTTTTTCTCAAAATATTCGCTTGTATAATCTGTAGTGTCATTTTTGATTCTTCATTTGTCGTTGACCAGGATCATGTGAATTTGAAAACAGCGTCGGGAGAGCTGTAACCATTTTTAAGCGAGGGGAAAGCATCTGAGATGACGAGTAAGGATGGTATTTGTAGACAGTAGATAGCATATACTCTTAAGATTAGATGCGATTTGAAACAGACATACGGTATACTTATTGATTTTCATGTTTAAATTAAAGACGTCAAGAGATTTTAGGAATTCTTACAGAAATTATTATTTAAATAAAAAGCGAACAACAACTAGTGCATTTTTCGCAAAAGCATCAAAATGAATAAAAAATCATGCTTATTCAATGTTACAGAAATAAAAATCCAAACCTTAAAAAAAACTGGAATGTCTAATTTTTAATTAACATGGAAGTATCTAATATAAAAATAAAAAAAAATAATAAGAAATGTATTCACACCTGGTAAAGTTGATTACGAATGAAATTGATTAATTCAGAAAAAAATCTTTGAATTTGAAAACCACAAACGTCGCCTTCCGAATACAATTTTCATTAATCTTTTTTTCTGGTAAATAAGTTTTTTTAATTCTTAAGGTAGTTCAGCCGTCAACAATTTTTCTCCGAAATTGGATCAAATTTAAACATTTTACTGTTAAAATTTCAGAGAGAATGCACAGGTCAAAGTTAAGTTATTTGCAATTAAAGCTTACACTTTTTACATACTTTTGAAGTTGCGATGAATATAAAAAAAATACGTAAGAGACTTACGCTAATGAATAAATTCCCCTTTGACGTCATAACAGAAAATTTCAGACAGATACGTCACTAAAGAAGTTAAAAAAATGATCTTTTCACGTTTAGTTTCTAAGTTCTAGCTTTAGAAAGATAAAATTGTTGATAACGTTGTTACTGACCGTGTGGTGTATACTATTTTTCTTTATACCTGTTCGGAAATACGTACTTTCGTATCACTGTACATGAGAAAACTGTTTCGGCCCGCTGTTACAGATGACGTGGGAGTAATTACAGCAGTGTATAAATGTTAGGCTTTCTGCCTTGAAATCAAACGCGAAATTAGGTACTTCCGTCCGGGTATACAGAAAATACGTATATTGTGTTGAATGATAGTGGACTGTACCGATGAAAAAGGATGGCTGTATGTATCGCGTAAGAAATATTTCTTCTTGTTTAGTTAATGCGGCGATAGACGTTCCTTTAGCGTTGACCGTACTGTGTGAACTACCTTAATTTATTTAGTTACAAGTGCTATTTGAAGCTCAAATAAGAACAGAAAGCATGAATTTCGTTTAAAACCAAATTATTTGTCAAATGAAGACGTGCTCTTTTCTTCTACGAATTTTTTCGTTGCAATTTTAATAATTTTAATACCAAAATATCGGTGAAATTTATCCTAATAAGTACATGCTGTTGACCAAGTGCTAAGATAAAGATATATTCATACATACATATATGCAGGTGTTTCGTAAGTATGTCAGCAAACTTCTGGAGATGATTCTATAGTCAATTTTAAGTAAATATTTTTAGAGGCAGTTTTAAAGCACTTCCTTAGAAAGCAAGCTAAAAATTGGCCATATAATCACCAAAAGTTTGTCTGTATTTCAAATTAGTCACATTTTTTTAAAAACTTTATAAATGTGATATAAAGGTAGAAAAATCTTGAATTCAACATATAAAAATGTTTATTCAAAATTTGGTTTGTCTACTTTATTACAAATAAACATTCAGTTTTTTGACAAAGCATGCAAATACGGATTTTCAGAATTTAAAGCTATAACTCTATATCATAGTTTCAAAAATATTGACGAAAAAAAATAAAGATAATGGCTGCCAAAATCATTTGCATTTGGTACGAATTTATATGTTCAATTTGTTATTACTTAAAGAGAAATCGAAAATTCAATTTTACCAGATTGAAATCTGGGAGCCGGCAGTTTGATATAAACAGCGGCCTCCCAACAATCTCAGAAATTAAATTTAACGAACTTTTATAAAATAATAAAAAGACAATTTTATACTTTCAATTTGCATTCACAAAAAAATAGAGTTAGTTTAAAAAGTAAAATATAGTATTTAGAAAATCTTATTTAATATTAAAAAATCTACGAAGAATAGAAATATGAAAAATGTACTTACTGAACCTCTATATACATGAGAAATATGATAATGAAATGGATTGAAGATAAGGATGACAAATAAATTGTATATGATCAGGGTTGGTGATTTTTTTAAATACTGTCCAGAAGTTTTTTATACGAACTCAAAAATTAAAAAATAGAATGTTTGTAACTTGCAATAAAAAAATAAAAACAAATATTATTCTGTACTATTATACTAAGTCAAAAAAATTTATAATACCAATAATTTGGGAAAAAGCTTTTAAAATATTTCAAAGAAATTTTAATTAAATCAGTAATATAAAAATAAAAATCTATGTTTGAGATAAAAAAATAGTACAGAATAATGAATTTTCGGGGCAAAAAATACTTACAAAATAAAATGCATTTACTGTAGGAGGTGGCCCCATAGGAGGGGCCACAGATGTAGTCGGTATATTAGGGCTATGCTGTGATGCAGTACCATCAGAAGAAGCCATGTGTTCTGCTACTTTCTTCATAAGATCTTTACTCTTAATTTTCGGTATTGGTTTAAATATGCTCTTCTTGAGCTTAGTATGAATTAATAATTCTGGTGGTGATTGGGAATGACTCGGGTTTGTAGAGGGAGAAAAGGCAGACACTAAAGTGTTGATCGAAAAACAACAATAATATATCAGATACGTGCAAATAAAAAATCACATTTTGTGAACTGTGTTGAAAAAAGTAAATATTGATTCACATTAATGGCAAATATAGCAAAAATTAAAAGAAACGTCTTACTCGTTGCTGCTTTGTTTGATTTCGGTGGTCGTGTTACTAATGCTGATATTCTGGCCAATTCTGGTGAAGGTTCTCTGTTAGGTACCGCAACTGGAGTGGCTTTATCATCATCCGATTTTTTCGTTACGGGTTTTATTGTACTGCAATACAATTAATTTAAGTTTTAAGTATCATTATTTAAATTCCTACTTGAAATAAGAAATAAACGAGTTGACTATCAGTACAGCGAATTCTACTTACATTTTTCTGGACATCTGAGTAGGATCTGGTGATGGCACGCAAGAGGGACCCAATTTTAATGTTAATTTGGGAACGGATTCTTGTTCTCTCTGAAAATGAAACTGCGTGAAACATTCGTAGTTTTTTATAAAAACAATTTAAAATGGAACCATTTATACCTCTTTTTCTTTATGTTTTTCTTTCTTTTCTTTTTTTATTTTGGTTAACTTTTCTCTTTCCTTCTTTTCCTCTTTCTCTCGTTTTTTTTCAGCCTTGTCTTTGCTCTTTATTTTGTCTTTTTTCTCTCTCTTTTTCCTTAACTTCGCTTTTTCTTTTTTCTCCTTTTTGTGTTCTTTACTTTTCTTCTCGGATTTTTCTTTAATTACTTCTGCAGGCTTGGGGCGTTCTTGTACAAGTACAGCGGGTTCTTCTTTAACTTCAACAGCTGGAGTGACCGTTACTGGTTCTATACGAGGCTCAGGTGGTGCTGTCGGTGGAGGATCCGCTTTTGGCATACGCATTTGTATTGGATTCGGTATTGGTACAACTGGACGTTGTGCCAACGTAGGTGGTTGTCCAAAGCCATGGCCGACAGGCAATCCACGTGGTGGGAATGGTAATCCCAAAAATGGATGACCCATTGGAGGTGGAATTAAACCTGGACCTCCACTGAATGACTGGAAAATAGGGAACATATTTGGAGGAACTAAAAGTTCTGGAGGTTTTATAAAATTAACAAGACCTTCAGGTGTCTTGGGTCGCGGCATTTCAGTGAAATGTTTTACTGCTTTCATTTTTCGTTGTATTTGTTTTGGAGTTTTCGTTTTAGGTTCTTTAACTTTTAATCTTGCGCATTCTTTGCGTTTTCGTTTTTCTTTTTCAACTTTACGAGGTGGTGTAATTATAGTGAGCTCCGGAGTTTTTGGTGTCGACGGTGTTCCTGGAGTATTTGGTGGAGATAAATCCACATCATGTATATAATCTTTGTCAGACCGCGGACTTTTAACAATATTAGGTGAAATTGGTTGATTTACTTTAGTTATCACTGTCTGAGTGCATGTAATTTCTTCTTTAATAGTGGGATTTATTATACGACTTTTCTCATCTTTCTGACTTTTGTCATGTTTCACCGGACTTATTTCGGTTAAAAATAAGCCAGGCGCTATTTCTCTACTGAATCCATGGTCTACTGATTCAGTTTTTACTTTGTCCAATTTATCAACTTTTTCATCTTTTACTTTAGAAGAAATCTTTTTGAAAATATTTAATTTCAATCTGTCCGGTTCCGCTGATAATTTTCCAGTAATTTGGTGTTCCTGTATTGGCGGTTCAATTGTTACATCTTCTATTTTTGGAATAGCCTGAGTCATTTTCGGCAGTTTCTGATCACTTTGTAACTTATACGGCAAAGAGCTTGGTATAATATTTAAAGGTTCAGTATTAAAACCCATTTTAACAGCTCCCGATTTCAGTGCCTTTAATTTAGCCATTTCCTTCATATTTGCTAATTTCTTAGCTTTTGTATCATCCGAAGTGGTAATGTTTTTATCTGGTTTAAACAATTCTTTGTTAATACACTCTTTCTTTTTAATATCAAGCATTTTTTTTATTTTCTTTTCCATTCGAACTTCTGGAGGAACAGCTGGATAGAGAGGTGATGGTGTCGGACAATCTGACAAATTTTGAGGTGTCCTAGCTTCGGGTAATTTTCCTTCACGAGCTGGTGACAAAAAGCCAGATGATGTCATCATAACGCTACTAATTTCTCGAGTTGGTCTGCCTTCTTCGCCTAGTGACATCCTACAAAGTCAATCAATATGGATGTATTATTTTTTAAATGATGTATTATTTAAATAATGTATTATTATTTAAAATAACTTACTTTGCACGTTTTGCCATTGAATTATCTGATATTGGATCACCTGGTCGCTTAAAAACATTTTCAGGTTCCTCAGGGGATTCTGGTAAAATTTGAATGCTATTATTACTTGTGCCTCCATCTACTGGTGGTAAAACAGAATTTCGTTCTTCAGCTAAAATAATAATGAGCGTTAATTAACTTTGATTCGAAGCTTACTGGCGTTAACTTGTTTTTATAGGAACTTTATTTTAATCCAAACGTGGATTTGGGTTAGTTTGAAATAAATCAAAATTTATCAAGTGATGCCGGTACATGCAAACGAACAAAATTCAGGAAAAATCTCTTGTGAAGGTACCATATGAAAATTAATTATAAATTAACAACCACAGTTATTCAAACATCATTTTTTTATTAAATATTACGTTTCGGCTTCATCAGGTATTATTCAATCAAGTATATAAATTATAAAATTTTGCCTATTAACCCTTTGAGTACCAAGGAGCCTGATCGCGCTTTTGTTCCCGAACGAACTAATACGATCTCTATATTTCATAGTTATCGATTCTTGTTAATTGTTTTAGTTAATTCTCTTAAAATCATATTGGCACTCAAAGGGTTAATTATTGAAATTTTTTAAACACTGCGAAATCACAAATTTTAAAATCAAATTTTTACTATAAAAAACTTGCAATCAAACTAAATTTGACAAGTCCAATTACTATTTTATAAAATTTTATTTAACATGCCTTCAAGTTCTGGATACATTGGGGGCAAATGTTCGTGAACATACACAGGTCGGGTCACAACTTCTTGACTTCCTGGTTTTAAGAAATTGAGGTGTGATTCTCGTGGTACTGGTAATTTTGGAACATCATATACACAAGGCACAGATTCAACATATTGTACATATTCTTCGAGTTCACTGATATTTATGTGCATATCCCTGAAAGCCAGACCTAAATGATCCAAATTTGGTTGAGTCTGACCGACTGAAAAAAACAAAATAATAGTTAATATTCGTATATGGTAAATTGTATTGCGGCCTGTACATCAAAACTTTTTTATCTAGAAGACTATAACATTTCAATGTTTACTATTAATAACTTTTTTATACGCTAGAAGCTAGATGTTTCAACTATCCAATAAAAAAAATGTTTTCATAATGCTTTTGGAGGATAGTGTGGTGTAGTGGTCAGCGCGTTGGCTTCTGGCTTGGACTGTGTGGATTCGTATCCCGCCTCTGTTCATGGATGTTTTGTGATTTCGTTTAGATCCAGCTTTGATATTTAATGATACTGGCCATCCCCCAAGTGACATTCTCTAGTATATATGCATATGCTCTAGATATGTGGACATATAAAACTGGATATACCGTTTTATAAAAAAAATAATGCTTTTGGATGGAGAGTTTACTGTACTGGAAATGACTTCTTAAGCATATGTACATTTATAATTACGCTATAAAGTAAAACAAAACTGATCGCTCTATACCAATTCCGCCCAAATTCCATAGCAAATCACTATTTAAACGCGTCTTTTTATCCCGTTGATATTGAAAAATTTAAAACAATGTTTAATCGCCGTGTCCCGAAATAGCGACATTTTTTATGGGACATTATGTACCAATATTTTGAAAATCATAGCACGAATAAAAAATATTAACTCTTATACGCAGAATGTGCAGAATATTCTGTTCGAATTTTCGCTGTAATTTAGTTTCCCTGCCTTCAACAAATTGAGAAAGGTAACAACTATATGATTTGACATTTTATAAAAACTATAGAATAATAGCATTTATTAATGCATTTGCTTATAGCAGGTACTGTGTATTTAGTAAGATGTACAGGCCATTGGTTACAAAACAACATAATTAAAAAATATTTACACTGTTCACTATATCGATGGGTAAGTTTGGCAATTTCAAACAAATATCGATGTAAAACGTCAATTGTTATTTCCAGCGATGTTGATTGTATCGAATGCCAACCAATGGTTTGACATATTTGTGCGATTACTGTTTTCAGTACATCTCGTATGTATCTCTCCGTCATTTTTTTTCTTAATTGAATTTTTCACTATATATTATTTATTTTTCTAAAATGTCCTATTTGCAAATATTTCTTTACTAAATTTGGATGTTTCTTTTTTAAAATGCCTTGATTTTATATATTCTATATATATTAATTTGTAATCATAAATTTAGCTTCATCATAAAAAAAATATCACCATAAAATCAGCACTACTTAAACATTTGTAATAAAATTTGGTATTTATTAATCACGAAAAGTACGCACAATTTTCATTGTAGCCTTATTTATTTAAATAAAAGCAGTGAATATACGAAATTCACAAAATTATTTAGAACACCATTATTTAACTAACAACAAAAACACGACCTATGCCTGACCGGTCTGACGTACTTATCACATCCTGTTAGTATATAGTGGTGCCAACTTAAACTGGTCTGAGCCAATAAATTTTTTGTATATTTATAAACGCCGACACAATTTTAAAATAAGCATTTTATAAATTAGTTTAAGCTTTGTAAAAATATTATTGTAAGCTAAAATATCATTGTAAACTAAAGTTAATATATCTCTTTATTTAACGCTAGCTCTATGGTCTCATAGATACATCTTTTTCTTACTTAAGTCATTGGCCGTGTTTCCATTGACGTAAAGTTCCTATTAAATAACAAAAATTTTGCGATGGAAACACTCAAAAGATATTGAAATTTAATCTAAATTTCGTAATAGGCGTTGTTAAATAGCAGAATTCCAAAACATAAGTCATAACCGTAAACAAACGTGCCCAATAGCTGATAGTGATATACTTAAGTAACGTCTCCCTCCACTATAGGTTAGTTATTTAACAGCTTCAAATAAGTCATACGTCTAGTATAAGAAAATAAGGGTGAGATGGCGCTTTATTTTTATAAGCACAGATAACACTTGTTCTACGAACGTTCTATAGATGGCAGCGTAGCTGTATACTCTATTATATAAAGTTTCAATGATATTGATTTTTTAAAAGAAACGCCTCTAGAAATGGATATAGAACTCATTAAGAGTTCTTTTTTTATTTACACTGTCGCAAGTGGAAGAGTTGTTCTTAAAAAATCGCTAAAATAGAAAATATTTTATAATTTACCGTGTCTACTACCTACCCACTTTTAGAAATGACTTCAATTTGAGAAAATTGGTAGAACCTAAACTAAAAGAGACGTAGAGTTTTATTTTGCGTTTTGGAATGTGCGTGATAAATTTCAATAATATTTAAAATATCTTATTTTTTTCAAAGGATTTTTTAAAAAAATTTGGAAAAAATGAACATTTTTAATCTTTTTCAAAAGCGTACTTATAGAAAAAAATATGCCCATTAAAAACAAAAGAAAACTTGTGTATGTCGTTTAGTTTAGAAGTTCTGTGAATTCAATAGTTTTTGTTTTTAATTTAAATATTATGACAACATCCGAACCAAAAAAGAAAATGCGCGTCTGCTCCAATCAACACGGTTGTTTTTAAATGTCTGAGACTATGTCAGAAATGGTCACTTTGATTAATTATACACGTTTGTTCACAAAATAAAAATATTAACGTTTCTAGCAGCCCTGAATGCACTTAAGTATATTTCCGTTCTTATTTAACTTATGATTATTACAAAAGATAAGTATATTACTGAGTGCACAAGTGTAACTCGTTGTAATTGAATCGAAATTGCTACTGTGGTTGTAATCGATTTTAAATTCAAAGACTTTCGTAAGGAGACCCGCTCGCGTCAGAACACGTGTTTCTATCATTGTAGTTCCGTGATTTCATTATAGCGAGACTATAGTTCTGTTTTCTTTAAAATTCATTATATTAATCAATCCATATTCTCGATAGTCAAACAAAATACGTTGATGTTCACTCTCAATTTACAACTTGAAGTATGACTATTGGTGTCTTCAAATATTTTAAATTTGGTTTTGTTGATCAGAAAATATAAATTTATACCTGAAGAGACCTGAAAACCCCATGCTATAGACGCTAATGAGTTTTGTCTATCTGGCTGTGGCTCGTAGCTCCAAAACTGGCGAACCGATTTCAGTGTGTTTTTTTTTTGTTTGTTTGGAAGCCGGTATTTGCAAAATGTTAGTTAGTTAAAAAGATATGAAATAAAAATTGAATAACCTCCGACGCAAAACAGTAGGCCTTCAAAATAATTATTTTCTATTGGATCTGACCTGCCGTACCTATCGACTATTTCTTCGTTTGAATGAAATGTTGAAATCATAAATGCGTCGAAGATCGCTGAGACATTGATATGTTTGTCATTTACAACCGTCCCCGATGCATTTGTGAGTTAGATATTTCATCCAAACAAAGAAATAGTCAGTGAGACAAACCAAATATGGTAAAAATTATGTATTTATTGCTTTGTTGCGTGGGTTTATTTAATTTGTGGCAACATATGGTAGATTTATTTATTAGAAATAAGAGCAATAATTTTTGAGTGTCAGAAAGAGATCACGAAAGCTATTAAAAATACAGAGAGCTTTGATACAACCTATGCGACAATCAAAAAGAAACTCAAACTGATTTACATAGATATTCCAGATTTTTGATATCCACATGATTACGTCTCAAGACTCATGAGAGTATTACTGTCAAAATTTCGTATTATCTTATTAACACTGAATTACTTGCCCTAAAGGAAAAACTATATATATACATAGCTTAGAACATTAGAATATTATCATCGATCAATAACCATCCCTTTTAAGAATATAAATTGATTGATTTCGATATTTTTTTGAGCAGTAGTAATGATTTAGTTTTCGGTAATTTCATGACTCCAACAAGGTAAATATGACAATTGTCTCTAGTTTTGGGATCCGGGACTATGACGAGCGGAGATATTTGCACCTATCCAAAAACAAAAAATCACTTCAACGGAGTTTTTGACATAACTATTTTTTTCTCAGTTTAAGGAGTTCGCCAAAGCTCTTGGTCTGGAGATCCGTTTCACGTTATGGGTAATTTAACTGTTTTTTTGGGGAAAAAATTTTTTTCAAGAAATGAAGTAAAAAGTAAATATCTATATAAAAGACATGTTGACGTATCACTGTAAACATGTTATCATGTAAAAAAAAGTAAGCAACCATACCATGAATTTTTAACAATGACGTTAAATTAACATTACAGTGTAAAATGACGTAGAGCATATTTTATTAATAGGTAGTAATATACAAGATGGCCTGTTCATACTTTATGGTCCTCATCGATATAATTAATTGGTATATTATGTGTTTATAATGCACTAAAGACTCGATCCAGCGTCGCCCAGATTTGTAGATTGCCTATTAAAGATAACATGTTTAATTGGAGAAGGGTTATTACTATGTCGGTTAAAATAGATTCACAAATAACTCACTATTTTTGATCAATTTTTCTGAAAGTTAAAGATGGTTACGGTCGATCATCCTAAGAAATTAGAAATATGCTATCGGGAACTTTTCTGTAAGTCTTTTTAAGACCTACAATTCTATAGTACATTATTTGATGTATCTCTTATGGTTTAGTCAGCATACGTCATGTAAAGTGCCTAACAGCGTCTTTTTACGACTTAATTACAAAACATCCAGATTTCTCTATCTTTAAAATATTCTACTCATAAACCTTCCGAAAGAAGTCCACTAAAATATGGAGAAAAACCGCATCAAAATCCATTTAGATTTTAACAGAAAAAAAAACAAAAAGACATTTGGGTTGGCCCCATTTTTGGTCGAATGTGTTCGAAACCGACGCTCGGTCTGACATAGTCACGAAGATCGTAAATGTATAAAATTTTGTATGACAGTCTGTATATTATGTGCGGTGTGCATGCCTATAAACATGAGAAGTATAATGAATTCATTATGTGATGTCCAATGATTATTTCAATGCCTTTGTGATTTAATTTCCTAATGTTCCATTGCTCGGTAAAAAAATACAATAAAGAAGTCAGTTAAAACTAAGCATGGAAATAAACAGTGTCAAAAAATTACACCAAGTCATATATTTGCATGGATTTATTAAAAGAAAATACAATTTTAACAAGTTTTTTTGTTATAAATTTTTTTAAAACAACAAATGCGTTTAAAAGATACGGTACACAATCTGAAAAAGTTGTATATGGTTGTTTATTACTATCTGGAATTGTTTTAGTTTTAATAATAATATATTTTCTTTGTAAATTTATTGTAAAGATGTTTAAAAACATCTGCAAAAAACAAAACAAAGTGCATAATAAAATACTATATAAAAATGTGCAAGGTGAACTGATGGATGATCATGGAAGAACTATACAAATGTTGGAAAATCCAATTTGCGAAAAAACTATATTTCCATAGTTTCAAGTGTTATTTTATAATAACCAACAATTTTGTTATAAAATATCTGTATTTGAATCATTAAAATATTATTTTAGTAGCAATTTATTCCGTAATAAATGTTTTGTACCAATAGATGATTTTTTTGTCTTTTTCGGAACAATTTCCAACAATATCATCTTCAAAAGTTTATGGCAACGTCTGTTATTCGATCTAAATATGGAACCGATTTTCGTGTTGTTTTCATGAATGAGTACACAAAACTTTGAAAAAGTTATATTACGGTTCTGAAACAGTAAAGAAGAGATACTCATTATTATAGTATGGTTCGCTTAATGGAGCGGCGAGGCAATGAAACACTGTTAAGCACACCCGCCCCACTACAGAAACTGTGTCGTTATTTAATATTTTGAAGTACATAGGTACATACAGTCAATTACAATGATCGAACGGGCAGCGCCGGGTCAATACGGTTAATGGAGAAATACAAAAAAAATTAATTCAAATTTGTTTCTAACAGTGTAATAATTTATTTCAAATTGTTACAATCATGGCCTCCAAATCCTGAAATGGGCCTCCAGATCAAGAGCTTTGACGCACCAAGCCCCCTACACCTGAAAGAAAAAATTCGGTTAGAACGACGAAATTTAATTTCTTTGAATACTTACAAGGATTTTATTATTCTTATTAGTTGAAAGAAAATATCTGAACGTCTTCATCAAAATTAAGGTTATTTATAGAGATCGTGAAATGTTTGATTTGGATAATGAATTATTGAAATTATTTTTTGTGACTATTTAGAATTTCGTTTTATTTACTTTTATAAAATTTTTCCACCGATTCACCTCGTCGCGTAAGGCTCCTGCTAACCTTACAATTGTCAATAAAATTGAAGAAGTCTAAAAACCGTCCCCAAAATAGGTTCTTTAGTAATTTTATATATCACTGCTTCAATTTAAAAAAATCTTATTAATCTGTCTGATGGAATACAATAAATGATTACTGAATATTCTAATATTTCTAGAACCGACCCTAATTTGTTTATAAATCAATAAAAAACAATATGTAGATTTATCGGTTTTACTAATTTTACTAATGCAAATTTCACCATTTGAAAAAATCTTATAAATCATCTTAAGAAGACTACTTGTCTTGAATTTATATATCTTTTCAGAAATGTATTTTTTTTATTATTGAAGATATCCGTATCCAAAAAAGGAAAAAAAATAGCAGACATATAAATTACAAGATAGAAAAAACATTCTGATATGTTAGACGCCACTTTAAGTGGCAAAAATTACACGGACCGCCTGAGGTTAACTGACAAGTGACTGTCTAGCGTGTACCGGAGGCTATGACTAGTGCGCGGTACTGGTGCACCACCAGTATCGGAGTAGAGAATTTTCAAAAGTAAAAAATAGTAACGCCTGTAATTTCGATTGCTAGCTGATATTTTGTTTGACAAACGTGAAAACATGTTTTTAGAATTTTCATCTGCGTGTCTGCACCAGCTTCATTTGAAAACTGCTGGATCATTTTTAGTGAAGCTATTCAAAGTTAAAGTATAGATTATTTTGAATTTGTTTTTAGTCGGCAGCATGTCGGCTAGGACTCGTCAACACTGACATTAAAATATTAGAACTTTTACTTGCAGTTTTGTTAGTCACTGGAAAACACTGACAGTTTGGTAAGTTTTACAAGAAGTGTCGGTTTAAATAATCTGTACGTACCACATAGTATAAAGGGAAGTCTCATTAAGTGTGTCTCTGGAGATATTCAATACCGGTTAATCTTGAGAACTACTGAACGAGTTTGAATACTGTTCGGTAGTTCTTTAGAATGGTTTAGGTCTATTCGCCTATACTACTTACTAGGCCCGGCTTCGCTCGATTGCCTTTCGAATTGATTTCAAATTGGATTTAAATCAAGTTTATGGCAAAAGCGGTTCAAAATATGCTATTATATTGAATAATGACAATAAGTCACGGACAGTTAATTGGGGCAAATAAGCGAAGCAACTATGTAACTTATTAATTAAATATAAATTAGTGCAGCTGAGCGAAGTCTGACGAGGCATTCAGTATATTATTTAACCGTATTGTATCAAGTGACAAATCAGTTAAAGTTGAAGTTAAGTTACCAGTCGATTGTGTACCAAGTTTCATCGAAATC
This sequence comes from Venustoraphidia nigricollis, assembly GCA_034508555.1. Lineage (NCBI taxonomy): Eukaryota > Metazoa > Arthropoda > Insecta > Raphidioptera > Raphidiidae > Venustoraphidia > Venustoraphidia nigricollis. The sequence goes on along the minus strand of JAVRKA010000022.1, from coordinate 5,781,158 downwards.
TATTTAGCCATTCTTGAGTGATTAGCACGTATAAACGCACAAAAATTCTCAACTAGCCCTGGCTAATTACTTGTTAAAGTTAAGGCCATTCTGTTAAAAAAAATCTAAAAAAAAATTATATATTCAAGACTTCAGTGCGGTCCTGGCGTGCGCCACAATAACGTTTAGAAGCTATGACATAATATGTATATAAAATAAGAAGCTCAGATTGTCAATTGTCTGTGTTTGTAAATTATAATGTCAATCGCGCTGGAAATTGAAATGACATTGAGTTAACCATTATTATTCCTTACTTTAATAAAATGTAAAAATTTAAAATGGTATAATATACCATTCTAAATTTTTACAGGTACATATTATAATTTACTACACTGTAAAGATTCACAAATCTACGGTAGACTCAGAAAATTATATTTCTATCAATATTTATATTGATAGAAATATCACTTTTTCAGACTACCGTAGATTTGTGAATCTGTACGGTTTACGATGTAATAAATTATAAAAATATGTACTTGTTAAAATTATTTTATTGTAGCGATGTTAATATGCTTATGTTTTCAAACAATTTGTTTACAGTTCACTAATATACATGATGTCTTATATTTATAAAGCTCGTTTATATACAGACTGTTCCTTTATCGTCGACTATTAAATTAAAACTACTAATACATAGCATTATGTAAAATTGTAATTTAGTTTTCGTGTATTTTTTTTTTTTGAGATTTTAGACATTTTTTATGACACCTATGGAGCCGTTCGTAAAAATCCTCGTAAACAGGGGGAGGGGGTATTGCTTAACGTGATGACTGTGATAACTGTAAGGCTTAGAAAACTAAAAGGACATGTTTTTAAGGATAGTGCATTAAAAAATTAGAGCATTATTTTCTTTTTATAACTGAACAAGTCAACAGATAACTGAGGTGTGCAGGCATCATGCAAAAAGTAACGCAGTTTACTGAGACATGCATACCCCGGTTTTATGTTAACTTGTACGATTGTAAAATAAAATAAGGCGCAGTTTGCTTGTTGTTTTACTTTTTGCGATTTTCTGTTAGCTTGTACAGTTATAAAAAAAAAGTGCTTATTTCTAAGTACCCAAAAAGCGTGTTTTTTTAAACAGTAAATTTTATCCCTGCTTGAAGACTGCATGCACAAACTATTGGTACGTTAATTATTACACATTTTAGGTATACAAAACTTTAACTGAAATTTGACCTCTTCGTTTGACGTCTGCCTAAAGTGTCAGTCAAAAAGGGCGATACAAAATCAAATGACAGGTCAAAGGCGTTTAGTAAACATATCACTTACAATACAAGCGGAACATTATTTTGTTATCCAAGGCGGACCAGGGTAGTGCAGTGACGTAATCGAACTGACACATTTTATATTGACATGAGAGTTGAAATCCATATTATGTACGTGCATAAAAAATATATTTTCAATAACTACCGATTAGTAGTTAATGACTGTAAATTATTATTTCTTCACATATTTTATTCTGTAGTTAATAAATGTAGGAAATAAAATATGAAATCAATAAATAAACATGTATTCAATTATTAAATAAAGTAAATTAAATTCAGCAATACTATCAATGTGAACTCCATATTATCTCAACACAGATTTCTACGGCATCCACTTACAATATCAATGTACGCAGCTTACATAACACAAACTATTACACAATTCATTAAACAGTACTGAATTACATTCGTTTAAATACTATGGGTCACATATTAGTTTACATAATTTGGTTTTTTAATATAAAAGGAATTAATAATTAAATATTAGACATAATAATACAGCAGTATATTAAAGAATAATGTCTCGAACAGAAATAAATTTCCTCAAAACTACCTGGAAAGTATTGATTTTTATTTTTACGTTATGTTTCGAATAATCAGTTTTTCAAAATTTCGTCTGGAACAAATTTGGTTTCATTTTGATAATAATGTGCCTACATTTCCGATAAGTAGATAAAAATAACATTTTTAGTAATAATTACGTGAAAACTAGACATTACACATTTAAAAAAATATTTGAATGTATGAGATATCCATTGATAACATTCATTTCGGTTCGGTTATTAATGGGATCTAAATTCGGTTTTTGGTTAGCTAAATGAGCAATTATGGTGCGGCTTTAGTTTCGGTTGGATTTCTGTTCCTGAATATGATACTATTTCTATTTCGAGCTTAATTTCGTATTTGATTTTTAAAATTTACATTTGCGGTTTTCGGTTTAGGTCCGTGATCAGGGTTGGATCTAGGTTCTTCGGAACCTAAGGCTTATTGAAATCTAATGGCACCCCAATTTTTTCAACATAACATCAAAATCAGAGTTGATTCTTGATGACCTGATCAAACAAATAGTACTATAAAATAACTCAAAAAGTAGCCTAAATTCATCCTAAAAATGTCAAAACTCACCCAAAAATCGTCAAAATTCACCTAAAAAACTGAAGCAATTCATTCAAAAAATTTCCAAAATTTTGTTAAAATTCTTCCAAAAAAATGACAAAATTCACACAAAAAAATTGTCAATGCTCACCCATGATAATGAAAAAGTATTAAAAACTTATGATAATGAATCAATTTTTATAGACCCTTGACACTTGGGGGTGAGGACTTAAGCCCTATTAGTCCCTGATATTAATCCTTTATGCGACATTATAATATAAATAATGTAGCTTAGTTCAAATGACGTCATTATTGTAACAAAAAAAAATATATGATCACTGAAATTCTATACTGCAACGCCCATTCCCTAGATAATTAATTTATATAAAAAAAAAACTGTCTATTAATATATGGAAATAATAGTTTCTTTGATAGGTTTATTACTATTTGTTATTGGTAAAACAAATTTGAGGTCTTTTTTATCCTTCAAAATAGAGTGAATCATATTTTGCAAAATAAAATCGTAACTTTGTATTGCTTTAACGAAATTTCGACTTGCTGGACTTAGAAACTATAGTTATAGAATACCTCGGTAATCGGTTCCGTTTATTTATGCATTTTCAGATTTTAAAAACTTATTAACATGACTAATTCAGTATAAGTATTCTATAAACCAGCGTTTCTCAAACCTTTTTGATGTGCGTCCAACATATTTTTTGAAGTTGCAGCCCGATTGAACAAAAAAGTATATCAGCATGATACTTTATCTTCTCGGCATCCCTCAAAGATAATATATCTTTACAATTGTAGCAGACGATAGCTATTCTTACGAACTATAGCGTAATAAATAGGTAACGTCTTTTGCTTTTTGAAATCATTTAAAAAGTATTTTTCTTTATACCCAGTCAAAAGTACGTAATTTCGGCTTTGATTTTAAGACAGAAAGCCTAACATTTATGCACTGCTGGAATTACTCTCACGTCATCTGTAACAGCGGGCCGAAATAGTTTTCTCGTGCACACAGATACGAAAGTAAGTACTTTCTACCGAGTAAAATGAAAAATAGTATACACCACACGGCCAGAAAGTTGAAATTCCTGCCCTTGCGGTGTAATATACTATAATAATATAATATAATATATTTTTTATTTGCATGGCCACAAGAAATGGATACAAAAGGTCACTAAAACATGAATACATTAAAATATTAAGATAAAACATTATCAAATCAGTTAATAAAATATAGTAAAAGTTATTCTACAAGCTATGACTATATGGGCAATTATATATAAATATGGTGTTTGAAATAATAAAGTCGGGTTAAAATAGATTTCCCGGCAGAATCGATATTTAAAACAAAACTGAGGAAAAATCGTCATTCAACCAAAGAAAAGTTAATAAATAACAATGACGTTTATTACTTATGAATGTAGTGAGTGTATATTATTAGATATCTTTGTATTAAAAGCCTTGATTTAAACTTTAAAGTGATTGTATTAACTCCAAAGTACTTGAGAGCGGCGCCTTCTTATCAACTATTCTTAATTTGCTTTTAGTTCTCAGATAAAACAGCTGTTCTTATTATGTACCATTTAATCTCATAGTCTACTCTTTCTCAATACCGCAAGGCACTACTTACTGTTTGAAAAGCTCCATTGTAATGTATACAAAATGTTCGGAAATTAAATTAACAAACTTGAGCTTATTTTGGAATAAATAAAGCCCGTTTATAACGACACTTACCCCGTCTGGTTTTGCTTGGGTAGTAATTTATAATTAATTAATACGTTACTTGCTTTGCTCGTTTGTCCAAATTTATAATTGACTGTCCGCAACGTATTATTGCAATATAAGTATAATATTTTATTTCACTTGATATCTTAGAATCGTTGCAATTTGAACATGGGCGAAGCCGGGACGGGCAGCTAGTATATACCTAAACGTTCCTCAAGAAATAAGCTATCGAACGGAGAAAACGCATTTAAATCCGTTCAGTAGTTCGGAAGATTAGCCGATACTGACATCCAGACAGACAGATATGTATCGAGACATCCCTTTGTACTATGTATGATATATAGATTCAAGGAAAATGGCATTTGAGTCATACTAAACGTATACAAAAACGATTAACATGAAATTTTTATAGTGAGACTATGTTATGCGTCCGTCCGTTTAGCTCGATGGCTTTTTTACAAAAAAAAAAGAAATAAGTAATCCTCTGTAGCCATAAAGTAAAAATAAAAAAAAAGTACCTATTTGGCATTTGGCATAGTTTAAAATACTAAAGATATTTATTTTCGAGTTCTTGTAAGTTATTTTATAAAAATATGTAGTATAACGTTATACAAATTAAAAATAAAAAAACTGAATTTTCTCTGAAACTTTACGTTTAATATATTGCACGACTAAGTAATTATAACTAAATTTAAGATGACAAATGAAAAATATGTATATCTATATATGTTCCAAATCATAAACAAGGTAGACGCCAGCTGTATAGTTTTAAAATTTCAAAATTGCGAAAAATATGAGCTTACTCGGTGGTAAAGTTATTATAGCCTATTTTTAACTTTGACTGACAAAATTACAATATATACAGGATGTTTTATTTTTATTTTTTTAAGTGTTAAATAATATTGGTCGCTATTGAAGAAAGAAGATTAGGAAGTTGTGATTCCAACAAACGACATTTCGGTTTAATTGTTAATTTTGTCACATTTATAATTTAGCATTCACAAATTATTACCGCATATATAGTATTAAGCAGCCGCGAGTTAAACGTGCGCGCGCCCAGGGTAAGAGTGAGACAACACATCAGCTAAGCGCGGATAGAACGTAGTTAACGGTGACGGTGACTTTGTCACGTTTTTTCTTGGTTTACTTAATTTAATTGACGAATTTGTCTTTTTTATGAGGATAAAAAATATAAGAATTGTTCGTCACTGACAAATTACAACCTGCCCGTCGTATCGTGATTGCATCAACTAACGTCCAAAACGCGTTATGGCTTTATGTAATGACCAGTAGTGGTCACATATAATGAAAGCCACGGCGAGAACTTTGCGTTGTGGTTAGTCACAACGCGCTCGCACTACGGAACGTAATGCTAACGAGAACCGATAACTGTTAAAGCGTTTTCGGCACGGGTTAATTTTATTCATTCGAGCTGAAATTTTCAGAGAATCATTTTTTCAATGTAAAGAACCATTTTAAAGGTTAGCATGTGACAATTTCCAACTTGTCAAAATAAGGATCAATCTATTAGACTGACCCTTATTCGTATAAGCCAATTTTTTTTTCAAATTTTTTGAGTTGCTACCCCCTGAATGGTTTTCTATATTGAAAAAATGAAAGTGCCACAACACGAATTCTGTATCTGATAATTTTAAGAGACCATAACGCGTCGTTGTTGATTTTTTTGCACAATTATCGTTTTCGTTGTTTGAACGTAAAATATTATTTCAAGAATGCATCTCCCTTAATATTTTTACTCAGTGGTTCAACAACGGAGGGTGCACTAATTTGTTGTCCTTACACCGAAGCAATATATCAAATAGGTCTATTTGTGCATCCACAAATTTGAAGACACTTGCGTAACTGTGACAAGTGGCGCCAATGATGTGTAACCCACACATGCAAATTTACTTAAATTGTAAAAATATTTTACTGAACTCAAAAATATACAAGAAATCTGTATCCAACGATTCATTTAACTGTCTGTTAACTTTTATAAATTTGATAACAAACAACGATTTTAATAGAATTATCACTTCCGGTTCTTCTAGAAAAAATAAACGGTATAGCTTACGTTGTTACATGACTGTCCCAGAAGGAGAGTAATGTTTTTTTAGAATCCTTATTCCTCGTACGAGAATGTTATTGATGTTTTGTATCGGAATTTGATTTAAAATTTTCGTGTCATTTTGATATAGTTATTGAATTTATACGCTTATGAAGTAAAAAATAAATAAAATATGACCTGACTAATAAATAAAAAAAAAATAACAACTGCGCGATGTACCGAAAAACAATTGTCATGCGCGGATCGGAATTGAATCTCCGTAACATCTTCGATCAATACTTACTACTACACAATTTCTCCATAATGTATTTTTTTTTGGGTATTTTGCACGATACCTAAACATAAAAAAATAGAGCGTGCAACCTTTACGCGCGGTTAAAGTTACACATCTTTAACGTTGTGGCAGATATTACAATTAAATTGAAAAAATACATAATTGTTTACTAGAAGTTTTACTTTAAAAATGAATGTAAAAAAAATAAAATTTAATAATGTCGACCGGGATCGAACCGACGACCTTGTCCGAAATACGCATACGCTTTATCCATTACTCCACAGAACTTAACTGGTACCATAGCTATTTTCATGGTATACACATAAATACTGTACAATACAACGAACAAAGTTAGCCGTCCGATTGATTTTCGTTTGAAAAGATCTGCTTCCGTTTGAAATACCGGACTATCCATCCTAATGATTTCCATTTGAAAAGATCTGATTTACCTCCAGATCGTGCCTGAAAAAGTTTTACTTCAAAAATGTGTTTCCAGAATTCTGTCTCAAAAATGACTAGATTATTTTTGATGAAACTTGGTTCTCAAATTTAAAGTTTTTGTTCTGTTACCATAGAATTAAGATAAATTTTCTGTCGACACCGACATTTATAAACTAGTTTAAATTCAGTAAATTATTTGTATTATTAAACTTCTTACCGCAAATAAATTCACAATATCAGAAAGTCAACATAATAGATCTAACAAAACTATGTCGAACCTAAAACTTTCGCTCTGGATGAGTTTTCTCAAAAATATTTACTTGCGCAGACACTAGAGTACAAAAATGTGTTTAGCGTGAAACTGATAGTTTCGAGTTGGAGTATCCATCATGCATAGTAGCGTTTAAATAATTCTTATTTAAAACCTTTTAAAATATGTTATTACGACAGTGTTGCCTGATATATTAATTACGTTAATTCTCTAATATAATGAATTTATTTGCGACAAGGAATCTAATCAAAAATTTGGTAGCTTGCTTGATTTAGTACTATAAGTATTTATTTTTTTATTCTTAAAAAATAAGTAATCCAAACGTTTCTCGTACTTTCTGGTTTGGAAATTAATTGAAAGCGGAATTAAAATCAGTCCACCCGCTCTCTGATAATGGCATTTAGAAGTTCTGTTACTATTTTATATAAGTAATATTGATTATTCTGGAGAACACTTGTAAGTAGCTACGCATATTTAAAGTATCTCTCTAACTTAGTTTATTTGTATTTTACGTCATAAATGAATAACATTTTTTGTTTATGATGTAGATATTTATAATACATACATCACCTAGTGTCTTACTAAATACTGACTAACAAGTACATATATAGTATGGAGCTGAGAGATCACTGATTTGACTCCAAAAGAAAAATATGTTTTCGTCCAAGCTCCTTTAAAACAATTGCTTTTCATGCATGTATAGCGGTTAAAATGGCCCCTTGTACGCCGGTGACGAAAGTTTTGTGGTAAAGCAACTTCTCCCGCCGGGCGCTAATGTTATTTTTTTTTAGTTCAATTTATTATTTTTGATAAATAATAGAAATGATATTCAATAATTTTATTTTTTCCTTTTACTTCAGCTAGAAATGAAGCCAAAAGCGCTATTTTATATGGTGTAGGACAAAAAATACAGTGTGTACGTAGGATGCAATACTATTATGACACGTGTGACTGTTAAAGTCTCTGACTTTCGTTTGACATAATGTCACAGCTCGTCGAAAATATATTTTATTATACACATTTTACTATTTTGAGCTATTTGATATTTAGACGCTTAACAGTTTTTAATCTGTTAAATTATTGTACTTAAATAATAATTCAGGCCTCCTTGAAATTATTCCTTTTTATGTTTGCTTGTAAATTGCAAGTTCAAATTATTAGTTACCACAAAAAAGCAACATAAAAACACTGAAGAAAAGAAATTTCTTCTATGGTTGATGTCGGTGTATCCAAATTTTCTCACATAAGTTTTTGACCCTAAAAATTAAAATTTTTAAGTAATAATTTTTTTCTTATGGAATATTCATTTTTTCAGTTATTTTCAAATAACTGACATATTTCTTTTATGATAAATCAGAAAACAGATAACCATCTTTAAAAATTCATAATTTTATAAAACTCCGAAATCGGTTCTTTCTTATGTATATAATAACATCTTTGATCTATGTATGTGCAGTAATTTTGTGAATGAAACAGAAAAGCGCGCGCTATTCAAATTATTCAACTTACTATAATATACTGTTCAAATAATTACTTTTCATGCCTGTATATACCGGTCGTAAAATGACCCATTTCAGAAAAGGGATGATAAAGTTACTTTACTACCCGCTTATAGTGAGCGTTAAAGTACTTTTTTGACCTATTTATTATTTTTAATAATAAAAGTAAAATTTAATAATTCTATATTTCATATTACTCTAACTGGAAATGAACCCGCGATCTTGTGAACAGTACACATTATACAGATAACATGGCTCGCTACTCTCATAGTCACGGATGCTGCATGTGCGTGGCGACTTAGAGATGCTACTTATACAATATAATGTACGCAAATACCTTCATTATCAAAAATCTAGAAAATACTGAGAATGAAGACAAAAGCCGCTATTTTATAGGGGACAGGATAATAAATCTATCTAAGACACATTGTGACAAACTCGCTAACGTTCTTTTAAAATATTTATCATTACGTCCCCTAAATACACAATCGACTATTTTTCATTAATTGATGAGAAATTGTTTTGGATGTCATAGATATAATTATAGATTATACACGTTCGACAGCAGAGTCTATCAATGTCTATATTCGGCGATATAAAAAACCCTTGGATTAGCGAAAAGTAAAATGAAGGGAAACATTAATTATTTGTGAAGTTTTTGGAAATCAGTATCGAACTTTGTATAATTTATGACGTAGTACATTAAATTTCCAAAGGTAATTTTTTAATCATCAGTACTGTTTAGAATAATGTACTCAATTATTTAATTGTCTTCGTGAGAAAATAAACAAAAATCTCAATTAATTCATATTAATTTATTGATCCAGTATGTTGCGTGCGCAAGGTTTTGGGCGGTCTTTCGGTTCAAACTCCACCTATTTTTAACGAGACATCAAAACGACTAAATATAGGGGAGGATCCAGATGTCATCTATTATAACAATTTGGATGCTGCGGTACTGATGTCTGAATTAGTTATGAATACAACAATCCTATAAGCCTTAAAACACAAATTCTACACACGTTTTTTTGTCATCTTTAATTAAACCGATTTAAAAATCTGCATTATTAAAAAAACTGTTATCGTGAAAGGTGTAACTTTCGTATAGTTAGTGTGATTTGAAATTAAGTGAAATGTGTGTAAAAAATAAATAAATAATGCTTTAAGTTCGGTGGTTCCAGTGAATTAGAATAAATATTTTTGTGAATGATATAATAATGTATAACTACAATAGGAGTTCATCTCCGGAAAATTATCATCAACCAAACACAAGCCCTATTAATTGTTATCAAGACGCCACCCCATTTTATACATCGGATTATAGACATCATCATTACAAAATGGAGTTGTATAATTCAGGTAAGTACCTTTTTTTCAATTATGGATAAAGAAGAATATCGACATACAATGCTGTAGGCATCTTAACTATTGGTCTAATAGAACTGCGTCTTAAGGCTAACACTTTGCAATTACTTAAAAATTGTATAATTGTATATATATTCATAGGCGCTGAAGATGAAAATATTTTTTTCGAAACGTTAGACACAAGTGAAACATCGCTAAAGCTTTCTTTTTAAACTGTTTTTTACCAAAATTGCCCTCAACGTTAACATTTTATTGGAATAGAAACTAATTATGGGGGCAACATTAAATTTTATAAGTAAATAAAAGTAAATACTTTAAAATAAAGATATAATTTTTTTATAAACTAAAAAAGAATTTTCTGATGTAAAATAAACAAGAAATTGTTTTGAAAATAGTGAATTGTATTTTTTGTTGAATAATTGAAAAGCAATTCTAATAAGTAATTAAAACCTCTTCAGGGCTCTTGGTGCTTGGGATGGCTCTGATTATATAGAATTTGGAAATTAATCGTACCTAAGTTATAATGAGCGAAACAGTACTTATTCAAAAGTGGTTTTTTAAGACATAGGTACGGTATTCTTTTTTGATCCAAAACTGAATTTTTTTATTTCAAAATTATGTAACTTTACGGCTGCTATTAATTTAATTTGTAAAAAATTAAGTATAATTTTTTATTTCTTTTCGTTTTGGGCCACAAGGTAGCATTCCAAGATTGCAATTTTGAAAAATATTTCAGTGGAAATTTATTCTTTCTAAGAAAAATTAATCATTTTATATAAAATAAAATAATTTACTAAATATTTAAATTCTTTAATTTTGGAAGTCATAGACAAAAAAATTTGCCGAAGGTAATGATATCTCAATGAATGTCTTTCAAAATTGCGTTTGAATATTTATTATTCCTGATAGACGGAAAATGATTTCGTTTAGGTAAAATAATGATTTGTATTACAATATAGATCACAACGTAATTTGTAATGGCGACGAAAGTAATTTCTGGGAAGGAAGTATTTGTTCTGGAGGTGGAGGAACATCTCCAAGATCTGAGTCTCCCGATGGAAGACGAATTTCACCAATTTCCGGAACATGCAATGCTCCAATAACTCAACATTATCAAATATTCACTCAGTTTCCGATAACTGAAGATGGACAGTATTCCACAACTCTCAAAACGGGTAAAATTCAGTCAGAAACAGTCTTAGAAATGTTTAAACATTGTGCGAGATCTTGTAATCATGCCGTATTTCGAGACAATAATTAATTTCCGATAAATCAATTAATTTCAAATAAACAAATAATTTTAATTTGCATTTCTTTTGTTTTACTCAAAATGGTATTTTATAAATGTCGGTGTAGTTACAAAAACGTGTAATACGATTAAATCATTCGAAAAGTCAATCAATTTCATTTAAATAGATAGTATGTATTTTGGAATTTTATTTTTTCTTGTTCTTTCATTCTCTTAATATTTCGGCACAAACACGACGTTTCTAGCAGTTGCGGTGTGTCAGATTCTTATAAACAAATATTTTTTTTATCTTGGAAATGTCCCCTTTTTTGTTTTTTTTAAATCTTATATTCTAATTTTCGGCACCACTATATCAAGACCACGTCTGTTGTTATCACACGATTCGCACCACCGAAGAATCAGCTCTGAATATAAATTTATATATTTGTTCGGTGAATATGACTTTGACATAGTATTGTATTGTAGGGAATATAACTAATTCATACATAACTGGTTATGGTACTCCAATGACTTCCATGGAAGGAGAAATTACAACAAATCATCAACCATTTGTAAGAGTAGTTAAAAGACGAAATACGGCTAATAAAAAGGAACGAAGAAGAACTCAGTCAATTAATAATGCTTTTGCCGATCTACGTGATTGCATACCCAATGTACCTGCTGATACCAAATTATCAAAGGTAAAAATAATCAATATAAAATTCATTGAACTGGTTCAAATGACATCTAATTTAATGTGTCCTTTTGGTCCAGTCACACTAAAATTCCCGTCAAAGCCGACTTTGACGCTCGTAAAAGCTAGTTTATTAAAAAAAAGTGAAATGAAATTCCACGTTTCTACGAAAATCTTGCAAAATATTTTTTTGTTTAAGATAAAAACTTTGCGGCTAGCTACTTCTTATATATCATATTTGATGGGTGTTTTGGAAACGGATGAGCCTGGCATTGGATTTAGAGCGGAATTGGAAAATCTTGGAGGTTCAGGGCGACGACATATAAATTCCAGTATAGAATACAAGAAAAATGATCAATCAAACTTCGAACACTCAAATAAATCTACTACGTTACAGGTACGTGTATATATATGTGTCTACGTATCTATTGATTATTAATTATATTATCACTATGTTGTGATCTCTGCAGAACAGGAAAATACACTTAGATAATTATATCGTTATTAAAATATTATCTTTACGGTAATCTTATTGTAATACCAGTAATTGAATAAATGCAATTATATGTCCCCTTTTATTAGCGAACATAACTATATTAAGGGAGTCGATAAGAGCTCCCTACTGGTTTGTGGCTAGTGTTAAAAGTTAGACATTAACTCTGTAATTGAATTATTCTCCATACCCTCGCCTACTTTAAATACAAATCAAGGCATAATCATTTCAACATCATCGGTTTTTCATTCAATTCATAGCGTCTGTTCGAAAAAAATAATTTCATAAATTAGCTGGATTGTCTATTAGTTTACAGGAGTCGGGAAATAACTGGAGAGACAATGAGAAAATTTAACATTTTGTTCTTAAAATATATCCTTTTTGGTACAAATAAAACAAATTCCCTTGTTGTTGATATAAAATTACCCTATAGGTATTAAAAAGTAACGTAGGCTAAGTCACTGTAATTTCTTAAATATAATATAGAATTAAGTTTGATAACATCGATTTTTTAAATCCAGTATTCGCACCCACGTATTATATTTTTGTATTTTCTTTATTTTTATGAACTCATACGTAGATTTTATGTATTAGTTAGTTAAATAAATAAAAAAAGCAACGAAACAAAAACACACCTTTATATCTTCGGAACTTCATAGAAATGAAATAGAGAACAAATCTTCAAGGAGCATCCGGGAAACTACATAAAATTTTATGTTGATATATATTATATACAAACTAGACCATATATTATTTTATTGCTTAATAAAAGTTTACATCTTAAAACAAATATACAGTTTAGTTGTGCATGAAATGTTTTAAAATATACATGTATACCGTATATACTGCATTCCTGTAAGAATGTTGTTTTCCTCAATAGGAAGAGCCTATAAGATATTCTTACTAATTTCAGATCATGTTAAATATACATAAATGTAACTACATTTTTCCTGGTTATTATACGCTATCAAAGATTTTTTATGAAACTTGTCATTTGTCAAATAGAGAAAATTCCGCATTTTGCATTGAAATGTTTTATAAAATAATTTGCATATAGTGACACGGTTTTGTCAGAATTTAGTATCGATGGATATCTGCCAGTCGAAATGTACACTGTTTTCATTTTAATTCGATAAATAATTAATTATTTCGTTGTGAGATTTATTTGGAAAAAGTTTTGGTATTTTTTCTTTATTTTTTGATTAATATGGAAAATAATCATATTTTTTGAAAAACTGTTTTTCGATATATTTTTCTAGACGAAAAACATTTCTGTAATGAAATTGATTTTTTTTTTTGGAAAAGAAACCCCGTTTATTCTATTAAAGATAATTACATATAATTAAAATTCATTTTTTAAATTATATTTTCAGGAACAATACATCCTTTTTTTGTTTTTAGAATGGCGAAAATAATGATGAAACGATAACAAGAAAAAGTAAGGGAAGAACGGGATGGCCACAGCATGTTTGGGCGCTCGAATTCAAACAAGAACAAAATATTTAGAAAACTAAAATATAACTGAAAAAAATACCAAAGAATAAAATTGCCAAACCTATTTAGAATGTTAATTCATTTTGTCTCACAGGTTCTACTGTAGTAATTACAAAATGGTAGTCGACCAAATGAGAATGTGTTGAGGACGCAAAACTTTTAACTCATTTTAATCTTATGGTCCACTATAAAAACGCTCAAAAATGTGAATCCTGCAGTATACTTGGCATCATAAAAGGTTTCGATGTGGGATGGCCTTTCTTACAATTGGCCTTTCAAATAATTACTGTGAAATTTGTATTAATGTGCATTTGTTTTGTTTTTAGACTGTTCATTAATAATATTTAAATCTTATTATAATCTTGCTCTATGAGGCTTAGTATTAAATGTAACCAGATGTTCTGGTAAATATCGAAGGCATTATTTAATTTGAAATATGTAGGTTAATTTATTGTAGTCATAAACATGTTAAGTGCAAATAAATTAGCAATAATAAAATTGTTGTTTTTTGTATTAAAATTGTATTTTTTGAAACACAGCCGAAATAATCCGTACTGAGTTTTAGTTATCCTATTATTAATCTTGTTTTGTTTCCTTTTTTATAAAAGTCACTGACGTAATTTGATTTTGATTAGCGTTCCTTAGTACACAGTCTCTTTTTTATCGGTTCGGCTTTAATTTCTCGAGGGGTGAACCGGTTTGAAAGATTTCAGCTCCGTTGTTCTCAGGAAGATATTTAAATAGTCCCAGATATTTTTGCTTAAATTGATTAATTAGTTTTGTTTTTCTAGAAATCAGCTATAACTGTTTATGCCCGTTTAGCCTTAATCTCCTCTTCATTAGCCAATTTGAATCATTTCTACTCCGCTGTGTTTAAAAAAATGTCGAGCTGGTTACATAGGATTTTTATTTAAATCGGTTCAGTAGCTTGCCTTGTTTGTCTAGTCTAGTAACCAATTGTCAAAAACGAAGTCGGTTAATAATGGTCGTCACTTTTTTCTTTTTTAGTGGATTTTTATGAGCACGTTTTTTATAAACAATTTTATTTAGAATTAGAAATTTTAATCCATTCTGGGCATTTGTCGAAAATGTTTTTTTTTTATATAAATTGAAATTATTTAAAATAAATATCATTAATGCGAACCATTAATGCTGATTTGCACAAAGCATTGTCAAAAAAATTATTTGACAATGTCCTTGGATTATAGGATCATAAATTACAGATTTTATGCATGCAGGAGCAGTCTAATATAATTGTGAAACTTTCTTCCATGTAGAACATTAGATTATACTCACATAAAACAAATGATTGGTCTACATAGAAAAAAAATACTTTTCAAAATAAATTTTGACCAATATGCGTAGAAAAATGTTTTGTAGTGGAATTTGTAAAAAAACTATGTGAAAAAGATGTACACACAGTTTAAAAAAAGAGACTGTGTATTTTACACTATACGCTACAGAAGCCAAATTGGTAAGAAAAGAACAATAGCACCGACCGGTAGGATACTCTACGACCTTGATGTTACGAAGCAAACGGTGTATCTCATCGCCACCTTGGTTAATGTTCTACAGCCGATCTTTATAGTATACGTTGCGACACATTCGTTACATTTTCAATCTCATGAATCAGTTTTACCTTACCATACCAAAAGAAGTTTTACTTCAAAAATCGTTTCAATAAATCAGGTTCAATTTAAAATTCTACAATGCTTCTCTTATTGAGAAATACAGCGCCGGCCTTGGAGTAGAGCGAGAGGAGCGATCGCTCTAGGCGCCAGGTAGCAAGGGACGCCAAAAATCCAAACGCGATAACTTTTTTAATGTTAAAGAAGCAGAAGTATAATAATGAAAGGTACTTAATTTAATTTAAAATCAACAAGTATTGATGTTTGCAATAAAAGTTGCTTTTTGAAAATTTGGGACTTATTATTTATTTAACATAAAACCGAAGTACAATTTACGTGAACTGAAAGCGTCGACCAAAGAGCGCTGAAAGACAATCTCGCTCTACCCTGATCAAGAGCTAGGGCCGGCGCTGGAGAAAAATGTGTATTCACAATCTAAGGTCATTGTCAAATCTGATTTTTCTTTGGACGCCACTGTTTAGAGTCCTAAATGAGCCGCCATGTGACCTGGGTAATCTCCTTTTCATATTATAGCAAACTAACCTATTTTAAGTTGTTAAAACACATGGCCTACTCCTGTTTACGTTAATTTGTGGAACCGTGTTTACATTTGCGCAGCAGCTACCGGTGTACATTCAGGGTCGGAATATCGATGATTGAACTATTGGAAACATTCTTACCTGAATGATCTTCTAAAAAATGTTTGCCATTTTTGACGTTTTAATTTTTCCACATAAAAATTAAACATAAAGACCCCTATCCCTCTTTGTGGTACAATATATTCAATTTTGCGTTTATAAGTTCATCCTGAAATAGTGTAACGCTTGACAACAAAATGATTCCAGTTATACCATAGAGAAGGTACCTAGGTACTTTTAAATCAATCCCAAATTCATATAAGTACAATAACAATAAAACTATTCCGATTTTTTCTTTAATATAGATATTGTTATTTGAATTTTAGGTAATAAATAGAAACCCTAGAAAAGTCAAAGTTTATTGGTCAATAAATCTTTACCTGAATTTGGAAATTTGGTACAAGAGGAATCTGTCTAAAACTTCAAACCAAAATCATTTTTTACTCTATCCTATCTCTTTAAGGATATTAAATTTAGTGCAGGTACTATATTTCAAAGATTAAATTGATTACGCAAAGAATAGGTTATATTTAAGAGAAAAAAAAACTTAATTTCATTTATTTCATTCATCAGTTCTATTCCAAACAAAGTAATAATTTATAATACATCGAATTTTTTAACAGTTTTCACTATTTTTTTTTTTAATTATTTTCTTTAAGATCGGTTGAAAGTACGTATTTTCGGCTTCAATTTTAAGGCAGCGAGCCGAAACACTTTTCTCGTGCACACTGACATAAAAGTACGTACTTTCGGCCGGATATAAAGAAAAATAGTAAACACCAAACGGTCAGAAAATTGGAATTATCGTTAATTATTATAATATAATTATTATGTTGACAGTCTGTCAGACACTTTTAATAAAAGACGAAACGTTCGCATATCAATAATGGTCTGATTGGTTTTAACATTGAATTGTTCAATTACATGTGACGCTATTATCAATTATTCATTTTGAATGTTCTTCACCAGAAACACCTTAATTAAAAAAATATATTTAAATTATTCAAATATTCAACTGAACACTAAAAAATTATTGACTAAATCTTGTCGATCACTCGTGAGTAGTTGATGTCATTCAAAGTAATGTTTACGATTCTTGAGCGTTATAATTGATATTTCAATGTGGCACATGTTAAACTTACACCCAGTATATTTACGAAATGTCGCTGATCATTAAAGGGGTACTCTGCCAGACATTTACCAGACACCGAAAAATCATGCACTTATTACCCGCGCACGCTTTCCATCCACCTTACTCTACTACAAACTAATCAGCTAAAAGCAAATGATGGTTGCTTACGGATATTCCACTCGAACTAAGCTAATCTGTACAATGGTATAGGTATAAAGAAGTAGCTGTAAATGTTTGCCTGTCTGGATGAATGTACACACTAATCTCGAGAACTACTGAACGGATTTTACTGCGATTTTTACCATTCAGTTGCCTATTTTTTGAGGAAGGTTTAGGACTACGTAATAATGGTCGGGTTCGCCTTCATGCGGGTAAAAATCAGAATGAATGTGCTATTCTAAACAGAGTTTAATGCGGTTTTTACCATTCGATAGCTTATTTCTTGAGAAAGATTTAGGTCTGGACTAGCTGCTCGGCCCGGCTTCGATCGGGTGCAAATATAATTGAATTCAAGTTGGACTGAAATCGAGTTTATATCAAAAGCGGAGTGAAATATATTATTATGCCCAATAATAATGATAAATCGCGGGCAGTTAATTATTACAAATGTGAGCGAATGAGCAAAATGAGTGAGTAACATATTAATTAATTGTAAATTGCTACCCTGAAATGGTAACGTTAATCTACCCTGCCTGCGATAGTTTTTTAATAGATGAACAACCATATTTCTACAATGTTTGTCTAACTGTGTGTTAGAAACAGCATCACTCGAGAACTTTTAGACTGATTTTGATTATACCTAAACTTAAATATAAAGTAGATACTTTTTTTTACTATGACCGGTGGAAGATAAATTGGTAAGAAGATTAGTTAGTAAACTAGTTCATTAGTGTGACCAGAGACATTAATAATTTAAAAAAAAACAGCGTGTGTGTCGCGTCTCTCGGAGGAAGGGTAACTTCTTATGAAATACTTAAAGTAAAATTTAGTTTACTTATAAGACTGAAGTTTACACAGTAAAGAAATGAAATCAAAATTTAAATCTACACAGGATAATACACGATTTGTTTTTCGCTGTTATGGTTCCTCCATTTGAGTAAAATATATAACGCAATCGTTAGCGACCTGAACTCGCGTGAACAGTTACTGGTATCTAAAAATTGATATGGCCTGTTTGAAATTAATAGTCTTCGACATCGCGTTTGACCGATCGCCATGGAATTTGGCATTTATATGTATTTTTTCGTGGAGAAGTTGCAACTGATCGCTAGATGGCGTCAGGTGGAGCCGACGGCTGCACTATTATTGTCGCTGCCGCGTTTCATCCTAGTCGCGTGCAGGGCCGCGAGTAACGACTAGCAAATAATAATTTAATTTCAATTATCTATACATACAGTATTTATGCATTAATTTTAGAGTTTTTCCTCTCTAGGTTTCATTCTCATTCTAAATACAGCCTGCCTACACATTCGAATTGATTTCTAGGTCAGGAGAGAATAAATCGTGGCGCACCAATAAAATGTAAGAGGAGCTCCTCAAAATCTGAGAATGAGGCTGAGCCGACAAGGATAACTGTTAAATGTTTGCGCAAGCTGCACAGTGTCACCAAAAAGTTATCCCTCATTGTTTTCATGACAAACACGAGATAGCTCCTTCTCTGTCGTCTTAACTTTAGACATTACGCGCGGTGCCGTAGAAGTTTCGTTCAGTTGAATTTTATATCTGAACGTATTTTCATAAGAGCCTTTGCTACCGAATTGGTCTCATAAACTACTTAAGATATGATTATAGTATAAACATATCAGCATAATAATGAAGAACGTCATTTCCTGCATCCTAAGAAATACTAGCTAAAATATACGTAAATTGAATTTAGAAAAACATATAGGTTTGTAAAATAAGTCACCTTGTAGTTTCCGTGAAACGAGATTGTTGTACAGTATTTTTTCTCAAGCATTAGAGTACATTATTTTTTTTTAGTTTTTATGAGATAGTGAAATAAATTACTTAAAGATCATGAGAATTAAAAATATAGTAATTACTTTGTGTCGAGTAAATTCTATATTTACGACTCCACATCTCTTGGTATTTGAAACAGGGCCGATCGCCCGATAGCTGAACTTAGACAGTCGCCTAGGGCGCATAAAACTAGGAGCACATTTACACAATTTGTTTAAAAAAATACCATTTAAATTAAATAGTTACTTCTACATAAAACATAATAACTAAATATTTTATCTAATATTAAGAACTTCTTTGCTCGAACGTAGTGAAATTCTAAAACATCCCCTAATATTTTTTGTATCCGTTCGTGAAAACCGCATGAAAAGGGGTTGAATAGTTTAATAATAATGATAATAATAATAATAATCAGTTTTATTCCGAAGACCTTACAAAGGTATAGAACACGTCAAATAGGTACAATACATTAGATAAAAAAATCTTCCAAAGAATACAATGTTAAATTATTTAGATATTTTTTAAACTTAAATTTGAATTTACTCATTGATAAGTGTTTCAGATCTTGCGGTATATTATTAAATATTTTTATCACAGAATTTAAGGGACCTTTTAACATTTTATTTAAATGTTTTGAGTTATAACCAAATCGTTTTTATTTCTGGTACCGTAGCTGTGGTGAAATATATTATTCGTAAATCAGAAAGGATATTTTTTTATTCGGAGTTAACTGTGTTTAGACAAATGTGGTCTTTTGTATATGTACGGATATTAATGTCCAATATGCGCAATACTTTGTTTCGATGACATTCACTTTATTTCTGAAAATATTAAGACAAAAGGAATGTAAGTAGAGGTTTTTTGCATATTATATTGATTAAGAGGGGAAAAGGTGCAAACAATACAGCGCTGATTTAACAAGCAACTACATAAGAAGTAAGTATTTTTAGGGGGTACTGAATAATTCAGAATGGACCCGTGTCACATAGAATCGGCCTTGATATCGCCATGAGAGTCTAGGTGTACCTCAGTTTGAAAAACACTGCTACATGCATACAGAGAAAATTAACACTGACATATTAAAATCTAAACGAACGGGGGCTTAACATATCCCGCTGTTTGAAAAACGATATCTGTCTGGATTGATTCACAGTGTATTCGTTGATGGAATCACCATGTTCGAAACCAGTGATACATATTAAAAATACCTAGATAGAACGCTGCTATTGATTTAGATCAGAGTTGTAAAACTTAGGCCAATTTCCATGTTAGCGCAACTCATACGGGCATTACGTCAATCCTCGACACATTTTGCTTACCGATAGTTCCTTAAATTGCACAAGCTACTTCGTAAATCGTTGACGTAATTAATATGTCGACAATGTATTTAGTAGCGGCGGTGTACAGAAAGTCATGAAACGGCCCCACGTGGGGCCCGTAGACTTTGCCACTGCTAAGACTAAAGACGATTTTTACATGCTTTTATTTAACGTCACATGTTTGTCAGTTTGGATTAAACCTTGCAGTCGAAATTTCGACTAAATCTAATTAAATTAGAGCGGTAAAATTTTCCACACGTGTATAAATCTAGAATCAACTTCGTAGTTCGTTTGTTATTGAAGAATCGATACAAATAAATCAAATAGAATGTCTGTCAGTCAGAACCAAATTGTTAAACTCTTTTTGTCTGTCTGCGCGAACGGATTTAATTCAAAAATAACTGAAGCAATTGACATGATATTTATACTGATTTTAGATAGTATTTACGGGATAAACCTAATTTTTGTTTCCAAGAAACGGTTGGTCTACCTAATGCATGACAAATGTTTTCAAACGTTCCATTAATAAATTAGCAGTAAAATAATTATTATGTTATTTAGTAACAAATAACTAAGGTAGTTGTCGTGGTTAAGGCACACCGTCAGAAAATTCTTAATTTTTGTATACTTATTAAGGACATGATAATACAATTACCCTGAAAATTTGAATTTATCTCGGATTATATACGGTCGATATAATCCGAGATAAATTCAATTAAAAATTGGATAATTAACATTGATTGTATACGATCTCTGTAGTTCTGAACCAGTTTCTTATTTATAAAAAAAGAATGAACTGTCAGAAACTTTCCAAAAACTGACAGACTCTCAATGCATTTGTTATGAGTTTAAAAAAAAAATAAGAAACATTTTTTGACCGTCTAATTATTTATAAATAACGGTTTAAAGTTCAACAGTTTATAGAAAAGTATACATGCATATGAATACTGTATGGGTTACGTTTCCACGGGTACAGTCTTGCGTACAAATTATGGATCACTTAGCTATAAGCTAGTATACTTTTGTGGCGCGTATAATCTATAACTTTTTGATAATATTGTACCACGACAACTACCTTAATTAATAAAATAAAAACAAATAAAAAACAACGTTAGGCAAATAGGCCTATTATTCTATAATAAAGATCGCCCCATCATAATACACTGCTTAACTTAATTAGGGGATCAGATAAAAAATTTCGAATTTTTTTAACTGATCCCCTAATTAAGTTGAGTAATGTGTCTGTCAATTAATAGGCAATCTACAAATCCGAGCGAAGGCGGACCGCGCTGCTAATATTTAAATAAAAGTGCTTAACTCTTGAGGTCTTTACGTATTATGTATTGTGATTCGTTTTTGTTCGAAAATGGTTGGAGAATAGCGCAACTAAAGCAACATTGATGTAAACAAAACAACATCTCGCAGTAAACTGGCTTTAATCATGTTGGATTAACTACGGACATTGATGTCCATCATGAATAGCAAGCTTTTGTTTTAAACACCCCGACAGGGTGTCTGATGAAGAAGTGTACGGTAGGTGCTCTTTATTGGCATATAAATAACAGGACACTGGACAATAGCCAAGACAGTCGATCTGTGAAAGTTGAAACATACAAAATAATTGTTTTTCTCCTCAAAATGGAGATTGTGAAACATGTTATATTTTGTGTTTTAATAATGATTGCGTTTCTAAAAAATACTGAAAGTGCGTCTGATAATAACACCGTAAGTTGATTATTTATTTATTTTTTCCAGTTTGGTATTGGGGTTGTAATTACTTAAGACGTAACGATCACTAACGTTTTTGTTATTAAAGCTACGAGTAGGTACGGTTGTGTTTTTTTACGTTGCGGTGGTAGAAATATTAAAATATCGTGTCACAATATCGGAATATATATAGCCAGTCGAAGCGTGAACCATAGTCCGGATACAAAAAATATTCCGGCGTCCGGCCGTACGGATATAATTTTTTTAAGAACTGTCTCGACATTTAACACCGTGGATTAGACATGAGCTCATTGGTTACGTTTAGGTAACCGGTACTTTGGTTCCAGCGACTTTCAAATACCAGTGATTTTTAACAACTATCAGTTATCACTGGTAAGATTATATGCTTGCAGTGCAGAAGGCCAGTGACCAGCGATCGTCGATCTTTGGAAATACTACGTACATGCAATCACCGGTAGCTAATCCGAATAGAACTCACATCTCACTGGCCACTACAGTAAATAGTGATAATATTAGCGACTAGGTCACCTGTAGTGAAATATCATTCATTATTGTAGTCATTGTCGTTACAATAATAAATAATTCATTACATTTTGTAATTCATCAATAATCATATTTAATTAGTTATCGTTTATTTTATTATTTTTTCGATATATAATTTTTCTTATGTCCTGGTTATTTTTTCGGCTATAGTAGCTGGTTAGTCACCGGTAGCTAGTCTGAAGTTACTGCAGTGAACAGTGAAATCCAAATATAAGCGACTAAGTCACCGGTAATGAAATACGGCTCATCTGTATCTTGGGTGGTTTGTCGTAGGTAGTAGCTCAGTCACAAAATGTAGAATCCCTGCCGGATTTATTAATTTTATATTCTTTACAGTGCGGATGTAAGGCGCCATCAGGGCCAGGAGAAGCTAAATTACGAACGTACGGTCGTCAGAATAGAATGTATTACGAGCCACGTATGGGGCGTTTGAAACGCGATGTGGACAGTGATGAAACTATCATGGGAGACGATCGTTACGAAAGCTCTTTTGTGAATATGATTCAGGATAAGCCATGGACTGTTATAACTTTATCTGGGAAAGGACAAGGTACAACTGGAAAACAAATCGCTTATTTCTAAATCAAATGCAGCAAATAGCCATCGCTTTG
The DNA here is from genome assembly GCA_034508555.1 of Venustoraphidia nigricollis. Lineage (NCBI taxonomy): Eukaryota > Metazoa > Arthropoda > Insecta > Raphidioptera > Raphidiidae > Venustoraphidia > Venustoraphidia nigricollis. The sequence continues at coordinate 5,757,637 of JAVRKA010000022.1, read as the reverse complement.
GGCTTTAAATGACCAAATGCGGTTTGATCATGTTGATTTGAAAACTTTCTGCAAAGTCTTCACGATTTTACGAAACTCCGAATTTCAGCACTTTGGATGTACTTGTTCCAATGTAATGAAAATACGTTCCACCAGTGCAAAGACCACTGTAACACAGTGGTCCACATTTAGACATGTCATTCCGAAATTTCGCAATCTCGGAAATTCGGTCAATATTTTTAAACATATTAATTCCGGAATTAACTATTTTTTTCTTAATTTATCGACCAGAAAGTGAACAAGACTTTTTGACAATTATTGATGGTCTCTTTATAGAGAATGATAGAAATTGTAGATTATAGACGCTCTGCATCTGAGGTAATCAGCGTCTAATATCTCTCTAGAGTTATTTAAAAGTTGTTTATGTATCTAGAATGTAATCTGTTATATTATAGACGAGAAATTGACATGTTAAAAACGAACCCTGCGAGTTTTGAGAGTCACTCGAGTCATAATATCATTACATATCTCCTATAAAATAGCTAATTTTAGACATCATATTGAGTACAGTAATACCCCGGACTTACGCGATAGGTGGGACCAAGAGATAGCCGTGTAAGTCGAATTCGCATAAGTCGGGGTTCAACCTTGCATATAAATACGTATAAAGTTTGTGTAATCGGGACCGGAGTCTAAAGAAAACGATAATTTAGAAGAAACATGTTTAATAAAATGTTAGATAATTAAAACAATTTACATTAGGAGGAATAAAACAACGTAAATCAAAGTTATTTTGATGTCGAAGGCTTCATATATACTAACAATGTCGCCTAACGAGTTAAGATTTTCTTCAAACACGTAAAATTTCCTCGTAGCATGCCAGTAACTTTTTTATTTCCCGTTTTGTAGTAGACACGCGATCTTCATTGGAATCTATTTTTTCTAAAATTTGTAACCCCTTTTCAATTGTACTGAGGGCCTTCTGTTAAGTTTGGAATCGTTATTTGATTTTCCGATTCAACTGGGTCTAACCAATCAGTTTGTTTAATGTCTTGATCAAGAAAAACCACGTATCTCCGAATTCGCGTAAACCGGGGTAGCGTAAGTCGGGGTATTACTGTATAATAATATGTTATTTGAAGTAATCGGACCTCTGCAATACGATATATTTTTATTTTCCTTTTAAAATCAACATGTCAAGATTTTACTTACTAATTATTCAGTGTTTTGAGATGGCGGAAAAACATGCATGCCGTTGTCTTTACAATATCTATTTTGAACAGGTGGGAAAAGGCAAAGTATGACGTTTACTCCACGTTTGGGACGCAAATCAAGCGACGATTCAAGCTTCACTGATCCCGATCCAATAGAACCGCCATATTTCCCACGACTGGGCCGTACTAGGGTACTGTTCCCTCCAAGATTAGGACGTCAACTATTTTATGATGCCAATAAACAATAATAGTTTCTTTAATAACAAACAAATAGATAATTAATGTACGATTACTATAAAAAATACGATGTGAAATAAAAAATTATTTTCGAAAGTTTGATTGCTGTCATTAATTGAAGTTTGTAATAATAGGAAAAATAAATAATTAAAAAAAAATAATAGCATTCATTATTTATTTATGCTTAGATATTATTCCAGAATTAGAATTAATGGACCAAAATAACGTTTCCTAAACTTTTTAAATGTAGAATTTCTGAAAGTTTCACTTCTGTAGTGTGTATTGTAAACAACATATCACTGTTTTGCGAACGTTGTTCATACGTTGGATCATTGGCGGTCGAACTGTATAACTTTGCCCTGCACTTACAAACTTGCGTTCCAGTTCGCTCACTATAATGGCTGTAATACAATTCGGTCGTCACCAGCCGAATTGTACAGCTTTGCACACTTGCAAACTTGCATTTCAGAAAGATGATTGGAACCGCTCTTTGCCAGCGACGTTTGTACAGTTCGGCCATCGCCGGCTGAATTGTATAATTTAGCTTATTTACAAAACTCGCGTTGTAAATCGGCACAGCGAAAATAGATCTCGATCGTCGCCAGCCGACTTATTTGCGTTCCATATTGCAGAATCACTATTTATTGGACATACGACATTTATATAACTTTCCAGATCACTAACTCGAATCACTTTTTGCCTGATATAGATTTGGAGTACGTAAGTTTCACATCTGTAGTGTGTAGTCCAAAATACGCTCCATTTTGTTAAAAATATGTTCTATACAAACTCTCTTGGATACACTCACGGACCCCATTTTATACAATGTTTGTTTATTAGCGCTATTCTGTTGGCCAATGTTAAAATTACCCACACTGTTATATTTCTGTAACTGATGTGATGTTAAATTTGTTTAGGAAGTGGCAGAAAATTAACAGCAGTGTAAATTTTTACACTGAATATATAGAATAGCATCGTAAAGCTCCGGTCTATCTAGAGCAGAAATTCCCACTGTCGGTTAAGCCCCGCTACCCTTCAGCCAGCTCTGTATTTGTGTATACGGATATTACTAAAGAGATATTGTGTCAAATTTTTCCCAGTGTCTCAAATACCTACCCAAAAATGTCCAACAGCTCCCGAGGAATAATACGGTTGTGATGCAGGCAGAAGGTCGCAGCACGCACTAAACATGCTATTGTAAAAGTTAATTGATAAAAATTTACGAATAAAAAAACCTTTTATTTTACAACTATGTAACGACAAAAATAATTAATACGTAAACATAACAAGGCACACAATACTATGATATAAATATAAAAATATATATAAATAATTTTGGCTTAACCCATGAAAAACGTAATAATTTCTATATACAAAAATAATTGTCAAGTACTAAGGTAAATGTGATTGTTAAAATTATTTGTTTGAATAAAATTGTCCGTGGTATTATTTTTTCAAACAACCAAACATATTTATTTTTTTATTTATTTGACTTCTTAAATACTTCTTTTTTTATGAAAATATTGTAAATTCAAATAGTGAAATTTATTCCACAGTCGATACTCAATAAAATAGTGTTTCCTTTGGCTGAACTCTAGAGTGACTATAGCAAGAGTGCTGCCAACAGGTCACGTGACCAGTCTAGAATGCGGCTTGCGTGCGCCTTACTGAACCCTTTTATACGCAGTGTACAGCTGTCGGCTGCTTCTATATGGAGTGACCGCGCAGGCGCTACATACGCAGTGTCCACCACTCGCGACTCGCTATGGCGGCGATCGAATGAATTGGCTACTCTCTTACTATAGTCACTCTACACTTGTCTATAGCACGGCTCGGTCATACTAGAGAGTGACTAAAACATACCGTACACTGAATTGACGTCCAATCATTGTATGTATGAAAATCAATTAATCCCCAAACCGACTGAATCGTCACGGCAACAGGCGAGTGATTGAGGGGGCAAAAGTTCTCGAATGTTTCAATGACTTTTAACATTTCAAGCAATAAACTGCAGAACATTCTCTACTCTGACAAAATTTTGATTCTGTGAGCGGTATTCGCTAACGTGCCGATCGCACCGTTCCGTGTCAATTCAGTGTGCGTGGTGCTTTATAGTTTATATACACTTTACAATATAATATAAACGGCGCATTGTTTCGTCACTCCATAAAGCGAATCGTACTAATTATGATGATTCACAATCATTATTTCAGAACTGAAGAATAGACTAGTCTGCCATCCATTCTTTCGGATCATTTCGACTAGTGTTGGATTTGAAAAGAAAATGGAGTCGGATGACAGGGTAGCCGAGAAATCAGCATTTATAACTTTCCCTATAGCACTGTAGTCACGCACTTATAGGGAGGCGACTGTGTTTGATTTCATTTATAATTTCAATTCATCAAAAACTTTCCAATTACTTAAATGTACTTTCAAATTAAAAAAAAGACAACAAATTACAAATCGAAAACAATGCTGAAGATCACAAGTCATAAAAATGTGTTTTAAAAGAAACAATATTTGCATTAATTATATTAAGTTCAATAATTTATAATTCGAAAAAAAAATGAAATCATAATATTATTAACACATAAATACGTACCTAAAATAATTAATTAGTTTATTATTAAATTCGTATTTTGGTCATCGAAAATACCTCAACAATTTTGATACGAAAATTATATTTTCACAATTTTTATAGTTGTGCATTAAAATGACAGATTCTAGTAAAATTAAAAGAAAATATACTTTTTTGATAAACAAATTACAGATGACTACCGTTTTATACATTAAATTTTGAAGTACGCGCTCTACGCGGATCCCTTTTTTGATTTTTTCGTATGCTTATGGTGAAATAGCGGAATCAAAGCATGTTTTAAAAATAATAAACTTTTTTATTTATGAATTTCAAAACATTAAAAATACTGCAAAAACAAAAAAAAGGTAAATTGTTTTCTCATTAAAATATGTTTTTCTTTTAAGAAAACGATTATTTAAAAATGGCGCCCTTAGAATAAAATTTACATATTTTGAAGCGATTTTTTGCTTAACAATACAATCGAATGTAATAATTATTTTGAGCTGAATTCTCAAAAATTTGAAAGTTACTGACGTCGAGGTATAAATACTGGTAACTATAAATATAAACATTCTCACAATACTTTTGTTAGCTGATTTTGATTCACTATGATTTATTATACTAAGTTCCTTATTAACGCAAATCAGTTAATACTGTATCACAATTTTATTTTTACTTATAATGTACAGATTATCAAAAATATAAATCGTCTAGTACATTATTTGGTCAAAAATAACAAAAATAAATCGACATAATCAAGGAACTTCGTATCCGTAGGCATTTAAATTGATAAAATTTTAACCATAGCCTTAATTGCATTTTTGTACTGCAATTAAAATAAAACATTTTTTCAAAACCTATATGGACATTTATAATTGATTTTTGGTACGTAATCTGAAAATAAAATCCCCTTTGCTGACATGAAAACACAATTTGAACTTTTTGTATATTGAAAAAACATTACCCCCATTTTAATTTCTGAGGAATTTTGATTCACTGCATTGATTCACTGTGGTGGTTAAAATTTATCTCATTAAAAAGATACCTATAATTTGCATTAATTAATTAAATATTACAGAATGGATAAAAACTTGTTCATCTTTTCTTGGAATGTTAATGTTAAATTTTTATAAATAAAATTCCGGTGTGTGTGTTTGTCATTTTTCCCCTCCTAAACGGCTTGATCGATTTTGATGAAATTTTTTTTGTACATATAGGGTCACCTGGAGGGTTCTTAACTATAGTTGGACCCGGTAGGTGGCGCTGTTGTCGAGATCCCGAATTATTTTTTTTATTTTCCGGCCAAGTTTTTTTTAAACATTATTTTTTATTTCTCAGATAAAAAACAAATCCCACTTTTTCAGCCTCCTAGCACCTCTCAATCCAATGCTAACGAGGTTTGTGACAGGGCAACGTCTGCCTACTGGGTTTGCTAATTATGATATAAAATCAATAATTTTAAAAATAAGTACAAACATTATTAATATTTTAATGATTAGTATAGATTAAATAACCAAAAAATGTAGATAAGATCGGTCTCACACTTACATATCTTAAGATATATTAATCAAAACCGTAGTTGGAAATGTAAACAAATTACCTCATGTGCACATTGTGCAGAGGTGCATCGCACAGCTTGAATCACCAGTGTCAAGCCTAACATTTTCAATTATTCTTTATAAGTCACAAAAGAAAACAGTGGACTACGTACCAATAAAAATTTAATTAAAGTCCACCTAGATTCATGAGAAATTATAAAATATAGTTACAATTTCTGCACTGCGCGACACACGATGATGCCTTCGGCCTTGCCTCGGACATCGTGCGTCGCGCAGTGCAGGAATTGTAACTTTCTTTATACCCGATCGAAAGTACTTACTTTCGTATCAGTGTGCACGAGAAAACTGTTTCGACCCGTTGTTACAGATAGCGTGCGAGTATTTCCAGCAGTGCATAAATGTTAGGCATTAAAATCGAAGCAGAAAGTACGTACTTTCGACCGGGTATAAAGAAAAAAATCTTGAGATATTATACACAGAAATACGCAGGATTCATAAGACTCACAAAAATGCACGAGAAGAATTTTCTATACGGAATTTTGAAGTGAAACGGCGAAAGCAGTCTCGTGTGCAACAACCTTTATATAAATAATAATTTTCTGTTAAAGAAAATCGCAATTCAAACGGAAAATCATTAATAAAAGAACATACTTGTTTATTGAATTTTCCCAAATAAAAAATGTATAAACAGGATATTATACTAAACGCTTGCAAATATGTTCACAGCAAGTTTCACTTTAACGCGTGTAACCACTACACATAGATTTTTTTATATGGATTCCAGTAATTTCTATATGTTTACCAATGAATTTTTATGTGTCTCCACCTGAATATTTTTAAACGTTAAGACATGTATGTGGACCGATTTAATTTAGAAAAATCAGTCAATGTGTTCAGATAATAATATGGAATGATTTTTAAATAGAATAATCAAAACCAGCTATTTGGTGTATACTTACACTATAAAAGCATGATATGTAACCACAAATCGTTAAAGACACCCACAAGATTCAACAATCATGTTTGGGAGACTTTTTTGTGTGATAGTGTTATTATTGTCCATATAAAGTAACTGAAGAGGTAAGAACTGCGTTGCGGTGCAGCAAGGCAGAAGTTCCAATCTTAAAGAATCGGATACACCTTGGTATATTAATTTCTGTAACAAAATTTCAAATATAATCTTTATTAATGACTATCTGGTCAATAATTGACCACAAACGTGGAAAAATCAAAAGGTAGGGGAGAGGTAGCGATCGAACTTATTATCGAATATAATATAATATAACGCAGGCAATATATGTCAATTGTGAGAGTTAAAAGACGGATAGACAGAATAAGAACGCATAAGTTTAATTGATATTGCAAATTAAATAACCTGACAAAAATTTGTTAAGGTGAAGTTTATTTTAGGTATTGAAAAACTTAAAAAGTCAGAGATTTTTGTGATTCCACTGTATCAAATTGCAGGATTATATTTCATTTTCTGAGAAGGTAAGAATATACAAGGTTTCTTTCTAAGTCTGAAGCTGACTGTTCAATTTGACCGAAAAATTTAGCAGCCGAATCGCAACCGAAAAATATGTGATATTATCTACTGTTGAACTTTTATAAACCGTATTTTTTTTTTAACTAAAGCTCAAGTTTATCATATTTTTTGTTTGTTGGAAATTTTAATAAGTAATTAGAACGCATATTTCTAAGAAGATTTAATTACTTCTGTTTCTTTTTTATTATAAGGAATACTGACAGATTTTTTATTAATTAATGATTTACTGACATTCCGTTGGCACGTCGTTCTTTCTAATTAAGGAGATAAGATTGAGTTTTTCCAGTATTAAGTATTTTTTTATATCACGGCCAATTTATTCATTGTGCACGTGTCCAGCTGATATAAATTATCACAAATTCAATAACTAATGCGTATTAATCCATATTTTGATTTTTGAAAAGAATATTCTGGGCTTCGTCAGTTCAAATCAAAGTTAACTGTATTTTCTTTTTCTTTTTTTAATTATGTAACAAAAAACCCATTCTTAATCTTTCAAATAACTCATGGATCTTTTTAATCGTAAAAGAAAGTGCACAGCTGAGTTTCTGGTATGACATTCAAATTTCAAGCCTAAATTAACTGTTAAAGTACATTTAGCATTGACTTTAACGTTAAATCGTTCAAAGTGAATTTGATTAACAAAAAATGAACATAAATATGGTTACCAATGTGCGGTTTAAGTCCTCGTGAAAGATGCACTATTTTAAGTTTATTTTGGAACATTTAATTAAAGTGTACATTGGTGAATACAAACCATGACATCTTATGCTGGAGGAAAATTTATAAATATGTGTGTAGAAGAGTTATTTCTTTACATTGCAGAACAAAAATTAACAACTGAATCTCTGTACTTTCTTTTTTACTAAGAAAACAATATTTCGAGATCAGAAGTCTATTTTATTTATATATTTAGAGTTACTTGATAGCTGGGTCACCAAAAGCAACTGATTTTGTTAAAGAATAAACAGTTTTTTTTAACTCTGTTGTGAACCATAAAAATAATGGCACTAAGTGATATTTTACATTTGGCTTAAAAGTAAAACAAATATATCATGATTTATGATTAATCTAATCTTTAAATAGCTAATTGGTGTTAAAATAAAAGTTTACAGTCAAAGTGCAAAATGTACGTAGAAGAAGGAAACAAATTTTAATTAGAAGAAAAATATATTTAATTATGTAAATACAAATTTGCCATTTACTATCTGATTTTGACCTCTTTTTTTGGTGTTTTAATGAACATATGCACAATAAATGTTATATTTGTTTAACATATGTGACCTTTTTCTTTATTAATTAATAGTTTAATAATTATTTATTATAGTAATAATGACCTTCAATAAATAGTCATGAACTGTACCTACACAAAATTTGTGTGAATCAAATAATTGTAAGTTGTGATTATGATGTGATTTGTATAAAAAATAATTAGTAATGAAATGAGGAACTATACGAGTTCTCCCAAAATATCATTTATCAATAAAAAAATAAATTTGTACCTCTTTCATCAACACAGTTTTATATAAAATTATTAATAATTTACAGCTAATTAAATTCAATTTATCTATTTTGTTTTTAAAGCAAAAATATTTTTAAATAACAAAAACAAAACTTTGTACATTCATTAATTGATATTTGAAGAAGAATTGCAACGATTGTATTTTTAAATCAATACAATAATTTGTTTTTTGTATGGTAAACATTTACTAGTTTTCAGCTGTCAGGAAAATCATAATTCTATTATGAACAATTAAAAATATCAACGAATTTAATCACTGGACTGTGGAATAAAGTTCAACAAAAAAAGTTAACCTGGTTTGAAACTTATCTAGTTTTTATGGAATCATTTTAATGGTCATCAAATGGTTTTTATTAATTAATTATAAAAGTTCATTGGACCTAGTTATAAATTTTGTTTGCCGTTTCTGCTTTTCAACCGAAATCATAATATTCAACAGTCCCTACTTCTATTTAAAATGAACCAGGCTCAGTAAAAACAATGGTAAAATGTAGCCATATTAATTTTTTTTTGAAATTTTTGAGCATAAATCGAAATTAAAATTAAAAACTAATAAAACGAATTTGGCGACCACAGTTCGAAATATATTTTACGATTTGAGGAATCAGTCAGTTTAAAAATTCTTTTATATTGTCATTCCAAGTTTTCGTATTCATGTAAGTATTATAGATAATGAAAATACAGAAAACTTACTCTAATAACGGAATTGTAATGCGACCCGCTGAGAGTAACAGCTGCTGCTGAAGAGCATGATCCTCTGCAAAAGTAAGCGTGGTATCCTTTTGGAAATATGATCCAGTCATCCCAACCTATGTCGGCGAATGAGACGTAGAGTTCTTCCCGGCAGCATTCCTTAGCACCAGCCACACAATTGGTATGTCTCTTCTTTCGTTTCTGGTAAAGATTGGTTGCCGCATAATATGCTGTACGACGATGAGAATAGGTGTAAATCACCAGAAATGGCCGATGTTCAGATTTGGTCGAAACTGGAGATTCTAGTGGATCCATTGCACATGTTTTACATGCAATATTGATCGCATGAGTATATTCTTCATAATGTAACCAGTCTCGTATTGACCATGCTAAGTCGATCCTTAACCACCCTTCTAGAAATTGCAAAAATACATTTTTTCAGTTTGGATTGATTATATTATAGTAATGATTGACCATTTAGTATGCAATACGAATGCTCTGAGCTTATTAGTCTATAATCTACTATATTTAATGCGCACATTTTTCATATTATTAAATAAGAAACAGTGAGTGCTAGCAATATTTTCATTTTGTTTGCATTTTTGATGCGTGTCGCTTGACAACACTTTTGATAAATTCAACCACATAATAACGATGATTTTATTTGTTATAATTACGGTTTGATAAATTATTATTTCCGCATATCAAAATTGTTCACAAAAATAAAATTTCCTGATAGCAACAATGATTTGATTAGATAACTTCTTTTTCTTTATACCTAATCGAAAGTACGCACTTTCGGCTTCGATTTTAAGGCAGAAAGCCTAACATTTATGCACTGCTGGAATTAGTCGCACGACATCTGTAACAGCGAGTCGAAACAGTTTTCTCGTACACACTGATATGAAAGTACGTACTTTGGACCGAATATAAAGAAAATTAGCATATATCACACGGCTAGAAAAAAGAAATGTCTGCCCGTGCGGTGTTATATACTATTAATAATGCCATAGTGATTATCAACGCTTACAAATGGTAACATTATATTTTTATGCAGTATTATACGTAAAACTAGTATTTTTGAGTACGCAAAAAATACAGTTTTTGTACAAACCTTCAATATTTGTTTCATGAATAGCCATCGGTTTTTTCCTCAGAAAGCTTTGTTTGGAATCCCAATGGGCTACCTCAGATATAACAAAAGTTTGATTATGACTGTCCAGTTCATCTCTTTCTTTGTAAACCCATAATTCGGCTGCACTAACATCCATAGGATCAATATCATTTGGTAATTGAAATGGGAAGCATGCTGACGAATTTCCAGTTAACGGCTTACATCCATTTCCATCTACGCATAAATCAAACCGAATTATATGATATTGATCTAACCCGATATGGAGCTGCTAATCGCATAATTTTTGTTATAAATTTCTGATCAAAAATCAAAATGAATGCTACATTCGGTTTTTCTGCTATATTTTTACTGCCAAAGGCATAATTGACGTGGAGAAAGATTTGCTACCTGCAAAATCTCTACAACTCTGACCAGAAGTGAATTTGAAATAGTTAAAACTATTAATGTTGACCTTAATTAGATACTAGATTTGAATGACTATGGATAACATTTCAATAGTTGAAATGAGTAAAATCTCTTTTGTCCACAACGTAAGTATAATACATTCTGGATATGCGAGACTTTAACCATTTGATTAACATTAACTATTTTACTATTACCGCTGTTTTGTACCAGTATGACAGAATTCATTCTCCAAACCACAAAACGATTCCAATCGTTCCAGATTTAGGTACATTTACATTTTTAGACATATGACGAATACGGAATAATTTATTTTAATTGTACAGTTTAATTTGAAAACATATAAATCGATATTGCAACACTTAAAATTGTAAATAAATAAATGTGTACAATTTTATCAGCAGTTGACTTTGGTCTACCTTCATTATGAATCAAGATGAAATGAAATAAATTCTAACCAGGGCATCTTGTTATTCGGTTTCTTTCTTAGAAGACTTATCTTGACATTAAATGTATTTTTTTTTTAAGAATAAAGATCATTAATTTGTTTTAATTAAATTGACATAATCTATTAATCAAAGTAATAATAATTATCACGACTTTTTTTACGGTATATTTATATATAATTATAAATACATTTTATGCTTCTATCAAATAATTTGACGTAAAAGCATAAAAAAAATACAAATTGTGCCACTATATTATAACTTTCATGTTAATGTAATAGGTACTATAGTTAACCATTAACATGTTGAAGTGAACTAGAAAAGACCTAAATATTTAAAATTGTAGAGGTTCACATTTTAAAAAGCTTTTGAGAAATTTTTATTTTTTGATGCAGCTTATCCCCTAGTTATTCAGATAAAAAAGTGCTGTACCTTGGAGATTTTTAAACCTCGACTGGATCATAGATAGAGAAGTTATATAGGTTCATAAATGCTGTTAAGTTTAGAACGAAATTGAATTTTATTTGTAAATAAATATTATCAAGTTTTAACATATTGAAAATATGCATTCACACATAATCTTCGTTTCAAAGAGGTTCGAGTTACAGAAATCGGACTTTGTATGTTTTTAAAGGTTTTACTAATTTAATTCATTGCTTGTCGTTTAGCATGTCAATTCATAAGAAAAGTTTTTGTTACATATGCTTAGACATTTCTTTTTGTTTATCTTATAACTAAATCCGCTTTCGATAAACTAATTTATACTTTTAATAATTCAGATAAAAAATTCTTAATAAGATATGTATAGATTTAACATGGTGTGTTATTTCACATACTTAAGGAAATTCCAAAAATTTAGTAGCCACTAAAAATCTGCCCCATAAAATTCAGAGGCCTCCTTTTACAAATTTACCCTCTTGATAAATTCAGAATAAAATTAAATAAATATATAAAATTTACATAGATACATGTAATAACTTTACTCGGGAAAGGCTAGAAAATATTTTTTTAAGGATTTCAAAATAAAATATTTTGTACGTTTTCAAAAAGAGGTAGCGATTATATTCCATGTATTTTTGTATTGTATATAAACGCCACTTTTTATTTTTTTTATAATAAGAATAGCTATTTATAATTTTTCGTGTAGTAAGTAAAATAATATTTCGAAAAATGAAAATAAATTAATAATAAGTTATAGAATCGGGTTTAAACCTTCACTATAATTTGAAATAGTTGCTGTCGTTTGTTTGAATTTCAGTCGTGTTATATTTATTATTAGGAACGAACTTTTCATGAACATTGTCTTCTCTAGCCTGAAGAAGAGCTAGTATATGTAGGGGAGCTGTTAGACATTTTTGGGTAGATATTTGAGGCACTGTGAAAATTAGTACAATACCTCTTTAGTAAAATCCGAATACAAAAACACAGAAAAATAAAAAAGCCAGGTTTCTTAACCGAGTTTAAAACTTAGCCAGGTGTTTGCAAAATTATATTTTTGAAAAAATTTGAGACACGGTGAAATTTAAACAATAATATTGGTAACTAAAAATAGATATATTAAACAAATAGGTCGTTGCGGTGGGACATTCTACCTGCCAGGTGATTAAAAATTTGAGGGTCGGTTAAGTCCCGTTACCCTTCAGCCAGGTCTGTGTTTTTGTATTCGGATATTACTAAAGGAGTATATTGTACAAATTTTCGCAGTGCCTCAAATAGCTACCCAAAAATGTCTAACAGCTCTCGGACTATAAAAGATTGATCTACATTTAAGTTAAAAACTGCAATTTTTATTCTATTTTTACTCGAAAATATGTTAAATAAAAATTTGCCATCTTTAGAAAAGTATGTAGCGAATTCGCATTTTACAAAATACGCAACCGACTGACTCAAAATTTATTTGACGCACAAAAACATTTGATTTAAATTTTGCAAAATGGGGACCGTGAAAATCATTAAAATATTATTCTTTATAAGAAAAGCATTTTTATTGTCAATTACTTTAGAAATAAATAAATCAAAACAGCACAGCTAGCATGAAATTAATTTATAACTGGAAGATTTATCGAAACCACTGTATGTGTTGCTTGTAAAAATTACGACGCAGTTAAAAGGTCGTTTAACTGCCAAAGATACAAAGTTCGCGAGTTGAAAATGATTTTGAAAATTAATTGAAGACTTATAAAGATAAAATAAACATTATTCAACATCTGTCAAAAAAATTAAATAGCTATCAGCAGAAGTTTTAGTTTACTATTTGAAATCTGTTTACTCATTGAAATTCATGAATAAATAGAAAAATAGTCATTAAAAATGCGTTTTCTTTAATAACAATGAAACAAAGTATTCTTTTTAAAAATTGAATTGTATTCATTGTAAAATTTGCGTGCACTTTTTCAAAATATGAAACGGTGAAATTATAAAGTTTAGGAAATTATTCTCGCGTTTATGTTAAATTTGTTAGGGTAGTTGGATAGATGCCTACTTTAATGGCATTATTCTGAATGATCAATGTTAATATTAACAGCGCTGTTAAATTTCTGTCTCAGTAGTTGTGGGAAAGTGTTCAAAAATTAACAGCACTGTAAATTGTTCCATTAACTGTACAGATAACACCATAAGTTTGGGTGCCAATTGACAGTGTCTTAAATTTCATTTGAATCAGTTGAATACTAAAAAACCGAAAATAAAAATAAAAATACCACACGTTTCAATAATTTATTTATTTAAAATCTAAAATATCACGCACGTTTATAGAATTTTGGTATTAATGAATAAAATGTACTCACCTTCAATAGGAAATAATATAGCCTGGGTTGTTTTTCCATAGAAATCATCTGGATCAGGTGTTGGACTATGAGCTGACCTGGGAACAATTGCATCACCTTCAGCTAATGGCTTAGGCAATTCCGATAATGACATTACACTGGTAGGTGGTTCTTTCAATCTAAGTTTTTTTAGAATTTGTTGTTTGATGTATTCTATCCTGAGTGCAGTCAGATCAATTTCCGAAATGGTAATCTTAGCACTTCCGGACGATCTTTGACACCCATAACACAAGGTATTTAATTCCTGATTGGATTGTTTAACAACAATCTGTTCCGATTCGACTATTTTCTTTTCAACTGACGACGGTCCATTGAAAAGCGTATTCCAAGGCGCTACCAGATACGCATGTTTATTTTCATCAGAGCTTTCTGAGTGCGCCGACGTCAGGAACAACACAGTGACTACGTAATAGAAATGATTCATGTCGTCAACAATCACCGGCACAAACAAAAATACAAACAGAACTCACTGTCTTCCGCGATTTCTTGTGCAAACCGAATGGCCGTTACATCTGAAGTGTGGTCGAAGCGGATCAAATGTTTCCATAAATATGCAAACGACCAATACCGCAACCGAGATTGGCTGACGCAATGTACGATTGCCCGTTACAATGGCGGGCTCGTGCCGTTCCAATCGTTTACTATTAGTACACCAACACAGCACTATTTAAAAATTACTCTATAACATCGGGGTACAGTACAACCAATAACCCGTTTGCGCTTATAATGACCCTTGACCTCGAACTGCTCTTTGAAGCGGTTCCAACCGATTTTTCAGGCATCGCGCTTGAATTGATAGCTTACCACCTAGAGCTATACTTGACTTGTTTCATGACCATTGCTTTTTCGAGAACAGGTAAAAGTTCTGTTTTTTGAGAACATGTGCTAAGCGTAAATCGAAAGTCGAAATGATTCGAAATAATAATGTGCGCTTAACAGGCTAGTAATTAGTGTTTCATGAGCAACATATTTTTTAATCGGTTTGAGTTAGCTTCAAGAAACTTTACTTTCTTCGCAACAAACAGTAATATTACGATCTTCACCGAATGACTTGTTCCATAATTGTAATTATTTGAGACAATGCCTTTTTGAATAATTATTCGGAAGTTGTAATAAGACATACTGTCAGTGACACCTATTTCTCTACGGACGATTTTCATATTAATTACGTAGTATGTAAAAATCATCACGGCAAATTTATTTACTCATTTGTTGATAGAGTTACCGGATCTGCGATTGGCTCCGTTCAATAAATCTAAGAGCGGCTTTCCAAACTCTCATCAATTACTTGTCAGTCATCGACCATCACTCATAAGCAGTGAAATGGACCTTGGCCCTGCATCTCTATCGAAAATTAAATTCATATTGATCTAGTTTAAAACATACGTGTGATCCACAAATTAAATAATATTATTTTATTTTACGCGAATCTTTTAAAGGAACTAGTTGTTGACGTTAGATAATTTTCCAATTTTTAGTATATTTGTTGACATTTTTTTTGTGAATACGATTTTGAAACTGGAACACCTGTACTGGGGGGCATGCACGAAAAGTCGAGCGTTACAAAAAGTAGGTGACAATGTTTCAACTTATAATTTCAAAAATTAAAAGCAGCATCTAAACGATAAATGTAGCATTGAGTAGACAAAGGACGTCCGTACCTGATTTGACCTTTGAACCGAGTGGACGACGCGCAGTTGGTGGGTTCGCAATGAGATGCAACTGTATGATGCCTGCGGCGGGCTTTAGATCAGTGTAACTTGGAATTTCATTCCACAATCCAATTTGAGAATTGAGTATCTACGTCAAACCTGCGATTTGTTTCCCCAATATAATTTTCCCTATTTTTTTAGTTTTTTTTATAAACATCGTGCGCAGTATCTATCGCTATATGCAGGAGTCTAAGTTATAAGGTAAGTATAATGTATAATGTCTAAAAATTTTAGTTGATTTTACATAAATACTAGTGAGTGAGTCATCAATATCAATTTGCTTAATGCAAAGCATACCAGGCATAAAACTGAGCCGCTTGTATTATATTTTGAAGTATAAGTGTACGAATCACTGTATAGAATTTATGAACTGAACTATGGCTGAGAATCCGATTTATGACAAGTATGTGAGAAAATTAAAATGCATAGGTAAATGACTTTTTAACAGACATTTGTTTAGGTCAGCATGCGCCAGAAGTGTGGCCAGTTAACTAAGGCGGTAAAGGTTCATTAATTATCGCTATAGATCACATATTTACTTGTACACATGCTCATATTTAAGATTAATAAATTACGTATCTGGCTGATAGATTGGTCCAAAAAAATATGCTGGCACATTTTTAAATGGTCACTACGACTTATGTTTACAATGAAGCGTAAAATGTGGACGAAAATTTTGCTCCCTTCCCCATATTTTTCTATAAGTTCTTTTTAATCAAAATACACGTTATCTTTTTCGTAAAGTCTTCTTTAAATTTCGTAAACTTATATGTCTAGAAAATTTAGTACTGAATATGAAACACAAACTTGATTTATGTTTTGGTTTGGGAATAGTGGACCCTAAATTTCAAATAGTATATTACACACAAGGGCAGAAAGTTGAAATTCCTGCACTGTGCGACATGAAGCCCCAGGCGAAGCCGAGGGAATCATGTCGCGCGGTTCAGGGCTTAACTTTCAAGTGAGCAATTTTGAAGTTAACGCAATAACAGCAGTTAGCTGGCGGCATTTCAGTATGCACGAGCAGTGACGTAGCTACGTAACTAAGGGTCCCGGTGCAAAAATGAAATTGAAGCCCTATCTAAATTGGTTAAGTTTTATCGACACAGCGCCGACCACACGGAGCCTTATTTTCAATATTAAATGAAAAGTATTAATAATAGAGATGAAGTTCCGAGAGTCGACATTTTTTTCGGAATTTTCCTCCTTTCTAGTAATCTTTTTTTTAAATTTCATTAGCATTAATAGTTTTCGAGTTAATTGCAAAAAGTTAAACCTGCTTTTTTGAAATTCTTTAATTGTTAATAACTTTTGCAATTGTTTATGCGCGGATTTCAAACTTTTGCACATTTTTTACAGGTGATTACAAGTCCAATGAGCTATGACACGTATTTTAACTTGCAGTAGCAAAAATTAACACGTTTTTCAACTTGTGAACCAGACTACAGGGGCCAAGAAATCAAAAGTCAAAAATTCTTCATTCGATTAGGATATTTAAATAACGCTTTCAAACGTCGCTCAGGAGGCCTTTGAGCTTAGGGGTCTCGGTGCACTGCACCGCCTAGCACTTCAATAGCTACGGCACTATGCATGGGAAAACTCTTTCGTCCCACTATTACTTTTTTTCGACCCGCTGTTATAGATGTTAGAGATAGAGTCCGAGGACGTTGATGACCTCTGTTCTTCAGCGACGTTTTCAATCAATCAAGAAGTTCGTGTGGGGGGCTCATTGAATTTAGCGAATAATATCAAAAACATTAAGAGACTTTATGATCTGTTGATAATTTTACTGTTAACCAATTGCCTATTTAATATCGATAAACATTTATAAAATTTTTTTTAACTAAAATTACATCAAAGTCAACTTGCCAGGTCATATCGCTGTCTTCTGAAAAAAATTATCTACCATACTATATAAAAATATATATAATATCATATATATGCGGATATTTAAAAAAAAAAGTTGAATGTCGCTTTACATGAGAGCTGATGTCGAAAAAAAATCAAAAATAGACAAATCAGGGTCTTTTAGTTTATTGGAGTTAGACAATAAATAACGGAGTAAGTAATGACTTGAAGCCTTTTTAAGGACACACTCTGCATATTGACTGAATCCATCAGGTCATTTCAAATAATTTCATTTTTAAAAAAATGACGAGCGAAACTGTATTATTGACAAAAATATTTTCTTGGGGGATTACAATTTTGGACTAATCTGTATTTATTTAGTGTAGTTTGATTTTTATTGGTATATTACTTTCAGAAATAAAATATAGTTTTAATAGAGCTACAAAAAATCAGCAAAACGATTCAATCTTATGTTAAGGCAGGGGTTGCCAGTGTATTCTTAATCTATGCATCTATACATATAAATAAAATTGAGGTGTCTGTCTGTGATTTCGGAATAAATCCTTTTTCCTAAGTTCATATGGTTATTCACACACTACCAAAACACACAATTTTTAATTTTTTGTCTGCTGTTTTTTTGTCCGGGATAATCTCCGAAACATTTTTTTTTACACCACAGCCTATAGTTATGGACTTATTGTCTGTTTGTTCGGGCTAATTTTCAAAACGGCTGGACCGATTGTGATGGCATTTCACAGACAGGTAAAGGGCTATGCCAGGAGTGATTTAAGCTACATTTTGTCCCAAAAATAAACCTTAAGAAGATGAAGGGGGGAGGTAACATTACTAAAGAGTACGCTGTATTTTTGAAATTACTTAAATTAAAAACGTGAGGCTTAGGAAAAATATAATGAATTGTTGTGTCCTGATATCTATCGACATTCTTTCAAACTTTGTAATTTTAGGTGCACCAACTAAAACTTACTTTACACTAACTTACAATATTTAGAGATACAGTTTTACAGATGTCACTAACAGCTGTGTAAATAGGTTTGTGTCTTGCAGCTGTTGATTCTCTCCCCCTGAAAGAACGTTCTTTAATCAATTTCTCTCAGCTCTCTAGTGTCTGTGCCCAGGTACAGAGTTAGTAATCGTTAATGTTTATGGCTGCTCGAAAATAAAATGTGAATTGTAGCCAAACAAAATGGATAAAACTAAAATATCTTCTGAATTTGAAATAGCTCCATTGCGAACCTTAAGCGATTTTATATTGGAGGAAGCAAGATTCCAAATACCAAATGTGAGAAATTTGGAAAAATGGGGTAATCGTGTTGTCAATAACCTTCTTTATTATCAAACAAATTACTTTGTGATGGCAGCAATTATGTTTACACTTGTGGGGTAAATACAAATTTTATTTATTTTTACGACATGTTTATAAACAGTTTATTCAATTGTAATAAACATTTTTGAAAATAAATGCCAATATTTAGCGATCATTGATTTTGATATAAAAATTAGAAATACTGCCTAAGGTCTAAGGACAGTACTACTTAATTTCGAAATTTGTCATTTTTCTGATTTAAAAATTAGCTGTTTGTTGTTTATTTATAATGTGTTGTCATTATAAAAAGTTCTAAATATATCACTGACATCATTGACCTCATATACATAGTGATGTCATAATTAAAACGATGACAACAATGTAACATATATACACAACACAATACCTAGGACCCAAAACTGATGTTGAATTGATAACACATACCCATCCGTACTTCGATATGACAATTAGAGGGTTTTTTTTATCATTTAGAGAAGTGTTTCGTAATAAAGGCGATGCCGTCTCCCTGGGGGACTGAGCAATCCAGAAATTGGAGACGTCTAAAACGGGAACGGTGGAAGTATAAAGAAAGAAAAATAGCATTTTTAAAAACCTATTTGTAGTAGACTGTATCTACAGCGTAATAAAGTATATTTTTTACGAGTTATGATATGTTAAATGAACACAGCGAAAATAGTATTACATTGTATTTTTACCCTACACCCTATAAAATACGACTTTCGTCTTCATTTCCAGTATTTTCAACATTTTTCACTTGTATAACGAACTTGTAATAATGAATACTTTTAATATATTCATTTTCAAAACGAATGTGCGTGATCGGCATGTGTTCTTTTGTTTCTTTAGTTGTGATTGGTCGTTCGATGCAGTCGAACGGCAGTATTTTTTTAATATAGCGTTGTGGCCTGATTCTTGTCTTCGGACATGTATTCCCTCTTGAAAATGAATATAGTGCATATACCTTGTACCACAAAATTTTATTGTAGGTATAAAATAGTCTTTGTTAGCATATAGTCCGTCCGGTGGTCGTGTAGGTAGGTCAACATGACGTGTTATCTGTATTGTACCGTCCATAAGACTACAGTGCAGGATTGCGACTAGCTGAAGTAATATGAAATATTAAAATTATTGACATATCGTAATTTATTTAATATAATAATAATTTAGTACGGAACACAATTTATTCAAGTTTGGCTTGTATTCGATTGCTTCAATAAACAAAAATCATTAAACGCTTCTTCAAATTGTAATTGTGTTTGGTACCACTTTTTTGAAAACATTTTCATTGTTCAATTGTTTCAGGGTGTTGCATCCAGGAAAAATGGCATGTGGTTTGCTGTCGATGGTCATTGTTTTTTCTATAGTTGCGTATCTTTTTTCAAATGAAAACGCTTATTTCAAGAAAAAGTACCCACTTTTAAGTATTGCATTAATAATGGGCGGTGGTTATTTTGTATTGTACGCCCTTGATTCGCTGATGGTTTTCTTATTTGGAATTCTACTTCCATTCTGTGGTAAATATTATGAACATTCAAATATTTGACGGTACTACGATGTTACTGGTACCTTAAGGCTGTCAGAACGATCTGAATTTTATTTGTGCTGAGACCCAGCGGTAAGGGGCGAGGTAGGCAAAAGACATATTGTGGGTGTGACCTTCTTTAGCTCTGTCTCGCTCAAATCATCCGCCCGTTTCAATTTTTGGCTGGTGTCAACTACGAGGCTAAAAAATGTTGTTGCAAGGGTGCCGCTGTCAATTGATTACTCTAAGTTTGGGAAATATTTTGAAGATTTAAAAAACTTTTCCGAAAAAGGAAGAGTCGCTTTAGGTTTGTGATAGAACAGTTTTGTGAAATAAGTACAAATAAGGTCGTAGTATGACATTGAAAACGTGTGTTTTTTTGGCACAATTAATGCCAACTTTTTTCTAGTAAATCGTACATAAATAACAAAAGTAGTCCATTAGAGACCTAGATTTGTCCTTTATCTTCCTTATAGAGAAAGAATTTTTGCAGAATGTTGACGAATAAGTCTACAATTAGTTGACAGCTGAAGCTCCATTTTTGGCTTAAATTCAGAGCGTTCCGACAGCCTTAAGCCCAGCGCACACACTACTTTTGGCCGCGCGATTTTGCGACTAAGTCGCTTGAAGATTGTCAGATGTCGCTACTGATAGCTTAAAGCAGGGACGCATAAGCCCCAAGGTTGGTGAGGTGCCAAGAGAAAATTTATTCTTATACTAAGGGGCATAGGCATAACGGTATCCGAATCAAATCACATGTGAAATCGTTGATAGAATTCATAGGTATAAGCGATTGTACCGAACGCCGAAGAAATAATATATAAAAACCGCGTATTTTCATTTGCGTATTAAGTGGAGGCATTATTGCCTCCAAAGGAGCACACTTTTGTAATGCAACATTAACTTATAAAACCGTATTCAGTAGGAGGCTAATAATATTTCTTATAATATTGAAAACAAGAAAAACCTGCTGTAAAAAAACATTTATGAATTAATCGCAAATAGATGTATGGCTTTAGTTTACATTACTGTTAGAAAACACTCATGGTTTAATGTTACGTTTAAGTGCAATGTCGGAAAAAGTTATTTTTAGTAATATCTTATCTAAAAATCTGTTCTCGCATGATGTGAAAAAAAAAACAGTTTAACAATTTTCTTTAAATATGGAAAAATTGATTATTTAGACACTTGCAAGTTATGCGTTTGAATCCCACCGGTGTTTCAAAATATTTTTTTCTAAAAGGTACTACCTAATAATATTCTTCGTGCAGATTTGCCAAATTAAAATTAATCGCAACCGGGCGAAGCCGGGGCGGGTAGTGAGATATAGCCTCTAACCAAAGCCAGGATGTATATTATGTATATTCAAAATTTTATTGAAATCTAGATGGATTATTTTTAATCCGTATCTATTATTATTGGGTTTGCGTTCTAACCATTAAATACATGGTCTACAATGTCCGCCAATATAAAGAAGAAAAGTCTGTTTTGCTTATCGGGGATAATCTCAGAAACTCCTGAACCGATTTTTGTTAGATAGCCGATACTTTATTATAACTGGCCGACCCAGCTTCGTTCGGGTAAAAATCGGATTGAATTTACAGTTATTCGGGAGTTTCTTAACTCTACACGTTTAAATTCTGACTCAATTTTCTGACCCAAACAATATTCAAATATTGCGTGTTAAAAATAGGTTTATTTTAAAAAATATTCGTGAGCGTATTGGAAGATAGATAAAAAACTTTTATTGTCATACATGTAATGAAAATTGATAATTAGTCTAAGTTCAATGAACCAATCACCATTTTAATTATTATTGTTACACGAGAGTATTCGAATTTTGTTGATACATGTGGATTCAAAATTAATATTATTTTATGCTTTATCATTTTTGACATATTTCAGTCAAGTTTACGGTACCGATCTCTACGAACTTATATAAATAGTTATCAGCTGATATATTGTTATTCGCTGTTTTAAATTATTTCTAGCTACCTTCCTTCATGCATCGTTAAGGCTAAGAAATATAAAAAATAAAATCGTGAATCGTATGGAAAATATTGGACTGAAGAGGACGCCTATGAGTTTTTTTCTTGACGGAGTTGGAATTGAACAAGACATTTTTTCGTAAGCCTCATTTGTGATTTTTGTAAATTCTAGATTCTGTAATACATTTATGCATTGTATTTTGTTTTATTGTTGTAATTAATTACTAAAAAATAAATTATGAAGTGTATTTTTTGTTTTATTTAACGAATCTTTTGAGAATAACTACTATCGCATTAATCTATAGGTCGTGTAAACCCGGGCCAAGGGCGTCAGATTTCGAAGACAACATAAAAAACGTGAAAAATGCAAACAGTTTTTTTCCAATTAGCCTGTTTAAATGATATTTTTGTATCTAATGATGCTTTCACAATTGTAGTCCCAATACTTTACGATATATTTAGGGGAGAGACTTACTCTTTTGGCGTCTAAGGGTTCAAGAAAGCACGTCTTTCCCTTCTTTTGCTCCGAAACTATTAGATCTAAAGTTATGAAAAAAATAAGGCATGTATAGGGCCCGGTAAGGACCGCAGGAAGGCTATAGTCAACGATATATTCTGCGCCAAAACTCATCAAAAAAAATAAAAAAACATTTTTTGATGAGTTTTGGCATTGATCATATTTTTATTGTAATGGTCACCAGATTCTTTATAGGCTTTATTTTTTTCAAAATTTTTGACATGCTAGTTTCGGAGATAACAGGAAAAAAGATATTGTGACGTCACTTTAACTACAGGATGACGTCACAACATCTCTTTTCTTTTTATCTCTGAATCTACTATGTTAAAAATTTTGAAATAAATCAAGCTTATAAAGAAGCTGGTGAAAATTACAATAAAAATATGATCGCCGCTAAAACTCATCAAAAAGTATTTTTTTAATTTTTAGATGAGTTTTGGCTGAGAATATATCGTTTACGATAGTCTTCCCGTGATCCTTACGGATCTTTTTATATGTCTTATTTTTTTCACAATTTTAGTCCCAATACTTTCGGATATATTTAGGGGAGAGACTTACTTTTTTGGCGTCTAAGGGTTCAAGAAAGCACGTCTTTCCCTTCTTTTGCTCCGAAACTATTAGATCTAAAGTTATGAAAAAATAAGGCATGTATAGGGCCCGGTAAGGACCGCAGGAAGGCTATAGTCAACGATATATTCTGCGCCAAAACTCATCAAAAAAAATAAAAAAACATTTTTTGATGAGTTTTGGCATTGATCATATTTTTATTGTAATGGTCACCAGATTCTTTATAGGCTTTATTTTTTTCAAAATTTTTGACATGCTAGTTTCGGAGATAACAGGAAAAAAGATATTGTGACGTCACTTTAACTACAGGATGACGTCACAACATCTCTTTTCTTTTTATCTCTGAATCTACTATGTTAAAAATTTTGAAATAAATCAAGCTTATAAAGAAGCTGGTGAAAATTACAATAAAAATATGATCGCCGCTAAAACTCATCAAAAAGTATTTTTTTAATTTTTAGATGAGTTTTGGCTGAGAATATATCGTTTACGATAGTCTTCCCGTGATCCTTACGGATCTTTTTATATGTCTTATTTTTTTCACAATTTTAGTCCCAATACTTTCGGATATATTTAGGGGAGAGACTTACTTTTTTGGCGTCTAAGGGTTCAAGAAAGCACGTCTCTCCCTTCTTTTGCTCCGAAACTATTAGATCTAAAGTTATGAAAAAATAAGGCATGTATAGGGCCCGGTTAGGACCGCAGGAAGGCTATAGTCAACGATATATTCTGCGCCAAAACTCATCAAAAAAAATAAAAAAACATTTTTGATGAGTTTTGGCATTGATCATATTTTTATTATAATGGTCACCAGCTTCTTTATAGGCTTGATTTTTTCGTCAAAAATCAAAAAGTCGTTTTTTGCTTCACCGTGTGCTGCTGCCAACGGAAACTTTGCCTCACCGTGTGCTGCTGGCAACGGAAACTCTGCCTCACCGTGTGCTGCTGGCAACGGAAACTTTGCCTCACCGTGTGCTGCTGCCAACGGAAACTTTGCCTCACCGTGTGCTGCTGCCAACGGAAACTTTGCCTCGTTTCTAACGGCTTAAGCAGCTTTAGACTGACAGAGAATGACGTTTTAAATTCAAAAATAAGCCCTAGTTTGCGTCCGGTGGCCTTTTCAAGATGTGCTCTTTTTACGAGCATTCTTTGAATGGCTCTATCTCTGAAACGGTAATAGATACAGACCTCTGGGTGCGCTCATTGAGTTTTGAATGTCATTTTCTGTCAGTACAAATTTAAGAAGTATCTGATAGGTATTCCAGAGATTCCAGAAAATCAGTTTGAAGGGCTCTAACTTCGAAACGGTGAGTGTTAGAGCGCAAAAGTCCAAGTTTAAGATCTATAGGCTTTTCTAGTGACAGTAACTTCATCTCCCCATTTTTTTAAAAGTGTTTTTAAACTGATTCGAAACAGCATGATTGAGGTTTGAGAAGTTCAGTTACTTATTATTTGGCAGTTGGGATTTGCAGGAACGGGGATATGGAAATGTAATAAAATTAACCAATTTATTAAAGCGATTTTTAAAATTTTATTCCAGAAAATTTGAAAAAAGAAAACTGTAGCTATAATCATACGAAAATTACAGAAAACTTAAGTGTATATTGTAAATATTCCTTTTTAACAATGGTGCACAATTTTTCTTATTTTACTTTAATAATATTGATAACGTTCAAAGATATGTATGTACAATAATTATTTTTGACAAAACTGAATATACTGTTTTTTAAAATATTTTTAGATTTTTACATTAATAAATAATTTTTTTCAATTATTGACAATCGAGATCTATTTGGGTTTTATTAAACTTACCGGATATGTTTCTGGATATATTTTGACTGATATTTTTCATTGGTCTTTTAGAGTAGTGCATAAAATTGCAAAAAAAAAAACAAATTGTTATTGAAAAAAAAATCAGCTTTAGAAAGAAATGAACTGATTCAGATTTCAAAATATTGGAGCTTATTTTTTTTTACATATTACGTTGGATAATTGAAATTTTGCGTTGTCACGAAGTACCAAAATGAAGACACAATTTATTTTTAGAATATCTGTAAATGAATGCAAAAATAGTTGCTACGATTTAATAATATTTTTGTCACGTTCACCAAAATCCTGTTCTATCACGTTCACGTATGAATATGCTTATTTAAATTACATTCATGTATTTGAATGTCAGAATTTACGTTAATATTTAAATTTTTAAATGTATGCTTGCTCACTCACTTGTACGCATCTTAGCGTACTCACACCATTTTAAACTACAAAATATCGTAAATATATGTTGCCATATAGCAAATACACTAAAAAGTGGATACATAATTCAATTTTAAAACAAAAAGACATACTATATCCATGGTACAACGTAGACAGGTTCAAGGTATAACGAAGGTGCTGTACCATGGTTCTATTTACCTTTTTTTTAAGTGGCAAAAATTCGCAAAATTTATGTAGCAAGCTTCATATAAAAATAACCGATGTACCTAAATAATGTTAAGATCACTTGGAATATTCAATAAGAGCTCAACTACTATAATGTTTTGACAAAAAAATAAAAATAAAAAAAGTACTCAAGGTACAACAGGTTCCCCTACGTTATTTTACCTCCACAGACGTGTTGAGCGAGTTCGATGTATTCAATCATTTCAGTATTGTCCAAAGTTACATATTCTGTTGTCATTAATGTGATATTAAAATGCGTGAGAAATTAGTTTTGAACGACTATGGTTCTTGTGTGGAACGATCTAGCGGTTGTTGTGAACGCGTTGCAGGTGTCAAGTGAAACACACCTCGTTTCACAAAAAATATCACGCACGATTTTCTTCTACTATAATAGTAAGGTACCACAATATTAGGAGAATATTAGGAGTGAATCATCATTATAGTGCGGTTCGCTGAATGGAGGAGCAAAGCAATGAAACAGGGGCGTTTTAAATTTGTAGTATAGGTGTCTTAATTTCGATATTTCATGAAATACCACATAATACGAGATGAACTAGCCTTTTTTTAATTCAACATTAATACCATTAATTGAGTTACAAAAAATATGCATCGATTGTTAGTTATTAGAAAAGAGCAATAAATACAAATAATATTAATCCATTTTATGGCACTTCTTTCCAGATTTTGTACCATTTTAAAAGTAGGTATACGTTATTTTTTGAATTACTGTGTATTTAGAAATAGGTATAATAGATATGACGTTATTCCTTAGTTAAAAATATCGTATTGTTTTTTTCCTTCATCAAAATATAACATATTTGGCTGATGTTCGCAAAAATAATTTCAAAATTTTATGTACATCTTATAATAAAACAGAAAAAAAATGTAGGTAATATGAAGTCGATACACCAAAGACATATACTTAAAGAGTACTAGGTGAAAAGCAATTGTCATAATTTTTTTATAATTTTGCATGATGGAAGTAGATTTTGAACGATAACTAGAATTTTTAATTTAAAACTGCCACATGATTTAACTTAGTTATCATATTTTTTTTCGGATTTTAGTTGTGATATTAGTAACTGGTAAAAAATTGGATTAAAAATTAAAAAAAGCTTTCGACCCAAAACTACCACCTAATCGATCAATTGAAAATTATGAAATAATTTAATATTGATCTCATGATCGCGTTGGGGACTGTATTTTTTTGAAGTTTCACATTTTTTTTGTTGACGTATTGCAGCAGCCCTCAACGCATTATAAATTACAAATTATGTAAACTTAATTCATAATTTTTATCGAACGGTCAGGACGTAGTTTTGGGTCAGGGGTTTTCTAAAATTTTTAATTTAATTTTCATTTTCCACTTTTTAAACCAAACTCTATAGATTAAGGGAAGTTCAATAGATTGAGGCAAAGTAACGTATGTACGTTGCTATACATTTTCTTAGCCTGATTGCAGTAATTTTTCGATTCAATTTTTTAAAATTAAATTTCCATTTTTTTACATGAAACATCTAGTGGCGCGCTTGGATGGGAGTAGCAATGTTTCGATGGCACATTTCGACGTACCGTAGAACCAACCTCGCGTCTCGTCGGCTCTTTCCAATTCCCCTCTATACTGAACGCTTCCCTCTCTACTACACTACACACTCTCTACTTTACGTGTGTGTTAGTGTGTTGGCATTTTACTCGTGAGTACGTGTGTAATGTTTCATATCTGTCAGACGACCCACGATGGCTCACATGTTTTTAAACAAAATTCTGTAGCTCAGAACTATCTGACAATCATATTATTTCAAACAAACAAAAAACTCGCATCGAAATCGGTTCATCCGTTTTGTAGCTACAATGACACAGGCAGACAGACAAACTTATAACACCCCTCCATATATGCGCCGGGGGTTAAACATACATCGTAGTTCGCTTCTTTAGAGCAAGTCTGAAACTTCAGTTTTCATGATTGAAATGAGAAAAAAATATGAGAACTAAATTAATTAACATAATGTAACAATAATAATTATGCCGAAGCTTGTTTTAAACTATCTTAAGACAAATAAATTTAGCAATTTAAATATAAAAATATAACAACGATCTCTTGATTCAACCCCATTTTTAAAAAGATACTTTCTATTTTTGTACTCATAGTATTTTTGGCACCTTTGAAAATTAAATTTAGTAATACTTTTGGAAAACGAAGAAGCACTTATATAATGTAGTTTTTGCAGTCTTACAATTTTTTGTAATAAAATCCAGAATGACACAATGCAAAAAATTGTTAATAATTAATATCACATACAAAAGATACCTATTAGTCAACATTATTGAAAGGTAAAATGACAAGATAGGCAGTCCATCCAGTTCTGCTATCAGCTTATCATATTTAAATTACTTATATTATTATTTATTGTTACATTCTAAACTAAAAATTTATAATTTTCCATACCAAGGGTTCAAACCAAAAGATCTTACAAGTCCGTCACAGTCGCAAGTACGTGTCTTTAAACAAGTATCTATGTCATACAAAACTTCTCAAGCATCAACGTTTGCACTTACATCTCCGTCACACATGCATGCATGTGCAAACGCAAACGATTGTACCTACACGATGCTTCGTCATGTATGTACAAATTCGATTGTGTTTCCTACGCGCAGTTTTGAATGAAATGCTTGTCTCAATGTGCGTGTGACTTATATGCTTTATAATACACAAACAGAGCACACTAACTCTCATTTAATCTATTGGTTATGTACTAAAAAAATAGAATAAATTGACATAGATCAAATGTATTGCAGAAAGGGTATAAATATTAACTATAAAAGCTAATTGGAAAATAGTTTAAATGAGAGACGCTTTTAGCAGTGACGTAGCAAAATAGCTCGTGTAGGTGAAACTTTCCTTGAAATCCAACATTTATACGTGTATAGTCGTCTTTATTTATATTTTTAGCCTTGAAACAAAATTCAAGGATGACCCCCCGCTTTGAAGGAAAGTACTGTTACGTCACTGGCTCTTAGTGATAAAAATTGAGCACAATATTATGCTTATTTTATAATTTTATTATAAATCAATATTTACAGTTTTGCAAAATGTACTACCAGCTGAATATTTTTGAAAATATAAAATTTAAAGAAAATGCGACGAAGAAGTATGAATATATAAGATGGTTTACAAAAGGAGGTGAAAACGAAATTGTTTGTTCGAAACTGATTGTAGACATAAAACGTAAAATATTTTTTTTCTAATCGACTGTTATTTTTGGAGATTTCGAAAATACAGAAGTTTTTTTTTAAATTTTTGTTCTTAAAATCAATACTAAGCCATGAATTTTGCTTGGAAACAGAAAATTTATGTATTAGTTGTTGACAATTAGGCATGTCAAATAATTTGCGTGTAAAAAAGATCATTTTTTGTCAAGAATATAGTTCGGTAAATAATAATAGTTTCACGTTGCCATGGTTGCTCTGTGGCTGGTAATTAGATTTTTTATGTTTAAATTTAGCCTTTTATTTCTTTCTATGCAACTTTTACAGAAATAAAAAGAAGTGTTCATATGACATAGTATCAGCTTGTTATGCAATTTTAAAAAGTTTGAACTCGATATCTCCAAAAACAAGATGGAAAAAAAGTAATTTTATGCTTACAATCCAAACTCGAACATGCATTTTCATTTTTCGCCTCCTAGTTTAATTCACCTTGTATAAGAATAATAATCATTGCTTTACGAATTATTTCTTCTTTTAGCTAAAACATCAGACTTAAAAATTTACTGTGGAAACAAAAAAATTGAGTCCAAGCTTATTATTACAATATATAAAATTCAAATGTTTTTTTGATTTATGTTCAGCAAAACAAAACTTATCAACATAACGTAATAATTACGTAATAAAGTCAAAGTATATTAAAAATAGTATTTTTACAATATGACTTTCTGAAAACAAAAATTGGTTTAGTCATGTTTGGGCTTTTTTTCCTACAGTACACACTACACACCTTCCCACTATTTCAGTTGCAATTATATGTACAGAATTTTTCGTACTGTTAAAATCAGTATATTATAATCGCCTATTAACTTATTACAGATTATTAGATTATAGATGCTCGACAACTGAGGTCATTAGCGTCTATTACAGATAATAGTTATGTTCTTAAGGGAAACACAGTACACAGAAGCTTCAGGAATTTTAAAGACACCTTTCTTGTGAAATTTCGAATAGAAAAATCCTTTATCGTTTTCTTTTATCAAAATCGTAATTACCAACTTTTTATAGTTTCGAAAAAATGATATTTCAATACGAGCTAGTTTGCCCAAAACAGTTCCAAAGATTGAACGAACATGGAACATTGCTTGGTTCCTTGCTTGCATCAACAATTCTAGCGACTAAATAAGAAAAGTTATCTTTGATTTTCGACCCGACTGCGATCTACAGAGTTCGGTTTACTTCTCTCTATGGCCGAAAGTTTTGAAAGTTTTCTCACAACGAAATTTCACAAGAAATATATCCTCAAAATCCACGACGTTACTTTTGGGACACTCGGTATAACGTAAATAGTAAATTTATTATTGTGGTTATGTCAGGTGACTTTGATATACGTACATTAAAAGAATTAACACCACATATTCAAATAACAAACAATAATTATTTCCTAAACTATATAGCAATTGAACAAAATAATAATATTTTTGCTGGTTTGTACAATTCATTGTCAGAAAACCTAAGTTGACAAAGCAGACTGTAGAATTTGAAATCGAAATATAGCTTATTTTATGTGTATATGTTACGGGCAAAAGGCGTAGAGCTGACAGTGTCCGGACAATGTCAGCATTGCAACATCGTTGCTCAGAAAGTCCGCAGAAATGGTTGATTAATGGACATGACCCAGTTTGATGTGAGCAAAGTTGCCAGTCGTGAACAATGTCTACAAGTACTATTTCTTTGCGAATTTTGTCTAGCTAAGCACTGTTAACAATGCTTATATGAACAGAACTGCGTTCATTTTTGAGGACTGGTATTTTTTGGAACACAAAAGATGAATATTAATTACATACAAATGACCAATTATTTATATCATTAGTCATGGACATAAAAAAAACTTCTTGTGATACAAGGTACGTACGTAATAAAATATTACATCAGTTACATTTAGGAACTCACATATTGTGTAATGCTAAATAATCGTTACTCATCAGCATTTCAAAAACAAAAATAAACATTATTAGATTAAATGTTACAAAAAATAATTTTACACTTGAAAACATAATACTTTGCTCACAGAAAACCATATCATTTCTGCAAATCAATCATTTCTGTGAACTTAGGTGAACATTGAGGCGCAATGCTGACAATGCCTGTAACATATACACGCAAACAACACACATTTTTTATACCGGATTCCCTTGTACACCAAACATTTTTTTTTATGAGTACAATCTGATAAAAATCGAAAAATTTAGACTGTTTCTATCTGACTCCACTTTAGGTCACTGTCAACTTACATTTTCTGATAATACGTTGTGTAACTTAGCATTAATCTTATTTATAATTACTAGACCAGTGATGTTAGAAATTAATAAATTAGATGAGTAGATTTATCATTTATCAATCTGCCATAATATATCAAAAGCATCAAAGTATCCTTAAAGTATAAATTTTTATTAGATTAGGCCCTTGAACTGTTTCAGTAGATTCATAATCTCAAGAGATAATTTGATTGAGAAATTAAAAACCGTGTATTATTTTATAAAAGATGCTTTGCAAAAATCCTTTATAAATAATTTATTTTGCTTTAAATTTTGTGTAAATAACAATTTATAATTAAAAGTATATAGCCTTTCATCATTCATTTTCAAAATAAAAGAAATTAACAACATTTGTACTTGGAACTAGTTTGTAAGAAATCTGTTAGTTTTTGGGCTGCGTTTATCAAATTCAATTAAACGTTATTGTAGATTTAAACCATAACTTTTCATTTTTTTTTCAATGAATAAAATTTGTCCAGGTTGTCTATGAAATACATTTGCGTTGTTAAAAATGTACTCAAAATAACTTGAGGTGATTGATCACTCAGATTGTAAAATATGCTCGCGGGAAATTTCGAACTGTGGTCGCAAAATTCATTTTATTATTGTTTTTTTTTTAGCTGTGACTAAGCACTAAGCTTCACAAAATTTAGATAGCTGTTTAACAATTTCCAAAAATATATATTCTTGCTCTAAAAATTGAATAAAAAAACGTGATATTTGTCAATATTTCTTTACAGCACGTCACGAGATTTCGAACAACGGAAAGCCAAATTAACATTTTCAAGTTTCCTGTTAACAAATTTATGTTAAAAATACTGACAAATTTGACTCACTCAATAATTTTTTTCCAAGATTGATGAAGATTTTACATAATTAGAGATTTTCGAAACGCCAGTAAGTGTAATAGATACGGGTAGAAAAGGAAGCATATTGAACAGCTGGTAAACAAGCACCTTATTTATACAAGAATATATACGATATTTGCAATCCAAGGACTAATTCTGAATATATAATATTTAATTGAATTTAGTTCAGTTTTATACTTATACAGATTTGTCGCAATTTAGCACCATGAGTGATACTTTTGCTTTCTTTTAAGCAACCATGCATCATCAAATTGATATTAGTTTTCAGTTAATGAAATGCCATTTTGATTTTCCAACGTCACTGGATTTGACGTAGGTATAACAATAATAGTGTGCATCAAAATGTTAAACACTCCTATTATTAATAAAATTTGATGTAATTCTTAATTAAATGTATTACAAATTTAATTGTTCTATAATATAGGTATTTTGTATTTGGCACGACGTTAATTCGAAGCATTGGATAAACACACAACGGCGAAACTATAGAAAACTATGACTAACATGTCGTTTGTGACTTGTCTTATTGCGCATCCTATAAAAAGAAAAACACATTTAATATAAATTACTAGTAAATGCACGCAGGTTACTTTTTGTATCACGATTTTGCGATTGAGTTGCTTGTAGATCATCAGATGCAGCTACCAACAGTGTAACGCCGCACACTATTTATTAAATATACAACTGACGTATCACAAACGAGCGATTGTCGAAAACTCAGCACAGTAGATCTCAGATATCGATCGCTAGATCGAACGAAAGTACGACTGACAATGAGTCTACATGCTGCTACTAAATTACACGATCAAACCAGAAATGTCGAGTAGCTGAATAATAGCCAAATCACAACGCAATGGCTAAATCGCCCGTTTTTTATACAAAAAGTAACATTGTTTAAAAAGGTGACCTTGGAACAGGAACCCCGTCTCAAACATCGGTAATAAAACTGTGAATTTTGTTTTAATGTAAATAAAATAATGTATTTCAATCTAGATACATAAATTAGTCATACATGATAGTAGTTTATCTAGATTTAATGCAGTTATTATGTATGAGCTGTGACATTATGTTATAAGGAACGTCAGTGAGTTTTAACGGCCATACGAGTTATAATGCCATTACATTTGAGAAACACTACATTTTTTGCACGTATATCCTATAAAATAACGAATTTTCAAGCATATTTTTAATACTTTTAACAGCTGTGTGTGTGGATATTTGCAATATATTTGGGTTGTTTACGAAATCTACGATTACTCTGCTGTCTCTGTTCCTCATGTAGTTTAAACTACTAATTGATGTTTTAGTAGCGGCATGCAAATCAGTTATTTTATAGGGGGGTGTGCAAAAAAAGTAGGATACAAAACAGTATCAGTTTATAAATCATTCTGTATATTGTCTATTAAGAGAACAACTTGACATTACGGATGCATACATACCTGATAATTGATTGATAGGTTGATTGGGGTAGGAATCAATTGGGGTATCTAATGAGTTAGTGCTGATGTCGTTGGTTCCTATGCCTGAATACGAACCACCTCGCTCCGATGATGAAGTTGCCGGAGACAAATCCGATCTATCCTCGACAGATATGACTTTGGTAGAGAGGGAATCTATGATATACAGACAAAAAAACATTAATTAGTAAACTAACTAAATTCCGTAACTGTGCCGGCGAGAAAATATCAAAAAACTCGGATCACATTATTTGCAAGTGCTAACAGACAGTACAGAGGGAATCAGAAATAGATGCGGAAAAAATGTGGTATAATGAAGTCTAAGATTTTTCTGAATTCGAAATTTCGAAATTTTTCGAGGGCATATTTTACAATCACTTACTATCTTTTCTCTCAGGAATTCTAGGAGACGTTGACGGCATTGGAATTTCTGAAAAAAAAAATACCAATTTGATTAGCTTATTCAAGCACAATAAAGTAGACACTCTTTAAGTCAGCACCAACGAGATTGTTATGGAAAATAACCCTGAAAGTTCATTCTCTTTATTTATTACAAGTTTTCCGATCCTGACAGATTTTAGTCTGGTAACGAAATAATCAAAAGCAACAAACTTATACAGTTTAGTAAGCATACTGATTTTCCGACTTGCTTTAGATCAGAGGTTCCCAACCTTTTTTGGACCACCGTTTTCTTTATAGGAGAAAAAAAATTCTAACGTCTCCGTAGTCTACAATTTAATTTTATTTAAAATATTGGTGCATATTATCTGTACGTAATTTATCTGTTAAAAATCATAAAGCCCCCATGTAAGGCTTCAACGTCCACTAGAGGATCGTACCGCCCCCGTTAGGAATCTATGCTCTAGATCATAAAAAATTGTGGAGTGAAGAACTCTGTATGTAATTTATCTGTTAAAAATCATAAAGCCCCCATGTAAGGCTTCAACGTCCACTAGAGGATCGTACCGCCCCCGTTAGGAATCTATGCTCTAGATCAATAAAAATTGTGGAGTGAAGAAGGAAAGACTTGATTGAAAACTGTAAGGAGCAGGAGCAGAATGGTTGTTTTCCGAGTTTCACGTTCAGAGATACAACGTATCCTTCATGAAAGTTTCAAGCCCTGTTTTCTCTCCTTGGGATACGGACTTCGATAATTTGTTGTTCTATTTTCATAATAAAAATTGTTCGTAGCTTTTAGCTCTGTTGTGTTTTGACGAAAATCTGGGAGCAAAGGATAAATTACATTGCGACACAACACAACAGAGAAATGTGTGTGCCTTGCAATAATTTCACAGGTCCGCCGGATGACGTCAACCCGCCACTACTATTTAACGGAACTAGACACACCTCTACTCTACTCACCTTGTGTGTGGGTTAGTACTTAGTTCGAAGAAACTTCGGTACTATGCACAGATAATCACGAATTTGTCATTAAACTAGACAATTTCTTTATAAATTACCGCCATTATGTTTTCTATGTTTTGCTATTCTTTTCTTCTAATCTAGATAGCCAGGCAACCACTCATGAAAGGTGACATGTTCAAGTTATGTATGAACGTATTCATGCACACGACGATAACATGTAGTAAGATATTATGCTGTAGGTTGTACATTGAGTACATTTGTTTTACATATGTGAATATTTAATATTATTATTATTGCAGCAATACGGACTGTTTCTTGTATAGAGTAGCTACATGTACTACATACGTTAGTCTAGAGTAAAGAGTAGAAAGCTATTTTACATACGTGTATACTAGTGGTACCCAAACTGTGCACTGTCACTTTGCGAAGTGTCGCAAATTTTAGCATTGGATAGTGATGTTCAATTCAGATCTTACTAAGCGTCATTTTTTTAAACCAAAAAATTTTACGAATCGCCTTGGACATCGTGTGTAGCACAGTGCAGGAAACTTCTGGCCGTGTGGTGTATACTATTTTTCTTTATACCTGGTCGAAAGTACGTACTTTTGTATCAGTGCGCACAAGAAAACTGTTTCAGCCCGCTGTTACAGATGGCATGCGAGTAATTCTAGCAGAGCATAAATGTTAGGCTTTCTGCTGTAAAATCGAAGTCGAAAGAACGTACTTTCGACCGGGTATAAAGAAAAGACTTTATCAACATCCATTTAATAATAATGACATTATAACTTAAATTGATTTTCTTCAAACATCTTGTTCGAAGTTATTAAAATAAGATGCAAGGCAAAAAATAACAATTTTCAAACAAAAAAATCATTTTTGTATGTTTTATTGTGGTGACCACGTATATTTTATTAATTATTTTTAACAAAAAGAAAAACTAAGATAAAAAACTACAGATATTAATAATCACTGTAGAGTAATTGACAATTTGTTCCTGCACAGCGATAGTGGAAATATTCGGGTTTGAGTCTCGACGGTAACAATGTTTGAAAGTATTTTTTTTTCTAATATAGCATTGTAACAATGGAGGATGATGTTGAACGTCTATAATCTACATCTCTCTCTCTCTCTATCTCTTAACAACTGTAGTAAACTATAGCTATCCTACTATAAGCTTACAAAATTACGAATTTGTTTAGACAATGAACAAAAAAGAATTTTTTCTAATTTTGAAGATCCTGAAGAAAACACAATTTGCGTCGAAGTGTTAGCAAATAAATATTGTTTTTCTTGACTCGTATAGGTTACTCGTTTCTTATAAGATAACAATTATAATACTTATAAAAATGAATGACTAAAACAAAAGATTGTGTGATAACATCGAGTTGACCACCAAACACTTATAATCTCAATTATGGAACGTTTATGATTCATAGGAATTCACTTATTTGAGAGCGGCATTGAACCTAAATCAGTCATGTGATGATCTATTCGCTATTATTTTTAAAACTGTTACAATAAACTAATGTTGATTCTTTTTTGCTGAATGAAATGTTAAATAAGCTTATTTATTTGAAAATGTTATAATACATTAAAGTTGGTAAAAAAATTTGAATCCTCAGAGATTCGTTGTCTAGTGCATTTTTATTCAAATAAAGTTTATGTGACATTTTTAGTTGAAAAATAGTATCAGGAGAGTAGGAACAGTTTTCACATAAGGGATCTGGTGTTTCAAGTTTTGTTTGGTCTATATCAATATATTTTACAGAAGGAACTAACTTATGTCGAACTTTCAGTATTTTTTACACCAACTTTCGATCGAACATGTCTTCGCCAACCGAAAGATCAAAGTCCAAGAATCCGAGATATCTTAGAAAAGACAACAGACAGTCATGTTAATAAATGTTCATTACAGCTTATATTTTTGGTTCAATGTTGTGGAATTTATTGAATGGTTTGTAAAAATTATTTGATTGACAATTCAATTTACCCATTTAGTCAAAACTGAAATTTTCAGGAATGGCAATTTATATCTTTCCAAAAAAGAAATTAGCCACATGACTGAACGTCGCGACGTTGGGAGAGAAAGCATCTCTAAATTTTGAAAAATGTTATAAAATTTACTGAAATTAGGAAAGGCTATAGTTTATACCTTCCTATTTACAAAAAAAAAAAAAAAAAATGGGGGAAAAAAATTTCATATGTAGTTAAGTCGTAATATACATTTTAATTTCATACAGTTTTACCGCACAATGCATTTTTGTAGGCTTGCCGGTGGGAGCATATGATATTATAAATATCAATGATTCACAATTCACAATTATATCTTTATTGGTGTTACGGATAAAATGTACTTCAGAAAGTTGGAACATTCAGCTTTGGTTTGTTTGTCAGAAGCGCATAATAGCTGAAGATAACGTCGCAATGTTTTGTCGGTTTGTTCTATTTACATCAGGAACGGCTGAGTTTTCTTCAAATAAGTGTAAAATGAAATTTGGTATTTCATCGCCCTTAGTTATGACAATAGAGAGAAATTTTAATTATTTTCAGATTATTACCCAGCGGGATGCACTAGACTTTCATTCGGGAGGTACCGGGTTCGAATTCCGGCGGAGGCAGATGTAGCTGAGACTTTTTCCTCATGCCTCGCCGAGAAACGGTAATTCCTGTATCGGTTTTCTGTCAATTAATTCTAGATAAATAACGAGATGGTTTCTTATTCAATGGCCGATTACCTATAAAACTCCTAGTTCAAGAATTGCCTGCCTTATCCTAATTTACTATAATTCATTCATTCCTCTACTGGTATTAATTAAGTTGAAGTTTTAAAAACGTAGAAATAACGGGAAGTGGTAGATGAAAAATAGTAGTGATGCGAAAGGCGTCTGCTATGACCTAAAGTCGAGAAACGGACGTTCAATGCATTATTATTATTATTATTTTCAGATTACTGATTATATAAACATGGTATAAAATAAAAATATTTTCTAATTACTACGGACATATTTCAATAAAGTTTTATTTAACTTCACGTTTCGTATATTTGTTTGTTTCAATCTTGCAACTGACTTTTCAGCCACTTTCTGTTAGCCGATTGAGTTGAAACTTTGTAAACATATATATTCTCGATGACAACACATGAATCAATCGTTTTTAGAATTAAATATTCAATTGATGTTAATAAAGCGCCCACTGAGAGGCAGTACTATATCCGTTAGTAATCTATGGACTAGACGCAAATTTTAAATTTCACGTAGAGTACATGCACCGGCCCTGATAGTTCAAGGTTCTTCTTTAGAGCATGTTTGTCTTTCAGGCCTAAAGTAAATACCGTTTGTCAGTATATAATTGAAACAATAATTATTTTAAGCATAGTAGCTAAGTTTTGAATGTGTATATACAGTGAAGATAATACTGCATGTATGGGCAGAAGTTGCAACTGGTACTAGTTAAATGTTAAATATATCGACTACTGGCGCCAGTTGTTCCGAATGTAAATTTAGGGTACGTAGAATGTAGATGGATCTAATATACACAATCTGTATACTGAATAGCACATTAGAAATAAGCAAACACTAAGAACGAGAGAACCAAATCTACCAACACGACAGGAAATGTTTTAAGGGTTAAAAATTACCACATCGGTTTTAAAATCACATCAACATTAACGAAATCATTTTCTACGTTTACTAACTGACTTAAAAAAAGAGGTTATCAGTTCGACATGACTTATACACACATATATTTTTTGTGTTTGTTCAGATAGAACTTCTTGACGATTTAACCGACTTATAAAAAACCGACGTAATTGAGCTCAGGATGTTCACAGAATGGTTTCATTACATTTTTATTTAAATCGGTTCAATAGTTTTCACATGATTTTAAGAAAGAAGGTTTGTAATGTGTATATTTCTTACATTTGTGATCGGATTTTGGTGATTCTTTTCTATTTAATAAGGCATACCTGCAGTGTACCCCCACTAAATTTTGCTTAAAATGGTTCAGTAGTTCTTTGTCTATTTTAGTAATCAAATACCGAGAAAGAAGTCGATTAATAACATGCTAACTGTGAATTACAAACCTAGAAAAATGTCCGAAATATATAGAATGAAAAATAAAATCGTGGAGACGTTCTTATACCAATGCAAGTCGAAAATGTTTATTTAAGTACGAGTAAAAATTAGAAATAAGCACCTTATATAATTACAGATGTTAGATGACTAGATATATTTATTTAATAAGTTATAAACTTTTGAACATAACTTAGTAGACTTTGCAGTAACTAGATTTGTTTATAATATTATGTACATTGCTTTATGAATAAATTTATATCTCTTTATGTAATACATACTTAGATATTATATTATTGTGTTTTGTGGAAATAAATAATAATAATATATGGGACTGTATTCGTGTTGTCATGTGAGGCAACTCTTTCATCAAGTGACATGCGACAATATCAAAATGGTAGTAATACTTTAATCAAAGTCTACATTTCAAATTATTTAATCAAAAATTGACAAAAATAAAATGACAAGGGGTTTCTCAAAACACCTGTAAGTGTGTAGACTGTTAAAGAACAGACATTATTTTTTGTGGTAATTCTATAATTTCTAAAGCAGTGGCTACACACATGGCAATCCTGGTCTAATATCATTCAATAACGAGTATGTGGCGACTTTACCAGTGACAATAATCGTCAAATGTTTAACGTTGGAAGGTACTGAACGGCTGGTCGAAGAGAACGACAAATACCGACTAGGTTCAACTCGGGACATACATTCGTCGATGATGTTTTAATAATATCAATGAAATAAGTGAAATAACATACATAATTACACAAAAAGTATTTTATTTTGAGAATATATATTTTGCATTTAGTATTTAAATACTAATTGATTATACAATAAAACAGTTTAACTTTAAAAATATTTTTTACCTAGTCAACGAGCGATTTCTTTGTCACGTCACAAAACATTGCAAATTTCCCACGCTCTGGTTTAAATAGAATTTTGGCGATACCGAGGTACATGTCTCAATAATTAAAAGATGTATATGATTAAAAATTCATTAGGTGTGTCGCAGAGGAATTAAGGTAGAGCACCTCTGATATACAGAAGCATGATTGTTGTTCAATAACAAAATTCAGTTCAAATAACTTTCGTATACCTAATATGAGTAATTGAAAAAAAAATAAAAAGTGATAAGAAATATTACTGTATTTTTTAATATCCTAATAAACAGTTTTGATGTCAGCATGTTAAAATAATATAACATCATCAGTCATTAAGTTTGCAAAAAAGTTATTAATTACCGAAGGCATATTGTAAAACTTTAGAGGAGAGTTGAATTTTGAATTTGTGATCTGTCTCTTGAGAGAGAAAAACATGCTTTCAACTCAGAATGTACTATATATTATAA
Source organism: Venustoraphidia nigricollis (assembly GCA_034508555.1). NCBI lineage: Eukaryota > Metazoa > Arthropoda > Insecta > Raphidioptera > Raphidiidae > Venustoraphidia > Venustoraphidia nigricollis. The sequence continues at coordinate 5,716,926 of JAVRKA010000022.1, read as the reverse complement.
ATATCCGTTGAAACGTAAAATAATATCTGCAGTGGCTATAGTCAGTCGCTTCGAAATATTTTTAAAATCTCATATGCACAATAAAATAAGCTGATCATATGTCCCTGCACTAGTATAATGAAGAAGAAAAGAGGATCTTGTCGTTGGTTTTTTCGGACAAAAAATCTACATATACTAAGATTTAGAATTTTTTAAGAAATTATCTTTGAACACTCAAAACCAGAGTCTCAAAATGTCTAAAAAAATAATTTACAAATATCTTAACAGTGTGTCTATACGTATCAAGAATTTAAAAAAAAATAAAAATCGACTTCAAAAAGTAATCAGAATGTGTTTAAAAAGCTTAAATTACAATAATTTTCCCCGCCTACATTTAAATAGCAATAGGAGAAATTTATTTGCGTTGATACAACATATAATGTAAGTAGGGAAGGTGAAATATTATTTTATCTGTTTTAGAGAATTTTTTAATTTGTGTTTCACGATTTCTTTGAAGTCGATTCAATATTTTTTTAGCTTGTTAAAAATATAAATTAATCCGGTAAAAGCGAAGTTCTTAAGCACAAAAAAATATTTTTATGGTATCTTCAAAGCGAACCCTTTACAACAATTCTATGCATTTTTGAAATTATTTTTACTTTATTAACCGTAGAGAACTTAACATGTCTTTGCCTCACCTCCTATAAAATAGCTACTTTACATGCATATATATCGGCACGTAACGAGACCCATTACAGACTAGGGTGGTAAAGTAAAATAAGTAAAATAAAACTGATCGCGTTATACCAATGCCATATTAAATCACTGTTCGTCTATCAATTGTTTTTTAATAACCTACTATTAGAAGGGACGTTTGTTCAAGCCTCAACTTCAAAAAAAAGCCAAAAAGTATACCTCGTGCGTAATGGTATTATAGCTCGTGTAACTGTTAAAACTCACTGGTTTTCGTTTTACCATAATATCACATATTACCGTAATATAATCGGTTACGATATTAGGTATACATATTTATTGCGACCTCAGAAATATCTGCTGACCGTAATAAATTGACTAAATTTCAAGTTTCTAAGTTTTCTCGTCAGTAACAAATGGATGGACGGATAACGTTGTTTTCTCATAAGGGTTCCGTTTTTTAAATTTTGATACAAACCCTTAAAAATTAACCATCTAAGGGCCAATGTACATATGCTACATATTATATGCCGATTATACGATTAAGTTGCTTAAAGATCATCACATTTAACTACCAGTAACATAAGACCGCACACTATTCGCTAAAACTGATGTATCACAAACTCGTGAGCATCGAAAGCACACTTAATCGCGCAGACGTCTTAATGCGACAGAAGCGCACTGATTGCTAGATCGAGTAAAAGTGCGATTGACGTTTACCAAATCGCGAAATCAAACAAGAAAATTCGAGTAACTGATAGTCGTACAGTCGCGTAGCAGCTACTGAATCGCGCGTTTTTTTTATACACAAATTAGTATGTGTGCTCTGACAAAAGGCAATGGAATTCTGAATCATCTTTTGTTTATAGAGTTGAGTAGTGTAATTTAATTTATACACGCAGCATGTCTTAGTCATCCCTCGACAAACAGCTGTTCGTGATCATCTGCCATACCACCTGATTAAAACCAAATATGTAAATATGTACATCAGCGGTGAAAATTAGTATCGCATTCAATTTAATACTAGACTGTCATTTGTTCGGTAAACAAACTCGCATAGAACTTAACAATTCATTAACTATATGTATAGGTTGTTTTCGTCGTCAACATACCTGACTATTTCAATGCAAAGGGATGTATTCGAAAGCTATTTTTACTTTCATGATACGTAAGAAAATGGAAGTATGATAACAGCCAGATGTAACCAGAAGTATAACTCTCTATCAAAGGCTTTTCTTATGGTTAATTAACCTGAGATTCTAGCCTGAAACGGCCAGTGCTGTATAGTCTCGAGTGTTGGAAGGTTTACAAGGAATTGTTTTTTTGACGTCGGGTTTAATAGACCATTTTATTTAGTTAATTTATCTAGGTATTTGTTTTCTTTCATTTTAAAATTGTGTTTCCTATGGTAGAACAACATATCTTTCTAAGCGAAACCACGAATATATAATATATAAATTAATTAGGTACGTCCATGGAAAAGCAACATCACTTCATGTTTTCCTTCGAACCAAGGTCACGATCCCGTCAGGAACCACTGAATCAGTTAATATAGGAAATATTTGCAATTTTATGCTAACTTTGTACTTATAATACATAATATCGTACAAGTATTACATGCGGGTTATAATTAAATTTCTCTGAAATTTTTGATACTAAAAACTATTTTGGCATATGGAAGTTTTTCATACTGATATTACGAATATGTTTTGGTTGGAATAAGAACAAACAAAAGGAAGGACCTTCCGTTAATTTTGTGTTTTCTTCTCGTATGTGCTGACTTAGGGAATTGTCTTTACAATACAGTTAGTGAACAAAAAACATCCTGTATAAATAAATAATAACTTACCGTAAAGCCGTATGGAGCCTTCTGTTTCACCAAGCGAGTTCTTGGACACACATCTGTAGTTTCCAAAGTCACCGTTTTGCAGATTGCGTATTGTTAGTTTCATATGTGTTCGATAGCTATTTTCTGTTGTTTCTGTGCCGTACTTTTTAGTGGGCAAAAGCATAACGTTATCGTAAACCCAATAACTGATTGCGCGCGGGTACGCCTCTGTATGGCAGTCTATGGTGACGTCAGTACCGGCTGGTGCTCCGACGAGTTGATTCGGGACCCAAATCATTGGAGAAACTGCAACAAAGAACCCCCAACCATCTTCATAGTTATTCGTTATATAAAGTGTCTCTAAAACAGGTAAACTAAACTTCAGGACCGAAATCCTGTCGATTATTTCACGTGTTTATTTAGTTGTAAAGACCCAGGATTAATCGTTCGATTTTTTTTAATCTCATGTTCAGAAAGAAAATGAAAATTTAGTGAGGTTAATACTAAAGATTCACTTGAAAATTCCTACTCATTCCTAGGGCAGTAAAAAAGCCATCTATGGGCTCGGGTCATCAATAATGTAGCAACAAATTATTGGTTAGGCATTATCTAAATTATTTTCTATAGTTATATGGAAGAATTGAAATATCTGAAAAGTTTTTCTATTGATCACATTTAAAATTTATAATATTGTTTTTACAGTACATATTTGATGTCAAAAAATGGTGGAGGTGGCGTGCTTAGTCACTGCGCTTCCACCACATTTATTTATAAATGGTGATGAAAAACCTGTGTATAATATTTACTAGACGTACACAGAGATCAAAATAAATCGAAAAATTCTTATAAACAAATGTCCTAAAACTAATGATTTCAGACATGCTTGGGTTTAATATTTTATTTATAATAGTTTTTTACAGTATGTTTATAATAACAAATAAGTACTTAAATTAACTGTGAAATGTTGTCGAGCTGAAGTACATCGTTTTCAACTTATAGATTACAGGTCTGAATAAATGACCCGCGAACTCTTTTTTGAGTGCCCTGTATTTGAATTAAAAACTGATGTCTATCATTTTGCAGTGAATTGTGTTAACGAACTGAACAAGGTTAAAAATAATAAAAACCAACCATATGTCTTTTATTGCTTTTGTAATTATGAAACTAAATTATTAAACATTTTTTTTATTGCTTCTTAGTAAATTTCAATGAAAGCTTATGTTTATACAGTTTTTTTACTAATATTATAGTTTATTTTTTTTAGTCTTTCGTATTTTTTTCTAAGAAGGATATTTAATGAAGTAAAAATGAAATTAAAAAAATAATAGTGTAAAAAAAACTAAAAAAAGCCCGCTTTGATAGCAACCGAACTAAAAAATAAAACATATTTTTTACTGTAAAAAAGGGGTGCTTGATATCAACTGGCATAAATATTTCATTGGTAGCTATTTGTAAAAGTTGCTTTTTTACAATAAAAATTAATTTTTAATCTTTTAGTACAGTTTGCTATTAAAGCGTGTTTTTTTAAAACTGATATTTATTTTTTATTTTTTAGTCTTATTTTTTATTCTGATGAATCTGGTCAGGATAATATGGGACAAACTTATTAAATTATTGTATTGTCATCGGTCCTTGATAAATGTCCAGTTTCAGTTTAATCTGACGTTTTGAAGTCGGTGAATTTCACGTTCAAAGATTTCATCACAAACATACAGGTGAAGCTAATAAAAGCATGTTACAAATATAAATATATTCATCTAATGTGGAGCTCGAACTCATGATTCTACAATTATGAGACATACTATAGGCGAGCTTGCCACTCTTTTATATATACCAGTTTAAGGTCTAATCGTTAATTTGCAAAAAACATCAATTTTTAAAATTAATTGATTACTAAATTCTAATGAAACCGTTTAAAGTGTATTGTCGTTGGAACTAGATGGGTATACAACGATTAAACCTAATCAAATAACAGGAAGTACGCCAATTAGATTTTCAAGATTTGTAGAAGATGTTAAATAAAATTGTGTAGGCTTTCACGGCTGGCGTTGTTGCAAAACTTCTTGGTTTCCGGGCTTGTACGCCGTGGTTCATTGGTATTTCAACGTGACGTTTCGTCTACAACTGCGGTAGACATTATCAAAGGCGATGTGGTAGTGGGCGAAGTGTCCTTCTCGGCTGCTCACAAGCTTGCTTGTGAGCAGCCGAGAAGGAATGTTAAATAAAAGCTTACAATAAAAAAATAGAGATAGAAATACTAATGTAGATTAGCAAAAGCACGATAATTAATAAAACGAGTTCGACGATGTAGTGAATAAGTAGCTATAGACGAACATTAGTTTTGGATTTTCACACTGAATATGTAGCCGATGACAATAAAACATTAGTTTAATCGAACGAAATAGACATGGGAACGGTTTTAGGATTGAGATAGATAGTTTCTGTAGTGCTTTATTCTATGACATCGGATCACAATTGAAACACATTCGCGCAATAGTTTTCAGAGAAAAGTGATGGTTCTGTTCAGCTTAATCATTGACTTAGATAATGGACCAAGTCAGAAAAAGTATCTTTTATAAAAAAAAGTCAGTGATGGCTGCCCTTTCTATGTAGCTTAGTACTCAGGTTTTAACCTCTATTCTGTGACTGAGCTTTATTATTCAAAGCTTTTGGGGTTCTGAACATGAAGCAATGGTACGCTGAAACAGTTATTATATTTGTGCATCGAAGTCCAAAATTTATGAATCCAGCTAGTCCCTAAATCTCTAAATCTTCTTCTGTATTTCATGTTTTTTTCTCTTTATTTTGATGAATGCGCTGTATTGAATCTTGTAAATTTATTATAATATTATGTGCAGGCTTATTACTGGACATTATGGTCTGTTAGCCTGCCAGATTTACAAAATAAAATAAAAAAAACCCGGGTCGCAGTGCCAAAACCCTGCCGACAATATAGTGTATTTGCTTGTATAGGGCCGTGTGGTTTTATACTTTTATTATGTGAAATTAAGTTTGTTTTTGGGCAAAATAAAAAATTTAACCCCTTAATACACCCCTTAAAATAACATTTTTGTCTTAACTGTAATATTATTATCAATCTAACGTCTACACCGAATTAAATACACCCTTCAAAAAATAAGTCACTATCTGCAAACTAGTGTTTTTATAAAATTTGTAAATCCGGTCCTGTCGGGCCGATTTTATTAAAATTCTGGGGACACTTTTTAATCACTACCAAAGGGTTAAATTTCAATTTTGAAACGATTCGGAGAATTTTTTCGGTATTTTGGGGCCCAAAAACAGTTTTCAACCCCTAAAAACTACCCTTAAAATAGCCCGATTAGGCCCATTTTAAATAGGCTTCTTGCGGTGATGGGTTTCAACACGTGGCCCAAATTTCGTTGAAATCAATTAACTCTTTCGAAAGTTATCGGGCGTACACATATATATATATATATATATATATATATATATATATACATATATATATATAAACATTTTTAAAAATGGTGCCAAAGTGTTTAGGAGGTTATGAAACGTCGAGAAATTTTGGTCCGACCCCTAGGTCCCGCCATCCGACCGACGCCAATAGTGTATGTTGCCATATGGCAAATACACTAATAAGAAAAAAATAAAATGGCGAAGAGTTTTAACCAGAAACACATTACGTTTCTCGCTCCCGAGGCACATAATCTGTTACCGTAAAATGATTGCAAATGTTAAAAGATTCAGTCGTTTGCTAACATGATGACTACTATAGGATGTTTGTGCACAGATCGCAATATGTGATGTAATTAGTTGACTCAAGACCTATTTAAAATAGGCCTAATCGGGCCATTTTTAGGGCAGTTTTTTGAGATTAAAAAAGGTTTTTGGGCCTAAAAATACTGAAAAAATTCTCAGAATCATTTCAGGACTGAAATTTTACCTTTTAGTAAAGATTAAAATGTGCTGTTAAAATTTTAATCCTGACAGGACCGGAATTACATATTTGATGTAAACGGTATTTTGCGTATAAGGATTTACTTATTGAAGGTTGTATTTTATTTGGTTCAGATGTTGAATTGATAACAATGTTTTAACTAAGAAAAAAACTATTATTTTAAGGAGTGTATTAAGCAGTTCGTTTTTTTATTTTGTCCAAAAACAAACTTAATTTTAAACAATAAAGCCACGCTGCGTGTATCAGCAAATACACTACATTGTCGGCAGGATGTTGGCACTGCGACCCGAGTTTTCTATTACATTTGTCCAGCTAGATTTGCAAAATCTAACACTATATATTGCTGAAAGATGACGCAGTCTATTTTTTAAGTCAATAGGTTCAGTTTCGTGTGAGACGAAAACGTAGTTTCGAGAGACTAGTAAGATACGAGCTCAAACTGCTACTGCCACTCCAGACTGCACAGTGTCATGTAAAGAATAGGACGGCATTGCTCCAACACAGAGTCCCTGAATTTTACATAATTATAGCTCACGTAGTGTAGACTGTAGTAGACCGATCGTGTCTACGAGTTAGTGAAATGTTGTCGCCATTGACATAAAGAATCGACTACCCAGACAAAATATTGCCGTGTAGAAATAGAGTGGCACGTCCTTTTCTAATCATTTTCGAGTCAATAGCGTTTTACAGAAATTAACAGCCGTTCTATATTAACTAGGTCATATTTATGTGTTCTTGATTTTCAGGTGACGAGTCGTACTGAACCAGAAAGTTCAAGCTTTAAACAATCAATGTACGCGGCTCCATTAATGTATTTGTTCATTTATTCTGAGAGCTTACCCTTACGAGATGTTTACACTTAGGTACGTGATTTTCGGATGATAAGGCTTATTTAACCAAATTTAAAGACAGGTTTCAAAGTCTCAACAGTGGCTCTTACGCAAAATTTGGCGAATACAAAGCGATCTCGAGTTCATTAAGGTGCCAATTAAAGCGTATCAACATAAAAATGATTCAAATGAAATTTTATCAAAATTATACGAGCTGTTTATTTTTTATTTACACAAAAATACTGCAAAACAAAATGAGTGCAAAAAAAGTGATTTCGAGGATTTCATGAAAAATATTTATTGGATCTAATTTGTTTTGGTGACAAAATTGAATTATTTTTTTTAGTGACTAAATGCTCACTTCACAGTGTTATTATAAATACTAATTACTCCATCTTCAATAAGTACTTTTTTACAGCATCCATCTCAACAGTGCTCAGTGTTTTTTCTCTCTTTCTTCACAAATAACGTACCTATATAGCCTCGGTGCGTAAAAATAATAATAATAATAATAATTACTAATATCCAGTGTTCAGTAGTTGGTTTTGTGAACCTTAGTATTTGTGTATATTTTAGGTGACGTTTAGGTGATAAGCTATTTTGAACCAATGTTAAGTGTGGGATTTTTACTGTGTTACTCTATCGTAGTTACTAATACTCACTCCGCTCCGCAATCGGGCAACATTCAAACTGTCGACTAGCGTGATTCGTGGACCTATTTATTTTATCGATAAGGTTGTAACTCTATTGAAAAACATTGAATTGTGACGATCCGACTGACATGTCAATATATATTTTCTACGACCCTTTCTTTAATAGATTATTTACTATACGACCTTTTCAATTGGCAAACGATCTAGCTATTAAAATAATGAGGACTGAATTCTTTTTTTGAAGATAACAGATAATATATTTTTTTTTATCTCTTTCATTTATCAGATAATTTGATTAATTATTATGATTGAAATAAAACGTTTTAAAATGTATATAAATATTTTATCAACTATTTAATTTTAAATTATGTTTTTATTTAATATACACTAGCCTTTAACCGCGTTTATACTCGCTTTAATATCTATAAGTTTTGATTGAAATCCTATCTTAATTCGATCATAGTCAGATAAAAAGTACGCTATACTTTAAATTTTAGCACTAGTAGACAGTGTACCAAGTTTTTTCATAATAGGTACAGCTTTTCTCAACTAATATTAGTACAAAAATAGACAGATAAAAATTGTGCCTACACGTTTTCTCGTAACACAAAATGTCACAAGTTAAGCGGTCTTAACTTCTGAATTAACTGCGCGTGCATTAATTCGACTTATCGTACGTTTTCCTTTAAGACAGATTAACTGAAATTATACATATATGAGATATTTTAAATTTTTCAAAAATCGCAAATTTTTTAGGTTTGTTTTTTTTCCAAAATTCAATCTGGGAAAATAATGAGACCAACCAATCAATCAATATAACAGAAGTCTGGATGATTAGGGTTCCAATACTGATTAAAACATCCGAAGCTAAAAAGCAGACTTTTAAAAAATAAGAAATGATCTTCTCAACATACCGACAATTTCTTCGTTTGGATAATGTATTTAACTCACAAGTGTGTCGAAGCCGCTGTAAAATGAAAAAAAAGCGATTTGCGACACATTCATGAATTAAATATTTCATCCAAACAAAGAAATAGTTAAACTATTTATAGCAAAAATTAATTACTTATTACTTTTTAAAGGTTTGATTTTTGAGTAGAGAATTTTTAAAATTTTTATTCCATAATTTTTAAAGTAACTGATCAAAACTGAATATTTACGCTCCCACGTAAAATTTCAATTGTAGCCGCAATTTTTACACAAACTGTCTTGAGAGCTGAAGATCTTGGAATGGCCTAAACCGATTTCTATCAAATGTAGCTAAGAACCATTTTGTAAATACTAGCTTTCAAATAAAAAAAAAACTTTTGCAATTGATTCATCCATTTTGGAGTTACGATGTCAAAAACAGATAGACTGGTAGATAGGCAGACATACAGATAGACAGACATGCAGACAGACAAATATTTTAAACCTATAATAACCCAGTTTTTGCATCGGGAATTAAAAATGAATACGTTTGTGCGAGAAAAAGTTATGTGTAATACAGGACTCTTAAATGGTTTAACAATCTTGAAATAGATTATTATAGATGTAGTTACATGTAACATGTAAAGGTTGGTAACTGTGTAAGTAAGGCACAAACACTGGAACCGGCAACCGGCAGCGGTAATCCACATTTTGCAAGGCTGACATACGAATAGTCGTAGATGCAGAAAATAACAGTTCTGAATATGTAATAGTTAATCTAACAGCTTATCTTAGCTTTGAACCTGACGTACTGTTAAGCTTTCGCTCACCGCTGTATTTTGCATCTACAACAAGCCTAACACACATATGTACACCATTCGTCATTTAACTGATCAGTTTGGGTCATGGAATTTCTTAATATTATTTGTACCATCTTTAGATTTGTTCACAAAAATACTTGAAAAATTTGCTATTCGTTTATGGAAATAATATGATAATAGCAATGCAGTATGTTAAATGTTCAGAAATTCTTTGTTTGCATCTTTTGTAAAAAACTATTATATTGACTGATAAGCTTAGTTAGTTGTTTAACATAAATTATTGTTAGAATATTATCTATTTCATTGGTAACATCAATTAGAACTGACTTGAGCGTATTATTTCTATTATTCTATGCTTTATCAATTACATTGTTTAGTCACAGTTTATCGATAGCAAAAGATATGCGCAAATGTTTTTAACTTTTATTTTTCTGAGGTAGAATGTAGTAAATTGTTTTTAGTCACAAAAATAAAAATGTAATAACTAAATAATTATTTATACAGTAATGTCTTATATTATACTGTATTGAACTTTGGATGAATCTAAATATTAATCTATTTATGTAAAAGGTTTTCTCACTATTTTTTCGAAATCGGTTAAAAATCGTAGATAGCATATTATAGATAAAAAATGTGGTTGAAGTGCAGTTGTGAATCACGGCGCCTCCACCATATAGTTTTTAATATTAAGCCGGCTAGAGGGATCTTTCTCATATGAATTAAAGATGACTCATTGTTTGCATCTTTTGTACAAAACTATTATATTGACTGATAAGCTTAGTTAGTTGTTTAACATAATTGTTAGAATATTATCTATATCGTTGAAAACATTAATTAAAACTGACTTGAGCCTATTATTCTATGCTTTATCAATTACATTGTTTAGTTGCAGTTTGTCGGTAGCAAAAAATATGCGCAAATGTTTTTTATCTTTTATTTTTCTGAAGTGGAATGTTGTATGTAAATTGTTTTTAGTCACAAAAATAAAAATGTAATAACTAAATAATTATTTATACAGTAATGTCTTATATTATACTGTATTGAACTTTGGATGAATGAAAATATTTATCTATTTATGTACAAGGTTTTCTCACTATTTTTTCGAAATCGGTTAAAAATCGTAGATAGCATATTATAGATAAAAAATGTGGTGGAAGTGCAGTTGTGAATCACGGCGCCTCCACCATATACTTTTTAATACAAAGCCGGTTGAAGGGATCTTTCTCATATGATTCTAAAGAGTACTGAAAAACCATCATCCCAAGAAGTATTATACTTAACTTGAAGACAAAATATAGAATATAAACATTCAAAAAATGATATTAATATCTGTAGCTTTTAGATGCAGGTACGTAAGTATCACTGTACATATTCTGTACTATGGCAATGTTAAAGCTTGTTTTAAAGTTACATGGTTATGTAATTTCATTGTAAACATGAAACATAGGTGGTCAAAAAATCAGGACTTAGGTACCCAAAAATTATTTTACTGTTAAAAGTATAAATTTTGACGAATTCGAAAACAAATCTTTTTCCAAGTTAACTACGTTTATGAAAATGGAATGTTGAATTTCATAGGCACATCTTTTACGTATCTTTTCTTTTCGAAAAACTGATTCGCCGACATAGAAAATACAGCCACTACATTTCTCAAGAAAAAAACTAAAACAATATTTATATAAAGTTTGTTTGTATAATCATGCAAATATGTATAATTTTGATATTTCAGTTTTGACGTTTTGTATTCTTTGCTGGCTCTACAATTAAATACTATTTATCTATCATAAAAATAGCGTGGATTGTTAGATAGATATTGTAGATTATAAATAATCAACACTTGAGGTTATTAGCGTCTGTGACATAGACTGTGCCATACACAAAAAAAAGATAGGAAGCACGCTTGTGTTAATATAAAATCAAAACTGACGTTAACGCGAGCGAAGCCAATAAAGCGTAGTATAAATATAAAGTTAGGACTTACATTCAACATCCACAATAATACGTTTGCTGACAGTAGGTGGTACGCCATTCGTCGCGATGCACAGGTAGGCTCCCATTTCTGTCCGACTTATACGGGTCAAATTCAACACCTCTCCGTCATACATGTTTACTGTGAACAAACAAATATAACAAGTTATAACGGTGCCATAACATCAGATTTCTTTACAAATTATCGTTAGAAGCAAAATACAGTAGGATAAAGACATGTTAAAAAAGCCGAATGCATAGAAATCCCACGTGTCTGAAGGCACATTTTATCGACAGATATTTGTAATGTGTGTAAACTCCAATAAAACACTAATTTATTATGTTGGCTCTGATCTTAGGTAATTCATATAGTTACATTTATAATTATTACAGAATATATTACTACATGAGTTATTTTATAAGGGGTAGTTGTTTATGTACTTTGTTTGAAATGAAGTTATTATATGAAAAAGTGACGTTATGTTAAAACAACCGACTAGCGAGTTTTAGCAGTTCCTTGAGTTATAGTATCATTACGGACAAGATACATACTCTATATAAATTAATAGATTTATTGGACGCGAGCCTTCAAAAAAAAGATACACGTATCTCCTATAAAATAGCTGATTTTCGCATCAATATTTTCGTCAACAGTATATTCCGCCATCTTTAATCGATTTGGGTACCTTACGAAGACTACACCTGGTTTGTATTGCTTTGATATCTCTGTTTATCTTATAGTATTAAATGGTAGCTAACATGTTGCTCTTAAAAAATACTATAGGACTGCTGAGACGCTATATAGATATGAAAAACAGCTATTTTATAGGGGCTGTGCATAAAATATTTATGCGATTTCTGTAACAAAAATAGTTCCGAACCAAGGTTAAATTTTCCACATGCTATATGCACATTTCAGTAATAGTGTCGTCATTTAGTTGCACATAACAATATTACGTAAATCCTTTACCGTATTATGTTGGCATAGCCTAAAATAAATAAATATATTGTTGTTTCCAGAAATTACTAGGAACAATGAGGTGTTGTACACGGTTAGTTGATTGGTTTAATACTTTTTAATCGTATTTGTCGACATGGATTAAGTTAATGCCAGTTTTATATTGTGAATAGCGACTAATAATAAAAACAGACAATGCATGACACGCTACTATTTGTGCAAGGATTAAAATTGTCAAGTGCCCATTTACAAATTAAATAAATACGAAAACAGAAGGCACTTAAGGTCGTTTTTTTTGTTCTAAATCAAATTATATCAGATTTTCAAATTTAATTTTTACGTCAACACTATTTTATTCTCTGACGTAAAACGTAGATTTTACGCGTTTGACCCCGTGTTGATGCTTATTAACGAGTGGTCCGATTTTGATGCGATTTGTTTTGTTTGAAAGATGGTCCTTAGATATAAAAAAGTGCAAAATAATAAAAAAAAATATCTTAGTTTTGGTGGCGATATATAATATTTAATTTATTGGGTTTAGTTTAGAAAGTGAAAAATAAAATTTAAAATTAAAAAAAAATGTATTTAAAACTACTCCCTAATTTATTGCAAAAAAGTATGGAATAATTTAACATTATTTATTCTTTATGAGTGCGTTAGGAAAAAATTGGAAACTTTAAAAAGTTACAGTCCCTAGCACGTTCATGAGGAAAGAACAATGTGAAATTATATAATACTTTACAGCCAATTGCGTAGTAGTTTTGTATTACTAAGCCTAATTATAAAATATTAGTACAAAACTGCTTTAAAGATAAACTTTTATTGAAATGCACTAAAACAAAAAAAAAAATTAGAAATCTAATTTAAGTTTAATCAGAACATACATGAGAAAATTACTTAATTCTTATAAAATCGTGAAATTGTATTGTCATCGGAACTACCCATGTATGCAAAATTTCATTTCAATCGAAAAACCGGAAGTGCGTCAAAATCGACATCCAAGCCGCCTATTGCGCAATGTCAAAATATTTCTACGTTGCATTTCTGCGATACTTGTTTATTAAACCCATAGTTTCTAGATTTTGAGAACTGGTGAAAGTATGAATCGAGTTTATAAATGATTTATAAAAATTGTAATAAGTTGAAAAAATATGAATTTGTATCAAGTTCAGAAAGCCCTGGCTGTCGATAGCTCTGATAAAAAAAAACGAAAGAACATTATTTTAAACACACATTCAACATGTGATAGAAGACATTAATTTGATGCTGGATCCAATTTTATCATGCTTAGTATTATTCTGTTTCAGTTTCTCTTTTCGTCTTTTTAGCAATTTCAATTGTCTGATGATGACTTCATATGTAACTTGAAACTGGCATCAAATCATGTTTTTTCAAATAAAATATTTCACTTTATGACATACTTTGTCTAAATAACAATTTAGATTCGAAAATAAAAATAACAATAAAACGGAATCCTCTAATTAAATATAATCATTCTTAAAAAGTATAATATTACTAACGTATGTTTTTAATTATAGTATTGTACATTGTTCCATAGAGAGTTTTGAGGTGAATCTTATTTCTCAGGAGCGTCATTTTGTAGAATTTTGCTTGTATTGTTAAGTGAAGAGAATATATTTTCCAGGAAGTGTTTTCTAACAAAATTTCTTCTTGATTGGCATTTGTGGAGTACAATTTTTACGAAAACTTTTTATAAAACAAATTGGACCGTCTTCAAAAAAAAAAAGCAAACGGAAAAATAATTACATTTTGAGTACCTACGGCGCCAGTTTATTAAAAGTATATAAAACGTGTTATTAATTATATCGGCATCGACCTCAAAATGTAGTTATTTTTCTCTTTTTAGTGGCTTTTCTTTGTTTTTTTCTAAGCGAAACTTCTTTAGCAACGTATCTGTTTGGAATTTTCTGTAACGTTTAAGGGGAAATGATTCAACGGCGGAGAAATGTAAGAAGAATCTTGGTGGCGTATAATGGATAACGCATCAATGAAGCGAGTTTATAACTCCAAAGCAGTTTCACTTCTCCCGTGAGCATAGTTATATGGGTGAAGCTCACACATTTTTTTATAAACAGTTCATATTTCTTTTTTAGTGTTTTTTTAAGGCGGTTCAGTTTTTTAATAATAAGTTATACTTTTCATTTTTCATATTTTTTCTTTTACAATACGTGAATTAACCCCACTTCTTTCTGGATGTTTGATTACTTAACTTCAAAGAAACTACTGATCCAATTTATCTTTCTAAACATAACGCAGTAGAAATCCTTCAAATTGATTAATTCCTCGAGAGGTTAATATTTAAAAATTATACGCATCAAATTGATAACGTCTTTTGTTTTTGAAGTTGGTTAAAAATATTATATTTCACTAAAAAGGTAGACAAAATATTGATTACATAATTATTGTGTTTGTTTTTCGAATCGATCAGATCCAGTAAGATATTAAGAGAAAACAGACTTCTGAATAATAACAGAATAAGACTGTTGCCTGTCTATTTGTAATTACAATCTAGTGTCTGATGATGCTCTGATGAACCAGACGAACTCAGAAGAATGGTAGTGTGCGTGAATCTATGTATTCTATGTTAACTTTGCACATACGTACCATAAATACAGACGCAAACGAACTCTAACGTGTATATAATGTTATATACAGGCTGTATTGTGTAGTGACATCTTTTAAAGTCAATTTTCTCGTTAAGTTAGCGCTTCCAGTACTTTCCCTCCCTTACCTTTCTGTTTTCAATCGGAGTCCCACTCCTTTTCGCTATGCATGATCACTGATCTCCAATTAATGAGCATAAAATGATTTCATATTTCTTTGAGACTTTTTAACAATCTTCATGACGTTATGAAAAGAATACCATTACAAAATTTGTAATATCGTATTTAGTTAGGTCTTCAAAATTTTTTAAACACTTTGAATAATATCGGTGAATTTTTTAATTAGTAGGTACCTGCCTAATTATTTTGTGCATATGGATAACGCTTCTATACACATCTTTGTTGTTCTTACAAAATGTTTGTTCTAGAAAGCAAAATAAATTGTTTGTAGAATTTTTTGTGTAGAAAAAAATTGTACCCTGTAGTATCAAAGGGTTAAAATAATAATTTGTTTTATATATATGATTCATCCTGTATTCAATGCATAACATATAATACACATAATACATTGGGGCCTCATCTATATTCATGCCAGCGTGTACCGGAGCCTCCAACTCAAACCGCTACCGACCCCGTCCACATGCGACCCACGACCCGGCCCATACTGAAGCCAACCTTCTTTAACTGTCCCTCAATATCATCAAAAATTCCGAGCTTGAATCCCTCTTCCTTATATTTCACTTTTCGCAATATATTCTCCTTAACAGTTGCTTTTTTTATAAGCGCTGCAGATGGCGTCGACTTACTTGTACAGCTGTACAATGTACATACGTATGTTGTATTTATATACAGCTGATTTTGTGTTCATTCACTTAACTTACAACAAGGAGTATAGCATATCCGTCCCATATGCCCTTGTTGTAACCACATTTGCTTGCACTCTGTAACCGTCGAATACGACAGTTTCAAAATTTAAAGCCGACGACATGTTTTGTTACAAACTTCTCATTTTAAATCTCTTAGGCAGCAAAAGACGATAAGTAACACTTACTCAAAACATAATAGAATGTAGGTTTGCGAATTCTTGCTTTTTAGTGTATTTGCCATATGGCAACATACACTATTGGCGTCGGTCGGATGGCGGGACCTAGGGGTCGGACCAAAATTTCTCGACGTTTCATAACCTCCTAAACACTTTGGCACCATTTTTAAAAATGTTTATATATATATGTATATATATATATATATATATATATATATTTATATATATATATATATATGTGTGCGCGCTATAACTTTCGAAAGAGTTAATTGATTTTTACGAAATTTTGCCCACATGTTGGAATCCACTACCGCAAGAACCCTATTTAAAATGGGCCCAATCGGGCCATTTTAAGGGTAGTTTTTAGGGGTTGAAAAAAGTTTTTGGGCCCAAAAATACCTAAAAAATTCTCAGAATCGTTTCAAAATTGAAATTTAACCCTTTAATAGCAATTAAAAAGTGCTCCTAAAATTTTAATAAAATCGGCCCGACAGGACCGGATTTACAAATTTTATGAAAACACTAGTTTGCAGATAGTGAATTATTTGCTGAAAGGTGTATATAATTTAGTTTAGAGGTTCGATTGATAATAATTGCAACTGAGAAAAAAATGTTCTTTTAAGGGGTGGATTAAGGAGTCAAATTTTTTATTTTGCCCAAAAAACCAACTTAAGTTCGCATAACAAAGCCACACTGCCTATATTAGCAAATACACTATATTGTCGGCAGGGTTTTGGCACTGCGACCCGGGTTTTTTTTTGTTGTTTGAATTGAATTTGCATTTCAGAAACAGTTTTTCTACGCCATTTTTTCAGAATGAATGTTGATGTATGATACCAAATTTCAAAATAGTGCTTGCGAAGCGGATAAGTAAAAAAAAATCAAAGAAACATTAGAAATTGAGCCAGGATTGATGTTTTATTTCGGTATTTTTCTGACGTAAGATTCCAATTAGATTTATGTTTTCAAGAACCAGATAGATTGAATGAACTACACAGATCTACCCATAAACTTGGGAATCAGTCAGAAAATGTGTTCGCTTTAAAAAAAAGTCCAACCTCCCCCCTTCAGGCGTGACGCCCTGGACAGTCGTTCACCCCTTCCCTCCTAAAGTCGATCAATTTAAGAAATAGTTCAGGACAATTGGGCTTTTGTAGGAAAAGAGAGATAACTGTGTGCTTTACTGAGTATAAAAGTTTAATTATAAATTATAAAATTGATCCTCAATGTAAATTTATTAAGAATCTCTTCATTAATCTATGATTACCTTGTATATGACAAGGAGATACATATTTATTATCTAGTATATATAATTTTCCGTCTTATTTCAGTAAAGAGGATATTGCAATATGGGTATTTCAGTCTCTTAGTGTGGTAACGACATTCGATTATCTAAACGTAGATATCTTAAACGGTAGCTAGACGTTATTTTATTATATCTAGTGCTTTGGTTTTGCCGAGAAAAGTCAGACTTCGATGGTTTCGCATCGGACTCGATAGAAATCTTGCGGTTTCAATTGTTTTGTAATGAAAGTGGAATGTAATTAACCCACTTAAAAAATAGGGTTATCAATTCATGTATAATATGTTTTTTTCTTATTTGTTCAGTCATAATTTGTCGAGGGGCTAATCGATAAAAAATAGACACTATTTTGTTCAGAATGTTTATGGATTTGTCTTATATATATTTTTAAATTCTGTCGTTTTTAACAAATTTCAAAAAAGGGTGTATTTGTAAATGTTACCTAGCTTTTATAAGCCTATTTTGATCATTCCTTTTCTGTTTAGAAGGAAATACCTTCAAGGTGGTCTCACATAATATATATTTCTTTTTTAGAATTATAATTTTTTTTTATTGCTTAACATTCATGTGTTACATATTATTTTTATAACGCTTAAGGACTTAAATCGTATCAGCAGATTTTTTTCTAGTTTAGTAATAAAATAATACGGAAGGAGGCGGTTACTAAGTGAAAACTACCAATTACCTCTCCTAGATCCGGCCTTGAAGCACCAATACGCATTTGTTGAAAAAAATGGTGGTATGCTAAGAGCTTGTATGCACTAACCGGATGTCGGAACCGATTTTACCGCTGTTACAGATGACATGCGACTAATTCCAACAATAATTGTTAGGCTTTTTGCCTTAAAATCGAAACCGAAAGTACGTACTTTCGACTTGGTATAAAAAAAAGTAATTTATAAATCAAAGCTGGAATTTGTTTTGATACATGTCAAGGTGTTAAAAGTTTTGAATGAGGTATACTGAACAAATCAAATATCTATATTTACAATTAGACAATATCAGATTTCCAAGACTTATCTAACCATATTTATTAAATTACTATAGTATCACCAGCTTGTTTGAACCATGCATGGATAAATCTATAGTTGATATAGATACTTACTATTTGTAAATATCAGGATAGATGTTGGCTTCAAATAAGGCAATAGCTATGTTCTGTCTATATTTGCTAGAATGCTTTAAGATTCGAACATCTGAACGTCGATCGAGAGATGAGACTAGATGAGTACTGAGGCGACAGCGTTTAACGCTATCATTGAAATTGAATTATCCTTCATTTATTTCCGTTACGATATTCACAGTAAATCACAGTTGACCTTTCCTGCCGGCTAGCGACATGTCAGTCGATAAGGAAACTGCCATACCGACTATCACACCTGGACAATCTATTATTCCAGTAGATTACCAGGTGAATGCTGAAGGCAAATGTCTTTCGTATATCAACAATGGAGGAATGCTTTTGTTTTAAACCAACCAATAGTATTAAATGCAACCCGATCTGCACGATTTGCATATTCAGAAAATCATAATGTATAACCAGGACCAACTAGTGAATGGACTATTTATGTATAGCGATTCTCTTCCTTTCCTGTTAGCCGCTTGGAATTTTTCCTAATAACAGTTCGTAGCTTGCGGTAACTATCACGGAAATGGATAACGAAAGTGACATCACGCGCATGCTTAAGGCTGTCGGAACGCTCTGAATTTAAGCCAAAAATAGGGCTTCGGCTGATAGCTGATTGTAGACTTATTCGTCAACATTTTGCAAACATTTTTTCTCTGTAAGAAAAATAAAGGACAAATCTAGGTCTCTAAAGGACTATTTTTGTAATTTATGTACGATTTACTAGAAAAAAGTTGGCATTAATTGTGCCAAAAAACACACGTTTTCAATGTTTCACAAAAATGTTAAATCACAAACCTAAAGTGACTCCTGCTTTCTCGGAAAAGTTTTTAAGTCTTCAAAATATTTCCAGAAATTAGAGTAATCAACTGACAGCGGTACCCTTGCAACAACATTTTTTTTGGCCTCACAGTGTGGCTTAAATTCCGAGCCTTCCGACGGCCTTAAAGGCATTAATTTTGTTGCTAAATAAACACGTGACATCACCGACTGGACAGATCTGCCTAAACTAAAGCAATCGATGTTCAACTGTGCCATCATAAGACAGAAACTTATAATAGTTATATCGCTTCGTTCGGGTAACTATATATATACGAACGAAGCGATAGTACCTATTGAGTTTCCATTTCAAGCGGACGTTATATTTATTAAAACCGCGTGTATTCTGAAAACTGTTTCTACAGTTTATTACGACTTTCATTATTTAAATACGTAAACATAAACATTTAAAAATGTGTACTTACTTGTAAAAAAACTGAAAAGGTTTTTTTTAATACTCCATGCTTATTGTACACACAGAAAGTATGTTTGAAATTATTTACTAAATATGGTAAAACGGGTCGGTAAAGAAGTTGAGGAGGTGCAATTTTTTGTCCCTAAGTGGCTGAAGCTTCGTCAATGGTCTACGAAAACTTGTCTTAAAATTTTATACAGTTTTCCGATTTAATTTTCAATAATATTTTTGTAGAAACTTAATATCAATATTGTAACTTTTTTTTTGAACATATTGTATTCATAAAATTAGCAACATAGACAATTAAGAAAGGCATAAAACGTTGCTCCAGTTAATGCTAAACAATAAACAGCAAATTTTACTTTATTAAGTGGCAATCAAAATTCTAAATGTTTTCGTACGCAACGATTTTCGACCAAGGGTCCTACATGGCTGGTAAAGGGTATGCAGAATATTATTCAGTTATGAGTTGCCATGCTAATTCCAGTTCAGACAATCGGTCGACCTCTATACAGACTGGTTCAAAAAATATTACCATTTTGATCATCTTTTTTTAACTTAAAAGCGATAAAAAAGTTCGTTTTCGAGCCTTCGAATTGAAAACCAATTTATATATCAAATGATTTTTTACGACAAGACTATAATCACACACACATTCTAGGAAAGTATATGACTGGTTTTATGATTTTATGATCTTTTGTATAAAGTATTTTAAAATTGAATTTGCAAACTTTGTTTCTATAAAACGAAAAATGGGATAACAGGACCGATTCTGCGAATTTATTTGGATTTTAAATTAAGGAGGAATTAATGACCAGCTTTAATCGGGGTTTAATAAAGTCTGATGAAAGTTGGTCAATAATTCCTACTTAAAATAATACAGACGTTAATCTCACATTCATTATTTTGATTTTATATATTTCATATTACTCTTTTGTTAAAAATACGATGTAAATTATTTTCCTTTGGATCTGCGGCGTCTATAAATGTCTATACAATATCATTGTTACCTTTATATTGAATAATTGTAAGATGTCAATGCAATAAATTGTTTTAATTGGACATTTAAAACGCACAAAACATACTGAAACATGACGTAACGTAATTGTAGTGTTAACAGTTGAGGCTAAGTGAAAGAAAATCGTGTGTAGACTATCTCGATAACACATTGTTAAACACAACGTTATGTGTTCGCTAATTGTTGTTATTAATTGAAATTGAAACTGGATAAGAATAATAAACACAATCGACCCAGCGACACGACGTTACACTGTCGGCAATAAAGTATGGATGGATCTTTGTTATTGTCTGAACGGATTTGAACAAAAATTGGTACAAAGACAGGCTGTATCCTTGATTAGCATATAGAGCAATTTTTATTCCAGGAAAACGACAAGCTCCGTATGAAATGGCAATAAAAAATCGATTGATAAAGATCATATTCGGCGACACGGGCCTTCAACACTATTTCCTACTTCTTGGAGTTTTTGGACTCCATTCAAACTCGAGCTGAACTTAGGAAAATGGTCGGACTTTTGACCGGTTTTGCACCTCTGAAAAACACCTTCACCTATCTGTTGTTCGAATGCGACTCCTTAACCTACCATCTTAGGATACATTGATGAGGACATAGTAATTCCACCAATCGTATAGGATGACGTGCATCAATGGTCTATCCTAGACCCACTCCTTATTTAGTTCATTCATATGTTGCCGGATCGTCAGTATTGAGTACTCAAAATTTACACGTTTCGCTGAACGTAATAAATCTTTCAATATAGCGTAAGTAAAGACATTAACTCCGGGCAAAACCGCGCAGCTAAAGCTATGAGCTAGGTAAATCACGTAGAGCACGCGAACGAAGTCGCGGGTAAAAGCTATAATTTAATGAACTGCTTCGAAATGCAGTTTAAATTTTAAATACAGAGAAAATTACTTCAAACTGTGATCATCATATAGGGCTACCACCTGTGTGTGGCCAACCAATTTTATATTATTACATAATGTGCAATAATACTGTTATTATTGTCATTATTTTAAGTTAGTGACGTAAAATTACCGGTTATGTATGATAGTAACAATTTTGACTAGATAATTTACCGGTTAATTAACCGATTATTTATAAAACAAAATTGTTTCTCATAACAATAAAAAACAAAACAACAGAGCAGTTTTTAACAGTAGAATCGAAAGAATTAATTAAATAGTGTCATTTCTAATTATGTAGATATCGGTTATAAAATTAAAATGTCGACCGGAAGCTACATTTATGCGTGAAATTTTCTGCGCAACCTTGTATGATAGTAATAAATAGGCGCGATAATTTAAAATAAATTACCGCGTTTATTTAACCTGATATTTAACTGGTTTATCTGGTTAATCGACATTAAAATTTTAAATATTTGGTTTTGTATTTTACTCTCGGTGCCAAAGGAATTAAAAAATTTTAACTTGAAAGCGATTTACAAATCTGTTTGATTTGAATCGTAGTTGCAAAAAAATATTTATTTTTTTGAAGAACTAACTGAATAATTGTTTTATCGGTATTACACAAAAGGATATAAAAAATAATTAAACATTATTATCTGAAATTTAATCATTACACACCAAAGACTAAAAATAAATTAAGGTTATAAAAAATCTGACATACACCATTTTGATGTAATAACACAGATAATTGACTACTTCATGAAACGCTAATTGGCTCTCTTTTTTCAGAAGAGTACCTAATTTCGCGCCGTTTAGTGTTTATTGTATCTGAATCAGCACAGGAGGATGTCTAGCCGACTAGTGATTAGGGAGGAAAAAGAGAAGGTGAAGTTAAAGGAGTAGGAGTTAACCGGCTGTTATCTAACTGTCCTTATGTGACACTGTTGCCAACTGTACCATAAACATGTTACTCATACACTAATAAACGCTTATGAGAGAAGAAAATTTATATCTCACTTTAATAGATAATAGAGGTATAAATGTGAAGAAATCGAGATTATGTCTAAATATTAAATACTAACTGTACCTACACAACAAAGTCTAATGGATTAATTAATATAAGTGGGAAAATGAAGTAGGGGTGCCAATTCTTAAAATTGTACGATCAATTAAAAAACAATCAAAATTGGTCAAGTCGAAGTCGCTGAAAGTTCCAGAATAAATATATATTATCGTGTTTAAATATAGTTAAATATCTCTTTAACTGTGGAAATAGATAGCAATAGTTTGCTATTATATTGTGAAATACCGATTGTTGATGTTACAGTGCAATATTAGAAAAATGTATTATTCAAACATTGCCACTCTCGAGACTCAAAAACCGGAATTTTTTACTACCGCGGCGGCTGAATTACTAGTGAAAAACTCAATAAACATTAGTTGAACATGTTGGATTTCAATAAGAAACTTATAACGAAAATTCTTTATAAAAATATTAAATGAATCTGGTGGGTTTTCAATAAAAACCTTATAACGAAAAAAATTGCTCTGTTTTTTGAGTTTTGCCATAGAGTTTTGAGCGTATCATGATTTCGTTTGATAAATTTGGCAACACAGCGTATGGTGTCTCAGTTTATACCATATCGGGCCTGATACCGCTACTTACCACTACTACATACAGGCTTGCTTGTAGGCCATGTACTAAACTAACACTGGTAGCCGCAAACTCTATGTCGTTTCCTTTGCTTCCACATGACAGATTGAGCATTTAACAGTATCACTCATTCATTTTAACAGATTGCCTAGACTGAACCGATTCTAAGATAAACTTATTACTTTTTTCATTCGTAGTCCCGTATTCACAGTATTTGACAGAATGGTAAATGCTTTTTTTATAGATTTATGTCAACAGGGACAGCGAAAAATTTCATCAAATTTGTATAAAAAAATATTTTAAAGGTGATCTAATAATGCTATTCAAGTTATATTCATTACATATCTTCTATAAGAAAAATTATTATCAAAATTGTTTTAAAAAATAGTTTTCATCCATTTATACCAGTGGCTCCCAACCTGTTTGCGGGTCACTCAACCTGAAATTAAATCAGTACGAACCTCTCACACTATATCCAGTTGTAATCAAATTCAAAGGTGTTTAAGTACTAAAACAGTTTTTTTAAAACTCATTTTTTTATAATACTCCATCTCGTTCAACGGATATCGCTTTTAAAATTCTCATTTAATGGGAACCTTCCGCGGACCACTTTCGTGGCTCTTATGAACCACCAGTGGACCATTGGTTGGGTAGCACAGATTTATACAATGAACGCAATTTAAACAAATTTATAATATAGTTCAGAACGAAAAATTTCATAAGATTTCTTTGCCATGAATCAATTAGGACAACGGAAATCGCTTTAGGTAAAAAAATCTTTAATTAAAAAAAATGTAAATCGGTTCAGAAGGCCGATTGATAAAAGAAAACGGCTGGCGTTTTGAATATATAAATATCTAGTTATGTATTCGAGGCTTATTGATATGTTGTATGTAATTTATGTTCAAATTTATATATGAACATCGAGTTTGCAGGAAAATAAATTCTAAAAATAGAACAATATTTTAACAGAAATTTAATTTAAATATGCATATATCTTTTATGTATTTGACCCGACTAAACAATGAGGTCTTTTAGATTAAATTATTGAATTTAGCGATGGGAGAGATAAAATTTGTTTGGAATACGTCCAAATTATGCATGAACTGCCATATGCACTTAAAATCACTTTACATTATTCCTATATGTACCGTATATTGCAATTTAAATTACTCACAAGTTGCTAACTTCTGAAGCTTATTTTAGGCGAATACAATTTATATTATCGATGAGCACATTTTTTTATAATCAATGATATTGTTAGATAAAAAACTTCTAAAAAAATTAAACTTCCTTCAAAAAAGCCCACTAAAATAATTAAAGTTTTGAAGTCGACACCAATTTAATTACTACAACTTTTTATGTGCATGTATGTACTTTATTAAATTGGCGCGAGCTCAAAACTTTATTATTTTAGTAGCCTTTTTGAAAGAGGTTCAATTTTCTTTCAAGTTTTTTATTTATTGTTTTAATGTCTTCTCAATGTGTAGTTTGCACTTCATTATCTGCTTTCTTGAAATTAAGGAAGAAGGCTTCTTCCTAAGTATTTTATTGCTAAACTGCCGAACCAATTTCTTAAAATTTATATGAGACCACTCTGAAGGTATGCCCTATTAAATAGAAAAATAATCGTCAAAATCGGTTCACAAATGCTGGAGATATGAGGTAACATACATATATAAAAATACTCAATTTCTAAAGTCAGTTAAAAACGACTCAATTGAAAAAAATATGATACCAATACGTAAACGTTCTGAACAAAATGGTTTCGGAATATTTCCAACTTGTTAGCCTCTCGAAAAGTTTTGGCTGAACAAATATTTGAAAAAATATATAGAAATTACAATTTTTGGGCACTCGTTTCTTGGAAATTATTCCACCTAGACGTAAGAAATTTGAAATATTGCTTCTTTTTGGTAACCCTAATCCCGCTGAAAAAATCAGTCCTGTAACATAACTAGTCTCAGAAATAAGAGTGGTCGAAAAAGGCTTAAAATGGCTCGTGAAAGTATTGCACAGAAAACGCCCGGTCGGTTTTTCTTGTGACAACTCGGCCGATATATTCTGTGCATCTAGATATTGCAGTTATATTTTAGCGAAGTAACGGGGCTCTAATATCGCGTTTATTAACGCTTCAATACGAAAAATGTTTTTAAAACCAGTTTTTATTATCATGTCTCTAATTACTGATCTTTTAGTTACAATAATTTGGTGTTTTTGGATCTGGTTACTTCCTGCGAACTGGTATTTCGTCACATTACTATAAAAATGTATTTTTTTAATAAAACACAAAAAAACACGCTCAAATTAGCCTCAATTTACATCATAAAATATATTATAAATCTTATAAATATTTTAGAGGAATTAGGATCAATGAAATTAAAAGACAAATTATTATTTCACAACGTTTCGTATTAAATTAATACTTCATTGATTCTAATTCCTCTAAAATATTTATAATATTATTAACATCAAAAGGATCTGATATATACATTATTCAATATATTATAAAGATTTATAGGTATTTTTTGAAATTTCTAAAGCTTTGAAATATTCATTGATTTTTTTTTTGTTTTAGTTTAAGAATTGGTAAAACTGACATTCAGTTTATTTTTATTACAAATAAATTAAAACAAAACCATTTAGTGCAGCTGCCATTTTATTTTCATTTAAATTATTTGATAAAAAACAATAACTTATAAAATAAAAACGCTTATTTAGAGTAACTGAAAAATATATTTTGTTAATAAGGATTATCTTATATCTTCTTTCTTTCACTTTGTTTTCTACCTACAAAAATTAAAAAAGTTACTATATTATTAAACTTCTTTCGATCAATTTTTAAAAACAAAATATTCTCAACGAACTGATTTTAAGTGTATTAAAAAACGGATTGAAAAAATATTTTTAAGAACGTATCGCTCTTCTAAACCACCACTGAACTATTCTTAACAAATTTTTCTTTTGATGTCCATTGTATTATTTTCATGAAAACTAATTAATTAGCTGGATTATTGATCTTCGCCGAAATCTACAACTCATGCTGATGAAGTTAAAGCTGTGCTTACATAATCTCAGTTTAAGCTCAATCCTTAAAAGAAAACGTATTGTAAAACGACTCTCAGATCTCACCATAGACGCACAAATGTGTCATTCAAATTCTTTATCAACATTTGTAAACGCAGACGAATCTACCCGGTTGATGCATGTATGACAGAAATACTCGTATATTTTTTTCTTAAACTTATTAATGTTGATTAATTCATGGTTATAAACGACGTAGGTACTATAAAAAATAGTATTCTCAAATCAGTTAATAAATCATTTTCATTTATTGTAAAAATTGTTATCTCAAAAATATAACATGCAAGTTCTGTATTTCTTTAATTTTAAAATGTAATTCATAAAATCGATAGTGTTAAAATTGAGTGTTTTAAAAAAACACGTGTTTAAAATTTTTCGAAAAAGTTTTCAAAAATTAAAAATTGTTTGATGTGGGCATCTGTTCTCAATAGATGTGTAAGCGCCCTAATAAGAAACTGAGAAGTAAAGGGACAAAGTTTTTGGTCGAAGTAGGGACAAGTAGCCACAGTCACTAATAGAATAATAGGGTAAAGGCAATATCTACAGGTGATTATTAATGCATTTCGGGCAGTTGCCTCTTTAAGCTACCAAAAAAAGACGGCTGCTAAATCAAAATTTGTAATATTTTTAATTGTTTAAAAATACTGTTTTCAAACATTCTTTTATAAAAAATGGAATCAAACCCTACATCGATTATTAAATTAGCAACCAGTCAGGGATACGAACTGGTAGTTCGTTTAAGGTACCAGCTGTTCAATATACTCCCTTCTTCATCCACATAGCTCCGTCTTAGGAGCAGTTGGATATATGTGTGTGTTTGAGCATGCAAAATGGACATATGTTTCGATAATCTCTAATTTCTAACAAGTACTGTTTTTCTTCCGTTTTTTCCAGTAATGTTAAACAAATATTCTTGTAATTAAAAATTACTCAAAAACATATTCAGTGGAAAAGTTATAAAAATTATACACTGAGCAAACTTGTAATATAAAAACTGTAAATATCATGTAAATCTTTCTATTCTATTCTTTCTAATTTCTACGAAAAATCGGATTCATATGTTAAGGCTTCAAAATAAAGTAGAAATATGTTACATTCTACTGATATGACTTTTAGCCAAATTTTTACATTTATTTGATCTAAATAAACGATTTAAAATCAGATAACGAGAAAATTAGCATAAGTTTTACACACATTTTTGTCCAGTAAAAAATTAATTAAGATAAGATAGTGAAGAAAAAACTGAAAACTGTTGATTTACCTTCCCGTAATTCGAAATTTCGTGGTGTGCTACAAGTAAATATTGACGAATATCACGTTTTATGATTCAATTTCTTGAGTTTTTATTTTAAAGTTTAATTTCAATTATATAAATTTGAACAATTGCCATAATTGTAAGTCAAATACCGATTAAAATGATAGTCATCAACACTTATTTAAAAATCAATCATAATCGCTTTACGATGATGGCTTTTTTTAATTTCCCCCGAAATTAGCAAATTAAGGGTACTGACCAGTAATCAGTGTTTACTTCCGGTACATTTGACATGTCATCAATTGGCTATTTTAGAATCGCCACATTTAGGTGACTCACTTGTACAAATACAAATACGAATATTTGTAATACATATACCGTATGTTTCTAGACTGATTTAAAAAAAGAATTTCTTTTATGTAATAAAAAAATCTCAAAAAAACAAAATGTTTCGTTTGATTTGAATTAAAACTCCAATATTAGTCTACGTGATTTTAAAATAAATAAAAACATTGGAGCTAATTACACAACAGAACATTCTAGCCCTAATAAACAAATATTATAAGAAATTTTAGACGCCGATGACCTCAGCTATTGAGCGTCTATAATTTACAATATTTGTTTGCATTATAATAAATGAAATAAAGTTTCTGTTAATGCGTGCGACGACGCGATTAAAGGCTAGTAATAAATATTCATATTATATTTGCTTTTCTTTTCAATAGTTACACATTATGTAAAAATTAATCAACGCATTGTTGTCGGCTAATTCATTCCTTTTTGAAAGATCAACCTACTTTAGAACAAACTAACAGCTACGTTTTTATTTTCAAAATATTAACGAAACTATAAGGTTTATAAAAATCAATTTAAGAAAAATTTCTTACAAAAATGACTAGAATAATAAACCGTTATGAAAAGCTTACCGTTATATCAGAAAAAACAACGTTATAGGGCATATCTCGTCTGCGCATACGCCGATATTCCCTAAACAATTGTTCTTTTTGGGATGTCAAACATACTACCATAATTTGGTTTTTATTTACATAGCCTAATGGCTCTGTGCCGAAGCATTTGTTATTATAATAAAAAACTTTTTAAATAGCTTGAACTGGGATTCGAACCTAGAATTTTCAATTACATGTCGAGTATTTTCCCAGTTAAACTATTCGATCTGTCCATGTATATCCAACTATTTGGTCAGCGCACTCCAATAAAGCAGCCAAGCGGCGCTTTTTCTGTTGACTTGATATACAAATATTAAGATTTCGAACTAAAAAATTATTTTTATCAAAATAAAATATAACATTTATTACTCAGGGCTCATTATGGCTTTTTATAAGCGAAATTTAGAATTGGTTTAGTAGTTTCAGAGATTACCCCC
Source organism: Venustoraphidia nigricollis (assembly GCA_034508555.1). Taxonomy (NCBI): domain Eukaryota; kingdom Metazoa; phylum Arthropoda; class Insecta; order Raphidioptera; family Raphidiidae; genus Venustoraphidia; species Venustoraphidia nigricollis. The sequence continues at coordinate 5,687,709 of JAVRKA010000022.1, read as the reverse complement.
TACATATAGCTTACCTGATTTTGGAAATGATATAAAAGAAGACTAGATAATTCCTTTATCAGATCAATGTTGAAATATCGAAAATTTCAAACCTAAGTGACTCTAAGTGATTCTACACTATTTTAGGATGAACTATAAATGCCCCCATATACGTAAAAACATCAAATTTTTAAATGAGAAATTCTTGGAGTCTATTAAAATGGACCATATCCGTCGATCTATTTATCACCAAATTTGAGATTTTCTAGTTTTAAATACAGAATTGTATGTAAAATAAAAAAAAAAAATTTTTTTCTTCTGTAAATTCTATTCGAAGACAATTATTATATGTATATGAAGGGTACAAGAAATGAAGAAGAGAGTTCAAAATTGAATCTGTGACGTCACAATGTCTGGTTATAACTATTCGAAATTTGTTATCTTTAATCATTTTTGCAATAATATTGAAAAATATTATTTCTTTCAAAAGTTTGCGTTAAGTACAAATTGGAATTAAAATATTTCCAATCAATTTTTTTTATCTATTTGACGTTATAAGTTAAATACATTTCCTATATGTTCCCTTAAAAAATGTAATGAGCTAGTATTTTTGTAGTTTACTTTGTTTGACGGGATCTTGAACTTTTATCTGCTGAACTTTTACATGCATAATATATACAGAGTGTTTCAGAATTTACGATTTTTTATTAAATTCATAATTATAAAAAAAAACTCAAAAAAAGCATTTGTACACTTGTTTAAATAAACGAAAATAAAATCGACTAATACGATAGCAACGTTTCAAAATAGGTAAATAATACTAGATTACAGGTTGCAAAAGCTATCGAAGCTTAAGACATATCTATTTTACTGGTCATTTAATTTAATTGATAAAAAAAACAGCAAATTAAATACGTACAATTTTTTTTTAATTTTAATTATCCAAAAGTATTGTCTTTATAAAAGTAATTCTGTTAATTCTGGGACAGTCTGTAGGTAGGTACGGCACCAGTTAGTATGGTAGGTGTGCAAGTATGAGTGAAATGGACAGATGCTAGCTGGCTGTTGACAAAGAGAGCAAGATATACAGAGAAGAGTGGGCTGAATGAGCCCATATATGCGCAAGTTATACTCTGCTACTAGCATAATACATTATTCTGGAAACATTGATCCAGTGTATGCCCCTGAGCTAGGGATGCACAACGCTTGTGGCTGTTTGTCTGTGTCTGTTTTTGTCTGTCCATGTATGCGTCTGTCTGTGGACGTATAGAGGTATCTGTTCCATCTACAGTATGTCCTTTCAAGTAGCTATAACTTTCTATAAAAATTCACAATATAATTCAATAATAAATCGCAGGTATTTGAATTAATAACACAAAACAATCGTGTTATTGTTAATCTTGCTACGTTTATTAATTATTAATCCAAATACCTGAGATTTATTATCGAATTATAGTAATAATTTTGGATGCGATATAATGTCTAATTCACAATATAATTATTAAGCTGAACGAAAATATGCATCAATTTAAACGAAACTCTAAAATCTGAGAAACATTGATCAGTTCGTATAATTTTTTTTTTTAATAAACATAGTTGGTACAATACAGTATTTTTTGTCTTTTTTGGTAGCACAAAATACGTAGGTATACTATATACAGGGTGTACAGGCGAATGAGAACAAAGGAAAAACAATTCTCATTGAGTGATTGTCTTGCCATCTTTTCGTGTTCGAAAACTATGATAATTAATTTAATGTGTTCGATCTTTGTCGCGTACTCATTTTGATTATGTCACTTTGTAAATGTAATATAATAAATTAAAAGTAAAAAAAAAATTTCTTCAATAAAATGTTGATTATTATATTTTTAAATATTTATGTAAGCAAGTAAAGTAAAATAATAGTTTTGTTTTAATGAATTTTTGTGTTTCAGTGTTTTCAAGTTTTATAGATGCTCCTGTAATATTCCTATTTCATGCTAGCTAGCGAGTTATATTTTTGAACACACTGTACACTCAAAATGCTCCTGTTGCCCGCATATTGCCATATACATAGGTACAATCGACATAGGTAGGTATAGAAGGTATCTCTGAATGTATATGTAAATACAGTACCGTACAAATGAAAGTGGCTAACTAAACATTTTTGATACCAGTTGGAAATTTTCAAAAATATAAATAATTACAAAATAATTATAAATTACCAAAAACACCGAGTGTGGCAATTCACAAGAAGCAGAAAACTTCTTGTGAATTGCCACACTCGGTGTTTTTGGTAATTTATAATTATTTTGTAATTATTTATATTTTTGAAACCACTGGTTCTTTAATTTAATTTTAATATTTAATATTAAAATTAAATTAAAGAACCAGTGGTAGTCAAAAAAAAAAAATATAGGCGTAAATTCGTCACAAATAAAATACAGACGGTTTATAAATTTTATTCAGTTCCCATATAATATTTTCGTATTTGTATTACGATTAACCTTCCAATATTCCAAAATAACCTTATCTCTATTTTAATATGACGACCTCCTTTAAATTGTTTACGAAAAATTATTTTTGGTACACTCTGTAAGTAGATAAAATACGAAATGCGATCTCAGGGACCCGATAATAGTATTGTTGTTTCTTTTGCACAGGACTGATGCAGTATCCAACAGTGTCGTAATACTACACATCGTTCTGTCGTTGTCCAACATACACAAGCTTGCATGTTGTTCGTCTTTGTCACCATACTGTCCAAAATATACCTGTCTCTCTTTTCTCTACACGCTTGTCACGTAATGTGTAACTGCAGATATGTGCTACTTGCTATCATAACTATGATCATTTACAAGTCTACCGTTTGCATATTATCACCTTATATAAATGCCTTATTTATTTATATTATATACATTGACTTAGTGCATGGACTATGCATTCTCTATTTTAGCAATGTCCGCCATTGTGTGAGCGAAATGGAATAAGGTAACTGCCAATCTCTATCTCTTTCTAACAACGCTATTGGTTGCTTTAGTTGTTTTCAATTTAGTCTTGAGAGTAATCAGGAGAAAAGTTTCCTCAATGTAATTTGTTAGATTGATGAAATTCGGGGCAGGAAAAGATTTCGAATGCCCTCAGACCTACAAAGACCCGCTGTGCAACCCTAAAATCTGAACCAGGTCCAGAACAGTCTTGGACCTTCATAAGTAGGCTACCAATCATTTCGTGATTGATCTGTTATATCTCATGATTACCAAATATTTGGTTTCCAAGGGTTAGCTTGACGGGCTTGCGTAGCATCTAATTATTTAGTACTATCGAAGTATGTCTCCGAAAAGCACTTATTAGAAAATGGGGCGGAGTTGTTGCGTAGTCTATTCTCTAAGTCAATGATTCATACAATATAAACGGTTATAATAGTCATTCTAACAGAATCTGTGACAACATTACCACTTCGAAATTGTCGATTTTATTGAACGATTATGGCTGCTACTTCTTGAACTTATATTTATGTTCGAAATTGATAACGCGTTTTAAAGTTGTTCCCCTAAAAACCACGATACGACAGACGTTCTTCCTTCTTAGTCAGGGGAATATTGCATGCGTAATAAAAGCACAAATCAGGGTTTCAGAGATCAGAGTTTGTCATTGTTTCCGGATTTGTGATACTGTTCCGACTTTCAGAGATATTCGTGAAGAAATAAAAATATATGACGTTAACAATAATAATGTAATTTTATTTAATTTACAGTTTTTTTAAATCAACACGTATTCAACCAAGTGTAAAAATTTTAATCTTGTTTATATTTTAGTTTTACCTCATTTACCTTAATAGCGCGTTGCTAAAAATGTTTACTCTAATAAAGATGTTTTTAACTTAAAGCTTACAGTAAAGATGCAATATTTTTCGGAATAAATACTGTTAGAAAATTGAAACTTAATCGTCCGTTTCAAATTTTTTATTGGTTCTCAACAATATGTGTTTCATAGCTTTATTGTCATTAAGGTATCCGGCTCGATTTATTTCTAAATAAAGTAGTAGTCCTAGTTGAGCATCACTGGTTTATTAACAAGGTAAACTTGATAATGATTGTTAACTTTAAGAAAATCTAGTATGAGGTACAAACTTTTATATTAAGCGATTTTTCACCTATCTTTTAGCTTAGCTATGACTTGTTGACTGCAACATAATAAATGAACCAGACATAATATAATGTAATAATTTATTGTGCACACTCAGTACGATGTTTTACAAGTAAAACGGTAGTTTATTTCGAGACACTTGGCAATGACTAAAGTCATCATAAATTCAGTACCTACGTAAACAAAAGACTTAAAATAAAAACACTTTCTTTAAGAACTGAATCCATTTCAAAAAATGTGTCCGAATATCATCGTAATTATTCCTCCATTGTAGTTAAATTGCTTCATTTACGTTATTTATAGATAGGGAAGTTGATTATAAGCAAAAAAAGTTGACTGTAAGCAAAAAGAAACTTAATTTATACTTTGAAAGGCATGTTGTTTCCTATTTAATATTCAAATAAAAAAAAATAATTTATACTTTTCAATGTTTCACTATTATATTTTTTTTCGGGTCACTCGTGAGTATTAATTTCAATGGAAATCAAGGAAAAACAGCATACTCGATCTCTAGAATCACACACAAAAAATAATAATCCGGATGTTAAAATCAAGAACATTTTATTTTTTGGTTTTTTGGGGTTTCCGCAAAACTAGTTTCAAGAGCGTATGCGCTATTCCAAGCTGAACCGAGTGGATTCAGTGCATATTGCATTCATACTAGAAGTATTTCATTACTTTAGTCATCACCAAATATCTTGAAATAAACTATACAAAGAGCATCCATCAGTTAGCAAAAGAGAAGAACGGAGTCTAGTTAGTATGGCTCTTCTGTCCAATCTATAAAACACCCTTTAGGTGTGGAAATTGCTCTGGAATACAGTAAACTTAAAACTTCTTTGTACTACAGTAGAACATGATCATGATGAAACAGCTACCCGATGCAACTTTGTTTACGTACTTACCATTGTACGAAAAGATGCTAGTACGCTAGTAGACATGTATCAAAACATTAAATTCTATAAAAGTAGATTCTGGCGCATTGAAGTCGAATATGACAAGTGTAGTGATGCGAATATGCCGCCATTGATACAAACTGTTTTTAGTCCCACACTCTATAAAATAGCGATTTTTTCAATATCTTTTATAACTATCTAGCATTTCACTTCTTAAAAATAAGTGGTAGGTTGTTGAAACATTATATGTATTCAGGTACACTCTTTAAGTCCTGATGATTATACAGTACACGTAAGTCGTAAATTAGTTGGTTATCGTGTCGCGTCCGTTTAACGGTTCACAAGATTGCAAATTCGATCCTAGTTTCAGAAATATGAAACAACATTAAATTCTATTTTTCCGCCCGCTGTAAGCGGAAGGTAATAATGAATTGTATATCTAGTAACATAACCATTATGTACATACCCCCTATTTTTATATAACTACTTCTCACTTCATTTTCAAAATTTCTATAGGCAAACGTTAGTAGGTTATAAAAAACCCGGGTCGCAGTGCCAAAACCCTGCCGACAATATAGTGTATTTGCTTGTATAGGGCCGTGTGGTTTTATACTTTTATTATGTGAAATTAAGTTTGTTTTTGGGCAAAATAAAAAATTTAACCCCTTAATACACCCCTTAAAATAACATTTTTTTCTTAATTGTTATATTATTGTCAATCTAACGTCTACACCGAATTAAATACACCCTTCAATAAATAAGTCACTATCTGTAAACTAGTGTTTTCATAAAATTTGTAAATCCGGTCCTGTCGGGCCGATTTTATTAAAATTGTGGGGACACTTTTTAATCACTACCAAAGGGTTAAATTTCAATTTTGAAACGATTCAGAGAATTTTTTCGGTATTTTGGGGCCCAAAAACAGTTTTCAACCCCTAAAAACTACCCTTAAAATAGCCCGATTAGGCCCATTTTAAATAGGCTTCTTGCGGTGATGGATTTCAACACGTGGCCCAAATTTCGTTGAAATCAATTAACTCTTTCGAAAGTTATCGCGCGTACACATATATATATATATAAATATATATATATATATATATATATATATATATATATATATATAAATATATATATACATATATATATAAACATTTTTAAAAATGGTGCCAAAGTGTTTAGGAGGTTATGAAACGTCGAGAAATTTTGGTCCGACCCCTAGGTCCCGCCATCCGACCGACGCCAATAGTGTATGTTGCCATATGGCAAATACACTAAAAACAACTGATAGACTATGAAATTGGTATAGCGCGACCAGTTTTGTTTTATTTTATCACATTAAAGCCTAATGGATTATTTTACACGTCGGTATGCATTAAAAGCAGTTATTTTAAAGTATTATTTGATAATCTACAGAAACTAATTTGCTGACTTTTTGTTTTCATGTTTTGATATTGTGGCGTTTAGCGTCCGCCCTATTAAATTTTACAGTAATCAATGAGATAATGGCAAATCGACAGTTTATTTGTGAAAATACTTCGAGTACAGTGTAGTGAAACATACCTATTAATTTAGTAAACAGATTATCTGTCGTAGTCATATAAAAATATAATAGCTAATTTGATTTTATCAGATGTGAAAATTGGTAGTCACTAGATGCTTTCTGTTTGCATGTCGGTCGGTAGGAACAATACAGCCTGTTGACGGACCGTAGCTTTTCTGTCATGCATATCGTACAATTTTTATGATTTAAAACAGACAGAAAATCGATGTGCTTTAATTTTGAAATTGTATTTACCGACTGACAACTTGATGTCCTCAAATTAAAAAAAAACAGGTATACAAAATTACTTAAAGCGTTACTAAAAATACATTTCAGAATAAAATGTATATGAAGGTGGTAATTGTAATCCCACCACAACATAAATGTAAAAAAAAAGTCAAATTCGATACAGTGAACAAGTGGGTCTACCGGCTTTACCGGAAAAAAGAAAACAGATCTAAGACGGTGCCAAGTTTCCATTACCAGCCAGTCAATCAATGAATGCCCAAAATCGTTATTTTTGAAAATATTGGAAAATGTTCCACCTAGAATCTAAATATTTACTATCAAAAATCAGTATTTTAAATTTCATACATGTAGGTGTATGAAATTTAAAATACTGCTTTTTGATAGTAATCTTAACCTCCTTGAAAAAACAGAGGTGTAACGTAAGTGGTCTCAAAGATAGCGGGGGGGGGCAAAAAGGGGTCGAAATGGTTCGTGTAAATTGCACAGAGCTTTGCGAGAACTTGGCCGGCGTACTCCGTGCACTATAAAATTTCTGAAATCATTTTTGATGTACTATTGCATAATTTACTCCTGCAAAATTCTCCATGCTACTATAATTCTAAGTCGAAAACTTTAGTAACTATTAATAAATTGTGAATGCATCAGCTTTGTAATGGTATATTAAAATAAACGATCCGACACCACCTCATGATACTCATGCTACTGGTACTATGGGAATTAAAATCCTCAAGAGCCGTTTTCGAGAAAAAACATAGTTACAGTTCTTTTTTTCACTTTTTCACTGAATTTTAGAATGCTATTTCTCTTACTTTTGAGCTAGGACTAATTTAGAGATTTAGTCTCGAAGTGTGGTCATCCTGGTTACGCATACGGAGTTTGCAAAAAGTGCGTCCACTGATTCGGACTCTAAGTTCGACCACAGATGGACAAATAAACTGACAAGTGCACAGGCAACAGACAGATATCAGATAGACAATCGGCTAAGAAGTTGAGGGTTCAAAAATGGATGAAAAATCAACTAATTTTTCGGTCGTTCTTTTCGAAGTCTTGAACGTAAAAACAAAGGATCGCCATTAGCTGGTGTAGATACACTAATGCAATTATACAATGGTAATGTCTAGTGAAGTGTGATAGTCTAGAAGAAACTGAACGACCAACAAACTTGCCAACGGCGACAACATTTCAACGAGGGCAACATTTTTATTCTTTTAAAATGCACTAGAAACTAAATAATAGTCGACATAATCTAAGTTCATGTTTAAAGTTTTGTTAAGTTCCTTTCATTCGTTGAGGTTGATTAAAAACATTTTACAAACATAACTTGAATTGCAAGTTTTAAAATCAATCAATTTAAGTAATTCAAGAATCAATATCAATAATAAAACTGTACAAATCTCAATTAACCCGATAAAAATAAAATTTGAAAGACGTAAACAGGGCTTCCCAAAGCAAAGAATAAATATGCATGGTTTCCCTACAAATAATAATAATAGATTATATTATCTAGTGTTGTGATGGCTTATATTAGGACTATATGTGTTATTATGTATAAAATGAAGATAACGAGTAATAACAGTCACACGTGCCGTAATATCATTACGAGGCTGGTTTTGGCGCTGGATTCGCTGCTTGATTTTGTTATTAGGTTCAAGCGTACTATGACGCTGTATTCTGTGATGTATGTGTTAGTTTTACACGATGTGTGTCTAGAAACTGGGTTTGAAGTGCAGTGACAGTTCAATGTTACCAAAAGTTGACGTTTGTTGTCTCTAAACAGAGCACATACTATGACACACTGTTTATTTTATCGCAAACAGCATGGCAGCCAGCACAAATCGTAGCAGCGAATCCAGCGGCAAAATCAGCTCATGTGCAGCAGCATTTAGGCACGAGATATATGATATTTTTGCACGTATCTCTGATAAAAAAGCTGCGTTTCACTTCTTTTTTCAAATTTTTGACCGTTCACTTTTGAACAAAAATTAATTGATATAGTGCAGCCAGTTTCATTTAACTTTACCGCACTAATGCATAATGGGTCACTTTACATGTCAGTATACATGCATATGTAGCAGTTATTTTATAGAGGTTAGTGCAAAAAAGTATTTTAGATATAAAATTCAATATTCAATTGATTTTCAGTAAAATTTGCACTATGGGGCTTCCGTAATGAAAATGTAGAACTTTATATGCCCTTTGATCTAATTTAAAACTTTTTCAGTGGATTTGGATGGAATATTGTAAAATTATTATCTAGTAAACTTAATGTAACATTATTGAGAACAATACGTTTTTTTTTACTTCCAGCTTTAAAGAATAAAATTCTGAATGTTTATTTCAAGTTTCATTTTATAAGGCTAAATAATATATTCTGTGTAGACATGCCATAAGTTGATAAAGAAGCTGTTTTAATGTTGTTAAGAAAAAAATCTCCGAGACTAAATATAATAATCTGCCATTCCCTTCAATTCACGTGTCGAAAAAAAGAAGGAACACGAAGAGATAGAATAATATACAGAGGAAGTCAAAATGCATGATTCAATCACATAGGTGACCTAATGGTATATAATTCATACAAGGCTCGGTGCTTTGCCCAATACAATATGAATTTTCTAATAAAACTTTTTCAATGTTTGTTCTCGAACAACAACCTGCCGATATTTTTATTATTTTAGGATTGTGCTTATTTAAGCCTATTTGATTTGTGGAATTTTTCCGCATCTATTTCTGAATCACCTAAACCTGAAACGAAAATTAAATCTCCTTAAAAAGTTACTAAAAAGAAGGTCGGTACCATTTTTATTACTAAAACTTTTTGCATTTCTACTTTTTAGTGGATTTGCCATATGGGAACATACACTATTGGCGTCGGTCCGATGGCGGGACCTAGGGATCGGACCAAAATTTCTCGACGTTTCATAACCTCCTAATAATACTTTGGCACCATTTTTAAAAATGTACTATGTAATACATATATATATGTGTGTGTGTGTGCGCTATAACTTTCGAAAGAGTTAATTGATTTTAACGAAATTTTGCCCACATGTTGGAATCCACCACCGCAAGATTCCAATCGGACCATTTTAAGGGTGGCTTTTAGGGGTTGAAAAAAGTTTTTGGGCCCCAAAATACCGAAAACATTCTCATAATCATTTCAAAATTGACATTTAACCCTTTAGTAGCAATTAAAAGGTAGCCTTATAATTTTAATAAAACCGGCCCAACAGAACCGGACTTAGAAATTTTATGAAAACACTAGTTTGCAGATAGTTACTTACTTACTGAAGAGTGTATTTAATTTAGTGTAAATGTTCGATTGATAATAATATTGCAATTAAGAAAAACGTGTGATTTTAAGGGGTGCATTAAGAGGTTAAATTTTTTATTTTGTCTAAAAACAAGCATAAATTCACATAATAAAACCACACTGCCTGTATTAGCAAATACACTATATTGTCGGCAGGGTTTTGGCACTGCGACCCGGGTTTTTATTAAATTGACGTCGACTTCAAAATTTTATTATTTTTCTCTTTTTACTGGTTTTCTGAAGAATGTTTAATTTTTTTTTTATATTTCACTATTTAGCGGATTAGCAATACATGATTTGCCCGTTATTAATTAATATTAACCGACATTTTTTAAACATATGATTGCTATCTAAAAGTAAACATAAAAAACTGCTGAACCTAAAATTTAAGTGGGATCATCTTGAAGGTATGCTTTACTAAATAAAAAAAAAACATTAAAATCGGTTTATAACTAGCGGAGGTATCACGGAACATAATTATACTAGATATCTCAGTTCTTGAAATAAATTAGGTAAAAAGAATCAGGTGAAAAGACCAATTTTTTTACGTTTTTAACACATGTATTCGTTCTACGACGTTTCGTCGGTATTATTCCGACTTTCTCAGGTATATAATTGGTCTTTTCACCTGATTCTTTTTACTTAATACGTCGAATTATAACCTAATTCTTCTTTGAAAAAGCAAATTTAAATCCGTTCAATAGTTCTCGTGATTATCTGGTACAGATATACAAAAGTTTTATTCTAAACAGTAGTATTCAGTCGCAATTCCAACTAAACTTTTTGAATCCTTCTGTATGTATATTAAGAAGTGCGAGAAAGATGGGTGGACGAAGGAAGGAGCAGATGTAGTGTATCCCTTTTAAGAGCAACTATTTGTTTAATAATATTCCAATCTGTTGTAAATGGTTCTTGGGCAATCTGATTCTGTTTTCCATTGGTAACACACCACGCATATATTTACAGAACTGGCAAAAGCCTTGTGTACAACGGGGTCGTCCCACATTTTTTTTTTAGTTGAAATATACATCACAGGAAGATAATAAAACTATTTTTTCAGGAATTTTTTTCTACAATAGAAAATGTTCCAAAGTTCTGGAATCTTTAAATCAATTTTGATCGCAGAACTATCTCACTTCAGAAATGGCATCACATGTGATTTGACTGACTTTTGTTGACTTACATTGAAAGCAAACTATATTATAAGATGAAGAAAACAATAATCTGTTGTGTTTATTATTATTTCGTGTGATTTCTAAAGATGCATTCCGGTCGATGCTCCCAGCACCTGCTAGACGATTGTGAATTACAACGATCTATCAGTCAGTCACAGTCAATGAGTACCCAAAATAGTGATTTTTGAACATCCGTATCTTGGCAGCTATTCTACCTAGGTGTATAAAATTTGGAATACTGCTTCTTTATGTAAACCTTAACCTCCTTGAAAAAAAAAAACAATTCTGTAGCGCAACTAGTTTCGGAGATAGGCGGAAGTCGAAAAGGGCTCGAAAGTGTTTTGCGAGAATATGGCCAGCGTACTCCGTGCGCTATGATTCGATATTCTTTAATTATTTTGACCACAGCTGTAAATAGAGTCGAGTAGATACGTTTATATGCATGTACAATGTATCTGTGTTCTGTATGGTGAATGTGTTGGGGTGGTATATTACGCAATGCCGAAACCAACCGCAACAACGAACTTTCAACTTGGAATTTCACACTCAATGAATCTGTCATAATAAAACTTTCACCCGCGGCATCTCGCGACCGAATGCAGTGGTGTAACATTTAAATAAATACACATATTGTTTGATTAAAACAAAATTAACTTGCGATTCTGAAAACTTTACTTCACGCTAAATAAATAAAATGATTCGAACAAAACGAATAATGTTTTGAGTAAACTTTACAGAATATTTTCTAATGCTTTTAAAAATAGAATTATTTTTACTTCCATGTTCCGTAATAAAACAAAAGGCAAGTAGTCTCTGAAAAAAAGTAGTTGGTGAGATTTTTTCTTATCGAAACGTACAACAGACTGTTAAGAAATGACACATGGAACTTGCGTTCAGATAACAAACATGGGAAAAAATGATCGTGGGTCCTTTCCCAAGACTCACTGAGGACATAAGTAGACGCAGAAGGCCGACGTTTAGAAAGGTGATTGGGCTTTTGGTTTGTGAAATTGAGACTAAAACCCATATCGTGCCGGAATGTAAGACTCTAGTCTACAGGAGGACAACCATCTTTGGTTACATAGATGAAGACAGAATCGTTCCACAGGATAATCTAGTGGCTAATCTTGTGCAGCTCATAAGATGATCCAGATTATTTGCTGACTAGTTCCAGTAAAAATGGCAAGCACAATATTTCTTTTCAGATGTGGTGCACTTTTTGAGCCGATGTAGGACAACCCTTACATGTTTTTATCGTTTTAATCGTTAAAGAAATCGAAGTATAAAAGAGTTGAAAAATTGGGTCTGAAATAAAATTAGGTTAGGCCCCTGAATATGAAAATATTTTTTTCGAAATGTCGGTCATCAGTAAAACATCGGTAAAGCTTCTTTTTAAAAACCAAACTTTCTCCCAACGTTAATATTTTATTAGAACAAAGCTAATTACGGATAATCGTCTACATTTTTTAACACAATCTAAAATACCATTTAATCCCAAAAACTTTGTTCCAAATGAAGTTAGAGCAAACTAGTGGAAGTTTTAAATGTATTTTGAGTGCTCAGTAAACGTTACAGAAGTTAACGGTGGTAGGATACTTTATAGAATACTTTCGGGCTGTCCTCAAAACTGGGTTCAGTTACCAAATATCAATTCGAAACGGTTTATATCAGATGGGATAGTATCTTTTGAATTAAATAATAATGTAAGCGGTAAGTGTGGGGATGTTCATAATTATAAATGTATTGAATTGGTTTCCAGATGTAGCAAACCCTCGTCAAAAAGTGGCGGAGCCAACATAGCTGATTAACGTAAGTAAACAATCAGTGATTAGTGTAGTATTTGATTTAACCTTTTTCATTCACTATGCCAATGAATCAAAATATATTAGGCTTGGATAAAATACGGGGTGAATCATTTTTAACTGCAAATAATTTTTAAATATTCAGAAATTTTTCAATCCGACACAATTCGGATTAACTTTCTCATGTGTAACTAGATCGATACGCAACGTTGACAGCGCTGTGACGTGATAAAAATGGCAGAAATAAGTTACTTCGTAGTGGATAAATACAATAACTAATTGTGTTATTTGTGCATTAAAATAAATTTGGGTGTTTCTTACACCACAAAACCAAATTTTGATCAAAGCTATTTAACTATTTGCAATTAAAATATTCATGGAAACCTATTTTTTTAATATTACAAGAAGAGAGTATTAGAAATGTTGATGCCATTATTATAAACTTATAATTTCTTCCAGGAGAGCGGTTCCACTGGAAATTTGGCATATTATGTTTTCATGCTATCCACTTTGTTGTGTCTCGCCACTAGATAGCATCAAATGGAGTCGAAGACTCCACTACTGTTATGTTTATCCCAGTCACAAGCAGAGCCGCGGGTAGCGGCTAGTACACTATAGAGTACATACACTCTTACAGCCATCCCTTTCTGTATTTTCTAGGAGGAACTAGTCATGCTATCTGGCATAGAATTAGAATTAAGGTAAGGATATACCCTGCAAACAACACGATCTATTGTGTCCCCCTAACATTCCATCAATTCTAGAGGATACGCTGACTATTCTCATAGTCTAGTATCTTACTCTAACTGATGTCTTTGAAATCCTATGGTAACATTAAAGTTGATCCAAAGTGCTTGTATCTTGTCTCTGCGACGATTTCGCACTTATAGACTATGTGAACAGTTGTTTCCTCCAGTTTGTTAGACTTTCTGCAGAGTGTGTTGTTGAAAATGTCCAACTTGTGCAGATGTTTGTTAAGAAGACACTGTCTTGTTAATATCTTAGTCACCGTCCTTAACTTGTTTCTACTGGGCTTTAGTGCTTCTATAGTTGTTTCCCTTAAGTTTCTTAGATAAATGCTTTTGAATATGTTTGCGCTGAGATTTTAAACCAGCATAGCGGAGTATTAATTTGTTAAATTTAATTCCAATCAATTTAGGTGTTTTTGAGAAAAAAATTTTTTTTCAGCATTTTAAGATACTCAAGCCAATTTTACAACTTCATTTCGAAGTTTTCCTTGTTTTTCTGTAGCATTTGGTAGGCTTGATGCACCGATAAAAAATCAACACATGGTGTCTCAACTCTTAATTGAGGAACTTTAACTTTCACCACCCCACCCTTCAATAAATACGCCACTGAATAACGCCCCTACAATAACGCTGGTAATAGTCTGTTAGTATGTCAATGCAAGCATAAAAACAACTTTAGTTGAAGAATACAATTGATTAATACTACAGTACAGTAAGGTTTTTGTGGTTGTTTGTTAAATGTCTGATGTTCATTTTTCATTTCAGACATGTATCGATATTCGATGTGTCATCGCCATTACACCGATCATTTTTAAAACGTGATGTAAAAGACGCACATTTATAGTCGATTTTGTATGTATATCTTTGTATGACATTTAATAACATAGAAAGTTATTAAGGGAAATATGTACACTTGGGGAATCAATATAATTTACACATGAGTTTTGTCAGTGTTAAATAAATTTCAGTAGCTTAGCAGAAAAAAGTGGACAAATAAAGACTTGTTTTCCACCTAGAGTTGTGTAACTTAGATCTGAACCGGTTCAAAGAGCCGATTCCGACAGAAGATCCGTGAGAGCCGACTCACTTTTTTTTGAGCCGACGGATCAACGGATCCGCGTAACTCAGTGAAACACTTAACACACAGAAGCACGTTTTACACTTACGTATCAGTTCTTGCTTTGATGCATCTGTCAGCTCAAATGACTCATGCATCACATGTTTGGCTATGCATTCTTGATTCTATACAGGTCGTGATATGATTGACTGAACTAGGTAACTCAGTGGCAGACTGCAGTAGCATATTCAGAACTCGGCTCTTTTTGAACCGGTTCAGTGAGCCGGCTCACATACGGGATCCAGATGCAAAGATGCAGATCACTAAAAAGACCCGTTTTTCCCATCTCTATTTCCACCGCCTATCAGTGAATAAAAATTAATTAACGTGCATACGCAAGTTTTGATATTAAGTTAAAAAATAGTTGTTCTTGGTACGCTTCTTGCTGAAATAGCCATTTAAATTTCGAAAATATGCTTCAAAATGGAAAAAAAAATGCACGTGAGAAGCGAAAACATTTCTTATTTATCAACCTCCTTTAGTTTAACAGGTAAAAACCAATGTTTAGAATGTTTAAATTTATTTGGTTATTTATTTATTTTTGTTTTTTTCTATTATAACAAAACAATGTTTAAATTTATTGATTTCGTATTGTTTAAAATATAATTAATATTTCAGCAAAGTTTAAGAAACAAAAAATGGCTCCATATTTTCACCGAACCATTGATTTTTTGAGATGCTATTTCAGAAACATCTAACAATATATTTTGATGGTGTAAGAGACGGGTACACGTAATTTGGAGTACTTTTTACACAAATTTGGTTCTATTGAAACCCAAATCGTGACTTTAAAAAAAAAAAACAACAAAAATGCGATTACGTATTTTGCACTGAGTAACGACGTTTTTTAATTGTCATTAAAATTGTTTTAAGTTTTCGTATTATTTGATGGTGTGAGAGACGGGTACAGATAACTTGAATTGGTATGTTTAATGTATTTATATAGTAAACATTAATGCTCCATTTCTGTTACGACCTTCAGGTTTAAATCTAAATTTTTGAATGTCATTTGTTTTAATCTAAATTGAGATTTCCATTTAGTAGAAAAAAACGACATTGTTAAATTTAAATTTAAATATGTAAGTCGTAACATGAAACCGGGGATTAGTGAATCATCCTTTATATAATTTGGTTAATGAATCAGATAGAGATGGTATCTGCAGTTAATTAAGTCTCTATGAAATTATGTGAAATAATTAATATTTGAATGTTATCTGGTTTGTATTTATTAGCCTCAGGTTATATATATTACATACTATATACATCAAAATATTTTAGGGATACCAAAAGATTTCATGTAGCATAATAATTTATGAGACTGATCGAATTCTCTTCGCATGTATATTTAACAAATACCTATACATTTATATATTTTACTACTTTTTTTAACTCGCTTTGTTGTTCGGTACACACTTTAAAGTCATTTTTTATCTAATTTCCGTTATCCGATTGAGTTGAAATTTTGTCCACAAGTATAGTTCGCATGACCATACAATATTATAGTTATTAGTTGCCCAACCCAGCTTCATCCGGGTGCAAATCGCACTTTTGAATTTTAAGCCGTTAACCGCTTGAGTTGAAATTTAGCCCAAATATATAGTTCCGATGATAAAACAATATTATGGTAATTATCTGACCTGTCCGGCTTCGTCCGGATACAAATCGCACTTTTGAATTCATCCACTTCGCGTTAACCGATAAAATTAAAATTTTGCACACGTGTGTATTTTCAATGACAATACAATATTAGGTAAACAAACTGACTGATTTGGCACTCTTTCCGGTACAAATCGCACTTCCCGAAGAGCTAGAGACTTAAAATTTTTAAATTAACACACATAAGACTAAAAAGCAGACAATAATTATTTAAATAATAATTATTTTTAATATACTACATTTTTAAAATGAATTAAAAAGTATAGATAATTTATTCTTTTATAATGAGCTAAGAGAAATTATTTTATTCTCTTTAAGTTCGTTTTAAAAACGTGGTATATTAATTTGTTTATTTATTTAAATTCTTAATAATATCATTTTGCAGTTATTAGTGTATTTGCCATATGGCAACATACACTATTGGCGTCGGTCGGATGGCGGGACCTAGGGGTCGGACCAAAATTTCTCGACGTTTCATAACCTCCTAAACACTTTGCCACCATTTTTAAAAATGTTTATATATATATGTATATATATATATATATTTATATATATATATAGGTATATATGTGTGCGGGCTATAACTTTCGAAGAAGTTAATTTATTTTAACGAAATTTGGCACACATGTTAGAATACATTACCGCACGAAGCCTATTTAAAATGGGCCCAATCGGGCCATTTTAAGGGTAGTTTTTAGGGGTTGAAAAAAGTTTTTGGCGCCCAAAATACCGAAAAAATTCTCCGAATCGTTTCAAAATTGAAATTTAACTCTCCGGTAGTAATTAAAAAGTGTCCCTAAAATTTTAATAAAATCGGCCCGACAGGACCGGACTTACAAATTTTATGAAAACACTAGTTTGCAGATAGTGAATTATTTACTGAAAGTTGCATATAATTTGGTATAGAGGTTCGATTGATAATAATATTGCAATTAAGAAAAAAAAATGTTATTTTAAGGGCTGTATTAAGGAGTAAAAATTTTTTTTTACCCAAAAACCAACTTAAGTTCGCATAATAAAGCCACACTGCCTGTATTAGCAAATACACTATATTGTCGGCAGGGTTTTGGCACTGCGACCCGGGTTTTTTATTGTTTGCCAATATCAAATCAATAATTCAGAAATATTTTTAAATCACTATTTACGTTAAAGTTACATCACGCTGTGTGTAGTTAAAGTTACCATTTTTATTAATTAAAGTTATAAAATTTGCGTCCCAAATGTGTAATATAACAAAAAATTATATTATTTCGCTTTGTCAAATTTATTTAATTTGCAAAACATGTATACAATTTTTGAGCTCTCATTATTGTTGCAATTTCTGAATCCTTCAGCACAATGCTGTTGTACTATTCTGTTTGTTCCAAATTATGTATCGTTATGAACAAAGGGGTCACTAATGCACTAATCTTTGGTTTCTCGCGTTCCAATATCATTATTTGCAACGTAGCTTATTACAACCACATAGATTATGCACCTGTTTACATGACTCTATGTATTTAACGTAGTTTATTATATATAGAGTGATATTCCAAACACCACTTGAAATCCGTTACAGAAGTACGTTTAAGTCTTCGTTATTTATTTATTTTTTGAAGTGAAACTTCTTAGCGCTAGGTAATGCGGAATTTTCTGTTACGGAGACTGATGACAGAAGTGACGTCAAGCGAATGCAAATGCTATTGGTGTATAAAACGATCACGTGTCGTCACGGATTGAGCAGATTTGCCTAAACTAAAGCAATCAATGAGCTATACCATCACAGAACATCAAGACACAAACTTTTAGTAGACAAGCTCCGTCTGTTTGTATATATTATATATGATAGTTATCTGCCACAAAAGGTCGAAAAAGTTAGAAGTCAAAAAATTATTTAACAAACATCTGTATAAAGTATTTTTCTGTAACGATAGAGGGAGAAAGAGAGAGATATAGTGAATTATAGACGTTCGACAATTGACGCCATTGGAATCTATTACTCTAGCTGGGATTATATTCAGGATTTGTATATGAAATCAAAATAAATGTCACTTAAAGTAAATATAATTTTCATAGTATGCCAAGAATTACTCTACGCCCTGTAGATATATTTTATTCATGCGTGTTGTGCAATATGTTGCAAAACATGTTCAACGCGCAGACTCTAATATAATATCCCACATGACGTCATCGCGGCAGTAATTGTTCATTTGTTTTGACAAGTTTCTGTTATAATTACAAGCATCCGTAAAATATAATTTTACCAATGAAATCATCTAATGCATGTTTCAAAATATTTATTCAATTTTATTCTGTCATGTTCTTTGTCATTTTGTGTAATTGTGATGACTTTATACGAATTGGAAATTAATAAAACTATTAATAAAAATATTTATTAATATCATTTAAGGCAGAATGCAACAATTTTGGTTAAAACATTCAAATAAGTAAGTAATTTTCTAAACCAAAGGATCCTAAAGACATCAGTCTGGACAGGATACTAGAATATATCAATAAACTGGGATTCTTGAAAAACTGACGGACCACTAGGGGCGCACAATAGATCTTAGAGGTCGCAATGTCTACCGTTTGATCCCTACCTTTAATTCTAATTGTAATTCTCTTCACAAAAAATCAGTTACAAGAGATTTGGTCAAATCTGTTGAGCAATCGTCAATATTTAGACAGGAAACTATGGATATAAAATATTTTGGTCAATTCCATTGAACGGGTTCTCCAATCGTTAATCTTAGAGTGTTTGCGTGGTATCGAAAAGATAATGCAGTTTCTGTTTTACCGCGGAAACTTTTACTAAACGGGCTACCCTTTGGCAATTATAATCAGTTTATGAAGAGTAATGGAACATTTAATATGAAGACACCGAATTTTGAAAATAAGCATAAAATTTGGTGGTTTGGTGTTTTGTGGTTATTTTAATATTCAATCACATAATTGGTTTACAATCTTCAGTCACATACAATAACTGAAAGCACATAGAGCGAAGACGCGTCAGATAATAGATAGATATCTTTATAACTATTGAGATTAACATTTTTGTTCATTTTTATAATGATTATTTACGTTAAAGAAATCTTAAAAGTTGAATTATGTAACAAATAAAAAATAATATCAGTATGATTTGTTTTCTTCTTTAAATATTCTTTTCAATTTTAGTATGTCAAAAAGACATCACGGTTTTGTTACAAAGAAAATACACGCCTCCTCCAAAGCTAAAAGATAAATCTTACAAAAGAGTATCTTCAGCTTTCTTTTGGTCAATTCCATCGCATCGTCAATTTTTTCAGAAGTAACTCTCCCAGAAAAGTGTACGAAGCATTTTGGCTAATTCTGTTGAACCTACCTAATTGTGATTGAATCTTTAGGAGGTGCACGTTGCGATGGTATGCATGGGGGTTTCTTTTAACAATAAATTATGATAATAAGTAGAAGGAGAGAGGAAAACGCAGAGTGAAGCGTTAAGCATTTTAGTATACAAACTTTACGTCTACGATGTATTGTTATGTGGAAGACGACAGAAAGTTCGCTACATACTATATTATTGCTCCAGGCGTCCATTAATGAGATGCGCATGGTTTGTGATTTGCATGCTATTAGCTGAGACGACAAGCAAACTGGGCTATTTATGAGCTGCTAAAGTAGTGCTCAACAATCAAGCGCTATTACAGCGCTATTTCTACTGCAGTGCAATATATACACTTCTGGTAAAAATTAACGAACCACTCAGTTTTTACAATATTTTACGAAAGACGTTTTCCAATCCACATATTATTTTTTTCATCTGCATTTAATAAATTTATTTGAGCTCAGTACTGTTTATATTTTTACAAATTACCGACACTTAAAATTTTATGATATCCACATTTAACTCGACAAATTGGTGACATTTTTAGAGCCCTTGAAAAAGTATCAACAAAGAACGACAAAATGGCGTTTAAAAATAAGTCAGCTTCTCAATAATCATCTTTCTATATTTTTAGTGTTAAGGAATAATTGAACTGGAAGCATATTTTGTTTCTGATGCTTGATATATATATTACCGTATTAGCCCGAATATAACGCTACCCGGAATTTAACGCGACTCCGAAATTTTCATAAAGATATTTAGAAAAAAATAATACTCATAAAAGAATGCAAAGAAAGTAAAATTCAATCAGATAAGCATTTATTTAGGTAATAACACAGGTTACGTTCATGTCAATAAAGTTAAATAATGGAAAACAAAATTAATCAGTTAACCTCCGTAGGAGAATGTCCTTGTTTATATTACATTATTTAAACCCCGAATTTAGCGCGAGTCGATTTTTTAACGGAAAATAAATGGTTGAAAAATGTCGCGTTACATTCGGGCTAATACGGTATATAGGATATTGTCGGAGATTGTTAATTATAGACACTCAACAACAGAGGTCAGAAGCATCTCAGCAGACGAGTTTGAAACCCTCAAACTATACGATGAACTTTTGCAGAAAGATTTGCTGTCTACGAACATTAAAGCAAATGTCTTCCCAGAAACCCAATTAACGATTTCTTTGCAGATATATGGCCTTCTGGGGAGGAATTTGTTGTCATGCCCGATGATTTAAACCTTTCCCTGATTTCATATGAAAACCAAATTATTTGTAACACTAAAAAAAGTTTAAAAAAATTAACCACGTTGAAAAGGAGCCACTAAAAAACGTATAAAGAAACAAATTTTTGGGGTCGGCGACAATTTATTTATTTACCTATTTTTGCCCACATAGCGTCGAAATGTTTTAAATCGATGAACTCCTCGCGAAGTTATAGCTGGACAAACATTACTTGGAATTGATAACCTCTTTTTTGAAGTCGGTTAAAAATATAGCAGAAAAACTGAATGGTGCGTTAATTTTGACTAGAAGTTTAGCATTAAAATGATGAGAGGCCGCATAGCTTCATTTCTCAAATAAGAGCTGCTAAGTGTTGAATATCAACAAGCAGCGCTATAACTGCGCCATTTACATTGAATGCAATCTATAATGATAGTCTTGAAATTAGAAGGGAACAGGGCGTGAGTTACTAAATTAAACAGTAAAGCATCAAGTGATTTTCACGCATCCGATCCGCTATATTCAATAAAAAAAAACAACGAGGTAAAAATGAATTAGTATTGTTCTGTATATTGTCGCAGTCATTTGATGCAACTGTACATTTCTTGAAACTGATATTAACTAGCGGACTAGTCCCAATACTTCTCATCGTTAGTGGTCAGTTACGTACTATAATAGGGTGGACGTTTCTTTTATTCTGTTCTATTCAAAGATGTCAGCACCACTACGTGTACTTAATATTACCGACAACTGTTAAAATAAATAGACTGCCACCAAATGGCGACATTTCTTTTGTTTATAGACTTTGGCGCCACTGCACCTCATATTACCGACAACTGTGAAAATAAACAGATTGCCACCAGCTGGCGACATTTGTTTTTCTGAATGTTATTTCTGTAATGAAATTGTTAAAAGTTTTAAACTGTAATTTTTTAATTAAAACATTAATTAATAGATATTAACATGTTTTTTGTCATTAGGGAGAAAAATAATCTCCAAAATGGCGTATCAAATATTTTGATACTATATTATGGGAAATATTTCATACCGAGAAAAAACACCTTTAAGAAATAATATATACCGATATTATAATTATGCGAATTGTCTGTTACATTTTCTATAAAATTTGGCAAGGAAATAGATTTCATCCTGAGGAAGGGTACTTTTTGTCTAAAAAAACACAAGGGAATGTAAGTCCATTATCTATATAAAAACAGTACCATGACAGACAATGCACAGACCAAACTCCTGAGCCTAAAAGGCTGAAGTTTTGACAATGCATTCCTATATAATGATTTTTTGAAATTCCATTTCTAAAGGAGTAAGCGAAAAAAATATGTGCAGCACAAACCTCTTCCAATTTTAATTTTACGCTATTGAAACCTCTATATTTAACACTGTCAAATGCAAGACTTTGTAACTTACATCTATCGAAAGTTTGCTGTCAATAAATTCATTGAGAATATAATATCGAAGTGGAATCTTCTACTCAATAAGACACTAGTAAATTACCATTAACCATTGAAATGTGAACAATTATTTATTTTTATTTTATAATTGCGTAAAAATTGTCAGAATAAGATATTTGCATTTGGTATGTTTGGGTTAAATTGATGTAGCAGTAAATTTTAAATAAACTGTCACCTAAATTAACTTCATTCTGATTTCAAGTAAGTTAAAAAATAATTTTTGAAATAATTATGTAAGCCTCACCCGCCAAGAAACGTTTTTGCTTCTTTTAAGTTTGAGACACCATAATTTTGAAGGACACACTTTTCTGGTTTTAACTTATGTAAACATGATGCAAACAATAAGCTATGTTCGTAACGAACACTTAGGTCAAGCTTGGATGTCACACACTTTTTTTTGTCGCCTGATTTCTTTTAAAAATATTTCAATATATTATTGCATTTTAACGATTAATTCAATATTTCTCAGATTTTAAAGTTATGTTTAAACTGACGTATAATAAACGTATGTAACAAAAATGTGATTAAAAAATTCATGCCGCTATTTTATTGATTTAATATAGAAATCAAGTGTTTTGTGTTCATTCTCAAAAGAGCTATAATTTGGTTCAGTGGAATCTACTTTTGTTTTTTTTCGTTAGAATTTTTTTTTATTATTTTTAATTTTAAATGTTAGTACGTATTTGTATAACAGGGTTTGTAAAGAAACCAACGCAACTACACAGCAGCCAACTTTAAAGAGTCTATTATTTATGACAGATTACGTTTAGTAATTAGAACAAAAACATCGAAATACAAAATATATGATGGAGGTTGTGGACAAATGTTCAGACGGATATATTACGTCCTTATCTGTTTTCAAACTGATATATTTCCTTAAAACAACCAAAAAATCATCCAAGACGGTTTATGAGCATTCTAACAAAGGTTTTCAGAATAAAAGAACAATACAGCACCCATTCACATGTGAAAGAAAGAGATAGTTTTGTTTTCCTCTAGTTGGTACCCGATAGACTGTATAAGATGTAACCAGTTACACTGTTGCCAAAGCTAGGGAATTTTTGTGCTGCGATACGCGATATAAGTCTCAAGGTTTATTACTCTGTAACTTATCGAGAAAATAATAAATGCGCAAACTTATAACAGAACGTAAGCAGGGAAGGTGATTGTAAAAATAACAGAAAAATATTTTACTTTTTTTAGAGATGATTTTTAAAGTAAAATTTAAAATTACATACTTCACAATTTTTTATTGCACAAACTTCTAAAAAATAATTTTCTGTAATGTAGACAACAATTCTTAAAAAAAACGTGAGATGATCCTAGTGTCCATTGTAAACCTTCTCTAATGGATCTGACCATGTGCCATTAAAATATGAAAATATGACTCCAATAACAATCTCAAAACTTTTGAGATATTTAAACTTTTTAAAAAGTTCGTCCCTGGTCATAAAATTGAGTAAGATTTGAGTGGCTGGCAATTACTAGAAATTGAGAACTTAATGATAATAGCAATATCTATTTACGTATTCCAAAAAATAATTTATTTGTTTTACGTTTTGAAATCTGGATGTTAACAAGTTTTAATACTTTGAAAACCGTGAGGTTTTTAGAGGGGTCATATTTTGTTGCCTATATGATACTTTATATTCAGACCCATCGTTGGTTCAAGCTTACAAAAGATTTACTGGACACCGTGTTCAATAAATTCCGCCGATACTTGATTTAAATAAATGTTTCACTTTTTAAATCAGATAAAAACACAGCGCTTTAATTTATTTACAATTAAGAGCTGAATTTTATAAATATTGTTTCGCATAAAGTAATGGCATCGTTAGCTTAAAATCTTTGTCTAACAACAAAGCATATTTATTGAAATTATAGCTGCTTGAGAACTAAAGTCATTGGCGTCTATTAACATTAACTTAAACAACTCTACAGAACAGTCATGAGTAAAGGTATCATTCGAGCTCACGAAAGTTTAATTCAAATACCAGCACGCTGTTACACCAAACTCTCCACATTTTCTACAACTGTGAATAAATGAAAATGCCGTATTTAGTTTGTTTCAAAATGTATCACTACAGATAGTTAAATCACATTCACTATTCGACCAACTTGAAATCTGAACGCGCCTTTATAATTCTGGCAACACTGAATCAATGTGGCAGCAGCAATAGGACGTCTAGTGGTCCTAGGTGTGCAATGGGTACAAACGTCCCTTGCACAATGATTTAGATGTATATACGCGAATATAGCGTGGAGGCCTGTTAGTTCGTTCTTACACCGAATACGTGTGTTTTGTGTTATAGTTGCAAGAAAAGAACAATACCGAGTCAGAGTTGGTTTCTGGCTAATTCACAACAGCTAATCGCTCAAAACAAATAGAGAACAATATCTACACTAATTTACGTAGTAGACAGTGTAAACAATGTAGACAATCAGTACCAGTAGACCATAACTTGCATATATACAGTACGTTTTCAAAAACAGGTAGCAAATGCAAGTCTTTTTACCCGATTTCGGAAATCCAATTTGTGAATAAGTTTGTGTCACTACACTGTAGTATTCAAAGAGCAAGACGTACTTTCACAAACGAGATGTCGAAAAATTCGTTATGGTTTCATGAATAAAACAGGGTTAATTCAAACTGGTGGACGTTATAGACGCCATATTGTCAAAACGCAAAATTCAAAAGTAAGTAAAATCATTTGCGTGGGATACCAAATAAGAGAGACGATTGCAAACATATATAATATATAAAAACACTGATATTTTAAGTCTGTAGTCACAACGTCATCATCAAGTGATGTGTTATCGGTAGTTAACTCCATAAATTACTGTTTTACCAGAATGTATAGCGAAATGACCACACTAAGAAGGCATGTGTGTGAAATGGCCTTAAAGTATGTCAATCACAAGTGAAGGAGAGATGTTATGAAAAAATAGTGTTTTTTATTTATCCTCTGGTGAACTAAGTACGATCCGTGTTTTTTCTGTGTTTTATAGCGTAACGTACGCAACCCATTCTACGTGCTACCATAATATACAGAAATGATTTACATGCGTAAATTCGCCAAAAAGCATCTCTCTGCTGTAGAGTATCGGTTAATAACACTTTATTCTTATACAACATCGCCATCTTAGACTGCCGTGTGCATAGTGTATTTATACACCGGGTGTTCATTTGGAAACTTCAATGAAGAATGTCTCGACAACACTGTACGCCAGATGAAATGTCCAGCTCAATTTTTAACAGATTCAAATTTTGCATGACAAATGAAATAAATTTTATCCGATATATTTTTTATCTGATGTGCTTTCCGACTAAAACCAAACAAAAATATTTTGAAAACTGCAGCTGGTTAGTTATAACAAATAATAATTAGAAAGAGTCCCTTTTTTACCCGCAAATACTATCTCACTTAAATTAGTGAATTATAGTAACAAAATGCATGTTGTAAAGTTACAATGCTGTTTAGGAAACACATGACACTGTCAGGAATCGAGATTCAAAGTTGAAACTTCCAATTTCGTGTTGAGTCTACACTGATCATTGATTGAATAATATTAGTTTTCCTATATCTAGCAAATTGCAACTGTTTTATTCACTGTATCAGAAAGTCAAATTTTAAATACGTAGTATTAAGACTTGTATCATTACGCATGCGAGTGTTGTTTTTATTTTAATAAATTGAAGTTCAGCAAACCTCTGGGTAAGGTATTATACATATATAAAAACAAATACTTGAGGAAGGTACATATTACAATGTGTATAATAAATTTTTTTTCTAAATACCATTATCTTTACGAAATGAATAAGTTGTTATAACAACAAATTTAAGTAAAATTAAGTGAATTTGTATTTGTGGTTAAAAGGGAACTATTTCTGACAATTGTTAGTAATTGTTTTGTTCCAATAATGTAATCGTTGAAGTTTGGATGAGAAACAAAAAAAAAACATCGGGAAAGCTTTTTTTCTTTTGAGTGTTCCTCATCCAAACTTCCTTTCAACGATTTCTAATAATATGTATATTCCAAACGAATTTGTTTCTATATAAATAATACAGCGTTTAGCGTCCGTTATGTACCTAGTTAATTGAAATTTAAAAAAATGGTAGTTATAATAAAAACAGTCATTTAGAAACAGTTTTTCTATTTTTTTCAATTTCAATAATCCTTTACAAAAATTTAATTTCGACTCACTAGCTGTAGTTTACAAGATGTTTCTGTTATGCGTCAATGCATCTTAGCTGAAAAGTCTAGGTCAAGTAAAGAAATATTACAATTAAAAATTGTCTTTCTTTTTGCAAAATCTAAATTGTTAAAAAACGAGCTGGTATAATATAAAAAACCGAACAACCTTAAAATTACCTTAAGAACGGCCACTAATTACAAATAAATTACTTCATATATTTTCACACTCGAAATTATACAACTTTCCTTCCAAATATTCTTACATACGGTGTTCAATTTTCACTATAATCTTGTTGGATGTTGTCACATGAACATCCGGTATAACAGGTGCTTAGAAAAAAATATACGCTTCTTAAAGAAAGAACTAAACTTACTCCATGTTCTTGCGATCTTTACTCTTGAACAAACCCAGCTTCGGGTGTTATAATGTCACAGTTCACACAAGTTAACTTTTCACTGTTTTCTACATTTTTATCTATTTGCAAACACCAGTTATACATTGATGAAGATGGAGTAGTTGTGCAAGGTAATCTAGACGTCAATCTTCTGGAGCTCATGAGAAGATCCAATTTATTGGAGGGCCAGATTCAGGATAAGGGGAAGCACAATATCCTTATAGGATGACGTGCATCAACGGGTTTCAAGTACGCTATTATTATGGACAACTTTAAATTACATTTTTGTGACAAGAACATAATATAAAAATGTATTTTTACATAGTTATGAATAGTGCGTAAAGTGCACTTTTTACGTACATCCATATACATGTCTCGTTATAAAAAAATATCGTGCGCAACAATTAGTGCAAAATGGTGCTTTGCTTTTAAAACTAACGTTTTCAGCGAAGGTGCCTCTGTTATACTCGCCTCCAGTTCATTTCAAAATATTGCATTCGTTTTTAAAAAAGACACATTGTTATGTAATGTACTATATCTAGCAAAATAAGAGTTCGGCGTGCATATCAGTTTCCTATGTTGGGTATGAACTCTCTGATAATAAATGCTATAAAAATATGCGGCATGAGTTCCGTCGTGACGTGTTAAATAGAGAAAGCTGTACATATATATGGGCAACATTTCATTTTTATATCAGCGGGTTATATCATAATGCTCACTTGTAATGGTATATTGAGTGCTAAATTATTCTATACCACGGCTTATTAAATTAACATAATTTGTTATATTTATTACATATTATTTGCAGGGAACAGTTTGAAAAGTTCAAGATTTGAAATATACGGTAGTAGAGACTGGAATTATTTTTAGGATTTAGCTATTGTAACGTAGCAATAACAAAAGAATTATTTTATTTTACTGTTACTGAATTAATAAATATTTTGCTAAACTTTTCACATAATATAATATGAAAACAACGCCAGCGGTGATTTTTCACGTCCAATATAAATAAATACACTCAGAAATTAGAGGCGCAAAAAATAAAACAGATAATACAATGAAACAAGAAAGAATATTTATCAATGAAAATGTTCATAATTTGTTAATAAAATTATATTATTCATTATTATTAAAACGAATTTTTCTACTTTTTGCCTGTCTCTTTGTTCCAGCAAAATTTCTTTAATGTTGATTACACCTTCATTACATTACAACGTTTCATCGGCCATCCCAACATCATCAGGTAATCATGAAAATTACATCAACACATTATCAATAAGTACATCGTATTTGATTAAAGCAGGTGTCTTCATTTAATCAAATACGATGTACTTATTGATCATGTGTTGATGCAATTTTCATGGTTACCTGATGAAGTCGGGATGGCCGATGAAACGTTGTAATGTAATGAAGGTGTAATCAACATTAAAACAAATTTTGGTCTGATCAAACTGATTATTTAATTTTTAATATAGATGTTTGTTTTCTATGAAAGTTTGTTGTTTTTTTAAATTTTAAAACGGTTACATTAAACTGTTACTACTCTTTGGATGTCGCTAAAGATCTTAGTTGTCACGCGTCTATAATCTACAGTCTGTTCCTGCTTCTTGAAAGTAAATTAATGGTCTTTGTAATAAAGACGCTGAGAGATGTTAACGTATATTCTCTAAGCGACAAAATAATGAGATAAACATAATTCACTCGTGGATACTTCTCTGGCCAGCTTGTTTCATTATACGTTTTTAGGTCCTATATATTATGTGCTGAAAATATAAGAACATGCAGGGTGTGAAACACATAAGAATCAGCAAATCCTGCATACCTAATTTTATTTAAATGGAAGTTACAAAAACTGAGGCTCGACTATACAAAAGAAGAAAACAAACAAATCAAAACATGAGATAGTGTTCTCACATGTTATCCAGACGTCGGGAACACGATTGCCAATATTTCTTCCTCAGCTCTCGAACAGGTCCACGAGTACTAATAATACTGTCTTTTGATTTTGTTGTTTTCTTCTTTTACGTAGCCGCGTTTAAGTTTTTCAACGTTTTATTTAGTCTTGTTACGCTGTGATTTTTTATATTTTATAAATTGTTATCCGAAATATTGTCAAAACGGTTTATCAACTCGGGATTTGAGCATGGATTTGACAATTTTAACAGTTTGTTAAAAGCCGCACTAATGACTGAGCTAACGAATGTTATTAATTGATGTCTAGAGTCTTTTATTTTTCAAGATGTGTCGCTAATTACCAACTTTCGTTACGGAAAATTTTGGATTACCCCGAGCAAAAAAGTTATTATTCAGTGGGAATCTATACTTTTTCTTAAAAATAAATTTTCAATAGTTTCTAGAAATGGCAATTATATTTCTGATGCTATTATTATGAATTATGTGTTAAATAATAACACATAATTCTAGACGTCAAAAATAATTCTAAGCACCGACAACCATTTAGAAACGATTATACATTTTGTTAAATAGGTTAAGCTAGCTCGTTTAGGTAAAGTTAAAGAGGGAAAAAAAACTGGGCTATCTTTTTGATACTACGCAAGCACCACAAGATTGAATATCATCGTAGTAGTGTTGAAGTCGTATCATAGTAACGTTGAAAGAGAACATTGATAGTAGTCCCAATATCCCTTTGTAATAGATGTGTGATTCTATTAGCAGGCTGACAACTTTCCCTTATTATATATACTACTGTATGTTGATATTGTGGTTGACAAGCCGTCAAGTTATCTATGCATTAGAGAAGAACATTGCCAAAGCCATCGTATATTATACTTCTCTATGTGTAAAACAGAGAACCATACAGCTTAGAGATGGGAACAACGGGTCTTTTTAGTGATCTGCATCTTTGCATCTGGATTCCGTATGTGAGCCGGTTCAAAAAGAGCCGAGTTCTGAATATGTTACTGCAGTCTGCCACTGAGGTACCTAGTTCAGTCAATCATATCACGACCTGTATAGAATCAAGAATGCATAGCCAAACACGTGATGCATGAGTCATTTGAGCTGACAGATGCATCAAAGCAAGAACTGATACGTAAGTGTAAAATGTGCTTCTGTGTGGTAAGTGTTTCACTGAGTTATGCGGATCCGTTGATCCGTCGGCTCAAAAAAAAGTGAGTCGGCTCTCACGGATCTTCTGTCGGAGTCGGCTCTTTGAACCGGTTCAGATCTGAGTTACCCAACTCTAATACAGCTTATATTAATGCTTGTAAATGTGTTAGTAAATTGTAGTGTCGTGCGGTGGTATAAGAGTGAGTAATATTATGTCAATGCATTTACAGATCATAAAAAACATGAACGCCGCTGAAACGATTGTTTACAGAATTATTATTCATATACCTATTATGTATGATTCATATACATATAAAGCGATTAAAATGCATTTTTCAGGAATGATCTATATTAAATGATCGCACGCGTTTGTCCTTTTAACTCAGTTTTATAAATGTTTATGACGTCAGTTTTCTGGCGTCAAAAATCTCGCTCTCTCAGGCTTGCGCTATACAGTCCCAAAGATGGAACGTTTCCTTTGTTGAGCGGACATGTTACCGAGAAACTTGTTTATGGATATGTTTTCGATCCTATTTCACTGTTTCAGTGGTACCTTTACGTTGAAAGCATATTTCCACCAAAAACATAAATATAAACAAGAGCCAAGTTCGATACAAAGAACAGACTTTACCGAAAAAAAGAAGTGAGATTTAAGAAGAAAGTTTTTACTTGGCGACAAGTTTATATACATGAGTTACATATAAAAACCTAAGATCTTTAAATAAAACACTTCAAATAAAAATATTTACTAACTAATACATTTTACAGCACACTTGATTTTTTGAATTTCTAAGTGTATCTTTTACATCTATATATATTTTTATATGACTTGTTTAAAGCTAGTATGGTAACAAAAATTATTATTATTATTGCAGTCTGTAAAGATCAGTCGAAGTACCTATCCGAAAAGAAAAAATACTGCGAGAAAACTTAATTGAACAATAGTATATTATTTTAACTTTCCGGCCGTGTGGTGTATACTATTTTTCTTTATACTAGGTTGAAAGTACTTACTTTCGTACTATGTATGCACGAGAAAACTGTTTCGGTCCGCTGTTACAGATGACGTGCGAGTAATTCCAGCAGTGCATATTTGCTAGGCTTTCTGCCTTAAAATCGAAGCCGAAAGTAAAACGTACTTTCGACTGGGTATAAAGAAAAAAGGTTTTAATTCACTGCTTTATCGTAACGATTGTATTTAGATTTAGAGTAGAGTCGTTCCTCCGTGAAACACCATTTATACAGCGCAATCTATATCGTTGTGTGTAAGTTGAAGAGGTGCTTTATGCCAGGCTGTCAATTTCAGCTTATCGTACTTACATAATAATGATGTGGCCTCCAGAAACTAACTTTACAATAATCGTATGTCAAGCATATAATATATACATACACCAATTACGACAATCATTCCTTTTCACGGTAACGAAAACTACATATCACCTATCTTTCCACTAGAATATATGTACCTCAAACTGAATCTGTCAATCACTGACAAGTAGGTAGCTGTTTCTGAATGAACATTTTTCTCTAGCACAGTGAGTTTTATTGATCACTAGCAACTACCCGCGGCATCGCACGCGACTGAGATGAAACGATGTTATATAGCTATTTATAAAAATAAAATTATATACGAAAAATGTCCTATGACATTATTCTCTATCTCTTATAGTTTTGTTACAAAATGGTGTTAAAGCACAAAAAAAAAGTTGAAAATCGATCCTGAATCGAAACTAAGCGAGACAGAGGATAAACCGTAGGAACCTTTTTTGTGTAGAATTATAAACTCGACAGGTTTTGTTTGAAACTTTTTTTCATATCTCTTACAGTTTATGAGATAATTATGAAGAACTGATATTCCCACCTGTTTGTTGATATCACAAAAATATCTTTACGTATTTTTGGGATAAAATGTAACCCGTATGTATGATTACTGGAATAAAATATTTAAACAGGCATATGCGATTATCTAATTGAAATATTGAATTATTGACATCGCTGATCACAGCATAGCGTAGTTTTACTTTATTATAGTGAGCTACACGCTTTAGGAAAACAATAGAATAAACGATGAAATTCATCAAAGAAAATTTGTTAGTTCAACAGGTGTTACACGAGAGATATAAGTGGAAAATGAAACATGATAATTTATTTGGAAATGAATGCATAAGTTGCTATTTTAAACTTGGTCAATATATTATATTTTACCCATCTATAAAATTTCTGAAAGGTTGATATAATATTAAATAACATCTGTAGCATTAGAAATTAATGTTTAATTAGTTTGTGTTCCACTTGTGCGATAAAGTTGCTTGTAGATCGTCAGATATAGCTACCAACAGCACAAGGTAAGAACATACGCGCTGAAAAACACAAGGTGACACGAACGGGCGATTGTTGAAATCGTATAGCATATTTAGTTGCAGATTTGGGGCCGGATTCCTCACGCGCAGGCGAGCGAATATGAAACAAACAAGTCGATCAATAGATCGATCATGAATGCAGTTGAATCTCCATACTATTGTTAAATCACGCGCCAATCGAAAAGTTATCAAATTACGGTGCAATTGCTAAATCAGGCGTTTTGGATGCAAAAAGTACCAATCCTAAATTTTTGTAAGCGCTTTAATTTTTTATCTATCTACATACGATAATAAAAAATCAGTATATTTTTTAAAACGGATACATAAAAATTTAAAAAGGGAAAAGATATCATTGTGCGAAACAAAATCCTGGAAGCGTAGTCACTTGTTAATTATAAAAGTTACGTGGAGCTTATTAGATATTCAGTTAAAACAGGAACATTACCAAAACAAAAATGAGCCGAATAAAATAGACTTTGTAACATTGTAATCATAAAAGAAATCTGTGGATATAACCTTTTTTATGGTTAGTTCGAATTGGATTTAAACAAAATAAAATCAATTGAGTAAAGTAGGTAGTATTAACATTTAAACGGATTAACAAAACAAGAGCGTCTATTGGTGTCATAAAAGAAACAATAGAAACAGTAGGTGTATATAGATTGGTTCCACCGATGTGCGTCAATTCAAGTAGGGGCTGTTAACGACACTAAGACTGTTTCTTTATAGAGTCGAATCTACATCGACGATTCATCATCATTCGTTTCATTTTCATTCCACTAGTCTGCACATTAAAAAAATATTTTTTTTTAAATGGAAGACAGTTCGGATTCGCATCGTGAAAACGTCGAGATACAATCATAACAAGTGTTTGGTATTAATTTTTCTTGTATCGCCTTCCAACGACGACGCCTAACATGATCTGTAGACGTTTGGGTTTTTTCGTTTCCCTTTCGACGCCGCCGTAGCTCCGTATTCGCTCGGCTCTGAAGTTTTTAAGCTTATTGCTTTCTTTTCGATGCTAACTTTCCGCTAACAATTCCAAGCATATTTAAGAGTCATCTAAGACGATATCTTTAATTATTTTGTAATTTTCAATTTAATATTGATTTTCACTTATACTTATTCCAACGACTAGTAGTGGTCCACGCGCTCTTCATAAGTAGTCTGAATTTGAACTATGACTCACGCTTGAACGATAAAGATAAAACCAGTTCAACTTTTGTGGCATCGACTAAAATTGATCAACAAAAATTGTCATATATAGTAGGAGAGCTATTAAGCATTTTTGGGTAGGTATTTGAGGTACTGTGAAAATTTTTACAATACCTCTTTAGTAACATCCGAATACAAAAACACAGACCTGGCTGAACCGCCTTAACCGATTTTTAAACACCTTTAAATATTTAAATTAAAAAAAAATGCGCAAAAAAAAATCCTCGAGGCATTTTGTAATTTTAATACCATGAAATTTAGTATTTAAATAGTTGAAAAATAAAAAAGCCAGATTTTTTAATCGGGTCTAAAACTTAGCGGGGTTTTTAAAAATATAATTTTGCAAACACCTGGCTAAGTTTTAGACCCGATTAAAAAATCTGGCTTTTTTATTTTTCAACTGCTTAAATTCAAAATTTCAAGGTATTAAAATTACAAAATGCCTCAAGAATTTTTTATTGCGCAAAAATTTTTAAAATCTGTTAAGTCGGTTAAAGCTCGCCACCCTTCAGCCAGGTCTGTGTTTTGTATTCGAATATTACTAAAGAGTACAAATTTTGACAGTGCCTCAAATACCTACACAAAAATGTCTAATAGCTCTTGGACTAATAGGTTTATACGTTCAATTTTCGTTCTATTTTAGTCGGTCAACTTAAGTCGAACAACGAAAATCGCACCATGACAACCAACCTTCACGCATTTTCTACGTATCTTTTAGAGAATAACTTGATTGCCTGTAGTGGACACTGTTCGGTGTGAATCCACCTGAAGCTAGAGACGATGATTCGCTCGGGCAACGTCGGTGGTGCCGTGACCTGGTGCGCCATCGTGGCAGTATATCGTAATACAACGAAAGAGCAATGCGGCTTTTATGGGAGTTTCAACAGGTGCTGATACAAGATGTTAATGAGAGTTAAATTGGCGTATCTGTGCAGCATGTTAAACGTGCGTGTTATATATGTGTTTTAGTTTCGTAGGATTGTGAGTGTGGACGCACCCACTGGCTTTGATGGTACACTCGAGATTTCAGATCCAGCACAGAAGAGGATTTCAGAAGCGACACTCACCGCTGGAACAAAACTATTTCGGGTTTTCTCCAAAACGCTAGATTGTTCTTTATCAGGAATTTCCGAGCTCTAGACTGTATATTTGTCATATATGGCGCATACACTATTGGAGTTGGTCGGATAGCGGGACCTAGAGGTCAAACCAAAATTTCTCGACGTTACATAATTATATAGGTATATGAATGCATGTATATATATATATATATTTATATGTGTGGGCACGATAAATCTCGACAGAGTTAATTGATTTGAACGAAATTTGGTCCACAAGTTAGAATCCATCACCGCAAGAAGCTTATTTAAAATGGGCCTGATCAAACCATTTTAAGGGGTGTATTTAGGGGTTGAAAATGGTTTTTGGCCCCAAAAATACCGAAAATACTCTCGGAATTGATTAAATATTGAAATTTAACATTTTAGTATCAATTAGAAGGTGCTCCTAAAATTTTAATAAAATCGGCTTGACAGAGCCGGACTTATAAATTTTACGAAAACGTTTGTAGTTAGAGAGTTATACTTACTAAAGTCTGTAGATATATAATTTTGTGCAGATGATGAATTGATAAAACAGAGACAAAGTATAGAAATTAATATTATTTTAAGGGGTCTATTAAGGAGTAAATTTTTTTAAATTTTTTCCAAAAACAACCAAATTCATATAATAAAGTCACGCTACCTGTATTAGCAAATACACTATATTGTCGGCAGGGTTTTGGCACTGCGACCCGGGTTTTTTTTTTAGCTGGAATTTCCTGCCCAACTTGGCTGTGCCAGGTCATATCAGATGTGTTTGAAATCTTACAGCAAGAATATTACAAAAACTGACGGCCAGATAGAAAAAACGTTTCGGATAAATTTTTATAATATCGAGGGGGAATTTGCCCTAATTATTTTTTTTATTGGCGGGTGTTTTTTTTTTTCATCTGACAACCCAGTTTTCGAGACTCATCAAAGTTAGAAACTACCAAAATATATACTTCAATCTTTGTATTCTATTTTAGAACACTTAACAAGTATGCAGATTTAGTCCCTCCGTACACGGGTCGACTGTTTTGCAATTTGACTTGCAAACCGATTTAGGATGCGATGTACAATCGGTTTCCAATCGATTGAGGTTCTTTGGCCGCACACGAGCTTGACCGAATCTGAATTGGTAACGATGGCTGCCCCTAGCTTACAGTACAAACATTTCGCTACAGCATGCAGCCATGCAACTGATATTGCCTCTCGATCTTCAAACACAGTCGCACACAACCAGTTTGAAACTAGCTTTAAATCGTTCGCGTTTCTATCGACCCATGTGAGGCTCTCTAGCGAACGGAAGGTCACAGAACGATTGCATCCTGAACCGGTTTGAAACTCAAATTACACAACAGTTGACCCGTGTTTTAGAAATGCATGTGTAAAAACTTTCTCAAAAATAATCATACCTAAATATTTTTGTTCTTGCAAAACGTATGTAAGTCTATAATGTAGAAAGGTTTCTAAACGATATACTCTAGCTAAAATTTAAAATGATATATAAATGAAAATCTTAAATAAATATACGCATAATATGAAGTAGATCTCAATTAGCAGCAAAAACTATAAATACTGTGCTTAAAAATATTATTTAACTAGATATGGGATATTTCGATTGAAAATAATCGAACTATACGATTACTAAAATGTCTCAATAGATCTCAAGTGGTCATTCTAAATCATTTGAATGATTTTTATGTTACGACTTAAAATATAATCTCCAGTAATAAATTTTTATACTACAATCATTATTTACACTTTAAAATACTGCATTATTTACGTCTTTTATCTGCGTTGTTCTATGAAGGACTGTTTAGAGGTGACTCTTTCAAGACTGACAATCGAAACGGAGAACAAAGTTCATTCGAGAGTTAAACATTCATGCATATTACCAACAGACCTATTATTATCATACATCATGCGAAGGAATCATTCGATTATATAAACCATTCGAACAGCAACCTTTCGATTAATCCCAAGTCTAGATTTAACCACTGGACACTGTCAGTTCTCTTCTGTGCTGATGATATACTCGAGATTTCACCTTTAGTTCAAACTTCGCCTTCCTCCTACTTTCATTTTACTCCGACCGTTGACTTCCAACAACTGGCTAATGTAGCCACTTGTGTTCTAAATTCGTCAAAATATTTATGTTCACAAGCTAAGTGGCTTATGACGGATTTAAAAAAAAATCATATATAACGTTGCGTCGCGCGAAACTCGTTCACCAAACGTAAAGGTTCCTTCACGACTTTGTGTTTAATCAGTAGAAAGTTACCTCAAAAAATATGGCATGCAGAAAAAGATAAACTTTTGAACGACCTTTATGTGCTCGTTGGAAATATGATAAATAATTAATTTAAGTTATACTTAAGTACAGTTTTAAAATATTTGAACGATACAAAATAGAGCTAAATAAAGTCTTAAATTTTTTTTAAAAAAGTCAACCATAAACGTGCTACATGCGCCGAAGGCACATTTCGCTTTAATTGTATACTAAGTTTCAACTTTCTAGAATTAACCGTTTAGAAGTTACAGGCCTGGAACAGACCAAACACAAAAGTGAAGTTTCATCATAAGAATTATGTTTTTTACCATTTTATTAGGGAAATCTAACACTAAAATTTGAAATAAAAAACTTTTCGTTTTGTGATTCTGCTGACAAAATAAGAATAAAATATTAAAATTGTATCCTTCATTTTTACCTTTTTCCACCTACTTGTGTCCTTTTTTTGATCTCAATGGCTTGAATGAAAAATTCGTTATTCACTCCTAATGAATAATCCCTTTTAAATAAATAAAAAAATATATTTCTCTTGCAAGATGCAAGTATAAACAATCCAAATGATTTTTTTTATTTGCCTCACGTGTAAAATTTTCATTTCAAACTTCTGTGATACAATTTTAATGTCAAGTAATAAAAATTTTATATTTAAACATGAAACAAATTTTAACTTCCATATAATGTTTTAATATAATTTCCAAAAGACTTATTCTTATAAAATATAGATGATATTGACTTAAAGTAAACACGAAGAGAGAGAATCTAAAATATGATAAGTATATTTTCAAAATTTTATTTCTATTTCTCTAATTTTCATAAATATATGTTTTATTTGTTTATATCTACTGATATAATCAGCCATGACAAAAGAAGGTTAATAATATTTTTCTGATATAAAATAAGGTACCTATAAGAAATAAAATGGTTAAAAACGTTATGAAATTTAATAACATATTCTGTATTTTAATTAGTCGCACAATGGTATGTAATTGTTTGATTAACATAAATATTATTACAAGAAACGAAAATGATACTACAATAACATTTTATGAGAAATTTTTTATAGTTACATTTCCATTTCAAAATCCATTTTCGGCATAGGTACCACTACTTAAGAACTCATTATTAAATGTTACTAAATGTTATTTTACGAAAATAACATAACTGAAAAAATGGACAATTTGCTTTTCATTAAGACTACATGTCAGTAATTTTTCAAACCAAATAATTTTTCTACTAATTTTTTTTACACTTTTTAGCACTAACCTCTACAACTAAGAGCCATCTCCTTCAAAAAAACGTATTGAAATCGGCTCATTCTTTTTGGAGTTACGAAGCCACCGACCGACAGATAGATAAACAGACAAAGGCTTCAAACTTATAACACCTCTCCTTTTTTGCGTCGGAGGTTAAAAATATAAATGGCGATTTGTTTCAATTTAAAATTAATAAATTAAAAACAATTAAAGCAATATTTAATAAATACTGTAAATTAATTTAAAAAATCGTTTACATTGTTATTGTGATCGATAATATATTTGATAACTTACTGTTAGGCGTTAAAGTTTCATGGTCAGAATGAATCATCAATAGTTTAGACAGATTTCTGCACGTTTTGTACGATTTATGATGTAATCTTTATAACAAATATTATGTTTTAACTAATTTTATAAATTCTTTCAATCATATAAATACTGTACTATTTCCAATGAATTCATTTGTGACAAAAGTTAAAGATTTTACAGTTCAAGGTAATTTCAATGATAAGTTACTATTACATAAAATAATCTAGGGCTGAACAAAATAAATTACATACATAAATTATTTTGGCAAAAATATGTTTATTTTTTTTTCCTATCCTTTCGATTTCACGGGATTAAATTCAATACAGCACAATATTTGACTTAATCCCGTGAAACTGAAAAGATTGGAAAAATAATAATAAATATATTTATTGCAGCAATAATTGCTGCACGGGTC
Source organism: Venustoraphidia nigricollis (assembly GCA_034508555.1). NCBI lineage: Eukaryota > Metazoa > Arthropoda > Insecta > Raphidioptera > Raphidiidae > Venustoraphidia > Venustoraphidia nigricollis. The sequence goes on along the minus strand of JAVRKA010000022.1, from coordinate 5,648,486 downwards.
AAACTCAAGTATTAGCATGGAGTCAATGACTATTTTGTGGGCATAGATTATTGGTACGCATGACAAAAGTGAGTGTATTTTGTGTTCCATTAAAGAAACTTCCTAATTATTATCTAAATATACAAATTTAATTTATCGAATAAAATGAGAAAATTATATTTTGTTACATTCTGCATGTACTTAATGAATAAGTATTTTGTGTCTTGCATAGATGACTTTATAAGTACAGCTAATCTGTCCCAGATTCTTGCTGCAAACTAGCTTTGATCATAATGATTAAAAATTAAAATAGCGGAATGAATTGCTTTTACCAGACAAACATGACACTTCTGACGTTTTCAAACGAATAAAAATCTACACATTCGTTTTAATATTTTCAGTTTGAAAACTGCAAGAATTGCACATTTTGTAACTATACAGGAATCTCAGAACAGCCACGATAATTTCTAAGTGGATAATATATATTTAAAAAATATAGAACTGAAATTTTTAAAGTTCAAATTTAGCACACGCACGTTGAGATTTAAATTAGCGCAGTTTTATCATAACTTTATTAGATCATGACTTGCGTCAGATTTTTATAGAATAAATAACAAATAGTTTATTTACTACCACATATGTTTTCTTTTTTTTTTTTAATTGATCGAACTTCCATATTATTATGTATTTGTTTGTTCAAATTGTGACCTGCCAGAGATATTTTTTTCGTAAATACTGTATTTTGCGCAATCTAAACTAACAGAAAAAATGTAGTGTACTGCGCATCGAAAATAAATTGTGGCGCGCAGAAATGGTTGAAAACAGCAAGACACTGCACGATTAAAGGGTTGAAAGCGCTGACATTTTTTTAAAATTGTAGATAAATTCGATTAAGTGAGTGAATACGATAGATTTATAAATAATATCATTCAGATATGCATATTTTTGCTTCTCATTTTTACAAAAAGTCATGAGATGCATTTATTTAAACTTTTTATAGAATCAGTTTGACATTTGACAGAAATGTTGATTTTTTATGGTAATATTCAATGCACATTAAATTTCAATTTATAGAGACGGATTAAGTATTTATTTCTGAAACGTGTTTCTATTTTCTACAGTGATAAAAAAAATCGTCTCCTCAAAATTATTTCTCATTCCTTGTTTACCTATTTGATTTTTAATTTAATTTAGTAAGAGAATTTTTTGGCCGTTTTTTAGATAACCTCTATAAAATCATACAAAATTATCTGAGACAGCCTATATATTCCTTGTACCGTATATTAGATATAGGAAGCTAAACTTTTAACATTGTTCTTAAAGTCATCAGATAGTTCGACCAGAAAATTATTGTTTCAAAACTTTATATATTTGAGAAGTTTTCGTTTCAAATAATGTTTAAAAGTCATGACTCATGATCAATACCGGTACTTCAGCACCATGTAGTTTAATAATATTCGATGTTCTAACCAATCTTTCCTTGAAGCTATAGGCAATTTGAATTTATTGTTAGAATATTTTTTTAAATATCTAAAAGTAAATCTGCTTAGAACTAATTAAATGTAGCTTCTTATTAAGTTCTAGCCACTTAATGCTTACGTTAAATTTTTAACGTTAGCGGTGTAACCATGGCAACAACATTACCACTGTTTGTCAGACGGAACTTTTTGGTCGTCAGGCCCCAGCCGAACTACAGTAAAATTGGTAGCCGCACGTAAAGTTCTTAGTATAAAAATTTTAAAAAATCAATAATGAAGCCTTATACCATTAAATTTCTTTGAATACGCAAATGATAACCTAAACACCTATTGCAGAAGGTTCTTATACAAGATTGGAATCATATTTCCTACATAGCATAGGCTTCGAATATCGAACAAGGTCGAACCGAAGAATGTAGAACTAAACCGAACGAAGCTTTTTCTGTATATTTCCACGTTGCATAAACTTTACAAAATAAAGAATATTTTTTATGATTTACTATATTCATATCCATATTACTAAATGACTGTTAATATTCATAGGTATTTGGATTGACAAGACTTGTATTATTTAAAAATAATTCTTTAATATTTTCGTACAACGTTTCGTCTCTCTCGAGACTTCTTCAGGTACTCAATAACGAATTATTCATATTCAAAATTTAACATAAATTCAAGTCGCAATCTAAGAGAATTTATACACGACTAAATAAATTCTCTTAGATTGCGACTTGAATTTATGTTAAATTTTGAATTTGAATAATTCGTTATTGAGTACCTGAAGAAGTCTCGAGAGAGACGAAACGTTGTACGAAAATATTAAAGAATTATTTTTAAATAATACAAGTCTTGTCAATCCAAATACCTATGAATATTAACAGTAATATTTTTTATGTTTTAATTGAACCATAATTTAGCTTCTGAACTACAGTGGATGTTATATGAATAAACTAAATTTTACTATGTAATCTTTGAGCATTGCATACGAAGTAACGCTTCTTACGAGGGTAGCATCTGACAAAATTAATTTTTTAAACTGCAATTGCATATACAACTGAATTCGTGTTCAGAGAATAAAATAAATTTATCAAAAAAAACTTACATTTGAAAGCGATAATCTTCTTCGCAGTCAAATCTGCCATTTCAAATGCACCATAGTAAAACTGAGTTGTCGATAATAATTTACAATTGTCATTATATTGTTATTAACCAGTTGTAATATAAGTAATTATTATCATATTTACACTTTCCAAAAGTAACTAAATTGAAAACTAAGTATACAAAATCATTAAAAATCATTAAATATATTTTTTTTTTTTTTTTTTTTTTATATTAAAAAGAATATCCAATTGTATATGTCCACATATATAGAGCATATGCACATATACAAGAGAATACCCTTTTTGTGGCACTACCATTTGGTATATGGCCAGTAGAAATTGAAAATATAGCTGGGTCAAAATATCGACATCACAAAATATCCATGAGCAGAGGTGGGATTCGAACCCACGACAGTTAGGTCGAGAAGCCAGTACGCTAACCACTAGACCATAACTGCCCCCCCAATCATTAAATACACTTATAAAGATACAAACTGACTAAAATAAAATGTGCCGAGATGAGTTATTGTGAAATTCATTGTGTAATTACCTAACTAATGAAGGTTATTTTATACAAATTGAATAACAAAAAAATGCATTTCAATTCTATAGCTGTGTTGGTCAAACAATTTTTTCAAGTACTTTTCTTTTGTTACAATTAAAAAAATACAAATAGTAGTAACAATTTTTTTGGTCTGCGTTCTCTCACAGTATTGTGGGAAATCCGCCTGTTTCGTACCGCTGTACCTACATTTTGGAACCGAAGTAATGAAGTAATATGCTTACGCAACACGATATAAATTTATAGATATTTTTGTTAGATGTGTTCAGATAGAGATTGTATTGAAACGTGTACGGGCTCGAATATTGTACCTAAATTAATAAATATAATTGTTTGATTTGAGAATTTTGTGTATTAGTTTATTTAATTGTATAAATTTCCTACAGTATCTAAATTTTAAACGACTGAACTTAAAAATTTGATATTTTAAGAACTTCCCAGGACACTGAGAAGTTATTTTTAACACATTTTTATGTTTCAAGGTCACTACCGTATTTTTACATTATTTTTGAAAAGAAGCGCGCATGTGTGTGTGTGAAGGGTCAGATTTACCATTAGCGCCGCTTGAAGTCTAAATATTTTTTTGGTTTAGTGAAAACAGATGTTCAGTTTTTACGCTTTTGATCTTATTTTTGATTTAGAGGGTGGATTGGTTTCAAATTGGAGCCAACAATTTCCTTCTGGGGTGCTACAGATCAAATTTTAAAAATATTGAAATGCTTTCTCTGTGACTTTAATTAGACAAAAAAATGTAATTAGGCGGGGAAGAGGGCTAGATTTCTCGTAATAAATAATAATTTATCAATTGGCATTGGGCATCATTAAGGTGGCCAGAATTCGGAGCAGGAAGGGGTCAATAGCTCGAGCCATATGTGTGTGGGGAGAAAATTTTGCTAAAGTAGATCTGCATTTTAAAGCGCTCTAAGACGTCTAAACGAGAGATGCGATTGCTGGTTTTTTAATACCTATTTATATCTGCAGGTGTAGATGCGGATATAGAAATAATAATAAGAATTACAATTTCAAAGATAAAAATAAAAAATTTAGTATTGACTTAAAAAATTTATCCTAAGTCCTCAGATAATTTTTCATCTAAAGAATTACAATATTTCTCCCAGACGGTCTTTTAAAAATAAGTTAACTTTTATATTTTACATGTAAAGAAATATGAATTCTTAGACTTTAAACATTGCGCCTGGCGAAGATAGTTTCTAAATAATGTTAAAAAAATAGTAGAGTTTCTTTTGTCTATATATTTTAAAGTCACCTGTATAATGTATGTATTCAATTAAATTTAAAACAGTAACAAGAAAGGGTTAAATATTATGTTGCAGAGAGTTGAAACTTAAAACTCATTCTAGTGTTACAATATCAACAGCGTGTGTTTTTTCTTTTTTTCCCCGTTGGTACAGTGCATAATCGGAGAGAGTTTACACGAAAGGGTGGCAGAAGTGAAAGCGGGAATCGAGGATCACAGCAAAGATATTTCTCTAAGAGTTAAAAGGCTTCGTAAAGAGGAAAAGAAAGAGAGATGAAAATGGAAAACTGTACAGAGATGAAGAAAGAAAGCTATGTAGATGGAAAACAAGCAGAATACTTTTGTGAAAAGGTGATTGCACAATGAAAAAATAAAAAAAAGTATAAATATCGTAAAATGTTTGCAGTTCATCTATTGTAGTATACTTGCAAATTATTGTTTATAGTTCCTAAACTATAGGTTGTGAAAAAGATTTTGGGGAATTGTAGGAAACGTTGATAAATTACTGAATTTATAATACATACAAAAATCGATAATAGAATACTGTAAAAAAACTCACCGTAACAATTACTCCCTGATAGTTTTATCGCAAATAAAAATATCGATCAATTTCGGAATTAATTATTTATTTTCAAATTTTATATTTATATATGTTCATCATAAGACTAAAAGAAAAAATGTTGGGCTGTCAAAATTATTCTAATTTTCATCTCTCATCATTTGTTAAGAAGATAAATGTATTATTGTTGTTCAAACGGTTTTGTTGTAAAAAAAGGAAGCTACCAATATCACCAATATCACAATTTCAACCCACTTGTTTAGAGGATAAACTTTTTATTTTTCCACTTACAGACTGTGAGTGTTTTCAACCCAACAGTACATCAACATAAAAGTTCTAATAATTAGTGTATTTGCCATAAGGCAACATACACTATTGGCGTTGGTCGGATGGCGGGACCTAGGGGTCGGACCAAAATTTCTCGACGTTTCATAACCTCCTAAACACTTTGGCACCATTTTTAAAAATGTTTATATATATATATATATATATATATAGTATATATATGTGTACGCGCGATAACTTTCGAAAGAGTTAATTGATTTCAACGAAATTTGGACCACGTGTTGAAATCCATCACCGCAAGAAGCCTATTTAAAATGGGCCTAATCGGGCTATTTTAAGGGTAGTTTTTAGGGGTTGAAAAATGTTTTTGGGCCCCAAAATACCGAAAAAATTCTCCGAATCGTTTCAAAATTGAAATTTAACCCTTTGGTAGTGATTAAAAAGTTTCCCCACAATTTTAATAAAATCGGCCCGACAGGACCGGATTTACAAATTTTATGAAAACACTAGTTTGCAGATAGTGACTTATTTATTGAAGGGTGTATTTAATTTGGTGTAGACGTTAGATTGATAATAATATTACAATTAAACAAAAAATGTTATTTTAAGGGGTGTATTAAGGGGTTAAATTTTTTATTTTGCCCAAAAACAAACTTAATTTCACATAATAAAAGTATAAAACCACACGGCCCTATACAAGCAAATACACTGTATTGTCGGCAGGGTTTTGGCACTGCGACCCGGATTTTTTTTTCTATAATCAGTTTAGAGAAAAAAATAGTATGATTTTTCTAGTGTTATACGGGCTTTAGGTGTGTCGAAGCGTAAGCAGCGTAGGTTTATACAAGTTGAAATGACAATCCTGATTGCCACTGTTTACACACAACACCAGAACAAGGGTCGTGCTTTCAGGCATTGGCAGTGATTAAACTGTTGCAATTCCATTAGTTCCTGTGTGCCGCCACCTTTCTTACCTCGGGGCTGCTAACAAATAACAAAATAATATCTAATATCCTAACTCACTTCAATGCACAAACTTACTTCAATTTACAATAGGTAATCATTTTTTTAATACTAACAAAATTATTAACGCTACCAAAACAAAATTGGTTCTCGAATGTGTTATAATCTATGTACAATTCACAAAGTGCGTCTGCCAAGTTCACACAACTATTTTGAATCCTTTTCGGTCCCCTCTATCTGCTAGGCCAGTTAAGTTATAGAACTGATTTTGTTGCCAAAAAGAAGCAGTACTTCCCAAATTAAACGTTTCCAAGATACGAGTGAAACGGAAAAAGTTTGTAAAATTTTGAACAGTCAATTTTGATTTAAATTACTTGAAAGTTGGAAAGGTAAAAAAAGAAGCAGTAATTCCTAAATTAAACGTTTCCAAGATACGAGTGAAACGGAAAAAGTTTGTAAAATTTTCAATCTTCAATTTTGATTTAAATTACTTGAAAGTTGGAAAGGTAAAATTTAATATCGAGACATACAGCCTGCACAGAAATTTATAAGAGTTATAAGAACCTGTTTAACTAAACAGTCGGTGTACAAACTTTCTTTGTCTATACAAAATCTTCTTATATACATAATGTAGGTACATATTATGTATGTAGTACTTGAACTTCTGTCGTTGCTTCATAAACGCAAGGCAGGGTTAAGTTGTCACATGATAAAATTAAAATGCAGAATTACTGTGGAAATTCAGGTTGCTTATATCTTCGTCCGTATATGTTCAATGTTAAACACTTCTGCACTACATGTGCGGAGTCGCTACAAATTTCACAAAGGACTTTTAAGTTTTAAGGTTCCGATTTTCGTACCAAATTGATAAATGAAATATCAGTAAAAAAATGTTTTAAAAATAATTTTTTATTGGAATGTAGGTAGGAAAAAATAATTTAGGTTTAAAATTATAAAATCGAAGATATTACCAAATTTTTCCGCTAGGGGCGCCAGCTAAATAACGACCTCATAGTGAACAGTGTATAGCAGTGTATACAAAATAAGTTTATTTCAAATAATTTACAATGTCGATGTGTTGTGTTTACCAATGTTCAAATTATCAAGGTTTTGTATTTCGGAACTGAAAAATAAGTGGTGGTATGCTATCAGAAAGGAAAAACTTCTACAGTAAATACTAGGATAATAGTTTGTGAAGCCATCTTTACTAAGAAAGATTTTCCCATAGAGGGAGAAATTACAGCTTGTCATGTTCCGATGTCCATTTCTTTTACATCACGACTCTACTATTTCTATACTTAAAGGTTATTCTGTAGCTGAAATGAATTGTATTATGAAAAGGATATGTACAAGTTTTGGTCGTCAAAGTGTTAACACTGTGAATATAAAGTTATGTATGTGATATTCCATGTGGTTACCCATAAAGTGGTCCTCATATACCTATAGAATAGGCCTTCATAATTCTACTCGCAAATATTTACAGTGAATAAGTCACCGTTGAGATTCTTAAGCTGCTGCTATACAACTACAGTGCTTGACAGAATTATTAAAATTTAAATATATATATATATAAATATATAGACACGACTGTCGACAATCGAGTCTCAACGCTTGATAATGCGCCTGATGCGATTCAGTCGAAACGTCACAACCCAAGTTCTTTTCAGAACTACAAAAGCAACAAACGGACTGTAACTCGAAAAGAATCTTATTGTACATAATTTTTATTTGTATGAATTAAACTCATATGAAAGTCACATTAATAGATTACTTGCCTATATTTTTTCATTTACTTAAAATACCTAAATAAATAAAAGATTGTTTCATGACAATATAAATATAAAGAAATATATAAAGGAAACATTATAAGCACACCATAAGAGATGTGTTTGGTATATTATTGTAGTGTAGATAAGTCAATTACCTCAAAAGTGTACGTTAGGTTTACCAAAAGTGTAAACTGTTGGTATAAATTCAGAAATCAATCACGTGATCTAAATTACATTACATTCCCTTGCTCAAAATTCGAGACTGCTAATGTTTACACTTTTCACCCGATACTGAAATGTATGATAAACGCAATAGTGTCAAAAATGTTAACACTTTTTACACTGAAGCACTATACCAAATATACCTAAGGTAATTCTAATACAGACAAATCTGCACATCTCTAAAGACCAGTAAATATATTATTCAAAATGGCGCATTCATCAACAAAGAATATCTTCGTATAAACGGGTACGTGAAATATGTTCACGCGCGTCGCGTGTCATGTGCTATGGATACTAACACAAATAATTCATTGACTCGCACTACATTGTAAATATGTTATAAGGTTTTTAGAAATCTTTAATAGATTTCTCATACTACTAATTCGTACCAAGTATTTTTAAGTTTCAAGGGAATTATTATTCAATTAGTAATCTGATTGATGGATAATAAGTCACGTGTTAATAATATGACCAATCACTGTACCGTTAGCAGTTACAAACTGCTGGCTTCTCCGTAGAGTGGATAAAGATTATGATAGCTACAAGGAGTATAACTCCGAAGGAAGTGTTTAGATTTTAGTTTCAAAAGGTTCATTTCATATTCTCATCACGGTCAGCTCTGAGTTAACGGCTTCATTTTTATTACCTTTCCTTATACACTGATTAATTTATTTATACCGTAACAATGTTTTCGTACCAACAACAAAAAACACTGGTCGCAGTGTCAAACTCCGTTGATAGTATAATATATATTTGCCAATACATTTAAAAAGTGTTGAAAAATTATACCGTTTTTTTTTAATATATATCCCCGCTTTGTATTGGTTTTTACGTATATTAGTTTTAAGTATAATTGTTTTAATTTCTATGAAACGAAACGTTTTTTTTAATTGAAATTCCTAATATTTTTGTTAAATTAAATGAAAATAAGGACATAAATGGAAATAAAGCATAATGAAAAATAGGTAAAAAGTGGCGCAGCTTTGTCATGAATAAAAATGTGTAATTTGGTTAAGTGACCGTTAACAAAGAGAGTGAAGCCTTTTACCATTTTATCTTTCATTTTACAATTTTATTTAAATCAGATGCAGAATATCTCTGCCGTAAGTCAACCGTAACAATTATGCAAAATGAATCAAAAGTTTACAGGTCAGACCGTAATTATCGATACATTTAAACATTGATGTATTTTTAGGCTACTTAAATTACTGATTCATAGTAGAATCAAAGTGTTGATCCTTTTGACAGCCCTTGATTACTTCGTATTATAAAGTATTTTGTTTGGATATTTTTTGTTCAAACTTATTTTCTATGAATTTACTCGACGAAAAAAGTTGAAATTTAATACATGTATAAAGTTAGATGACTCTATTATGAATCACGGATGTATAGCGTAAATAAACGAGTTCCGATTTTGGGAGACAACTTTGAAAATTAAAAAAAAATGTTTTTTAAGTGCACCATGTGACATATCAAATGAAAGGGTGCTTAATGAGAAATACAAGTATATTTTTTTTATAATTTTAAAATGCATAGTTTAAAAGATATTTAAGAAAATATTCGAAAATCGAATAGTCTACAGGAAAAGTTAAACGAAGTCTTAAAGTTGTCACGGAAAACTGAATGGTACGGAGCACTCTCCATGCGAGTTCGGTTCGCACTTGACCAGTTTTTAGTAAGATTTAGATTCATTCTGTAAATACCACAATCCATTCTAACACGTTAGAAAAATTCAAATAAGCAAAAGTTTTAAATGTAATATTTTATATCATGATTAAACTTAATATGTAAGGTGTCAAAAACATTTAACAGCTGACGTTTGTATAGCTTGTTCAGTGCTGTCTGAGTGATAAATGTTACAATTTACTTGTACAGCAGCACTTTTCAAACAAATTGCTAAATGTAAGGAAAAACTTTTGACCGATTTTGTTACAATAATATTGTATATCGTTGTAAATCATTACGCACACCAAGATTACTTTTGAACCGCGTAAATTTTTAACGAACTTGTTAGCTGCATGTCGCATATTACGTACTCTAAAGCTGGATTCACACAGAATATTATCTGAGAATTAACATATCCTTTAAAATGTCCATATTCTTAACAAACCAATAACATTTTTAGGTCTACAGTATCGTCGTACGAGCGATCAGAATAAACATACGTCGTGGGGCTATATTGTAAATATTAAAAATAGCCAAACATTGGGGTAATATACCTGAACTGTTAACGACGACAATTTTTGCTTGGCGAATCGTCAATTTTTGTCTAAAGCATTTTTTTCGTAAAACCAACTATTCTTCAATTTTTTTATACAAAAAAAAACTTATCTATGACCCCAACAATGAGGAAAATGAAGCACCCTACATTTTTGGGTCACTTGAACACGAATTCAAATTATCCCACCAAACTTAAGAAAGAGAGGTTTTCAATTCGACATCCACATTATATTTTCTTAGATGTTTGTACAGCCATAGCTTTTCGGGGGGTTAACCGATTTAAAAAGCTTCGACATTTCGACGTTATTTTGTACAGAATGCTTACGGATTGGTCGATATAGTTTTTTTTTTAATCAATTTTAAATCGTTTTTAACTGACTTCAAAAAAGTTGTTTTTTAAATATTACCTCATATCTCCAGCATTTTTATGGTTCTTTATTTATTTAATAGGACGTATCTTCAGGGTGGTCTCATTAAGTTTTCTAGTTTAGTAATAAAATAATAACGAAGAAGGCGGGTAATAACGTGCAAACTACGTATAACAAAGCTACTACAAAGAGAAAAACAAACACAAAAAAAATAAGCTTCTTTAGAAAAAGCTACTAAAAAGCGTAAAATAATAAAGTTTTGAGGTCGACTTTAATTTAATAAAACCCCATAGGCACATTAAAAGTTATAGTATAAAATTGACGTCGACCTCCAAACTTTGTTTACGTTTTTTAGTGGCCTTTTTTGAAGGAGGTTCAATTTTTTACGTACTTTTGGTTTCGATTTTAAGGTAGAAAGCCTAACATTTATGCACTGCTGAAATTACTCGCACGCCATCTATAAGAGCGGGTCGAAGCAGTTTTCTCGTGCACACTGATACGAAAGTACGTTCTTTCGACCGGGTATGAAAAAAAATAATGTACACCGCACGGCCAGAAAATTGAAATTCCTGAGCTGTGCGACACACGATGTCCGAGGTGAGGGCATCAGGTGTCGCGCAGTGCAGGAATTTCAACTTTCTGCCTTAGCTGTAATATACTATTTTATAGTAGGTGCTCAATATTGGCTACGTTTTCTATTTAGGTATGATTCTACCAGCCATCAGTTGAATGCCACTGGAATATATTCTTGACATTTTGTATCTTGTTAATATTGCTTTCATATACAAGTATATAAACATGTGCATAGCATCCATGTATGATATGTGTATGTGTGTGGGTTTCTATGTGTTGGTTGGCTAGGACAGAAAAGAGAAGAGCAAAAGAGGAGGGGCAACTCCCTCACAGTTTGCGTTTATTACTTGCCATGCAAATAAGCTAAGGCCTCTGCGGACACCATTATGATCTATGCGCAGGGATGAAAGTTGGTCCCGCCATCGCCAACTTCGAACTGTGCCTGTAGAACAAGCACTGATATCATTTTAAATTTCATTATGAAAATATTATCAGCAGTTTATATATTGTGAAAACACTATGAATATAAGTTATTTTTTAATCGGATATTTAAGAGAATCTCTTTATACGACATATAAATGATACCGACAAATCTCGGGAGGCGATTAATTCATGATTTTAAGAAAAAAAGTTCCAATGCTACGGAGTTATTGCCTTCTGAAAATTTGATTTTTTCATGTATGCAATGAATTTTTCTAAAATGACTTTGTATATTCCGATGGCAATTTAATTACATCTTGTTTAACAAAAAGCCACACTTACACACCTTACTATTGAGAAAATTGCAACAATATTTTATTCTTTGTTCAGTTGTCAGGTATGTATCAAATAGTATATCACACCGTAAGGGCAGAAAGTTGAAATTCCTGCACTGCGCGACACATGATCCCCAGTGCAGGAATTTCAACTTTCTGGCCGTATGGTGTATACTATGTTTCTTCATACCATGCCGAACGTAAGTACTTTCGTATCAGTGTGCACGAGAAAACTGTTACGGTCCGCCGGTATACAAACTAGAGATGGAAAAAACGGGTCTTTTTAGTGATCTGCATCTTTGCATTTGGATCCCGTATGTGAGCCGGCTCACTGAACTGGTTCAAAAAGAGCCGAGTTCTGAATATGCTACTGCAGTTTGCCACTGAGTTATCTAGTTCAGACCTGTATAGAATCAAGAATGCATAGCCAAACATGTGATGCATGAGTCATTTGAGCTGACAGATGCATCAAAGCAAGAACTGATACGTAAGTGTAAAATGTGCTTCTGTGTGTTAAGTGTTTCACTGAGTTATGCGGATCCGTCGGCTCAAAAAAAAAGTGAGTCGGCTCTCACGGATCTTCTGTCGGAGTCGGCTCTTTGAACCGTTTCAGATCTGAGTTACCCAACACTAATACAGACGGTATGCGAGTAATTCCAGCAGTGCAGAAATGTTAGACTTTCTGCCTTAAAATCGAAGCAGAAAGTACGTACTTTCGCCATGGTAGAAAGAAAAATTATAAAAACGCAAAATGTAAATAAAAAATCAGTCAATTTATAAAAATTTCTACCACCAACTTGACATACACGGAAAATCCAAATTTTCAGAGGGCTGTAACTCCATAACAAAGGATCCACAGGAACTTTTTAACTTCCCGTTAATTTTCAAAAATTGGGAAGTTATTGTTTTCACCCCGATTTTCGAAAATCGAGTTTTCATCTGACTCGACGTTTTTAAGGTTCTAGGAAGGTGTTCTGACTGGTCTCTGTCTTTCTCTCTCTCTCTCTCTCTCTCTGTGTGTGATGTGAATGTAAATCTTTTATGACTATGGAACGGCTTAACCGATCGGAATGCATTCGAAAGGGTGCCACTGAACTTAGATTTCCTGAATATTTGAACCGATTCGGCCTGGTGGATTTTGAGAAATCTCAAAAATAAAACTTTCATAATAATGTTTTTTTAAGATAACTTTACCGATCAATTCCAAAATCTAATCAGTTTTTGCAATATTTTAAATATATCTAACTCGAAAAAAAAATGAATCAACAGATCAAAATCCAACTACAAGTTTGTATATTTAGTATTGATTCATGGTTTTATCATGACAATAATATTATTGTATAACATACGGAACAGCTTAGAGATAATTAGTAATTGCTGATGTTTAATTCGATTACAACAGCTGCTTTACCTATTTACTGAACAATTTAAAATTAATTAATTTTCGATTATAAGTGAATTCAAACAATTCCATTGTATTTAATAATAGACAATTACTTTTTTCCAAATATAGTGAAACTTGTCTACATTAAAACCAATACCGTTGAATTTACTGAAGTGTTAATTCTTTTTTCGCTAATGGGCTTGCTCATCGAGCGTCTATAATATACAATCCCTCTCCTTCACTCTTTTTATCTTTCGATTGAAGCAAATACAGATTTTAAGAAATTTTAAAAATGATCCATTTTGATATATAGAACTGTTTGCGATGACGCAGGTAACGCAGATATTAACAACTATTAAGATATTCGTTTGCGTGGTTACATAATACGGCATCACAGGTAAAAATTAACCAAAGCATTGTTGTCAGCTACCTAGCTAATTTCTGTTTGACAGATCTTCAGGACAAAAGAACAGCTGATTTTCGAAACTATAAGTCTTAGAAAAAAATTACAAAATTTTCTGTAAAAAATAAATATTATGATAAACCGATATTAAAAATATTCAATTATAAAAGAAAAAAGTATTATAGTCAATATCTCTTCTGCGCATGCACCGATTTTTACCATAAACAATGGGGCTCTTCGCATTTTCATGTTAAAATTTGACTTTGGTTCGCTCAGTCGTTTGACCTGTATAGTGCTCACAGACAAACAAATAAGCAGACTTTTTCCAAAAATATTTTTTTTGGACCACTCTCCACTAATGGATTTGAAATGGTAAATATTTTTTTTCAATGTGCTATAAGCGGGCGCTAAAGTCACTTTAGCACCCTGATCATCGTCGGCTCTAAAATCGACCATTTTTTGATCGCGATCGATTTATATCTATGAAAACAAGTTATTTTATGAAGAGGGAACAGAATTAACTTTATTTTCCATTTCTCAGAAAGGCATTTTATTATTAATAATGAAATTAATTTATCTTTAATTAGTAGATTATCACCCAATTTTTATTTACAGTTTTTACTATTGAATTCACTATTGGGAAAATTCATATTCCTGCCATAAAAAAATTGAAATATAAGGATATTCGGTCGAAAAATTAAAACATTCAACTTACAAAAATTGAATATATATATATATATATAGATAGATAGATACAAAAAAATTATAAGCAGAAAGTACAGACAAACATATTGAGATGTTAGGGTAACAAGTTTCACTGTAAAATTCCATTTGAACTTGACTGAATTAAATATCGAAAAAACAATACAATACTATCAATTTAATTGGATATTATACATATGCAGATTTATATTTTAATCTCTAAAAGTATTTTTCTCTTTAATATTTTCATGAAAACAATACTGTAGAGTTTTCTATTGGAAACCAAAAGAAATGTACAGCTTTTCTTTGACTGAAACAATTCATGTTAAATGTTATTTGTTAGCGTAAAATTGTGAAATGCATTTTATATATAAATTTTAATTCGATGCCTGAAGCAAAGTGTGGTTCTGTTATTGTGTTTGAAACAGTTTAAATGTTACAGGTTACTAATGTATTTGTTTATACATAGTGTAGAAGCAGTTACACTATTGATGTTGGTTAATGCATTATAACTAATACAAATATAATATCATAACCTCCATACATATATATGTAATGAAGACGGTTTTGATCAGTGTGACGTTAATTACACCTGCTTTCGCGAAAGTGATAGTCACACATAGTGTCCTAGACACACACAGTACTTTTTGTCCCACACCCCTGAAATATAGTTGTTTTTGTCACAGTATAGACCGTTTATCTTCATTTGGAATATTTGAAAAATTTTCAGTCAGTTTTTAATTTTTAACTTGTGATTTGTGAACCTAAATTCTATGAACATTCAGGCTGGTCTCGTCTTGTCTGTATTGTGTATTACTCACCAAATCACAAATTTCTTTCCAGCCGAAGTAATATGAAATGTATTTTCGCGCATTATTAAAAATAATAAATT
This sequence comes from Venustoraphidia nigricollis, assembly GCA_034508555.1. Classification (NCBI taxonomy): domain Eukaryota; kingdom Metazoa; phylum Arthropoda; class Insecta; order Raphidioptera; family Raphidiidae; genus Venustoraphidia; species Venustoraphidia nigricollis. Next base: position 5,633,014 of record JAVRKA010000022.1, on the reverse strand, counting down.
ACAAAAATAAACTAATTTAGCGCTCGACTCGTCGTCGGCCTGAAATGGGTCATTTCTTGATCGTTTATATGTATAAAAAGTAGCTATTTTATATGGGTTAGGACAATAAATTGTTTTATATGAAAATAATGTGACAAACCATAACTTAATAATGCCATAGGTTTATGGTCGATGATACAAATTTTATAATAGCTGCAAGCGGGTTTAAGACTAAAGAGCTTACGGCTTATATATGCATAGCTGTCCCCCCACTGCAGCGGACGTACACAGTAGACGCACAGCAAACAGATCGTGTACTCGAAGTACTGCCGAACACAAACGACGTCCGTGTGGCTTTTTTGTAGTAGCTCTCGCACAGCGGACGGCCGGTTGTGTTAGAGTATCTAATTATTACTAAATAGAGCACTTTCTATTTTACAGTTTTGTTGGAATTGAAAATTTGAAATGATAATAGTTCAATACAAAAATACTCCTTACACTGTTTTAGGACACTTCTTTAAACACAAAATTATTAATTATCACAATCACTTGTTTTAAAACACAAACAAAACCGAATTCGGATTTTAGGAACGGTACAAATGACATACCGTTACAAATTATTGTATAATATTTTATGTATTCTTCGTTATTGTACCATATTATGGTTTTTAAATGACTTAATAAATATGAATATTTGATTTTAACAACGAACAAACAAAGAGAAAGGATTTCCGTAACCGCCCCGCAGACGGTAACTTAGAGGAAGTGTACGGTATTTGTTTAAATAATTATAATTAAACTCAAAAATATGTGTGAGGGTAAACTGAAAGAGGGTTCTATCAAAGACATTTTCGCTACGTTAATTATGGCCACGATGAAATTGCCTATTACAGTTAGAAGCTGTGTTCAAATTATTCCCAGGGCCCACGGGACGTGTCCGAGGGATGATGGGCCCGGTAAGTATATTCACGAATATTCCATGAAGAGACCAGGAACACCTTTAAATATACAAATTTTATGTTACTAAAATCACGAATAATGTTTTTTAACATTATAAACATGATTAAAAATATACTCGATAATTGAAAAACAGCTGTTGAAATAACCGAAAAGATCAAAGTAATACCATATTAACCGTTTTTAAAACGTTTTAATTTGACATTAATTAAATTAATTAATTATTTTAGATATATGTATATACTTATGATAAGTATATTTTGATAAAGCAGTAATTACTTACTAAATTGTACACAATTTAGACAGTCTTGAGTCTGTTTGTCGTTTTTGGGGTTCCGTACCCATAGAGTGTTGTCTGTCTGCCTGTTCGTCTTTCACAGGACTGTATTTTTTGAACCGCAATAGGTAGGCACTTGACATTTTTACATTGTGTGTATTACTTGGCCGCTATAACAATAAATAATAAAAATAAAATAAAGTTAATAAATATTGTACGGTGGTACGGAATATTTCGTGTGCGAGTCCGACTTGCACTTGGCCAGTTTTTTTCACATTTAAATTTGTGTATTACATTAATTGTACCTACCTTTTTTTTATTTTTGCTTTTGAAGTACAGACGATGCCAAAAAAAATACGTTTTATAAATAAATACCAAAATATAATAAACATCAAATAACGTTGAAAAATGTTTTCTTCGTGGTTTTTAAGAACTTTTGTAATACTGAAGCAGGTATGTGTTTCTTGCGTGTGCCATTATTTGCCACTGGGGGGATGAATTTATCAAAATTTGAAAATATCATGAATTGGTGATTCTGGGATATTAAAAGATATGCTGTATAAAAAAGTGAAGGAGATGTAAATGAAGTTGATGAAATTCGTAAATAGTTAAGGGTTGACAAAGTATCCATCCTCACGTCGCACATTGGGCCAGATTTTGAAAATATTTACCTTTTTCAAATAAAACTATAACTTTTTTGATAAACTATTATACCTACGTTTGATTATAAGTTAGTTATAAATCTAAATTAAAATTCATCGTAATTATAAAACTAGGTTACAAAATCTTAAACATGATGCAAGCATTGCGTAATTAGTGATTTTCTTAGTTGTTTTTTTTATAGTACAGGACAGTGTGGTGTAATGATCAGAGTGCTGACCTTTGGATCAGATTGCTATGAGTTCGCATTTCAGCTCTGCTCATAGATATTTTGAGATTTTGATATATAATGAGACCCCCCACCGTGAAATTTTCTTTCATATGTGCATATGCTCTATGTATGTGGACATGATTAGTTTCCTTGCTTGTTCTCACTCGACAACAGCTTGACCGATTTTAATAAAGCTTGGTATACTATCTACTAGTATCTCAATGTTTCGGTTGATGTTCTTCAACAACAGGGATCATAATATTCTGCAGTAAGGAATTACGTTATTGTTTTCTTAAATTCAACTTCAGAAAAACATAATTGTCCGTAAGTTTCTCAAAGATTCTGTATTCCGTTTTATGATTTCTGGCCCAATGTGCACCGGTTCTTTCATTTTTCGTTACGAAGAAGTGAATATTAAAAACTTCATGTGCATTAAAATGCATTGATTTATTATGAAAAAGAACTGCGCAAGGGGGACCTAATGTTGTTTTTATTATCCATGAATATTAAAATTTTAAGAGACGTACATAAAAAGTATCTGGAAATACTAAAAAAAATGTACATAGATATAATATTCTTATTTCAGAAAGCCATCAAAAAACCTAACGATTATAAGACACATAATGCTTTCATATTGATTTCAATAAGAATTTAGACTGGTTTTTGGTACTGGTTGTTTTTTGCAATAATTTGCAAAATGAAATAAAGAATATCATTAAAGTTAGGAAAGCCTAAAATTTGGTTTAGTTTAAACTAAAACGTGAACAATTTGCCCTTTGAATTATCTTTCTGAACTTTAAATATAAAAAAAAAATCATCAAAGTTTAAGTCCATTTTTTAATAATTTTGAAGTTTAATAGGAATTATGGACAAATTTGATGTGTTAAACTCTTTAATTTATTGCCAACGTTTCAACAGTCTTTGCTGTCTTCTTCAGGGCTCAAATTTTGCGCAATACACATAAGACTGTTGAAACGTTGGCAATAAATTAAAAAGTTTAACACATCAAATTTGTCCATAATTCCCATTAAACTTTAAAATTAATAAAAAAAACTATAACTTTAGAAACATTGCGTCTATATAAAATTTCGTTTTCTTTAAGAGTTTTCGGGTCTTTCGTATGATTACTGGACGGAAGAACGTGTTTTCAGAGTTTTTTGTTTGTTACTACTAAATCAGTGAAGAACGTTTGGATTAATTTTGATGAAACTTGGTACAATTAAAGTAATTAGACACATCTCTCATCTTCATGCCTGCATATAGGGATGGCAAAATGACCACTAGTGCTGTAAACTAAAAACAATAACTTACTAATGCAACGTCCATTTTTAAAAGTAACCTGTCAGTTACCATTTAACAATATAAGATAATAGCAAAATAGGGTTAGTTTTCGTAAACAATCTAAATAGATTGAAAATGGATACACATACAGCTATCAAAAATTTTAAAGATACACTTATTATGATGAGAAAATCAGCAATTTGAAGATATGTACAAAAAAATGCAGTAATAATGTCAAACGCAATGCTATTATGACTTATGTGACTGTTAAAATTCTCTAATGCTTATTTTTCCATAATGTTAGAGCTCGTACATAATATCTGCATTCACATTCTAGAAAAATAAACTACTATTATTCGACCACGCTCTGTGTAAACCAACTTTCACACGAACAAAATTATTATGATAGTGCTAATAAAACAAAAAATAACAAAAAACAAACGAACAACACATATATATTGTTTTGGAGTGTTTTGTTTTATATCATGTATATTGCATAAATGTGAAACTGTCTATTGATGCAACAGTCCTATGTTTCCGTTTAAAACGGCCGGAAAGCGTCGTTATCGAATGCGTTAAGACTGCGTGCAAATATGCCATTATAATCAATTTAAAGTAGGCAACCTAACGTTGCGTTCAACTCAACACGGAGATAATACCATGCATATGTGTACACAAGAACCGTATTCGCTATGTACATACAGTATACAGGGTGTTTTTTTGTGTAAGTATTTACTTATACATAGGGTTTAGTCTATCCAAAAAAAATAATGTAAAGCAATAAAATTACGTTGTAAGCGCCACATTGGTCCCTTGAATGTCAACATAGCAGGCACTTTGTGTGTCCTAGACATGCATGTGCTGTTGATGTGATAACAATATCTGTTGGTGGGAAAAGATATAGCCTTTTTGCTCAGTTTCACTCACATTAATGCCGGTTTTGACAGGAACATTATCTTGGTTCATGTGTGACTGAAAAAAGTGCTCTATAAGAGAAAGATTATATAAACGCTCTTAGTACCAAGTTTCATTAAAATCGATTCAGCTGTTAACAGATAAAAATAGAAACAGGTTTCACCATCCAGGTATAGAATAGAATAGAACAGACGATTTCTTTGCCGCAACTACGAATTTTGATGAGCCGTCTTGTACAAAAAATAGAAATATTATAATCGTAATTTATAAAAAAATCAATTAAAAAAATATTGTGACAATGCCGGCCCTGTTCATAATTATTTTCTAATATTCTTTACTTATTTTATAATTTATCGATAATTATGTAATGGCCGTGTCACAAAATCTTATTAAAAATGTACAAAAAGAAATTCATTCAGTGTTTAACTACGAAATAGTTAACTTTATAAATTAAATAAATATTTAAAAGCGAGCAAGATAATCTAACATCAGAAAACACAGTTTATTTGCGTAGATTAATCTTGAAATTCGTAAAATAAAATAAAATAGAAAATTATAATATTATTTTTAAAATCACAATAAAATTTACATATTATCTTATTAAAATTCTATAAAATAAAACGCTGAATCAATATCTTTTAAAACATTTGTAAATTACAATTACATAAACTAAAAATTATAATAATTACATGACTATAACTCATCATAATTAAAAGAATAAAATTAAGTTGTAAATTTTAAAAGCAAAGCATTTTCATTTTAAAAATAAATCCACAATTATTTGCAACAACTGAAGTTCCTCGTACGCTTCCACAAAACAAAGAGCTTCAAAAAATCAAAACGTTGCAATATTTCATAAACAGAGCTTAAGCAATTGATTTTTTATAACTTTTTTAAAATTAATTTCAGTGAGAGAACGAGTTTTTAAAGGCAAAGCACTGTACAGTTTTAGTAACCAATCGTACGGTGTCCGTTGCACCACATTTACTTTGGAAACACACTTCAATATTTGGGTGTTTAAATACAAAAGTTGTCAAAAATAAATAGAGAAGGTAGAATTATAATATTGAGTTCTGTAAAAAGAGGATCACTGAGAGCAAATTTGGTACCGAATTGGTAAATCGCTTTTATGCACGCCTGTAAACGGCATATTACGTAATTTGGATGGGTATTTTAATACCCGTACTTTAGTTTGTTTACATATGTATTTCGATTTACCTTATAGTTAAGTGTAAATTATGTGTGTGTACATAATATTTTACCCATATATTCCTTCTATTGTTTACCTTAAAAAAGAAAACTCAATTACGGTAACAGCAATAGTACTGTGAAAAAGAAACGTATACTAAATTAAAATATATTTTAAAAAATCGATCAGATATAAAACCCTGGTGATTCCTTCTATCATTTGACAAAATTTACTAGTATCTTTATATGCATAAAATTAATAGTACTCCATAATTAAACTTTGCATTACATCTAAAAAAAATGTCAGAACATTTGATCATCGCAATAGTTCTCCTATAAATTTGCCTGCATCTTAAAAGTTTGATTTTTCAACATTTTAAACCTAATTCTTTCGGACATAAGGGAAGACACAGTTTCTGGCACATTGTTATAAATAACCTATAAAAAAATTTCATAACAATTTTGAAAAAAATACAACATAATGGTCGCATTTACCCGGCGTTGCCGAGAAATGAAGCCTCGCTGTTAATTTAGCTGAAAATCGTGGACAGCAGTTTTCAGCTCGCAATTCTTGACGTACCGCCTTGGAATACCTGAAGACAACAATACTCAAACCAAATTCCAAGTTTTTAACTCCAGTTGTTAGGGGGTTAGATGCATGTGACAGAGCGACATACAACGGAATTCTACCATATCATTTTCTATCATTTTGATGAGGAATCTTAAAAATTTGTTTGTTTTTTTTTTATTTCTGAAACTACATGTGATCAATCTCATTAACTAGACTGTAGGAGTCGTATAATTGGGAGTTTACCATAGTGTTCTACAAATCAAACCCAGTATAAATTTTCTTAAACAATATAGTCGGTTATGTACTGTTTTGACAGCTCGCATAGTTTCAAGCAATCTACGAACAAGACAGACTAAATAATAATATTATTATTATTATTATGTAGAAAACTGTTACATAAACTATTAAGATTTCTAATTAGAAATAGGTACTGACAGTATCTACGTTACATGCACTGGTCATTTTATTGTAGTTTTACTGACAGAAATATTCAACATAGTGGGTACTCGCTACCTATATTATCAACTTTGTTGATACCATAGGTATAGAGAATGTATCTATTGTAATTTCAGTCTATTGTGTACGATATACGATATAATATACTGGGTGTTCACGCATTTCATGCTTTTGCCTTTTGAGTTGGAAATTGGATAATCGATAGGGAGACACAACTTGATTTAGGGGCGGAATAGCTGTGCCACCTCAACAGTCCCTCAGCACACATAACTTTGTTACGTTTTAAGTAACATTCTGTATTTCTTTCGACGGATTCAGGAAAAAATTTCATGTAAAGCACGTTTAAATCAAAGCACATTCTATGAACTTGACCAAATCACGAAATTTTTAATGTGTCTCCAAATAGAATCTTCTTTAAAATCATACATTTTTTTGTTAAATACAACATAGCATAAATATTCATTAATGTGCACAAGGCTCATCACAAAAAATAACTCTGTTACACTCTGTATTTCTACATTTAATTTTGTCACTTAAAAACTGGAACGAACATATAAATCCAATTGAAATAAATGTTTAGTTTCTAGTAATATGACGCCATTTTGACTGTTCAATGTTAAAATTAACAGTGCTATTTAATTTCTGTCTCACTTTAACTTATGTGCTGTTAAATTTGTTAGACAGTGACAAAAAATTTACAGCACTGTAAATTCTTACATTAACCATACAGAACACAGAATGTGCTTAATTATTAAAGTAACAGGAGTATAGAACAAAATATATGATAATGACGTCACATATGGTTAGTTACATAAAAGATTTAACTATGACTTACTAGGTAACTAAAACTTTATGTCTGCATATTGTAATATACGATAATTGAAGTCTTATAAGATTCTGTTTACAAAACTGATATTAACATTTATTTTATAGCTATTTGCTCGACAAAGAATCATCAGTCTTTTGCGCAAAGTTATATTTCAGTGTAATCTTTCAGATTTAAAACGAAAATAAACAATATTGACTAGAAATAATTTTTATTGATATAGTATATCCTCAATGGTTTCCATAAAATTAGTTTTGTAATATCAGATTTGATTGATGTCAAAATCTTTGATCTTTGAATAAATTTGTATTGGAATAAAATAAACTTATTTATATGATTCGCATCCTTTGGGATACTCGCTCTTAGAGAAGGAGAGAAAAAAGACTATATAAAAGTAGAAGCGAGATACAAGAAATGGAAGCTCAAGGAAGAGTTCTCTTTGTATAATGATGCATTTGATCTTTGAGTTGTCGCGTTGTGTTACCCTGTACAAGTTGCATTTCCTATGCACTAAAAGACGTCAATAGAACGATGGACCTGCCGTATAATTAGCCGATTACGGTATACTCCTTAGCCTTTTAAACGCCATGCTGTAACTGAACTATCTAATGGGTGTATATGCATGGCTAAAGGCGGTTCGCTTGCATAATTTTAAGATTTAACAACCAATGTTACACGATCCATTTACTCTATACTCCTGACTCTTAGTTTGCAATGTTGGCTTCAATTTGAATTTAACTTACACTCCTTGGACATAACATATTTGCATTAAATATGTCATATGAATACATCAAATCAAGGATGCTTTTAGTGTATGCTCCTTGCATGCTAAATTTTAAAGTTAATGTTTAAAACGAAGACCTTTAACATAGGGCAAAGCATTAACCGAACAAACATTACCTCATGCTTCCTGGAACCATCTAATATGACAGATACACTACATGCAATACCTTTTAGTCTTCTTGGACGCGTGTATGATGCGATTTAACCATTGACTTAGAATGTAGACTTTACATTATCTATCAACAATATATTGGAAATGCGCACTATTGGATGATCGAGTTAAGATGAAGGTCAATCGAGAAACTCAGTCTCCAATTCTGGGTTTCTGATACGACGTTCAATCTAAATTTAAGAAGGTCATTTGTTTTCAAATAAATGAAAATTCTCATTTAGTTGTAAACAAATGAAATTTTTAAATCTAGATTCAAAGCTGAAAATCGTATCACGAATCGAACATAAGAACTCTATCGGTTGTATTCAGTTATCTTTGATTTACTCAGGACAGTACTTTGGAGAAAACTTTCTTGAACGCATTTTATTTATTAGGGAGGTTGACTATTTTCCAAGATTTTTGTTTCACACGACAGCAAAAAGAGATAGCAATATTTGAAATAAAAAATGTTCGTATTTTGAAAAAAAGAAATATGTAGCTTATTCAAATGTTAATATATTACTTTGTATTTCATTGATTATTTTATGTTATGGACGTACACTCTACACCGCTATGGAATATCCAGAAGTGTATGTCAATGGGCGTAAAAATGACAGCCATAGACATACAGAACTGGACAACGTCATCCGCATCTTAATAATGTATTAGAAGTAGTAATGGGATTTAGAATCATGCGCAAAACTTTCTACACCGGCATTTATAATAATAATAAATGGCCGCGGATATTTAACCAGTTAATTATCTGTTTTTTTATCTTTTTACACAACTGATAATAGGGATTCATGATTTATGAGACGGTGTATAAATTCGTTACACGTTCCCTCTGTACTCCATACTCCTTGGTCATGTATATGTGTGTGTGTGTGACTGTGTATAGCATGTTTGCATAACGGTGCAGTAACGTCTAGTTAGTGCATGTATGCGGTATGAGCTAGGGGCGGGAGCATTGCATAATTCGACAGTTCCAGAGCTATCGTTTAGTTACAGTTCTGTGCCTCCCATTAACTAAATGTGTGTTAGCTAGTTTATCTTTGTTGCTAATATAAAATATGGGTGACACAAAAATCAATAATAATGGAATTTGGATCTTTTTAAATTTATAGTCGTTGCCTGTTAAAAATTATAGTATTTTTTTAATATGCGAATATATTGTCAATAATAGATACGTTATTTGCATTTTTAACATTGTGAGCTACTTTTTCAAAATTGATAATCCTAGAACCTACAAGATAAACTTTAGTATTGAAAAGAACAAAACGTATTTTTCTTTTAGAATTTAGTTTTGCAAAATATATTAATGTATATAAAAAACTTCTAAAAACAACCCTTTCATAAATGTGTAAAAAGAGTAAAATAACTTTTTTCTGAGCTTATATGAAATTTATATACCTAGGCTATTAAAACTAAAAACGTATTTTTATATTAATTACCAAGGACAAAAAAGAAATAAAGTCTAAAAACGTATGTTGATGCATTTCTTAAAACTTGCAGCAACTTTTGCCGGTCGACATTTTTAATTTTAAAGTCAATATAAATGTCTTATAAGCTCATCAAGGGGGTTGTGAAGAAAAAACTAATTCACCACCTTGGAGCGTCCGCCATATTGAAAGTATAATGGCGTCACACGAATGCAGAATTTCAAAGCTCTACCTTACCAAGAAGTGGTCGAAATATTGTTTCCCAGACAACAACGGAGAAACTCAAAAACTATTGTAAAAAAAATAGTCAAAACCAGTGGTTCCGATTTTGATATCCTCTTAGAAGTTTCAGCCCTAATACCAAAGGTTTTAACGAGTACTTATAAATATAGAACTGAGCAAGCCATAATATTATAGTTTAGAAGCAGTTCAGGAAGTTAGTTTGGCGTATGTATATGTTACGTACACAATTTGACATGTGTGTGCGTAATGCGTACATTGTGCGTCATTTGTCAATATCATCGCGCTTGGCTGTTTTACACACTGCAACTTTCTAACAAGGAGACTGGAGAGAAAGTGATAAAAGCTCATTTCGTTAGCTTGATCTAGAACTACATCAATTTACTTATAAAGCTTTAGATAAACATTTTTTCGATTCCGTGTAGATCACTATTATACTTCTTATTCTGTCATAACTTTTTACTTATCTTTAGAAATTAAATAATGTTTTTAACCGACTTCAAAAAAAGAAGGAGATTTTCAATTCGTCGGAATCTCTTTTTTTTTATTTTTTATGTATGTTCCCCGATTACTCGAAGACGCCTGAACCGATTTGGAAAATTCTTTGTTTGAAAGGGTATACATCTCAGGTGATCCCATTTTCCGTTTTTAAATGACGTCAAAAACATATTTTCTAATGTATGCTACCTCATATCTCCAACATTTGTAAAGCGATTATAATTCTTTTCTTATTTAATAGAGCACATCTTCAGGGTGATCCCACATAAATTTTACTTAAATCGGTTCAGTAGTTTTTAAAAATGTTGCGAAATCAAATCCACCACTAAAATTAATAAAAAAAACTTAAAAAAAAATATATTAACCTCCTTCACAAAATCACTAAAAAGATGAAAATAATGAAATTTTGAGGTAGGAGCTAATTTCATTACAAAAAAAATCACATGAAATTTTGAGGTCGGCGCCTATTTTACACACTTCCAACTCATAAGATAGAGCTATATTTGGGTGAAAGAGGTATATTGAACAGCTGATAGTCACGTTAACACTGAAAATATAGCGTTGGTTTCGACAAAGAGTTTCCAAGAGCACATTGTATATTTTGAAATTATTTCATTCCATTAATACTTAATAAAATAATGATGAAGAATATTCGAAAAAAGCTACCTTTTTGATCCATAAAAATTATACGGATCAATCCTCAGTTCAAATGGGATGAAATGCAAATAGAGTATCTCATATTTAATGTCAAACAAAATATAAAACATTTCATTTCATCAATCTTGTTTATATAATATTAATTATTTCTTACGAACATTTAATATGAATATTGTATACATCGTGGTTCAAAAAGTGTCACAGAATTATCTGTTGCAATGACCTCAAGACTCATAGATATTCCGATAAAGAACGACAAATTCATGTTCAATTTGTTTATTTTAATAATAAATTGAAAATCCAATTATTACTAAGAGCTCAGCTATTCTTGAGTTTTTATATTTCGATAGTTTGATTTCAATATAAAATTCGATTAGAGTAGAGTTATACGCAAAAATAAACCTTAAAGTGTCCTTAATTAAGTACAAAACATGTCAAATATGTATGTACATTCTGTGCCTATAAGAATATCGTTTAATTTTCGTCGAATTTTCTCGAAAACCCCAGTCAAAATTTAGAAACGTGCTAGAAACTGAAAAAAAATTAGATAGATTTATCAGTTTAGTAAAAATTGGAGAAGAGAATGGTGAATAATTTTGTATACTACAGACTGTTATTTAATAATTGAATTCACGTTTCATTGGGAACAATCAATATAATATGCATTGCACATTTTGAAGTGTTTGGAGCGACGTTTTAGTATAATTACGATATGTTTTATTAATAGAATCAATACATTCAGTAGCAATCATGTGCTGTTCAAGGGAATCATACGAAATATCATTTACTTTAATGTAATAAAACCCTCCAAGGCTTTTGTACGCCAAATAACGATACACACACAAACACTCACATTATCACTAACAATAGACCTCGAACATAATATAGACTATGCTCCAGATCTAACAATCTTATCAATAGAAAGGTCAAATAATTGGCAAAACAAAAAGTGCATACCCCGGTAAGTTTTCCACTGTATGATAAAATTAAAAAAATAAAAAAAAATCAAGTGGGATAATATAGAATAGGCAAAAAGAATTCAATGATACCGACTGGGATTGAAGCGGCGATCATCTCTGTATTTTAAGCAAGAGCGTTTACCAATACTCCATGGAGCTCAATGCGTGTTAAAGCCAATTCAGACTAGCCGTTCTCGGTTACGATTCACCGGTCCGGTTGGGAGCTCGACCAATCAGGGCGTAGTCGTTTCCGATTGCGGTCAAACGACTACGCCCTGATTGGTCGAGCTCCCAACCGGACCGGTGAATCGTAACCGAGAACGGCTAGTCTGAATTGGCTTTTAAGCTACTTTTACACCACTTAGTTGTCAGACATACTGTACAATGTTATGTTATTAGCTGAGAAAAATAATCAAATAAAATTGTTTATAAAAATTAAATACTGAATGCATTTCAATGAATTCTATTCTGATAGTAGACAAAGCGAGTAAAAAATAAGCTAAGGCGATTCGCCAAGGTTTGCAACCTGTATGGCTCTAACGTAAGTATAGACTAACCGACTAACTGTTCGCACTTTTCAGTTAAAATTTCAGGACGATGCACCCCCCAATGGAAATGGCCTCTTAAAAACGTTTTATTAAAAACGTTTTATTAAAAAACTTCATTAAAAAATATGAATTTTTTTCAAGTGTTTAGAATAGAGAATATACTTTAGTCGTCATAATTTAATTGTACCAATAGTTTGTTCGTCTAAAGTTGTAAATTTTTATGTTATGCTGGTGTACTTAAAACCCTCGGCAAAATATAGCCAAGTATTATATTTGTGCCTTGAAGCGATCGATCCATACCGTAAAATATGTCTGTAATACAATCGAAGGAAACGTAAAAAGACGATTTGAAAATTTATATCCGACATCTAAACTATCTACTTTTATAAATGTTACTCATAGAACGTGTAAAAAAATACGTAAGTAAATCTTGATATAGTCAATGGAACATCTAACTTGTAATTATGTGGAAAGTAAACTGCTTCCATTTTTTTAAGTTTAGGAATTTTGACATAGACGACTTTTGGATCATTATTTTGGATGACAGTTTTAGTAGCGGCAATATTTTGAGAAAATAAACTTCCCACGCTGCGTTTTAACATCTTCCTAGTTTGAACCGAATTAAGTTAATTCATAAGTACAAGTTTCACTTCTGTCGTGTGTGACCACGACGTGTTTTGTTTTTATTAATATTTAGTTTTGAAATTAGATGCAACGGAATTTTGTTCAGATGATACATAAAACAAAGAGCTGAAAAACAATAATTTGATGACATAGTTTGATTACGCAATCATATTTTAAGATAGCGAGTGATTATGTACATTACCTAATATGCGCAAAAGCCAACCAATAGAGTTTAGCAATAAAACGTAAATGGTTGCATGTCTAGAATATAATGATTTTTTATGATTAATCTGTTTTATAATACAGTATTTTGAATTATTTACGTTCCAGCAAATCGTTTAATTTCTAAAACGAAACAAATATTAAACGGAAAATAAATTATTAAAATTTAAAACTCACATTTTTTTATAATATGTATTTAGATTTTTTTATTTTGACAACCAATTTGTAAACCACAAAGCTTACATATGCTACATGCATAGTCCGCAATGTGTACCGAGTTCTGCAGAAATGATTTATTAGCGGGCATGGTTCGATTTGCGAACTTTTCTCAGCATTAATGACGATGCTTAATTTATGAGAACAAAACTGACGCTGTTACTGTTTTACTCATTTTTGAGGAGTTGTTTATAAGAACACAAAATATTAATTGCAGTTAGAAAAAAAATATCATTACTCGTAGATTAAAACAAAATTATTGCAACAGGTGTATAAGGCATGTACGCAAAAAAATATCATGGAAATTCAACATACAATATTTGTACAAAATTTCTAAAAATATAAGGTAGCAACGACAGTGCAATAAAATCAAGATAGTTATGACATTTAAATACTGCGCATTGCGTCTTACGTCCTTTGTTCTTTTACCATGTGTATTGAAAAATCGCACGAATAGTATGCAAACATATATCTTTCTTCTTTCTTTTTTGATAACAGTTTGTTCGTTCTGATTGGTTACTATCACCGATAAAGCCATAGAACTTTTGATAAAGAGAGATATATTCCATGCTAATGTATTGTCTGAATAACCAGGGAATTACTTCGAAAAAAGAGACGAAGATATATTTTCTGCGCGGTTTGTTGGCTTCGCTCACCGCACATTGAGTAAATAGACAATGCTTGATGTAGTAATATACTTATGCGCAATAAACAGGTAAAGGCCAAAGGTCGTAAGGCATAATGCACAGTACTCAAATTTCACATTACCATTTTGATTCGATTTCATTATTGTTCTTCCGTCAGTGTAACAATTGTACAGATTTTTATTATAAATTTTAGTTTAGAAATAAAATATATTTTCTAAGCTGCAGCAAACATAAAAAATTAATTAATAAAGCAGAAACACAACAATATCCCCGTTTTTTTCTATAATTAAACTTTTTAATGCGTTTTCTATTTCAAATTTATTTACACTACAGTTTAATGGGTGATACGAGGTATGCACGTAGCCAATATGATGATTCATCGTTTAAGGTTTATTGAAACTATATTTGAAAACTTTGTTGTGATGCGCAAAAACTGAAAGTACAAAAAAATTTTGAAAAAACGTTTGTGAATCACTGGTTTAGACATTGCTGGGGATTGAATTAAAGATTCTCACATGTAACTCTGGGCTTCATCGATTGCCGTATACTACCCCGGTTATTTAAATTTTTATAATAGTGGACGCTCCCTTTTCAGAAAGTACAGTAATCCGAGTATAAATAGGATTCACTGTAATATACACTTCAATCCTAATATTGCCTTTGTTCTTTGATAAAAGTGGGGTCCACTCGTCACCAATTTGTGGACATTCATTTGCTAGAGCGCACTTTATCTTTATTAGAAGTTAAAAAAAATTTCATCAACTATAAATCACGGTCACACGACTAAATCACCAAAATAAAACAACCATGACATAACCACCACGACAAAAACAATCTCGGGTCATAACAACCATGGAACAGAAGAACCATAATACAATAAATAATAACACAACACAAAAATACTAAGATAGAAATAAATACTAAATAAAAATAAAATAAATAAATAAATGATCAATAATAAATAAATGAAAATAAAATAGTAAAATACTAGATGACACTACTTATGGTTGTTATGTCTCATGGTTGCTACGTTCTCTGGTTGTTTTTGACGGGGTCGTTTTTGAAGGGTTTGTTATTACCCAAGGTTATTTTTGTCGTGGTTGTTTTGGCTTCCGGTGATTTAGTCCGGACACCATAACTCACACGTACATCTGAGTACCAAAATGGAAACGGTTCTTATCCTAAATATACTTATTACAGAAATTTTGTTGATTATTCGTAAAACTAATTTTTAGTTAGCTCAACAGCTGCCGTACTTATTAATTCTGCAAACTGCCATATTAAACAGTGGTGCTCTTTAAAAAGATATTAGCTTAGGCTAATAAATCAGCGCTTGCAATGTTTACCAACGAAACAACTGTAATCAAAAGTAAAATGAATGTTTGCGTGTACATAATAAAATATTCTATTTCGATGATTTCAATTAACTACATAATATGAAATCTAAAATGAATAAACAGATATTAAGTCTCAGTGTTAAATATCCACATTTTTATCAAGAATGTTTTTTCTGACAAATGACTATTAAACAAAAGCTTAAACAGGTGCATATTTTGTAACCACGCTGTATAAAAATAGTTTTCGTTATAACCAAGTGACCTATCATGTAGACAATTTAACAGTTATCATTTTTAAATCACTATAAAAATCGGGACAGCAGGAAATGTCATATTTGTTATTAGATGGAATTTTGTCATTCTGTTTTGGTGCCACACTTATTTATAATTTTATTGTATACTCACGAACACGATTGAGATGAAACACCGCAGCGACAAGTTAATGTAATTTCAATTGTAATAATTTGTTGTTGACTTATTCTTTACATTTATGTTAAAGGAATAAATAAACTATACTATACTAACTATACAATAGTGAAGCCTTCTACCGTATTAGTCTTGCCGAATGAGGCGCACAATGATTTTTATATGCACCTTCTCAAACTTAGCCAGTTTGTTTGAGATTCTTACTATTTTTTATCAAAATAAAATATAGCCTATATTACTCAGTGCAGCTTTTTATTAATGAAAGAGTCTTTATAATCGGTTCAGTAATTCTTGAGATTACCCCCTACAAACAAACATACAGATTTTACTTTATATATTGGTACAGATAAATGTCGTTTTAGATTATTTTCAGAAATACTACATTGGGACCACTTGTTCCGAATCATGTAATCTATATAGAAAATATGATAACATGATAGATTCGTCCATTATTTTTGCACTGTGATATAGTTCAATCTGAAAGATTCGATATTGCGCCGTTTTAGTGCACTGAGAACTAGCAAGGGCAGCAAACTGTGGCGTTTTGTACAAGCAGACACTGCCTTCAACTGTAATTTAGCTAATTATCTGTTGGATGCCGGTATGAAGACACGTTGAAGCTTACTTTCTGAGATCTGTTCACAGCTAGGACCATTCATTTCTAGATTTGCATGTACAATTCAACTCCGCAAAACGCGATAGGACAATAATCCGACTGAACGCAAATTAAATTTTTTTACAAACAAGCGCCGCTGTTTTATTAAAAGTTCGGCTACGATACCTACAAAATTCCAAATAGCTAATTCCTAGAACCTATTTGACAGAATACAGTCAGTAAGAAACAATTTGCAAATTCATTATTATTGGAGCTACGATTTCATTTTTGTATTATTTTTTTATCTATAAATTACGATGACAAAATCAGAAAAATAATTGATGATTTGTCTTTTATGGTACTTACAAAATTAACTTTTTTGAGATGGAACAATTTACATATTTTCGCATTTTGTGAAAGGGGCAAGCATTTTAGACAAATATTGTCTTGGAGAAAAGGTACGTCATCTAGGGAGGGGAGGCGGTAGTTTATGTTATTATTAACATGGACTTTTATCTTTTATTGTTTTAAATTTATTATACGTGTAATATATTGTAAATTTGCATTTCAAATTTCAATAAAGTGTATTTTAAAGTGTCATCTAATGCTGGCGTTAAAATTTTTGCCTATCTAAATATTAAAGTGACTTGAAGAAGGGGCGAGGTACGATAAACCAGGTTTGCACACCGTTGTGTTGTATCACTAAAAAGTTGAGTGACAGCATTTCGTATACATGCACTCGGAATTGTACTGTAGAATGTAGGTATAGCATAGAGTAGAAATATAGATGGAACAAACCGCCTGCCAAGAGACGTAGCTAAATGCTTGCTCCTTTTCCTCCCGTTTGCCACGTAGCCCGTAGCCCATCGTCAGTCGGCCATCGTAGCACGCGTCACTGTGTTTCACCCAGACCGACACTTTAGCAAACTTTATTATGTGTTATAATAGCAATTTGTTTCTCAGAGATATGAATCGTTCGTAACAAATAGCGAAAAGAACGCTCTATGTACAATACATATCGTATCATATACACACTGTTGTAATACACTGTTCTGTATTACATAACAACTGAATTGTTTGTTATAGCGAAGCGTGCCTTAACCAGGATGCTTAAATACATATACGAAATACATATACAAATGTGGATAGAATTTTTCTCTTACATAAGTAAAGGTTTCCATTTGTACAACTATTCTATTTCACGAGTTTCTGTATGGTTATCTCAAAAACTACCGAACCGATTTTGATGAAACTCGTTTTTTGTTAGTTGTAAGAATGAGGGCCATATTTTTAAATGGTTTTGAAGAGCGACCGGAGAGCACAATATTGTATCAAGATTGACGACTTCTTAGACTAAAAAAAATATAATAATATTCATACCCTACACACTTTTTTTGTTTCTTTTCAATAAATAAAATATAACATTTTTCTAGACGTAATCTATATACTTAAATCAAAAAATTAAAGGACAATTAAAATATTCAGAAAATGCCGAAAATTATAAATCGGTTGTATTTCTGTGAAAAAAAGATTGTATTTAAAAATAACTTGGTACTTTGCCATCGATCTGAAAACCTATTTTTAGAACAAAACCCGCAACCCGCAACTGAAACACAATGTCCTTTTCAACCACTCAAAAAAAAAGTCTGATCTGTTATAGCCAAAATATACTAACATGTGTTAATCAAATAAATTTAGAACAGTACAGTTAGTAGGTATAATATAATTTTTTTCATTCCTTTAAATTCATGTCATAATATATTATAACAATAATAATAACTTAATTATTGTAGTACTTATAAGGACCTAGAAGGACGTGATAGATGAACAAAGAGAGAGAGAGAGAGAGAGAGAAAATAATAAAAAATTTAAACGCATCCTTGTTTATTTAGTCATATATTTCCATATTCTATTGTAATGTCCTTTGTCCAGGAGATATCGATATAGAACTAAAGCGTTCGATTTAAGTTTGTGGCGTTTTTACTTCCTTTTTGTTAAAAAAGCATCCGTCGTGTAAATAATACGTTATGTTTACAGTAATTTCAAAGACTGGTACAGATTTGAATGTTTAAGATTTAACACATATGTTTAAATGAGACTAGAGCAGTTATGGCGAACCTATTACCCGCGGATCACAGACGCCAGTTTTAAATGGCCCAGCTATATTTTAACAATTTCCCAAAACAAAAAATTTAAAATGCACACATAAACTTAAGGTAGTTGTACCACCAGTGTGTTTCCTTACGATTTTTTTTTTAGTTTGGTCAGATTATTATTCAAATAGACTTTATTTCTTTTTTGTCCTTGGTAATTAATATAAAAATGATTTTTCGGGAAAAAGGACTTTATTTATAAGTAAAACACTTAATATTTTATTTTCAGCGACGTTTCGTTCCTTGTTTGGAACTTTATCAAGCTTTAATAACTATTAAATGTTGTGATTATTTAATAACTATTAAATGTTGTGATTAATAATCACAACATTTAATAGTTATTAAAGCTTGATAAAGTTCCAAACAAGGAACGAAACGTCGCTGAAAATAAAATATTAAGTGTTTTACTTATAAATAAAGTCCTTTTTCCCGAAAAATCATTTTTATATTATTCAAATAGTTCTGAATCGAATGGGTCAAAAATGAAATATATACGTTTATGAACAACAGTTTCGGCGATATTCAATTTTAAAAACTGAAAAAATAAGAAAAGTGTCTCAAATGACGTCAGCAATCGATTTAACCAAACAAAGACGTGACCACTTTTAGAGATCTTTATGCCCAATCAGTGATTTTGGAGATGCAAATTTGCCATTGTGAGTCCACATGAAATGTCTCGATGTGTGTAACAGCAATAGAACATTAATATAGTTTTCAAATTTAAAAATAAAAACGGTTCGCCATCACTGGACTAGAGTATTTATGATGATTCATTAGTTACGAGTTCGAGTCTAAATCCGCCTTATTGTAATTATGAATCGATTCATCGGAATGAATCGGTTTTCCCATTTTAGGGTGTCATTTTTCCGTCCTCTTAATTTTAT
Source organism: Venustoraphidia nigricollis (assembly GCA_034508555.1). Lineage (NCBI taxonomy): Eukaryota > Metazoa > Arthropoda > Insecta > Raphidioptera > Raphidiidae > Venustoraphidia > Venustoraphidia nigricollis. The sequence continues at coordinate 5,613,314 of JAVRKA010000022.1, read as the reverse complement.
TAAAAGTTAGATTATTTTTTGTAACACGTCCATTATTAAGTACTAAATTAATTATAAATTCTGGTTATATTTACACCTTTATTAAGTCACAAAGTAAAAAAGAAAGAAGAAAATTAATTTATGGAGTAAGTAAAAACTTTGCTCAATAGTACACTTACGTTGGATGTCCAATTTTTTTAATTATAATTTAAGGATTCTTTAATTCAAAATCTGCTTAAATCTTCCTCGAATTTTTATTTCAATTATAAATTGTTACTATAAAAAAATCAATCGATACTTTAATGACTGAAGTCCTCTGAGAGTTCAACGATTTCATTTACCCCAGCTTCCCTTATCTGTCGTCGCTTGTGCTCTGTTCTATTTAAATAGTTTACTAATCCGTAAATTTAAAACTATAAAGGAAAGATAGTTGTCCGAACGAGACCTTCAAGATGTTATTATTTTTTATTCAAATGCAAACGGCAATTCTTTTTTGTAAAGTCTGATTTTTTTCTCGAAAATATAATTTATAGTTCTTGTACCTGCTTGTAATGCTTTGTTTATAAAAGAATTTAAAATATTTCTATGGCATTATTGTCGAACTGAAAAAATGTTATTGTATAGAACGTAAACGGTATATATTTTTTAAAATGTTCATTCATTAAAATACAGAAAACGTAGTTTTCATGACATAAAATGCATAGGTATATTAAAAACAGAGTTAAAAAATAGTAAAACAAATTTCAAGTGTATTGAGAGCTACGAACTAAAGGTATAAGGTAAAAACGGGAAAAAACAAATAATGAAGAGTCAACGAATTAGTTACTTTTTCAAAAATAATATTGTTAAAGTAAAAAAGCGTGTAAATAAAAGATAGAAACCGTTTCTGATTATCATATGTATATATTTCCATCGCAAACCACCACAGAGGCTCGAAATTATGCCCCGGGCGTGTAAAACCCCCTTAAAAATTATCTGTTATTTTTAACACTTTATTTAAAAAATGCTTGTTTTGGGAAACAAAAAAGTTAGTACAATTGTGTCAATGATAATTTTTATTCTGATTAATTATTATATTTGTACACGCCACTGATTCAAGGTCAACCGAAGAGAGTTAAAACTTGGCAATTAGTAATTTTACTTTTTTTCAAAAAGCGCACCATTTATCCCGATTTTACCTTAGTTAAAAACACGGACGTTATTTTCTGAAATATATGGAGAACAGCATTTGAATAGAAATGGTGATAATACCGTCAAGCTCTATATTTCCGGTTCGCCAACATGAGTTAAGATAATATTTTTACGTTATTGCATTCACGAACTTTTATCTAAGTGAGTTTATGATTTCATTTATTGTGTTAAGTGTTTAGCATAAAATAGCAAAGCAGTAACTCGTCTGGAAGCGTGTTAAGTGTTCTCCAGGATTGTCGGTGACATGTTAGTCAGTTAACAGAGTCAATGCTAATATAATGAAATCATAGACATTAATAACTCGTGAGGGTAATGTTGGTGCATTGTCAGAACCGAATTAGAATTTCGTACCACCTATATAATAGTAGATTGTATATTTAGTATGAAAAAGAAAATACATAGATTATTGTGCATAAAGATGATAAAGGTTTCATTTGAAAAGTAGTATTTATAATAATGATGGTCAGTTTATGTTGCCCGATGCCATCCTGTTGCAGTGAAGCATAGTAATAGAATTTATTATGTTTTAATGTGGCAATTTTTAGGGTACCGTACCTCAAAAGGAAAAAACGAAACCCTTATAGGATCATTCGTCTGTCACAGCTAATTTTTCCGAAATTACTGGACCGATTGAGTTGAAATTTGGTACACATATGTAAGTCGGTGACCCAAAGGTAAATAAAATGTCAATAAATGAATCTTGAACATGGGGGTCATTTTTGGAGGCAAATTAGGAAATCAAAAAAAAAATAAGTTTTTCAAACTATATCATGTGACATATCAAACTAAAGAGCTTGTAGTAAGGATCTCAAATAGGTATAATTTTTTTAAATTTTAAAATAAATAGTTTTAAAGTTATTTAAGAAAATAGATGACAATTGACTATCTCCCCCCCCCCTTATCTCCGAAACCACTGAGCCTAAAATTTTGAAAAAAATAAGCAATGTCAGGTCTCACCCATAGTTTACAGGAAAACTTAAACGAAAATCTTAAGTCGTAAAGTACTCACGGAAAACGGAACAGCACGGAACCCACTTCTCGCGAGTGCGACTTGCACTTGACCGGTTTTAAATTATCCTCGCCCCTTCCATCATGTTTGTTATAACATTGAGCTGGAGTGCCGTCCAGTTTTCTGTACCAGAACGCGTTCTGGTCGATTATCAAGGAAACCACAATATAAATTTTATATCTAAGGATTTCATCAGACAAATATTATAAACTTTGATTGATGAAGCCGTTAAATATATAATAAAATAAAGATTTAAATAATTTAAAACGTTGCTTTATTTATTTATTTTTTTATTATAACAAAACAATGTGAATCAGCTTCAAAAGCCATTGTCACTACATAAAAGTACAATGGTGAATACGTTAAATAGTTTACATTATAGCGGTATTAAAGCAGTAAGTATAATAATTACAGTATTTTGTCTACTCCGGCAAGTTTAAATTATTTATTTTAAAACTTTAAAATATTTTTTTAGTATGGGCCGGGACTGGCGATGCACAAAGCGTGCGTTTACTGTTAATAACAGTCTGACTATGTCACTTACGAGGGGTCCCAGTCAGTTGAACGCATGTGTGTATCTATATTATGTTATTATTATTATTATATATGTCGTCTTAAGACTGTTCATAAGCTCTCAAGATAAGGTTTAACTAAGGTCTAAGGATGAACGAACCTTGACATAAATCGATTAATTGAATCATAAACGTGCGCAGATTAAACAAAGCTCTCAGTTTACACATCGTCAAATTACACATAATTGAACATATCGTTTAATCCATATATACTACAAGCTTCTAGCCGCAGAAACTTAGAACTGACTTCTATGGTTGTCTTTAAAGTAACATATACTTATATGAATATCTAAGCGTTAAAAATTATCCATGACATCTAGTAATGCAGTGTAGGAATTTTCCCTTTCTGCCCTTGCGCTGTAATATACTATTTCTTTATACTCGGTCGAAAGTATACGTACTTTCTGCTTCGATTTTAAGGCAGAAAGCCTAACATTGATGCACTGCTGGAATTACTCGCACGCCATCTGTAACCGCGGGCCGAAACAGTTTTCTCGTGCACACTGATTAGAAAGTACGTACTTTCGACCGTTTATAAAGAAAAATAGTATACACCACACGACCAGAAAATTGAAATTCCTGCCCTTGCGCTGTAATATACCAATAATATACTATTTCCCCAGCCTTTAAAATAGCTAAACTATAAGTAATTATGAAGGTGGTTTGCTAGTGAGATCAAAATTGCATGCGAAAAGGCAAAGCGATAAGAAGATTTGTACAAGTTTCTCTTCGAAATACGTCATAACCATGAACGTCTATTTGCGAAGATTCGCTTCATCTCTTTCTTTCTGATGTTGCTTTGCATTAACTGCATTCAATGATAAAATCTCTTCGTCTATAATAATAATCTTTGAATCGAAGATAAGTAATAGATTGCATATCTAGTGTCTAGAATAATTTGATTTGACAATGACCTTAGATTGTGAACACACATTTTTCTCCATAAGAAGAGCATTGTAGAATTTTAATTCGATCCCTGTTCGAAAAATAATTGATCGATCGAAATGATATTTTTTCTAAACTGTGTATACGTGTATTTAATATAGTTTCTTGCATAATTTTTACTTCGAAACTACATTTTTCTACGCATTTTAATTAAAAATTGACATGAAAAACGATCTTTTTCTGTGTAGATCAAGCATTTGTTTTAGTGTAAATACAATCTAACGTTGTACATGACAGTTTGAATACGACATTATACTGCTCTTGCATGTATGAAACCTGCAATTATATTATTACAATCTAAGGTCGTTGTCAAATCAAATTGTTTGACAATTCTTTCTGCAACCGAGCAATAGTCTACGAGGCCTATCCGAAGTATATACATTGGACTTTGGGCAGGTCCCCTAGACTATCACGCGCAGTACAAATCGAAGCTTGACTCTATTAGACGCTCTCATAGCTTTTTAATAGTGAACTTGTGAGGCTTGGCAACAGTGTTGCCAGACGTCCCGATTTTGGCGGGAAGTCCCGATTTTTAAATCAAAATTAAATGTCCCGCTTTTCGGAGATAAATTGACCGCGCGTAAATAATTATTCTCTTATTGCAAGTTGCAATTTGTAACACTCACTCCTCAGACTATTGTTTGAAACGCCATATTTTTCTAATGAATAAAACTTTTTGGATTTTGATTTCTGTTTTTTTTTTTATTTATTTTTTATTCAGAAGACGAATAAGACTCAACTATTTAACGATAGAGTAAATCTGATTTAAAATACCATATTTTTATTAAAATACATTTTCTATGACTATTTTTGCTATCTATTGTCACGTAAACGTAATTTGAACTCAAATAAAAAGATAAATATTTAAAAACTTCTGATTATATACGTTTTTTTACTGTGTCCCGCTTTCGACGAAAAAATCCCGCTTTTTTCATTCAAAAAGTTTCAAAATCCCGACTTGGCAAAAAAAAAATCTGGCAACGCTGCTTGGCAACCAACTTCACATTAAATATTTTTAGTGGGATTGTAATATCTGCCCAGGTTTCTGTGCTCATGGACCAATGCTGTATTATATAAACGTTTCGAATATACAAAACACCTTTATAATATCGCATATTATGTATTAGATCAGGCGGCTTTAGCTATAGGACCAGTACCTGCCCAGGTTCCCATATTCACGCATACATGCTTCATTCACACTCCATTCTCCCAGTCATGTCAGTAATGACAGCTGCGTCAGGCTCTCGAGTTTACGTAGTCAAGTACACCCACGGTGTGAGTTTGACACTCAATTACATTCATTTCATACATATGACACAATCAATGATTTCTGTTTTAATAATATTTCATCTAATGAATAGAACAAGTGAATTCTTTCACTGAATGTACAGTTATGAAAAAATTAATTGTAAACACCGTACCAAAAACTTACAACACCGATGTAGGAAATAAAATGATGAAACGAATAAATAAACACGGATTCAATTATTAAATAAAGTATATTTAATTCAGCAATACAGTCGATGTGAACTCCATCCTGTCTCAACATAGAATGCTACTGCATGCAATTATAATCTTTATGCCTCAGCCACACACTCGACGAGTGGCATGGGAAGTAGCGAGAAAAGGAGGCAGAGACGTTGTGTGGCCGCGTTACTCGTCATGCCGCACGTCATGTTCATCGTCATGCCCAGTGCTCCCTCGATTGTCGGTTTTTTGTGCGCGAGTCAAAGGACCGGCAATAAGAGCGCGAGTAAGCCGGCCACATACTCCCGCGCCACTCAGTACGCATCAAGCGGTCTAAGTGTAAAGGCATAGTGCGCACGCTGCCACAGTATCGACCTCCATTGCCGAAAGGCGAAAGCCGAGTGCGGAGCGTCGCGAGTACAGCAGTGTTTGGCCGCTTAGGGCAACATCGCGACAGCGCGATGAGCAGAGCGAGGAGCAGTGCGAGGAGCATAGTCTGGCAGTAGGGTTACAATATCAATGTACGCAGCTTACATAACATAAACCATTACAGAATTCATTGAATAACATTCGTTTAAATACTATGGGTCAAACTTTCGTTTATAACGATTACATAAAAAATAGCACCTGTTAATAATTTCACTTTCTTGTGGGTTTTAGAGAATATTATCCAAAATATTTGTATTTATATCTGTTAGTACCAGTATCTCTCGAGAACGGATAAATCGATTTTAAATTAAAATTAGCACATTAATAATTCATACTTAAATGTCCTGTTCACTCATTAAAGAATAGCTATGATGCCACAAGCAAACAAACATACAAAACCTACATGTCAAGTACACTACAGATTTCCAGGAGTTAAAAAAGAAATTGCAGTGATGTAATGTCTCAACTGATTAAATAAATATCTTATACATTTTTCAAGAGGTATTATTACGATAACGGGCCATGGCTGCAATCGTTTACAAAGCGTTGTGATTTTCTATTATCGAAACGCGTTTTGGGCGATGACCAAGAGGATCGCACCATAATTTCGCTTTGTGTATTTTTTTTAACATCACCAGAGCGTGTTGTGAGCGTTATTGTAATAACCACGACACGAAATATGCCTTATGGAATGGATTTCCGTTCAGTGAGCGTTTTCGGGATTTTAGTTTAACATTCTACTACTTTTTGAGACCGCACTTCAGGCCAGCTTGAAATTATTTTTAGTCCGTGAGTGTACAAATGATGAAGGTCGTTCTTAGTATGACATACAAGCTTTCGATCACCACACACACACGCACGCCCCAACACATTCAAATACACGTTTCGTAAGCATATCAAACTAACAGTATAGTACAAGGCACAGTGTTCGGCCTGTCTCTGAACTGAACATTGGCGCCTTCGCCTCATTCCCATGGTCTTGTCGTCACCGATGCCGGCATAGTCGGTACCAGGCCTCTCGACTCTAACACAAGCCTCTCACTCGCTCGCTGATCCAGATTCAAATGACAGTTTCTTCGTCCCGTTTGATGTAACTTTCTCGTGCAACTTATCAGGGCTGGACTTGCTTAAACAACGGAACTAGGCTAATTGTTCCTCTGAGAAACGATTAAAACAAATTTATGTTTTGCTTTCAGTTATGAAAACCCTTTGATTATTAGAAATATGAACAAAGATATAGATGGAAAAAAAAGATTATGTGTAGAAATTGAAAATCGATAAGCTAGATGTCAAAACATAAAAATAAGATTTTTATTACAAGCTTTTATTACCTGTTAGTACAATATTTTTGCTTTCAAGTCCATTTCACAATAGCACAGTTGAACTTGAAAGTTGCAAAAAATTTAAACTGTAGAACAAATGATAATTCAGACGCCGCGATAGTGCAGGATTCAGATTTTTTTCTAATATTGCATTATATTCTCAATAGAAATTGCTTATTATATCATAGTTTAATTATCATTTAAGCATATTGAGAGCTTGAAAAAGTCTTAATTAAATAAAAGACGAAACGTTGCAATCAATGAGTGTTTAAATTGATTTATTTTTATTCCAATTACTCGTGATACTGTTTTCTATTATAACATATATCTGGAATTGAACTTTAAAGATGTATATTCTCAATAATGGGTGTTGCATAGTACAGTTATAAATTTGTATATTTAAATAAAGAGTTTTCAAATACAATGACACTAGGATAGATAGCAAGGAAAAAGTCTGCATTACATTGTAACAAACGCATTATAAAAAAAAATGCAGTTCTCAGATATTAGGACACATTTTTTTCTCTCATGCTTTACAAAATTATTCTACAATGTTTCGTCGAACGTAGCCGACTTTATCAAGTACTAAAAACAAAATAAAAATATGAAAACAAAGTAATAGAAAATAACAAAGAGATATGTTTCTGTCTGTAGGTTAACATTTATTATATATTAAATATGTGAAAAATATGTTTTTTCCATATTTAAGAATCTGATAATGTTCGTCGAAACGTTGTACAATAACTGAACATTAAATAAACAATAAATAATAAATAATATTGACTCTACCAACAGTAATAGAATATTAAACAAAATGAAATTACTTGCAATTACTGTTCAAATTAATTTTTTATTTATAAGACGTTTCGACCAACCAACCAAAATGGTTGGTCGAAACGTCTTATAAATAAAAAATTAATTTGAACAGTAACTGCAAGTAATTTCATTTTGTTTAATTAAATAAATAAATTTACCCTAAAACCTGAGAACTGAAATTTCGTTTTATTAATTCACTATAGATGAGAATTCTGGATGCGTTACACAAAAGTATACATAAAAATATAGGATATTATTCAACTTTACCCTCCTCTACCATTAGCTCGTTTTAATAGAGAGTAAACGGTTATTGTGATAAGTAAAGAGATGATAGCCACGCTGTACAACATAAAATAACCCAAATAAAATAAAAATTAAAAATAAAACCCGTTATCTCCTTTCTTAATAACCCCACGTTGTACGTAAGTATACACGTATCATATTTATATAATATGGCGGTACTTGCTATAGAGGTTCGAGTATTCGCATGCAATATACATATGTCATATTATGTTTGGGTATATGAGTAGGGTAAACAAGGGTATGTGGAAAACGTTTTACAGTAGCATACTTATAACTAGGGAGTATGTAATTAAGGGACGCTGTGTTATGATTCCTTCTTTCAGTTCATTAGCAGTTGGTACATATGAATCGTAGAGAAGACTTGGAAATGTAGCTTTACCAAATAAGTTATGGTCTTATTAATAGTATATTACACTGCAAGGGCAGGAATTTCAATTTTCTGGTCGTGTGGTGTAAACTATTTTTCTTTATACCCAGTTGAAAGTATGCACTTTCGTATCAGTTTGCACGAGAAAACTGTTTCGGGTCGCTGTTACAGATGTCGTGCGAGTCATTGCAGCAGTGCATAAAGGTTAAGCTTTCTGCCTTAAAATCTAAGCCGAAAGTACGTACTTTCGACGTGGTATAAAGAAAAGATTATTTATTTATTGTAGACTATAAACATTCCACAACTATGGTCATTTGCGACTTATTACTGAAATTAATTAATTAAATCAAATGACAACAAAACATTTATCATCAGACATGGGATTTGATCCAACTGCTAGTACGGTAACCATTGTTTTTGCTGATTATAGATTCATCTTGTTAACCACGTAGCATTAACTTTTGTAGGCAAAAATTCTCGAGTAGATTTTTTCAATAAAACTGAATTAAAAATGAAAACAACGAGTCGTCAGAATATCAAGGCCTTCACAAAAATCCGGATGACAGAGAGGCGACTTCTACTTGAATGCAGGGAATTGTAAAAAAGCGAAATTCTTTTAAAAACTTTTTAAGGGCATTCTGATTTCTATTTGTAAGTCAGAATAACATTTTTCACTTTATTTTATTCTGGGTCGTCAAAATAAAATCAAATAAAATTTTCTCTAAAAATGGAAACCTTTCTCAAACGAAAAATATTTCCTTTCTGGAGAGAAAATATTGTACCTCTAAAAAAATGAGCGTACGGAAAATTATATGTGAATCTGGCCAATAAACGATTTTTCAAACGGTTGCCATCCCTAAAAATGATAACAACCAAAAATTGGATACGATTCATTAAAAATGATTCATTTCTCAGTTCATTAGGAGTTGGAACTTATATTTAAAGTTGATTATACAAGGCGACAATAAAGAAACGGAATAGCTGTACAAAATACAAAGGAAAAGGAGATGATTTTAAACCCTCTTTATCAACCGACTCTGCGTTGCTTATCTACTCTACGTAACTATATGCGTATGATGGTAAATAAATATAATGGCACTTTATACGATATACGTTCCTTGCAAATATGTATAATAAAGGGATTGTATGTATGTATGTACAAATTATTATTATTTTTTTAAACTGTTTTTAACACAATCCATATTTAAATTAAACATTTTAAAAATCAAAGCACAATAAGTTATTTCGATATCGAAAATTATTTAGTACTGTAAGCGAATGTTTGACCTGTAGTATTTAAACCAATGTTATTCAGTAGTGTTCTATGAATTGTGTAAGGGTTTATGTTATGTGAACTGTGTATTTTGATACTATAAAGATTGTAATCGGATACAATAGCATTCTGTGTTGAGACAGGATGGAGTTCACATCGACTGTATTGCTGAATTAAATATACTTTATTTAATAATTGAATACTTGTTGATTTATTGATTTCATCATTTTATATCCTACAGTAAAGGGATTCTGTAACCATTTTTAGAGTTCTGTAACTAAATTATGAAAAACCGAACTGACTTATTGACATTTGACATAATTAAAATTGCATCGCACATCTAATCCAAGAATCAATTTTACAAACTAAACTAAAAACTGAGGAAAATTTTTTTTTATCCCGTCAAGTGATATAGAAACAGTTAGGTATATTTTTATTAACTCGTGATATTTTTCGCAAAATATTTCATTTTCACTCCTTGAGTGTGGCTGAAAATTTTGGTAGTTGCTTTGTTGTTCTGCGTCGCGTAGAACAAGAGTTATGAGGGTACAAGACAGCAAGTAAATAAATTCCATGCGTGAAATGTATATAGTACAGCTTTTTTGAAGTCGTATAAAAAATAAAAATTACATGAAATTGGTGACCCTTAAACTTCCGTCTCTCCTTCTAATGTACATTTTTAAGCATAGCAAATAATATATTCACTCGGTTTAGAATCAGTAGAAAACTACGTCCCTGTCAAAATTTCTACGATAAATATGGAATTTACAAACATGAGAACGTCAATTAAGGGGGTATTCTCATGTGACCACTTTGAAAAATCGATTTTTTTTTCATATTTCAATAGTAAAACCTATCGAAAATATGCTGTGAAAAATAGAGACCGAAATTCCTAGTTTTAAATACATTACAACTCATAGTCGCCGACGAGCCGTATAAGCGACTTGTTGGCTCTTGAAACTTTAAACGCATTTATCTGGAAACATTATTTTCTAAAACTGTCATGGTCCTAAAAAAAAGTATTTAACCGATTGCTTTGAAATTTATATATGTTCTTCTACTCATTAATGGTTATCGTCCGTACCAAAATTGCTTATTTTCGAAAATATTTTCTTATTTTTTTAAAACGATTTTTAACAAAAAAAATAACAAAAAACACAAACTTTCTTTCTACAGTCCGCCATTTTTTTTTTAATGAAATTGATTAATTTTGGTAGGGACGATAGCGACATCCCTACTGAATAATGATCCATTCGATTTTTTTATTTCAGACAACATGAACAGCCGCTATTACCATGACCAGTGATCTGCTTTTTTTTTAGTGTCTAATTTAATTAAAAAAATATATATATATAAAAAATGTAAAATAAGAGAAAAACATTTTTTTTATACAGTTAAAGATACAAACAAAAACATATAAAAAAATTAAAATGATTGAATGTTATTGTCGTCTAAAAAAAATTCCCTAAAAAGAGGTAAAATTTATGCGTTCACATGAGAATACCCCCTTAATATATTTTCATTATATATAGTCGAAAGTACGTACTTTCGGCTTCGATTTTAAGTCTAACATTTCTGATCTGCACGCCATCTGTAACAGCGAGCCAAAACAGTTTTCTCATGCACACTGATGCGAAAGTATTAACTTTCGACCGGGTATAAAGAAAAATAGTATACACCACACGGTCAGAAAATTGAAATTCTTGCACTGCACGACATATGATGCTCTCGGCTTCACCTCGGACATTGTGTGTCACGCAGTTCAGGATTTTCAACTTTCTGCTTTTGCGATATACTATTTATTTAATTAAGTTTTAAATGTTGAAAATTACAGAAGATTTGATATTATTTATATTAAGGCACTTTTAAAATTTAAAAATTATATATTATAAAATGCTGCAAAAGATTTGGCTATCAATTATTGTACAAATGCCACCAATATCGATTGCCAATAGTAGTATATAGGATATCCTAAAGTAACTGTCACAAAATTCCTGTAAAAATATGTATTTGTTTTAATTTGTACATAAATTATAAACGATTATTTCTAAGAATATTAGTATGATATACAGAATGTTAAACGTGTTGTTTGAACATAAAGAGTTAACTTTATGTTCCCGTCTAGTTGACAAAACGTTACAATTTTCTGTGACTGTCGGTATCCTATTTCTGTGGTAAGTAGCGGCATTTTCGTAGCTAATTTCAACCGTTACAAAACTTGCAAAATTAATTGTGTTTATTGATTTAAATTCAGATTTTTATGTCTTAAACTTTTATTTAAAAATTTTTGTCTAAAATAATTACGGAAGTATGAAATTACGAAAGTATAATTTTACATGTTAATCTCCTATGATCGGTAGCCTTGCTATTATTAGTATAGATAGAGAAAACAGGTTAGCCAACTAAATAGCGAATTAAAAAAGAGACTAACGTTTTTAAAATCAACTGTATTATTTTACTTCATATAATAAATACCAGGCCGAACTGTATCTTGTCACTTTCTATAATATTTATTGCTTTTTACTGAGGAAAAAATAAACTTTATCTTGTGTATTTTTTCCTTTAAAAAGCGTTTTATTATTTTTCTTTTAATAATCTCCTTGGATTGTAATATTATATGTATGCTTTCATAAGCAAAGTTTTTATATTTTTTTGTAATGTTTCATTATGAAACACATTTATTGTCGTAATTTATTTTGAGAAATTTTACACTAACAACTTTATTATCAAATAAAATAAAGGGTGCAGCGGATTCAAAATTTTAAAAATTATAATTTCATAAAACAACTAGGTGGGTGTAAGTCTCGCGCGTCTGCTTTAAGAAACTTTATGGGTAAACATTCGTATTATATTATTACGTAAACACCCATTAAATACTAATATATATTGGTTCTGATCTTGACTATATACATTAAATACGTATATAGTTAATTTTATCTAATTATTATTACAGATAGCTATCATCTCGTTATCAGTCCCCTGCCCACTGGGTATTATTTCTACTGTATGAACAGAAATGGGTCTGTCGATTGAGATCCCCCCTCAAAGCACTATACTAGCAAGCTAGCAGCCCGTTTCATTTTCTCCACTCCAGACTATGTCGACATATTTTTTTCTCGTTACATTTTTAAACGATTAAAAAGTTTCACTTCTATAATCAGATGTTTTTATTAGAAGTTTGTCATGTAAAGCATTTTTACAATAAGTAATATTTTTATATATGACAATTTTAGAGGGATTTAAAAATTGGCAATATCTGATACACATCTTAATTTTCGTCTTGATAGAAACCTTGTTTTAAACTGAGAATAGTTGGAACAAGTTTCATCAAAATCAGTCCATTAAAAAGGCACTTTACAAAATAGATAAAAGATAATGATAATAATTTATTTGAATCTACTTCAGAAAAACGGGATATATACTGTTTTACTTTAGTCTTCAATATCACAATATTTAGTGTTGAAACGTGGAACATTAAAGAATTCAACAAATAAATAGGGATTACTATTATTTTGCCTTCTATCTCGATCTTCTAAAAGTAAATAGCGATGAAATTCGTTATAATTTGCATATTAATCTATATTGAGTACATCTTCAGTTATTTGACATTAATTATTATGAAATTCTTGCGGCATTGTGAACGTGCTTCAGTGGTAGTTATAGTGCAAAAGGCAGGACCGTGAACGTCATTCCAGGGAAAGCCGCGGGATACCGCAGTGGCAACCGCGGTAACTGTGAAGGTAGCCGAGCTATGACAAGGTGCATAGCTTTCGAATGTGTGTAACCACTAAACTGAGTCTACATAAACTTCCAAGCATGAGTATTTTATGTCTTAATCAAGCCTATTAAAGCTTTCCTTATTCACCTTAAAATCATAAACCGATTCCAGAAGATATTTTGTACATTGACTAACGCTACCCGCGGTTCCGCATGCAATCGAGATGAAACAGTGTTTATGGCAGTAGTAAAGCCTTCGGCTCCACCGTATCACAACGTCAACAACAACCCACATCCGTGCTTCCATCATAAAATCACTGTACTTCCACGATTTACTTAAATTTAGTCAGTTTATTTAAATTTTTATTTTTTATCAAAATAATACGTAACCTTTATTAATCAGCTATAGTATAGTTTTTTATTACTGAAAGAATTTTTAGAATCGGTTCAGTAGTTCTAGAAATTACCCCCTAGAAATAAACATACAAACACAAATTTTACCTGTTTATAATATTATTATAAATAAACATTAAGACGCCCAATTATGAAAATTTCTTTATTTTTTTAGCCAACATTTTTTTACTATTGATGAAAAAATTTACTTTTATATCACTTTTAACAAAAAAAAATGATTTCATACTGATATAAATGAACACTGAAATCTCTTTTTATATTTTAATTGCTAGATAACAAAATTGTAATAATAAATAAATAAAATTACGGTTCGTTATAACTAAAAAGTGCCGCGGCATGTTGTTTAGGGGATTTGTAACGAATTATATGCTTTGTTTTTTACAATAAACAAATGAATTGTCACATTTTTCCTGGTATTTTTTATGCTTCTAATTTTTACCATTTTTAATATGTTAATATATTTTTAATGTAATTGATTATAGAGAGCCGGATTTATTATTATTATTATTAAACCACATATATCATTATTATTGTTATTATTAATATACATATCGATTTTAAGACAGCTGATTTACAATGCTAGCAGATTAAACAAAAAGTGATGGCATCCTGTATGAGACTTTTCAACTAGATTTGGACAGTCCATTTGACCCGCATAAGTAACACAAGTACAAGATGTGAAATGGATATTTGCTGCGTAAATATACGCTACTAAAACTAGGGTTGGGAAACACTGAAAACTCGTCAACCGATATCTAAATTGTAATCATAATACTGCAATTGCAATGTTTACAAATTACTAAATAAATTAAGTGAATGAATTAAATTAGTTTTTATTGGAAAGAGAACTTTGAAACTAATAATCAAGATATGCTAGAAAATTGTTAACAATTAATTAAACCCCTGGTTGAAACGCATTGACCAGTGAATAAAGTTTCAGTTTAGCCTTCGCTTTTCTTACTAAACTTTATTAAAAATCACTATGAAGATCTCGGGAATACAGATATTATATTGTCAAAATCAAGAGTCAGCTAAAATCGTTTCAATGTTGTCTACTATATTCAAAAGGAAAACTTAGAATTAAATAATTACTGCAGTTGTCAATATTTTTTCAATTTTAAAACTTCGAGTGATTAAAACAGAAATGCTGTTTTTAATTATTTTCGCTAACCTAGACGTCATTTCAATTATAGTGACATTTAAATCATGTGAATTACGGCTTAATTGTATCAAATGACTAAATTTGTGGCAGAAAAAGGCATGGTCTCATGAAAAACGTAGTATACTGTAGATTAAATGTAGATCCCGAGAACCCAATGGTAGCTCAAAAGAAAATGTATAAGTACACACTTTCATTCGAAAACATACTCCAGTGGTAGTGTATAGAGTGTCACACAAAGTTTTTAAGTTTTACTTGTTGCAGCAAATTGATGTGAATTTTTGACAGTGTGTATTTATTTATCAAATGAAAAAAATGTATGTTCTTATATGCTTTATAAGAATCTCATAAAAAGTAAAATTATCAGTGCAATCTAAGTGGCTAAATATGATATTATTATATACTAGTAGATATTTTTCATACGCTTATAGCTACGTACTTGCTGTATTAATTGAGAATAATAGCTTTTGTCTGCTATAATTGTTAAGAAACATTCATTGTTGCAGCACTATATTAGAAAAATGTATTATTCCAAGACGTCACCGTCGGGATTTAAACCCGAATCTTTCCACTTTCGCGGCGGAATGAGTTCATCAATTACTCTACGGTGCACACAATTCAATTTTTAATCCTTCATAATATAGCGATTTACAACACTCAAATTCACTACATGCGAGAGCCAATTATTTTTTAGCAATAGCTAAACATTACCTCCCATTATTATATACTATAAAAAATTGGTAAAAAAGTGAAAAACTGTCCATAAAACATTTATGACTACAACAATTTGTTTCTTCATTTTGGTCCAACAGAACTTTGGAAATAACTTCCTGTTACACCCAGTAGTATATAAATACACTCAAAGCCGAGGGGCAAACAGTATTATTTACTGATTATCCTTAAACGCTGTTACACGGTTGGAGCCAAAATCGTCCCAAATGTTCAAACGAAACTTTGAGCAAATATTTGTAGTAATTCAAAAGATACTTTTTTTGTACTGAATTTTACAAACTAAAAATAAAATCGTTTTAAATCTCAGATCATCAAAGTTACAAGACTGGATATAAAAGAAGCATCAATAATTACTTTTTTAGAATGTAAAGCTTTCAAATTTATGTAAAATTGCTGTAACTAGGTATTTTTTTACAAGCGAAATTATTTATGAGCAGTTTCTATAAACGTAAATATTATTTTTTCATTTTCTTGGAATCCCTACGCCCGAAGAAAAAATGGAACCCTTATAGGATCATTCTCGTGTCTGTATGTTTGTCTGTCTGTCTCAGATTATTTTCTTCGAATCTACTGGACGAAAATATACATAATATGCAAGGGCGTCGCCAGCCTTTGAGCCAGAGGGGGGCAGAAGGATGAGAAAAAAAATTCAGATTTTTGGGGTTTAAGATATTAAATATTAACACATTTATTGAATCTTTAAATTTGATTTTAGTTTCAGAGTGATTCTGCTGAACGCTACATTTTATTATTTACTTATTCTGTGACATCAGGCAGGAAAACTTATAACTTAAAAAAATCCCGAACCTCTAGGGAGGGGCAGCTGCCTCTACCTGCCCCCCCTTGGCGACGCCCCTGATAATATGTATATATAATTAAATGACCCATTAATGGACGTATAGCGTAAATAAACAAATTCCGTCATTGGCAGTTAGTTATAAGGACCAAGTTCATCGCGTATCAAATAATAGGGCTGATTATGGGAATTACAATTATTTTTTTTATAATTTAAAAATGCGTTGTTTAAAGAGATATTAAAGAAAATAGACGAAAATAGAGCATTCTCCCGTTATCTCCGAAATAACTGAGCCTAAAATTTTGAAAAAATAGGGAATATAGGGTTTCACTCATAGTTTACAGGGAAACCTAAACGGAAATTCAAAGTCTTAAAGTTGTCATGGAAAACTGAATGGAATGAAACCCTTAGCGCGCGAGTTCGGCTGGCACTTGACCGGTTCTTTTAAGATTTATACTTTCAGAACGTGTTAAACAATCTCATAGTTAATTTCATAATGGAAGTACCTATTTTGGTTAGCTACAGCTCTGTTTGCAACACGTGAATATTACGAGCGCAATTTCAAAATAATTAAACAGTTTACCTAAAAATATAATAAATTTTATTTTAATTATTTAATATTGTTTGTAAGATCTCAATTTACCAAATTATAGGTCCATTGGGAAACTTTTTTATTGTTACTTACTTTTATTTAGGAAGTTGTAAGAGATTTTTAAAAATATGAGTCAATATCCATTTATTATTTTAAATTGTTATAAATTAAGAGAGATTGCAGATTATAGAGGCTCAACACCTGAGGTCATCAACGTCTGTTAATTTATAAATTAAGTTTATCTCATGCAGGGGCGAAGAAGGGGGAAGTTGTCTTATTTAAAGAACCATTCGAAAATCGAAATATTAAAATGGTTTACGTGCTTTCACAGCGAACGATATGACATTATTATTACAAGAAATAAAAATGAAATTCGAATAGGTCTCTATGTATTTACTAAGTTGGTTATCATTTTTGATTAATTTCTTTTTAATTAAATTTTTAACTTTTTACTTCAAACCATTTTAGCAGCTTATGTAGAACTTTTCACTTGATCAAATTGCTTTTCGTTTTTGAATTCCGTTTCCTCTTTTTGAGATACGGAAGCCTAAAAAGCAAAATAAAAATATGCAAAAGTAAAATACGAAGGTTTCAAAAAATAGATACCTATATATTTTTCTATCTCACAAATATTTTTTGTATCAATATAGGTATAAATAATTCTGTTACTGACAAATTTTACTGTTTTCCAATTGTGTTCTAAATACCTACACAGCCGTTTTTGTAACTGCTGTTAGCATTTTCGTGTAAACAGACGATCACAAAGCAGTCACACTTCTTAACATTCTTGCGAACCATTGCCGGCGTAATATGTTTAGTAATAAAATAATGAGATAATTTTCATCTTTTTTATTTTCAATATACTCTCAATTATTCTCAAACTAGGAATTTAAGAATTCTTTTCGTTTTGAGAGAAACGTCCGGCGACATACTATGAGCCGAGATCGCTTGTGCTTAACAATAAACGTATCAATGAGTCACGTATACTCGACTTTACTCAATCTCGTTTGCGACCCACTCACAAAAATTGAACAACTTCATCAAATAAAAAAAATGTCGGAATAGTTTTCATCGGTATTTTGAAAACTATTCTTATTGCCATTTTGCGGTGCTAACATTATTAGTATTTTAGTTTCATGAAAACTGCCTAATGAAGATGGGCACTGCCAAACTTTACCGCTAGGGGCGCCAACTAAATAACGACTTCAGTCATAGCAGTGAAAGTAAAAAAAAATATTTTAAATAATAGATCATTGACAATGCCGATGCGCTGTGTTTATCAATGTTCAAATTATAGAGATTTTGTATTTCCAAAGGATCTGGAACTGAAAAATAGTGGTGGTATTCAATCAGAAGGGAAAAATCTTTTACTGTAAATGCTAGGACAATAGTTTGTCAAGCCCACTTTACTAAAGAAGATTTTGCCAAAGAAGGAGACAGTACACATAGAAAAACTAATTATATCTATTTAAAAGATGGTTGTAATATGAAAACATCACAGATTTACATTCAATTATTCCTTATTTAAATCACGCTACTCAGAACGAACACGTAGATTTGGTTTTTATTATGCGCTTTAGTGGAAACCAATCTGGACTTAGGTTGTCATTTACCTGCTGCCATCTACGTTACGCTTGTCGTGTGTCCATGTCCATTAACTCTAAACTCCCTCGTGATATTCAATGACAAAATTGAAACAAAATTGATCGGCGTTATTTCTTCCAAAAATAAGAAAAGGAAATTTCGATTACCTGTATATCTAAAATATAAACTATAGGCATACGTAAAAATGTACCGGAAAACGAAGCAACAAGGGGGAAAAGATAAATGACATTAAATGCGCAAATCCACAGTTAGTAGCTCTACAACATAGGGAGTATTTTTCTTATCGAAAAAATGGACCTCAGAGAAAAATACAACATGCAATAAAAACAATATTCATGTAGACAAGATGTGTGTTGAAAATAATAAAACAATCAAATCGCACATAAATTTAGATTTTTTATTGAGTTTTCAAAACAATATGTGCTTTTTTGCGACCACATTAATACTTTGCATCGTCGGTACATCGTTTTGTTTTTGGTTCCTCAGAACTTCGTGCATAAAATACCAGTTTTTGTAGTATTCTCGACTGAGTTTTCCATAAGCTTCGTAATTTTTAATATAATTTCAATAATGCGCTAATATTTATGGGCACATGGGGAAAAATACCACCTCCCAACCTACTTATTTACGTACTGACTAAATAACAGCTACGTAATGAAAAGAAAGTTAATATTTGAAATCTCTGCTCAATACTTTCATGATATTTTACAGATAATAATATTATACTGCGTTGGTCTAAAGAAAAATTACAAAACACTATTTTACAAGTGACGTTTACATCAAGAAACAGATGTGCAACGCATGTTGTATATAGTAGACATACTCAAATACAGGCAGAATTAACATTTTACAAATTCATTCACTGAATAACACAAACCAATAACAAATGTACCTCGAAATGCAATCTAGTTCTATTTTAATTAACAAAATCGGATAATATGACACGGCCAGCGATTCATGTACAAAGAAATTTAACAATTACAACAATAAAAAAACCATGGATGCAAATAAAAAAACTGAACATTTTTTAATTTAGAATATTTGTTCGTTGATATAATGAAAACTGATGGAACGAATCAAAAAAGTCACGTTCTGTAACCATCTATACAGCCATTTCAGTTTTCTGTCATATTGTGTGCGTTTCAAATATACAGGCCGTTCGACATATTGTTTATTTTTGATCTGTCATTTAATGCACAAGCGCTTTTAAAGGCTTAAAAAATCTAAGATCTTCAAGTTTGTAGGGGTATATTACAATCTTTGTACGTATAGTTACAATTTGTCAAGTATTTCTATAACTATCTATTAACTGTAACATATCACAAGACTAGAGATCAAAGAGTGAGGAACCTTGAAAATGCACGACTGCATCAACATACCTCGCGTACATTATTATGGAACTCTCCCTGCTTTGCTCCCCTTTTCCCCTCTTAAAAAAAACAACGCACCCCCCCCCCGCGAGAATCAAAAAAATAATAAGGCAAAAACAGAAAGTAAGTGATTTTCAAAGAGTTTAATGGAATTCAGAAAAAAAATGAGTAGCTTTACAAAAATAATGACGAAGCAGTAAATGGAGGATAGTAAGGGTGTGGGTGGCAACATCGAGAAACAAATATTAAAGACATTATTAGTATATATTACTCTAAAATCAACTGGTACGTTTCAACTAAAACATACTGTATATTTAAAATGGGCACGAGAAGATAAAAATTATAACAACGGAATTGAAATTGCAATTACGCTCCAAAACCGCAACATTGCTCATACCGTCATATTGATATGGCATTACTACAGGCCGAACTCCGAACTTCGGATTGGTAAAACACTTCATTGCATGTGCAGAATACAAACTATACATATACGTACTGAGGAATTTTCAAAGTTACTTAAAAAACCCGATATATATATAGAGAAATATACCGACTTTCCTGTTTTAAATATTTTTTAAAATAAAAATTTTAATGGAATTTACTAGAAAGTTTTTAATGATATTGTAGGTAGGATTATCTAATATTAAAGAACAAAGAACAAATAAGTGTATTTTTAACCCCCGATGCAAAACGGGATGTTATACGTTTGGCGCAGAGCATGGCTTCGTAGTTTATTAATGGCTTGGCCAATTTTAAGGTGGTTCCTTTTGTTTAAAAGGGTATGATTTCGGGAGAGTTTTAACTATAGACCATATCTAATTCGACGTAAATCTACTGTAAGTTTTATGCAAACGGCATATAATTAATTGTTAATTAATGTATAAAGAAGAAAATAATATACCGACATTAATTATTAAATTTCTTGCTTTATTATCAAAAATCTGAAATAACATTTTTCAAACCCCGATATGAAATAAATTAATGTATTTTTACCTTTAATTGTAATCCTTCAAAACGAGCACAAAATTAAAAGAAGATTAATACACAATGAAATGCACTTACACAAAACTTTGGAAACAGTGGAATTAACTAGTTCACAAATGTTGTATAGTTTTATTAAAAGTGCGTGCTTTAGGAACACGATTCCCGGGAAAACGGTTAGCATATAGTTCGCGTGCTTCAACACAATTTCCACCATCTTCAGCGTGTCTATTTTTTCAGTATTCGCAATATGTGCTACACTGTTTCATGACTATCACGGTACAGCAATCGGTAATAACTGATTATAAAATTATACATTTTATCTAAATTTTATAGCAGTTACATAATCAGTGATCAAGGTGTGTTATTAGTTAGTCCTTCAACGATTGAATCATTTGAAATTTTAGTCTCCAGTGGCGGGGACAATTTTTTCTAATAAAACGTTTTCATTATTTTTCTCGAAAATAAACCTGCTGATTTCTTTAATATTTTAGAATAGTAATTATTTATATGTATGAAACCAGGTTGAAAGACTCATTTAAAACAAATAATTCTTATTAGATTATTATTACTAGTCTAACGTTTTGGCTTTATCAGAAACCTGGAAGTCAATAACAAAATATACTGTAATATATATGACATATATATTACAGTTACAGTTTATTTTGTTATTGGCTTCCAGGTCTCTGATGAAGGGTGCATACTAATAATTGGTATCAACATACTTATACACACATTGGGAAAGTAATTATTTACATATATTTGATTTGTGGATTTTTTTTTGTGATGATGTTAAGACGTTATTTAACAATTTCACAATAGCTGCACTTTTCTATAGCGTCTAGTATAAAAAGTTTAGACGAAATAAAAAATTAAATTGAAAATTAAAGAAATTCGACAATATTTTATTCTGTATACAAAAGTAGCATCAGCAAAACTTACATGACTATCAAGTCATGAAAGCTTTGGGGACATTTTACAGCGGTTACGAACGCATTCATGAATATCAGAAATAATGAAAAATTAATCATTTAATATATTTTGTTAAATAACCGATTAGGTAGTCGGTTTGGGTCGGGTTGTGAACGAAATAAAATTCCACAGCCGCATAGAGACCCACGCCATAACTTTTGACCAAAAATAGCCATTCAGAATAATATAATTTTTCATTACGTCTTAAGACATGGTTTTGCAACCCTATTCCGTTTCTTTGCAAAACACATTTGAACTTTTGATATCCTTATAAATATTATCATTAACAAAAATGTGTCAACTGGAAATAAACATTCCTTTTAAAACTTGAACCACTCTGAAATTTTCAAAGTTTAAAAGTTTTGTTCTTACTTCAGTAAGAGATTTCATTTTCATTTATATATATGAAATTATTGCGTTTGTTAAGTGGATTACTTGGATTTTTCCTGCACAACGGAAATTGTTAGTAATACGAGTAATATAAAGGATACATCATCCCTTTTGGAAGTAGTTATTAGGGAACTAGTGTAGAAGAATAGAAAAGTATCAACGTTCTACTACGTACGCTCCATTGGGAGTGCATAACATTTTACCAACGGTTTTTCAGTATTGTTTCTTTTTTTTTCAAAATACAAACAAATATAAATGTAATTTTGTAAAAAGAAATTGGTATGTTTTGTGTACTTTCACATGTTTGAAAAATAACTTAGCTCTTTTTAACATAACGATAGAAAATCATTTCTTTCGGTATGGGTACTGAACACACTAAAATATAAAAAAAATAAACGTCCACAGCTGGTAAATGATACAACAATTTAATTCGAGGCGTTTTTTTCTGTGAACACTATTATATAGAAAAAAAGTTATATATTCTAGTTGATAAAAATATAATCGTAGAGTAGATTGTAAGCCTAGTATGGTAGTGGATTATATTACGACGAGTTATGACATTATGTTTGAAACGAGTGCCAGCGCCAGCGAGTCGTAATACCATTACGCACAAAGTGTATATACCGTATATAAAATGGCTGGTTTTCACTTCATTTCTATCATTTCTTACTGCGTCATAACTGAGCAAAAGTCACTTCTAATACTAGGTTAAAAAACATCTGATAAACAGTGATATACTATGCAATTGGTATAGCATGACCCGTTTTGTTTTGCTTTACCCTACTAGTGCGTAATGAGTCACTTTACATGCCTGCATACATAAGTTATTTGATAGGGGGTAGAGCAAAAATTCCTTACGGAACATGTAAGCACAAATAAAGATAAAATTATTCGATTATTCTACTGCACCTGAATTTTTTAACAGACGCTGATGATCTCACTTGTTGAACGTCTATAATCTACAATTCTTCTTCTTCTAAATTTTTTACGACGACTATCTTTCTTATATTTGTTCAGAAACCTTCCAAATTGGAGTCGTTTTTTTGGAAAAATGTTAAACAGGGGCGGTATATATATATGTAGAGCGGAGAACTATACCGTATAGCGTGGCATACTTGTGCAATCATTTTGCACATATAAGTTAATTGTTATTAGTCTGAAGCCACAGCCTAAAGTACGGAAACAGGAAAACCTCGACTCGGCAAAACTTCGTGTTATATATATTCGACCGCGAGACAAAGTGGTTTTTGTCAAATGTTTAATTTTTTTAAATAGTTTTTAGGTCTATTTCGCGCAATTTTTATCACACATCTTAAAAACGTCACTACGGACAAGTCGCTTAGGAGGCGAAGAATTACGAACACACACGCACCGGAATTTTATATATAAACTCAATTTCCCCCATTAAAATGTGAAAATTCAAAAATCCAGAAACACATCATTATTTATTTATGATGAGTAGCTACAGTTCCAATTTTCAAGTTCAACTTTCATCCTCCCATCCTTTCCAACCTAAAAGTTGAAATTTTCGAATATTCTTTCCTAGCGGATGCTGACGTTATAAAATAAACCTACATGATCCAAATTTCAGCTGTCTAGACTTCGTAGTTTTAGCTGTACGTTAATAGATCAATCAGCCAGGACAAACGATTTTATATATTTAGATTACATCAACTGAAGCTAAAAAATATTTGAAAACTAAATTCGACATGAGAAATTTTGCCTTGAGACCACTATCCTGACCTGCTGAGCTCCTGCTGCCGCCATTTTATTGTGCTTATGCGTTATATACAGCCGAAACCCGATTATCCTTACTTTTTGATAACAACAAATGTTTGTAATAAAAGACTGCAAAAGCGTTACTGTATGGAAACGAACAAATTTTTCAGTAGATAAAAGGTTTGTCTACACAGTCCAGCTCATGAAGGACTAATTAAATTGAAGTGAATCTCGTGCGGGATGCGATTCGCTTGCGTCGATCTTAAATGTTTGGAAGTGTATTCAACCAGCGCGAATTTACGTGCCCGTCCCGCGCGGCATTCACTTTACTTTTAGCAGTCTTTAATGAAAATTTTTAATTTTAGAAAAAACTTTTTTTTAACCACCCATTGGATTCAGAGATTTAATCCTATGTGCCAGACACAATGTGATGAGGATTAAACAAACAAGGATTAAAGGAGCCAACACCTTTTCTCGCCACAGACCCACGCAGCATTAGGATCCCAAGACAAACACAAGACTTAGACCTGGGAAAAAACACAAAAAATGCTAGTAAGTGGAGGGCCCATATAGTTATAGTATATCTGGCACAATATTCGTTCAATTTTTCGAAGCTAACCGAACTTAGAATGTGACTTAAGCTAAGGGGGAAGAAGAATTCTTTCTCTTGTAGACGTTTTCGTAAGTGTTTGAAGTGTTACGGATGTAATTTCAATATTATGTAATCTATGAATAAAAACTGATAAATGCATTGGAATTTAAACAGTTCAAAATGTACAGTACTCTAGTACACAAGATCAATTTTATTGTAATTTTTACTTATCATTTTATATTAATAAAATCTTAATAACTAAATCTAAAATATTCAATAACCTAACATGAAGCATAATTTTGGCAAGATAGAAAAATATGAGTTGTCGCAACTTCCAAATCACGTAATAACCTTTTTAAACGTATAATATGGTTGCCATTGTAGCTTGATCTTGCGCCTGTTTATTATACTATCTGCACTACGCATTGTATACAAGCTACACACACACACAAGTATACGTGTCATTGGATTTAATATTGTCATCTCAGGTACTGAGGTATACTGTATTATTTAAGTCGATCCTGTAGCTAGAATATTCCCTATTAAAAATATTCACAACTGATCTCCCAAGAAGTATCATTTTTTTTTGTCTATATTTATTCGAAATTACATGACACACAAGAAGGCAATTTATACCCAGTTTTTAATGGATTACAACTGTTCTTGTCGACCATTTCCATCATTGAAAATACTTATTTAAAAAGAATATTAGAATAGACTAGATGATTTATTTGTCTTAACTCATTGTAGCTACAGTTTTGCTACCACTGACAGTATTTGAAAAATAATATTTTCTAATATTGCATTGTAACAATGGGTGTTTCTTAACAATATTAGCAAAACTGCAGTGACTTTACTGTGATTAATTAGAGTTACGGACCAAACTGTTGATAAAACTTTACTATTATGATATTATGTGGCGTTTGTTAATTCTGCCAATCAAAAAATAACGTTTT
Source organism: Venustoraphidia nigricollis (assembly GCA_034508555.1). Lineage (NCBI taxonomy): Eukaryota > Metazoa > Arthropoda > Insecta > Raphidioptera > Raphidiidae > Venustoraphidia > Venustoraphidia nigricollis. The sequence continues at coordinate 5,587,646 of JAVRKA010000022.1, read as the reverse complement.
CCTCTTTAGTTGGTCTAATGAAATAGCAAATATTCTGTGCTTTAATAACTGAAAATAATTTCCTCTTCGACTGACCCATAAACTCTCACTACTGTGAAGGTTCATACCTTAGATAAAGATTACTTCTCGCAAGATCTGAATTTACTGTTACAATTTACTTTAATATGAGAAAGATCTGTTAAGATATGGCACCGTACGGTAACTGATAACCCATTCCGCCGCGAAAGTGAAAAGTTTCGGATTTTAAGTTTCTAATATTGCATCGTAACAATGGGTATTTTTTAAACATGGTATAGCAATGGTTGCTATTCTAATTGTTATGTAATTAATGTACCTCTTATGTAAGAAGCATAAAACGTCTTTCAAACAATAAAATTTGTTCTTTACAGTCAGTCATGAGCCCGGCAGCTACACCAAACCATCTAATTAGCATCTTATTAATAGGATAGTAATTAACTTATATTAATTTTAAACATTAAATATAATTGTTATCAAACACTTAGTGTTTGATTTCAAACATAATACTAATTAGTCTTACGAACATTCCGCTGCTAAAACTTTATTTTAATAATAATAATAATAGTCTTTATTTCGTGGAGACATTCGTCTCTGAAATAAGTCATAAAATATAGTTACATTAATTCACCGCAGGCAACTGTGGATTAAAAGCAGGGTATGGCATAAATGTAACAAGTTTTAAAGTAAGTTGTTAAAAATAAATAGTTTTAGGGGTAAGTTGATAGAATTGAAGATGTACAAACAATATGTTGATAGCAAATCGAAGGAGTCTAATAGAATTACAAAGTTCCGTTAGTTCTGTTGTAACTTTCAAGATTGGATCAAGTTGAATGTACCATCCAGCATCTAGAATTCATAGACGTACGCTCATTGGGATGTCAAAAAATGGTTTTTAGGGTTCCTTACATCCGTTGAGAAAACGGAACCTTTATAGGATCACTCTCGCGTTTGTCTGTCCGTCTGTCACAACATATTTTTCCGAATCTACTGAAGTTGAAATTTAGTGCATACATAGATGATTCAATCACGAACGTAGAGCGTAGATAAACAAATTTAGATTTTGGGAGTTGATATTGAAAAAAATATATTTTCAAGTGCATCCATGTGACATATCAAATCAAAGCGTTTATTATGAGAAATACAAATATATTTTTTTTTATTCTAAAATGTCTAGTTTAAAAAATATTAAAGAAAATATACGAAAATTGAGCATTTTCGAAACTATTGTGACTTAAATTTTGAAAAATAGGGGAAATTCTCTTCACGCGAATTCGGCTCGCAATTGACCGGTTTTGATGACCGCATTTGATGATTAGGTTGGCAATGATCTTAGCTTATAATAAAAAAATAATAGCGTTTTGCAGTTCTGAAACCCTATTTTTTATAGAACCCGGCAAAAAAATGTTATTTTGATGTTTTTTGTATACGATTTTGAATTTTTAAATTAATTCACTGCCTTTTGATATTAACTTGCCTTTTGGCAATTTTAGTTAATTTTAAATTATTTTGTACGACTGTGGTTCAGTATATAGTTTGCAAACTACAGAAATTACCGGGCTACCTAAATAGACAGCTCAAATAATATTACCTAATTTACTCTGCCGTTTGTCAATTTTATTATGGATACTAACATTAATAACGTAAGAAGTTTAGACTAAAAAAAATATGCAGGTTCTAAAATATTATTTTTGGTGAATACAACAAACATGCAATATAGTGTTACCCGGGCCGTATTTAGGATCTGCAGACCCCTAGGCTGAAACTGTGGTGCGGGTCCATAGGCTGTGGCGTATATACCTTGTACGTAAATTCGGCCCTGAGTGTTACATTAAAATTATAACACGGTTTGTGGAATGTTCATTACGTCATAAACTCGATGACAGTGAGTGGAGCCACGAGTACATTTGTAAAACTTAATATTTAAAAAGTAATTTTAATTTTGATTGAATTCTTAATCAAGATTGTGAACTTAATATTCATTACGTATTTTTTCCTGGTACTATCGAAGATGCATCCTTTGTTACAACGAGAAATGATAAAAAATGTAAACAAGAATATAGAGTTTGAGAAAATTATAATTATATTAATTGCTCCCTATGGCTTCTCTTGTGTAAATATCAAATTTGAAATAAAAATATCCTATATTTTAGGTTGGGTAACAGGGTATCAGGTCTTATAGTACCCATATGAGGAATATTGTCTGTAAAATAAGGTATCAATATCATACATAATTAAATATAACTATACAAACAGAGGTCCCATTATTGTGTTAACACATTAGAGTTGAACTTTTGAAAATCTCGCAATTTTTTTTTTAAATATTAAGATGTTTCACCAAAAAACGGTAGAAGCAAACCCATTTGTTACGTTAGATATATATTATACTAGCGGTTTGCCCGCAAATTCGTCCGCGTGGTATATTGTGCCTGGCTAAATTCTTTAAGGTTTCCATCACCCTGTCCACCCCCATAAGGGTTATTTTTGGGATAAAATGTGGCCTAAATCACTCCTGACATAGTCCTTTATCTGTCTGTGATTCATAGATTAGCAGAACAAACTGACTGAAAACTGAAATTCGGTCTAGGAATCCTTAAAACTGTACAATTACGATTTTATTTATTTGTATTAATTGAACTAGCTTCTGTAAAATTCATTAAAAAAGCAACTGTGGCAATATGTGGCTATATATACAAACACATCAGTCATGACTTCTGTAAAGAGTGCTGTATTGTACAAAGTTTGGAATTGTTGATTTTGTTTATATATATAAATATATATTGTTTTACGTACACATTTTAATAAAATGGGTTCCCCTACTCGAACATTCCTTTGAATCAGTGGTGACATCTATGTTTAAAAACAGTAATCTGTTTTACACTTTTATTAAGCTATTTATACCGCCTGGAAACTCATAGCCTGCCGCTACTATATAGGCTTTCAGTCGTGCAAAATCTGGTACATGGTACACATTCCACCCCTTAGTCTATTTCATTAACGTGAATTACATTTGAAAGTATTATTAGAGAACTCAAAAATGAGCATGCGACAAAAATGGAGTTGAATACGTAGATAATGTCGACTAAATTAAATAAACTCGTCATATGTATTTCGCATTGTTGTTCTTTTATTGTACAGTTTTAGATTTGATCCCGCAGTGGTTTAAAACTAAAATTTTACATTCAAAAATTTGAATTTTCGAACATATCATTTATCTACTTATTTCAATTTTAAACAAATATTTCATTAATTAAAACTCCTTTTAATAAAAAAAATTGTGGGTGTCATAAAAAAGGCAAAGACTTCATTCCGGAAAGGGGTGAAGCTAAATAAATACGACTATCAGAAAAGACGTGAGTTTGAAAAATAAGGTTGACCTGTCAGAGGATTTAGGTCGCAGGTGATCTGGAATTTTTTTTATGATATGAACACTAAACGTACGATCTGTATAAACTACCTATAGACTTCTTCTGAATATATCAGTAATAAAATATGTATAATTCACATAACTCGATGTATCATATTATTATATCGCCAGTTTCGTTTCCCACATTTTTTACGTAAACAGTCGTAATAATGAATAAATAAAATGCGTTTCTTTTATTTACGTTATTCTGTCTACATAAAGAAAAATGTCAGTCAAGGAATATTTTGGTATATTATGATATTCCTGACTTCTACATATTTATAAATGTAAACGAATGTTTGACCCATAGTATTTAAACGATTGCTATTCAGCATTGTCCTATGACTTGTGTAATGGTTTGTGTTATGTAAGCTGCGTACACTGATATTATAGCAGTAACATTCTGTGCTGAGACAGGATGGAGTTCACATTGATTGTATTGTTAAATTGAATATACTTTATTTTATATAATTGACTACTCGTCCATACGTAACATTTTTTTAATTAAGCGATCTTAATAGTTTATTGAAGTAGCACGAGATCTTTTGATACCACCGTGTTTTTTGTACTTAAATTTTCTAGAATGTTTCTCGTTGCGAAATTGAAATTTATTAAAGTTATTCTCAAAAATTCACTAAAATTTTGAACGCCTTTACATACGAAACGAAAGTGTGCTCGTTGAATTCAGTAAGTTGTAAAAAAGATCTGAGAGATTCTTCAAAATATGTCCGGCTAGACTTTAAGTTGTCGGTCGTTAAATATTTTATTTTGGCTTGCTTGGTCAGTGAATGGAGGGATTGTAATTTACAACTGAGCTTTCTGGTGTCTAAGTAAATATCAAATAGTTCCGGTTAGTGATAAATACTAGAAATAAAAAAAAAATCAGCCAATTTGACGACAGGACCATTACAACTTCCAAAATATTGATATTTCATATATTATAATAAAATAAAATGCGGTGACGCGGGTAACGACTAGTAATAAATAATATGAAATTTGATATTCGTTTACATGTTTACTTAATGTGATTTTACATGTAAAAATTAACCAAAGCATGCTTGTCAGCTATGTAACTATTTTATTTTTGTAAAAGCACATTTGATTTTTTTAATTTCAAAATATTTTCAATGTTGTGAAGCTTAGAAAAAAAAATGTTTTCACGAAACTTTCTTGGTAAAATAAATACAATAACAAACCATTATGGAAAGTATACCATTATTATATTAAAAAAAAAACGTTATAGCATATGTCTCTTCTGCAAATAGGGCTCTTCATATTTGCATATTAAATATCCTTTCAAATTTAGTCTTAATCCTGTCATACATTTGACCTGTATCGTGGTCACCGACAATCAGACGCAGACTTTTTCCAAAAATATTTTTCTTGGATTCCGGTGATCTCAAAACGAAAAAATATCGTAAAATTTGAAAAATGAATTTTAACCTAAATTAGTGCCATTCCCCATTAGCGGATTTCGAATTGTAAAAGAATACGATAAAATAAAATTAAATTTATTTATTATCTTTACATTTCTCAATAGGAGTCTACATTTTGTTTCAAATGAAAATAATACATATAAACTTTTGTCTGCATTTGAAAATATATAAAATATAGATGATTTGTCAATAAATAAATGTGACAGCATTAAAAACAAATAAATGTTTTTTTATAAAGATGTCAAAAGCAGAAACAAAATTCGACTGGTCTGATGGGAGTTGGAATTGAACCTTCGGTATAGTCCATGTGAGTATATTATGTTTTTACGTCGTAACATAGTAGTGGAAAACCCACAAGCACAAATAGCTTTTATGTATTATTTACAAGTTCTACTCGTCAATTATAGTCTTTATGGTTTAACTTCAGCGATACAATATTGTAAACATTTGCAACTAGCTCTATCCAATGATTCAACCTTATCAAAATTCCAGAAAAAATTAGTAGGTATGAAGCAAAGGCATTTGTTACTGTAACTTTAGAAATCGAACATCGTATTCTATTTCTGATAGCATCCATTAGAAGACTATAAAAATGGCGCTTGTAGCGCTTCCCTTCTGGCGCAAAATTTCGGTAAAATCTGTCCAGGCATTTGACCGTAAACACACATACCGAGAAACTAAACGATCGAATGGACTTGTTTCATAATCATTCATATAAAAATATTTCAACAGAAAATAGAGTTTCCGCTTTTCAAGCCCATGTACCTAAGTTTTGTCATGACTACCGGAAAAGGGCGAACATAACCGACATACGTTTACATGTTTGGTGTTTTGTTTTGGCAATAGTTGCTCTTTGCTCTGGCACGTTCACGAAAAAAGCCGTTAGTTAGAAAATGTATGTGAATGGTATATCCCAGACTTCCCCTACTCGCTAGTATACTACCAATTGTTATTTGTATGTACATACTACACATGTACACACTACACATGTACACATAATATATATATGCACATATACTGGGTGTTCACTTTAAATTGGGGTCGAAAAAAAAATTGATCACAATACAAAAATAGTGTATTTACTAATACATACATGAACTGAAATTTAGTAATGACTAGCAAATTCTAATATTAACAGTATACAGTTATTTATTATCCACTTTTTCAATTAATGACTTTCATTACAGTACCATATTTACTACAATTTTTTTCACGGAGTATCTTTTTAGAGCGAGTTTGTTTAAATTTTATTCCTCATTTAATTTAATGTCCGACAGATAAAATTCGATCGGCATCTTGTGTATTTTTTTGGTTTGTGTTACCACCACCCAAAGAACATATGTAATTTTTTTACAGCTGCGATTCTTTCTGACATGTTTTTTAAGTCACATCTACATGTCAGTTCCCAATAAACATCCAAAGAATATATACTTCGTTAACGTCTGCATTTATTTATATAATAAATAAAATTGAAAAAACTACAAAATTTAATTGAAATCGTTTCTTAAAAAATCTTAGCATAAAAACTGTTTAATAATAACCTTAACAAAATCATTATAAAAGGAAAAAATAAACATAATAAATTTCAGAAAATAATAAAATTAATTTTTACAATTGTGAATTGTTATTAACTTTTACTAACTTTTAAATTCGATTCACATATCTTACCATACATATTTATTGTATATTTTTTCTCTAAGGTTTGTTGTTGATTTTTTAAAATTACTTTTTCTATATTTTTAAATGCACTTTCCAATTTTATTAATTAATATAATTATTTTTAGAACCTGAAGAAACTTTGATAATAATGAAAATTTTTCGGTTGTCTGTTTACAGTAGTTTAATTTTATTTAACATCCAAAGTTGCAGGCACGACTAGTTTTACAAGGAGACTGTATGCTTACAGGATGCGAGCACAAATTGCTATATTACATGCATACATGGAAGTTGATGTGGCCAGATAGAGTTTATTATTCATATTATGTAGAGCATTTCTAAACGACCCAATTCTCGTTTGCAGCAATACAATTTATGCCCCAACAACTTTTGCAAGAATATGTATATTTTTATTCCTATTACAACTTCCCAAATCTGAAATTCTATTGCTATAATTGTGTCAGGTACGTAATAACAGAGTCATTCTTATAAACAAATTAGCGTCCCTGTAAAGAATAGAGTATAAACAAACTAATTACAAAAACATTGTTAAATCGTTTATTTAGATCAAATAAAATGTAAAAACTTAACTAAATGTCATATGGGAAGAATAATAATAATAATGATAATAATGCGTTTAACGTCCGTTTCTCGACTTTATGTCATAATAGACGCCATTCGTACCATTACTATTTTTCATTTTACCACTTCCCGTTTTTTTTCTACATTTCTTAAACTTCAACTTATATAATAGCAATGAAGGAATTACAGGAAATTAGGATAAGGTAGGTAATTTTTGAACTAGGAGTTTGATAGGTAATCGGCCATGGCCTCAAATAAGGAACCACCTCGATATTTATCTGGAATTAATTGAGGGAAACCATGGAAAACCTCAATCAAGATGGCCGGTTCAGGAATTACCGTTTCTCGGCGAAAGGCAGTAGGAAAAAGTCCCAGCCACATCTGCCCCCGCCGGGAATCGAACCCGGACCTCCCGAATGCGAGTCTAGTGCTGTACCACTACTCTACCCAGCTCGGTTCATATGGGAAGAATAGTACACATTTATAGTTTATTTTGTAAGCATTGCCATCAAATATTGAAAAAGTTTTTTCACAGAAAATAGAGATTTCCGAAAAGTAAGTCCATATTATATGCACACACACGCATTCAACTACTAGTAAGATACAGCTATTCGGGTACAAAAGGGAACAGTCACCTTAATTAGATATATTTTGTTCAAGAATCGATGTTTCTACAATTTTTAAATAAAAAAAAAATCAACGCACAACCCCCTAAATGTTCGTAATTTCGTCTGTTTCTAGCTGATAAAGACAGAAAAGTGCGACATTTGGATGATATTTATTTACCCCTACTTTTTATTACATAAATTCTATGTACTTATATCATTCAGTAGCGTACCAACAAATTTGTGAATCACTTCTATCAGGCAAGAAATGTGTTTTTTTACAAAAATAGCGCATTCACCAACAGGGAAGGATGAGTTTTACAATAGAATATAACACACATAATAATTTTAGATACCAAATAACAATATTTTCTTAAGGTCCCTGTTTACCAGCTGGTCAATATGCTCCTTTTTTCACCCACATGGCTATATAGTTTCTATGAAAAATCTTATTCAATCTTTGAAGTTTATGCTTCCAAATAAAGTAGAAATATGTATCATTCATCTCATATGACTTTTAGCCTAATTTTTGCAGTTTATTTGACCTAAATTTAAAATCAGATAAAAACGAGAAAATTAACATGTTTTACACAATTTTTTTACATAAAAAATTAAATTTGAAAAAAATTATTGAGCAAGCCATGTTTGTCAGTATTTTTAACAAGAGCTTGCAAAAAGCAACCCTTAAAAATGATACTTTTTTCTTCCCGTAATTTGAAATCTCGTGACGTGTTGTAAAGAATTTTTAGGGCAAAAATAAATATACGTTTTTTGAAATTTTTAGGCAGCAAACCGAATTTTGTGGAGCTTAATGCTTAATCACAGCTAATAAAAACAGTAATAAAATGAATTTTGTGACCATAGTTCGAAATTTCCCGAGAGAATATTTTGCGATCACTCACCTTAAATCTAATAACACTGAGCTAGTCAAGTCCCGCGCGAAATTTTGAGAATGTATTTACTAAAAATTAACAGAATGATTCAGCTTAGCAATAATATCATAAGTCACTACGAACATAATCTATATATATATATATATATATATATATATATATATAATATATATATATATAAGTCGTGTTAGTTACACTATTTATAACTCAAAAACGTCCGAACCGATTTGGCTGAAAATTGGTGGGGAGGTAGCTTAGAACCAGGAGACGGACATAGGATATTATAAATTCGAGCGAACGAACGTAGTGAGTGAGTGAGTGAGTAATGAAAAAAATAATTATAAATTCGAGCGAACGAACAGAGTGAGTGAGCGAGTAATGAAACAAATAATTATAAATTCGAGCGAACGAACGGAGTGAGTGAGTGAGTAATGAAACAAATAATTATAAATTCGAGCGAACGAACGGAGTGAGTGAGTGAGTAATGAAACAAATAATTATAAACTCGGGCGAACGAACGGAATGAGTGAGTAATGAAAGAATCCTAACTATTTAAATTGCGGGCGGAGCCGCGGGAAGCGGCTAGTATAATATAAATCGTTGCAAAGACAAATAAACAAGAAAAAGTGATTACATTTTTTCTCATAATTATTTTTTGTGAGCCCTTTGCAAACCTAGAACCGCTTGAAACTACACTGCTGTGTCATATCTGTATATAAAACCGTGATAATAACATGAAATGCCGCACAATTTTGTGGAGAAAGTAGGGGTTATAGCTTGTATAAATGTGTATACGCTATAAGAGTATATTCGAGTAATATCGTTTATTTATTTTGTCTAGTTTTCTGCAGACTCAATTTTACACGTAGCTTTTTTTTTATTATTATTATTATTTTTCGAAACGTTGACCACAGGCTCAATGCATTTTTCAAAGTTGATGTTTTCTTTCGTATGAACAAAAGAATCGTATTTTCATACGGAACATAATAAAGTTTTCCAACATTTTCTTATCGTAAGGGAGTGATACTTTGTCAAACTTATTTTAGAGACTTTAAAACTTCATACATATGAATTTGAAATCGAGATTTTTAAAACGCTTGGGAAGCACTGAAGTAAGTTTCAACATACCAGTAACAGAGAAAATGTCTGATGCAGTTACAGTATTGGAATGATTTAGAATAACCTGAAAATCAATCAACTGTACGTAATTCGTAACATAATAAAATTGAGTAATTAAAAAAAAAATCTTGTCAATGGAAAAATCCAATGTTGTAAATTGGATATGAATTATCATAATCAAAAAGGATTTAACTACGCCTTTTGTGATAATACAAAAAAAAATTGAAGCTAAATATATTAAAAGAGTTTTGTACATGCGAATTTAAGTCGTCATTTACAGAAAAAAATGAATTAATCATTTTTTTATAATTCATACAACTTGCTTGCAAAAATTATTGCAAATAATACAATTTTAATACAAAAAAAAATATATATTTTTTAAATTAAACTTTTTATTCTTCAATATTTTTGACATTCATCATCTAAGTGTTACAAATTTACTACGAAACTCAAATATCAATCACCAACACTTATAAGTTATTAATTGGTGATTTTCAATTCAAAATTTTGATTTGAACTCAATATAAAAAAATCTTGCATCTCTATTCATTTTGTCTTTCGTATTAATTCAGGTAGTTAAAAAATATTTCCAGCCGGCTGGAAGTAGAAACTACGGTATGCGGAAATATTTTTTTCTTTATACCGAGTCGAAAGTACGTATATAGTGTGTATAAAGAAAAATAGTATACACCACACGGCCAGAAAATTGAATATCCTGCACTGCGCGACACACGACGCCCTAGATGAAGCCGAGGGCATCATGTGTCGTGCAGTGCAGGAATTTCAGCTTTCTGCCCTTGCAGTGTAAGATACCATTATTCATTACCAACAGTATTTATTCGTTAATGACGAAGCCCGTATCAATTCCAATAAATTCCTAAATATTTTAAATAAGCAGGAGAGCAAGGTAAGAAACACGTTATTCGAAAATATTGCTTGTTCGTTCAGTGAATTTAGAAACGTATCAGAAATTTAGCAACACATTTTCTGTAATTAGGCTATGCCTGTAGAAACTTATTTGAATAAATAAATAAATAAATAATTATTTTTAAGGATTTTTAAGACATTTTCCAGAACTGTAAGTGGGTTTCTATCTGTATCTATACAGAGCTTGAAGTCGAGTGAGTCCCAAGCTACAGAGTTCTGAGAACATTGATCCGGCACGCTTCTGCTCGATCCAACTTCCACACTCACCAACCACTCACTAACCTGTCTTATTTTTCCATTTCTCGCACTCTCTACGAATGTGACCATATTTGTTATATAATATTTATAAATTTATGTGCTTATAAAAAACATGTAATCAATTATAAACTAGATATGTTTTCTATTTCTTAGAAATTATTTAAAGTTGTATAGGATATAAAATGATGAAACCAATAATTAAGAAAACGTATTCAATTATTAAATAAAGTATCTTCCATTCAGCAATACAATCTGATATGAACTCCGTCCTGTCTCAGTACAGAAATGCTACTGCATCCACTCATAATTTTTACAATATCAATATACGCAGCTTACGTAACATAAAGCATTACACAATTTATAGGACAATACTTACTTTATAACCTTCGTTTAAATACTCTAGGTCAAATATTTGTTTACAGACTTTGTTACTTCGAAATAATTCGAGGTCCACAAAAGTTTTACTTTGAGAAAATAAATATGTGCTGACTAAACAAAGTATAAAATTAGTAAAATAATTAAAAAATACTCTAAATGTACTCAAAATGGTGTGAGCAGCCGTCACCGCTTAACTAGTTTAACTAGTCGGTGATTAGTAATTATTTTCGTGTGATACGAATGTACTTTGAATTCTGTTGATCTGAGTTTGATTTGAGGAGGACGGAAAGAAACAGCCACCATTGCCTATCTCTTTCTATCGAGCGACACTTTTTGCGGTTTTCTGCGCTGTTCATTCTCTACGTCAATGGTAACTACAGATATACAATGTGACCGAGCAATTCTGCAAGCCATGTTCTTACAAGGAACATAGTACAGATATTTTTCATGCACTGTTTGCTATAATATAAAATAAAATCGGAAGTGCAAATAGGCCGATATTATCAGGACATCTGTGAACCGTAAGATGGAAGTTTGGAAGGGGAAGGGAATAGTATGTACCTTCGTAGTGGAAGATTTACTATAGCAGTAAGTAGACTGAAATATTGATGCATATACAATCATACTCCTAGCTGTTGCAGTACATATAATATATTTACAGACACAATGCAAAGTGGCTCATGTTTTTATACATATTGGAGACTTTTTTAATGAAAATTATGTACTGTACAAAATGATTGGAGTATATTTACCACAGAATTTCGAGTGAAAGCACATCTTCTTACCATTTTTTTACTTTGCAAATGCTTAGTGATTAGCGATTATCTAATTAAAAAAAACTTGAAAAAATTAAACCTCCTTATAAAACGCTATTAGTAACGTTTTGAAATCGGTGCCAACTTAATTTCTATAAGTTTTACGGACCTATGTACTTTTATTAAATTGGCACAGACATCAAAACTTTTTTTTTTTGAAGGAGGTTGTTTTTTGCAAGTCTTTAGTGTATTTGCCATATGGCAACATACACTATTGGCGTCGGTCGGATGGCGGGACCTAGGGGTCGGACCAAAATTTCTCGACGTTTCATAACCTCCTAAACACTTTGGCACCATTTTTAAATATGTTTATATATATATGTATATATATATATATATATATATATATATATATAGGTATATATGTGTACGGGCAATAACTTTCGAAGGAGTTAATTTATTTTAACGAAATTTGGCACACATGTTGGAATCCATCACCGCACGAAGCCTATTTAAAATGGACCCAATCGGGTCATTTTAAGGGTGGTTTTTAGGGGATGAAAAAAGTTTTTGGGCCTAAAAATACCTAAAAAATTCTCAGAATCGTTTCAAAATTGAAATTTAACCCTTTAATAGCAATTAAAAAGTGTTCCTAAAATTTCAATAAAATCGGCCCGACAGGACCGGATTTAAAAATTTTCTGAAAACACTAGTTTGCAGATAGTGAGTTATTTCCTGAAAGGTGTTTTTAATTTTGGTGTAGACGTTTGATCGACAATAATGATGTAGTTAAAAAAAATGTAATTTAAAGGGGTGTATTAAGGAGTTAATTTTTTTATTTTGCCCAATAATCACCTTAAGTTCACATAATAAAGCCACAAGGCCTGATGTATTAGCAAATACACTATATTGTCGGCAGGGTTTTGGCACTGCGACCCGGGTTTTTTTTTATATCTTTTCAGTGACTTTTCAATATATAATAAATAATATTGACTCTACCAACAGTAATATACTATTAAATAAAACGAAACTACTTGCGTTTACTGTTCAAAATAAAAAATATTTTGAACAGTAAACGCAAGTAGTTTCGTTTTATTTAATTTTTCAATATATAGTTTGCACGTTATTAACCGACTTCTTTCTTAACATTTGATTACTAAACTATAGAAAAAATAACTATTCAGTCAATTTAAGTAACCCACCCTGAAGGTATGTCTCATTAAAAAGAGAAAAAATCATGAAGATCAGTTCAATCCATATATGAAAGACTCTACTATTTGTGTGTCTTTGCATTTGTAAGTCTATTGCTTTCCTTGTCCCTCATCCCAAGTTATATTAATCTATCCATCTATGTGTCCCAGTTTTATATGTTCTTGAAGTTACGAGAATAAAACCTGAAGCCATTGGTAACGGTTTAAAAAAAAGATCAGTTCACAAACTAGGAGACTATTTTTGAGCGTTGCATTTTAGTATTTCAAAGGTAGTATATGCTGCGCTCTGAGCAAGATTGGAAACCAGGACACGAATTTGCTGTTGCAATTATCCGGACCCTGACAGTGCGATAAAACCAATGGTTTTAGTAAGTAAGGAGTCATTGGCCCTACACTACCTAGAGCTACCTTCCTGGGCGTCCGTAAAAAGGATTTCTCCCTCTCACAAAAAAAGGTAGTACACCCATATTGTACCTATACCAAAGATGATCAAAATCCCTTACCCTAAAACCATGCGCTCTCCTTATTAGATAAAAATATTGCAAAAAATTCGACATAAGCAATGTTACCTTTTAACCACAGATATGAACGTATATGGCTTCTGAACCATCTGCGATGTAACCATTGCCGTCCTTCTTTACGCCACGTCTTGCAATGCTAGAACTCTAGGTATGACCGTAGTATAGTACCTACTATACTACATAGTATACAGGTTTCACTGCTTACAACAGACGACTACGTGTCGAATATCGTACAATATAAAAAAGAACATTTCATTTCAAAGTTCCAGGATTTTTTTTATATTCTTCTAAGATTGGACTGCACACACACACACACAGACCTATATGTTTTGATAATTCTAATCTTAGCAGAATATAAAAACAACAAAAATTAAATGTGCCACAATAATCGATCCAGCCGTTCTCGAGTGACACCGGTACCTAACACTCAGATAGGTAGAGACAGACAAACACATCGTCTTGAAATTATATAAAATATCTGAAAAACTTGCTAGGAAACGAAATTACAGACAGATATTGGTTTCTGAAATAAATATCGTTGGAATGGTTTTCATTATGTAATGTGACGTGTTTTTAAGAATTGTCTATATTATTGGAAAAAGAATGTTTATGGTAATAGATTTCGTTGTCATGGAAAAAAGGATAGCAGTTTTTTGTTGTGGTTGTTGTTGACGAAAAGATTTTGACAAGTAGAGAATCTCGCGATTCATTGAGTGCTGACGAGCCGGTCTTTTTGAAATATAGTTAGTGAAATATAGTTACTTGTTAATCGTTGTGCTGCCAATTTGTGTGAAGAGTCTGAGAAGATTGTGAAGTGCTGCAGCAGGTCCGTTTGAAGTCGACGGCACCTGCCTAGCTACGGTCCAGCGTGACTTCTGGCGCCCAACATTATCAATCATTACGGGACAAAAATTTCTTACGTCTCTAATAATAAGCGCTGGACCAGAATTCTACCATCGTTGGAAGCACAGTGGTCTTGGAATTTCAGACAACCCACCCCTGCAACCGACCTGGAGCAGCCAAGACTTGCGTCACAGTAACTAGGGCAGAAAGTTGTTGATTGCGACTGAGTTTGACGTTTGTCCGCCAATACTCAACGAGAGCGGCCCTCAGATGAATCGCAATCAACAATTTCACCTTTCTTTTTTTAAGTGCATAATTGGAAGAGTAACATTAAAATCTTTTAAAAAATCAACGTATTGAACAAGGAGACTATTTCAACTTCAAAAATACTGGCAAGTTATTGGCAATTAAGGCCGTCGGAACGCTCTGAATTTAAGCCAAAAATAGAGCTTCGGCTGTCAACTGATTGTAGACTTATTCGTCAACATTCTGCAAAAATTTCTTTCTCTATAAGAAAGATAAAAGACAAATCTAGGTCTCTAATGGACTACCTTTGCAATTTATGTACGATTTACTAGAAAAAAGTTGGCATTAATTGTGCTAAAAAAACACGTTTTCAATGTCATACTATGACCTTATTCGTACTTATTTCACAAAACTGTTCCATCACAAACCTAAAGTGAAAAGTTTTTTAAATCTTCAAAATATTTCCAAAAATTAGAGTAATCAATTGACAGCGGCACCCTTGCAATTGCATCTTTTATCCTCGTAGTTGGCACCAGCCAAAAATTGAAACGTGTGGATGATTTGAGCGAGACAGAGCTAAAGAAGGCCACACCCACAATATGTCTTTTGCCTACCTTGCCCCTTACCGCTGGGTCTCAGCACAAACAAAATTCAGAGCATTCCGACAGCCTTAAAAGTCAATTTTTGTCCCCGAAAGTACTTATCTGACTTTTACATGCCAATAACGAAAAATAAAAGTCGCACATGCGCAGATCAAACGTAAAGAGTTTTTGTCCCTTGTCGCACTTCTAATGCACGTATTACATAGAATGTATTTTCTTCTCTTTTCAATAAACATCCTGTATATGTTTATGTCGGTTTGCCTCCCACAATACAACTCGCGATCCACTACCCACAGCATCCTACCTACTAACTCTATTACTTCACAACTGACGGAAGTGAAAATTGTACCGTTTTCCATATGTTTCGTGATTTAGAATACATCCTAATATGTTACTGAATTGACGTTTTGTATGTATATTTGCATAATATGTTCATTGTTAAAGCAGAAGAGGATTACCAACGGTCACAAAATATAACCGATTATACCAATTTTTTTGCTAAAATAATAACGGCAAAAATAAAAAACCCGGGTCGCAGTGCCAAAACCCTGCCGACAATATAGTGTATTTGCTTGTATACGGCCGTGTGGTTTTATACTTTTATTATGTGAAATTAAGTTTGTTTTTGGGCAAAATAAAAAATTTAACCCCTTAATACACCCCTTAAAATAACATTTTTTTCTTAATTGTAATATTATTATCAATCTAACGTCTACACCGAATTAAATACACCCTTCAATAAATAAGTTACTATCTGCAAACTAGTGTTTTCATAAAATTTGTAAATCCGGTCCTGTCGGGCCGATTTTATTAAAATTGTGGGGACACTTTTTAATCACTACCAAAGGGTTAAATTTCAATTTTGAAACGATTCGGAGAATTTTTTCGGTATTTTTGAGCCCAAAAACATTTTTCAACCCCTAAAAACTACCCTTGAAGTGGCCCGATTAGGCCCATTTTAAATAGGCTTCTTGCGGTGATGGATTTCAACGCGTGTGCCAAATTTAGTTGAAATCAATTAACTCTTTCGACAGTTATTGCCCGCACACACACATATATATATATATATATATATATATATATATATATATATATATATATAAACATTTTTAAAAATGGTGCCAAAGTGTTTAGGAGGTTATGAAACGTCGAGAAATTTTGGTCCGACCCCTAGGTCCCGCCATCCGACCGACGCCAATAGTGTATGTTGCCATATGGCAAATACACTAAAAAAATTCATTGGTCAACATAATTGAGAAATATTAAAACTATAGCAATTTAATAACTTCTCAACCATTATAATCAAGGTCAAACTTAAATGTGTAAAGGCTCTGGGACAACGAAGAAGAGGGGGACCCCTAATTATTGTGTTTAAAGATAAACTAAACGTTATCGCTTGACTCAAACGCTGCGTTTAACAAATCACCGTCGTTCATGGAATTTACAATCAAGAAACTAACTGAAATACTATGTATAATTATTAATATGTAAAAACAGTATTATTTACGACTTAAAATACAGTGATTTTAATTTTAAGCATAAGACTTTCTGTTATCGCTTCATACAAAATTTTGTATTTTCATCAAAAGAGAAATTTGGTGGAGATCCTTTTCATTTGGTGGTTTTGGGGCTTCAGCCCCTTTTGTCTTCCCTAAATCCGGCCATGATTACGATTATTTTATTAGTAAATAGAAATTTCGAGAGCAAAAACCGAACAAAATTTATTTAGAACTTAGGTTAGTTGTTTTTTAATTTATATTATTACATTTTTTTTATTTTTCTAGTGAGTTATGTGAGTGACTGCGAAGGTTTCTGACCTAAAGAATTTTTTTATTAATTTAATATTCTCGCTGCCGAACGGGCTTTAAAAGATTGTTTCTTCTCAATAGTGTGTGGTGCCGCGGGTAGCGGCTAGTCGATTAATAAAAAAGACCTAGGAATTATATTGTTATTAGTAACTGTGAAAACGGTATTATAATATACATTCAATATCTTGTTACAACGAAATTTTTTTTAAAGTACATACCCGGCACCTACACCACCAAAATACACTATTACGATATTTTCATATATATAATAAATACCATGCTATGATTTATTCCCAGAACATATTAACAGTACATATTCACATCATAATATGGTGTATGAATTCATATTTTTGTAATGCCTCAACAAAATGTAAAATTATTTGTCCGTATAAAAATTCTGACCCGTTTCTCCCACCACTAAAAATGCCTCAACAAAATGTAAAATTATTTGTCCGTATAAAAAGTCTGACCTGTTTCGTCCACCACTATAATAAGGCGTTTTCGAATAGTCTTAGTAGAATGTGAGCTAATCATATGTTATTTTTTTACTATTTGTGACGTTACAGAATCCTTTTTATAATTTCTACCATCTTCTCTAATAATTGGCTCAGTTCTGTCGAAAATTTAGGTTAAAGCTTTCGATGGAAAAGCTCAAGCGGATTTCACATAATCCTAATTGTAACGAATTAATAAATTATCTATTGTTTAAAAAGCAATAAAAACGATCGTAGCTGAGAAAATGAATCAAATATTACCCAAACTTTACACTGATATAAAGATAATCAACTGATTTACTGTTTTCGATTTCATTTGAAAACAAGTTGGAGCATAACCTTACATTATGACCCAATTCAAATAAATTCAAAATTTAATAATAAGTTTATGAGCATTCAATTCTAAAAAAATATTTTTGCTACACCCCCTACTGAATAGCTACTTTTCATGCCTGAATAGTAGTAAAATGATCCATTTAACACTAATGCTGTGAATTAAAACAAATAATTATTGTTATCTTGCCAATTCAGCAGTCATTTCTGAAAACGACCTGTCAGTTACCATTTAATAGTATATGAAGAACAGAGACAGCAAAGTAGGTATATATTTCGTAAGCAAAAAGATTGAAAATGGCAACACAAACCGGTGTTAAAAATATTAAAAATATACTTATGATATGAAAACCAGCTATTTTATAGAAAGTATGTACAAAAACTGTAGTATAATGACTCGACTGACTGTTAAAACTTACTATCGCTCGTTTTAACATATTGTCACTTTTTATAATAGCTGCAGTTACGTTCTAGATAAATTCAGGAAACAGATAGATCGGAGTTGATAAATAATTTGCTAATGATACTTTATGAGACTGTGTTTAAAACCAAATTGTAAAAAATGTATACAAAACGAAAATGTCTTATTTTTAGCGTTTGAAAGAAAGATAAAAGTGGAACAAATATTTTCACAGTTGTGTATTTGTGTACGGTAAACTAGACGAATACATTTAAAAGTAAATTCAAAGAAAATACACTCGCTTGTGCATTTTAAACGTTTCTTCTAGCAAAATATTGTAATCTAGCTTGAAATTACTTTGGAGTCATACAAAGATGTACACAAAAAAATAAAAACGAAATAAAGGGATTTAATTACACGTAACTCTTAAGTTGAACATTAAAATTTTAATAATTTTAATAGATAAAACTAGTGAAAATAAAGATGTTTTTTTTTAAAATAAAATAGTTTTGTCAGTTCAGTGTGAATGCGCCTAAACTTTTCTTCATCTTCTAAATATGTTCAGCCTCTTTTGAATTCACTATACCAAATGTAAGGTTTCTTCACTAAACACATTTCCGATCCATTTCAAATGGTGCTCTTTTTCTGTCAATCCACTCCTAAAATCGTAAAAAAACATATACTTTCCATGCGTGAGATTTATATTTAAAAAACGTGGCCTCCACTTTTTTGGATTTTATTCCGGAACTTCTGTGATTTAAGGAGGCACATTTCGTTAATTTCATTAAATTCAGACAATTGATAGTCATGAAAATATTGCCTGCAATTTAAGAAGGTAATGGCTGATATCATTGGATAATTTATAATAAAGTGTTTATAATATCCAAAAAATGTTGTGTTGACGTAAATACGCATTTTTGATATGTGAGTAAATGTTGAATAAATATAATGCATTTCATTAAAAAACTTTAATAAACAGTAGTCAAGGCTGAAGGTTTATTCAATGACACGTAACCAAATTTTAATAAGGGGAATTACAGAATTCACTACGACAGCGTTGTTTATAAAAGCGTGTTGTTTTAGTTTTTTTAAACTCTAATTTTAATTCCAGATCATTTTTACCACACTACTGTGAGTCGTCAATTTTTAAGTACATCGTTTTATACATTGCGATAGTAAGAAAAAAAGCGTGGGATTTCTACTATAACGTATTATGTTTGGTATTAAAATTAATTCACTGCATTTATTTTTGAACTTTTTTCAGGGTCTTTACAAACAGACGCATGCTGGGCGACTCTCTGTTAATAGTTATATAATAATTAGTTTTAAGATCAAAATTAAACTAGATAAAAAAAATAAAAACACGTCTTATAATAATTGTACAATACTACGATGTTCTATTGTTTCGTCGCTGGCTTTTATTTAACAAGTCAAAGATATTTTTAAACATGCTTAGTCTCGTCTATTCTCCTGTGGAATTGGTTAGTGAACCAGTGAATTATTATCAACCCTCGTCTCCGTTTTAATGTTGTTTTTCATTCAAGAGAATTGAGTAAATTAAGTGTAATTTAATGTATTTCAAGTCTCATTGTTGAACGTTTTAGTTCATCAGATATACAGACTGTTCTAAAATACGTTTCCTTAGCAGGATCTAAATTCGACGGAGTGATAATATTTCGAAAAGTATTTTAAAAAATTTAGAGTTTAAAAAACTAAAACAACACTCTTTTATGAACAAAAAATGCAAAATAATTTGACGATACAATTAGCTTTTCTGTAAAAAGCGTGGGGAGCTATCTACTTAAATTTTCATAATAGGTCTACGTTTAGAATTAGCTAGTAAGCACTTCATGCATTTTACAGTAAAGCTAGTTTTGTTGTCAAATAATTTTGCATTTTTTAGTTCATAAAAGCATGTTGTTTAAGTTTTTTTAAACTCTAATTTTAATTATAAGACTAAAAAACGATATTGCATTTAACTATGGGGTAGGCAACGCAACGTACGTCACTGTACAGCGTGTTAGCTTGCTTGCTGTAATTTTTCAAGTTTTTTCTTAACCTGAAAGTCCTGGTCACGGTGACTGAACAAACTTATTAAATTGTTGTATTGTCATCGGTCCTTGATACGTGTGCAAAGATTCATTTTAATCTACGCCCAACTCATATTTGTATGGTTGCTCACTTTGAACCTCACGGCGAGCAATTCTGATGCAACCCACTCGACAAACAAGCGTATATAACATATATAAGAGAATCCCGGAATTATTTAAATTTCATAAGATACAAAATAAAATTAGAATATATGGTTTTATAGGAAAGCTGGGAATTGCATATTATTTATTTTACATGGTAAAGCCCTATTTACACATAAACAGTTGACCACCCTGTATAATATACACGTTTACACTGTAAGTTGTCCTACGTTATATATACCATATAGGTGGTACCAACTTTAGCTATTTGAAATGCGTTCGCCGTTACTTTAATATTTTGAATAATTTATATATAAATTTGTTGAATATTTAATAAAATGCGTA
Source organism: Venustoraphidia nigricollis (assembly GCA_034508555.1). Classification (NCBI taxonomy): domain Eukaryota; kingdom Metazoa; phylum Arthropoda; class Insecta; order Raphidioptera; family Raphidiidae; genus Venustoraphidia; species Venustoraphidia nigricollis. The sequence continues at coordinate 5,566,621 of JAVRKA010000022.1, read as the reverse complement.
TGCAATAAAACCAATAGTTTAGGTAAATACAGCTGGGTCACAAATTTCTTAGTAAATTTTATGTTACAAATGAGAATTCGTTATAAAACGTTTCTAAAAATATTATATAGGCCCTAGGGTACTTAAGCTTAAAGTATAAATTATTTTATCTTCGGGAACAAATTAACCCCAAACTTATTCATGCAAAAATAGTTACTGGTGTAAAAATTCGTTTTCAAATAAACTAAGTAGTTCATATTTCTAGTGCGTAATGACATATATTATGACGAATGTGACATTATATTAAAAACCAGTGACAGCGCGATTTGGCAGTCACATAAGTCATAATATCATCCCGAACAAGAAACATGCTGTTTTTACACGTATCTCCTATCAAAAAGCTGATTTTCTCATTATTTTAAAAAAATGACAGTTCAATTCTGTGCAAGTTCACTACCAATTGTAGGTTGCGTTTGATTCTCATACTTTTTCTCTGTAATACGACAACGTTTCATATTTCTTTTATTTTACTTCACGCACTAGTGCGCAATTGACTATTTTACTACCACAACACAGGCATGAAAAGTCGCTATTTTGGGGGCGTGCAAAAAGTTATTTCTATAGTGAAAAATCAAATTTACGTAGTAAATAATTGAGTTTTTACATAAGCGTGTTCAAAACAAGTTTTGATTAAGTTTTGAACATATGTTTTTTCGATTAGTAAATGACGAATTGACAATCAAAATTGTGCGATAAAAGTAAATTATATATCTAGTATCATAATGGGTTATATTATGACGAAGTGTGATAATATGTTTACAACGAGCGCTAGCAAGTTTTAACAGTCACATAAGTCATTAAGCATTATAAGGTATTCTTTGCACGTACCTATAAAATTGCTGGATTTCACTTCGTTTTCAGAATGTTTGACAGTTCACTTTTGGAACAAGCGCCACTTCTAAATAGTAAGTTAAAACAGATCTGAAAAACTGTGAAATAATGCAATTGGTATAGCGCGACCAGTTTTGTTTTACTTTACCGCACTAGTACGTAATGAGTCACTTTACATTCTTGTATATATGCATGTAAAGGCGCGATTTTATACGGGGTAGTGCAAAATAGTAGACTTATCGACCTCACCCATGGTCCGTTTTTCACACGTCTTGTACAATATACAATTTAACGGCAACACATTTTTAGACGCGCAGCAACTAAGCAATGTAAGTTTAAATTTCGGGATAACACATTCGTACATACAAACTAAATATCACCTATGTGTAATCTTAAAAAGTGTAAAGTCACAGCGTTGACTGCATTTATTCTCACAAACGGTATCCTCATATAAACTATATCACATTTATATCGAATGTCCATGAGTCAGATTTATTTATTTACTGTTATCTGATATCTGGCTGAACAAATAGTATTGTTTACGCTCGAGAGATGGCGCTGATGGCCTCTTTCGGTATTATCGTATTGTTATAGTGGTTCCGGACCATTGCCTCCAAATGTGAGCTTCTGTTTGATTGGCTAGCGTCGGCCATCGGCAGAATGAACTGCAACCTTCATCTATACAAGAAGTTTTTAAAAATGCGGTTTCAGTTCCACTTTTTCATATCCTTTATAAATCAAGTTTACGTTGTCAAATATTTGTCTTGGAGAAAATATACTGACATATTTTTACAGCAAGAATTTAAAAAAAAAGATTCACGCTTTCTTTTTTCTACAAAAATAAAAAGATCCAGAGTTTGGAATTTTTATGCAAAGAATATAGGACAGTCTGTATATTTACGGCGATTTCAAAACGCGTTGACTATGCGATCGCAACATATCTAATATCCATGTAGGTAGATCAAACGGACATCCTCAGTCGCAATTTAGAATATTGTAAATTCATTTGAAACTCAAAAACAATTGCGTTTATAGTACAACTTAGTACTCATTATTCATGTCAACCACAATTTAATGCATGTGTGCTATTTTAAACACAACTTAGCACTAAAAATTTCATTTTAATCGCACTTAGCATATAACTAAAATCTGACATGAGTCATATTTTAATCGCAAAATGATACAACTTTGCACAAAATCCATTTTAACCCGCAAGTAAGCATACACGCTTCTTTTTCAACAGCAACGAAGCATAGACTTTTTTTCAAACGCAATTTAGCATACGAAATTATATTTTAATAGCAACTAAGCTTAGAAATTTCTTTTTCAATCGCAACTTAATTGACAAGATTCTACTTCAATGGCAGTTAAGCATAGAAATTTCCAATTGAACCAATATTTGGTCATAATATCACATTTCAATTATATCTAACTATAACTAAGGCTGTTTAAATTAATAAAATTGTATCCCAATTTATGAACTTGGCATTTTTTTTGCCAAGTTCATAAATTTTAATCTGGCAATACTATAACAGTGAGGTTCAAGTAATCGAGATTCAACTGTGGGAATAGTAAATCAGCTTACCATGTAGTATTCGTACTATGATATAATTTGGTGGCGCAGAAGTTTCACCGGAAACACGTAAAGCCTGCATTGCATTTAAATCGATACACAAAATATTATGTCTGTTACAACACTGTACCCACCGTACATGTGCTATTCTCTACGATGCTCTGTTTTATAAATATAGAAACATCAATTCATCCACTATAATCGAGGTATGCGTGTAATAGGGATTTTGTATCAATTTTAAAATTACTTATATTTAGTCAACTGACCCTGTCGAAGTTTGACGAAGTGAGGATACTTGAAAAAGTATCTTAAAAATAAAATAAATATTTTTTTTTAACCCGATAATAAGTGCTTTTCTAACTTCTTCCCTTTGTCATCCACACACTTGAATAGTGCACATACTTATGTATTACAGTAATGCTCATATCCAAATCTTCTGGAGAAAATGGTGCTGATATCCACTTATCATCACATATTTGTGTCTACCATTTATATATTATTTTTAAATAAAAAAAAAATTAGTCAATTGCATTTCTAAGTTAATTAGTTACCACAGTTAATTTTTATTATATTATATATAAAAAATAAAACTGTCTAGCAAAAATAAAACATATTTACTATTTGTTTGAAATTTGTTTTAGAAAAAAAAAATACATACCTAATTTCAGTTTGTTTAAATATTTACTATTTAATATTCATTAAAGTAAATATATGTATTATTAAATATCTAAATTTTATTAATGTTATGGTTAACTAATTAAAGGTATTATTCGAATTCTATTTAAAAAAAAATTGTAATTATTTCATTAACTAATTTGTATTTTTAATCATTTCAGTTCTGCCCGAAGAAGTTAAAAAGATTTAACGAAACGTCGCAATTTTTAATTTAGTTTAACTATATTAAAATTGAACTGTCCAATTTCCCGTTAAAAAATAAAAAAAAAACTTATTAATTATAATGGACGTGAATAATATTGAGATTATGACAATGCAATAGTATGATAACTAGCGTATCGGCCCGGCTTCATGCGGGTGCAAATAACACTTGAATTTTCACCCACTTTCCGTTAATCGGCTTTCCTCCTGGTGCAAATAGCATTTTTAATAAAATACACTAAATACTTCAAAATAAAATAGGTAAAAAAACCTTTATGTTAAACTGTTTTATTGTAAATCATCAGCTGTACCAAAAACTGGAAAATAATCTGGGACTTTTTGCCGACTTAAAAAAAAACGTGGGGCACATAAAAAAAGATATACCGACTGAATAATTAAATAATAACGACTTGTCTCGAAAAATGTATTTCCAAGCTTTCCAAAAGAAATAATTTCAAAAACGCCCCATGTTTTTATTTTAGTCTGTTAAAAGTCCCAGATTATTTTCTAGTTTTTCGTATAGCTGATGATTTAAAATAAAACCGTTTAACTTAAAAATCTCTTTACCTATTTTTTTAATCGAATATATTAACAATATAAATTCATTCTAGACGAAAATTATTTGAGCCATTGTCATTTTTAAGTCATTTTGTTGATTTGTTGTTGCTTTTGATATATTATGTTCATTTTAATTTTATTGGTGCATACATTTTTTAGACTTTGTTTTTTTTTTACTTGGTTTAAGACACTGGAATATGACGTAGCTTAACCTTTAGTTACATATATGTATCTTTTTTGATAACCCTACACTATGAAGTATTTCGTACAAACATATCTAAGTTGAAGAAAGATACGCCGTATATTTAATATACAATGTGGTTCATGACGAACTGACCTAAATTAACAAATATTTCCTAAGATCATTTTGAAAAAAAAATACTTATACAGGCTAATTTACACTAGAAGGAAAAGACTGAAAATTCGTGTTCGAGAAATAACAATGCCGTTTTTAATTCAGTGGTTTCGTGCTACCACACTTGCTTCACGGCTGAAAGCTACAATATCACTATCAGTCTCATTTTTTCTACCTACACGATTTGCACTCGGACGAAACCAGGCCGGTCATCTAGTTTCCATAATGTTGTATTGTCATCGAAACTAAACATGTGTCTAAAATTTCAATTCAATCGGTTAGCGGGAACTGGGTGAAAAATCGGTCGCAAGATTTGAAATCATTATATTGAATGTGGAAGCTAAATAATACCGCTTAATAAAATCTTTCAAAACAGTTTAAAGATGTGAGTAGTCTGATCTCAGTTTGTGGTTAACCACAAAAATGTGACACGTGTACTGTTATATTAGATGGCACACTTCACAGTCGACCAGTCTGTTTTAGTAACTGTCGCTACAATAGTAATGTTTTACAACTGCAACTAGTCAACTAACTGCTTGTACAGTCTGCAATGGGCACCCGTACATTGTGTACACTGCAAAGTGCGAAGAACTCAGTCGACCAAATGCAGTTTTAAAACGTTGTTGTAACAGCGAGTACTAGAACAGACTGGTCGATTGTGAAGTGTGACATGCATTCCAGTGGACACAAGTCACATTTTTATTACCGACATACTTAAACGATTTTTAAACTGTTATTAAACGGTATTATTCACAATCCGTATTTTGGTCTCAAATCTTGCGATCGATTTTTTTTCCACTTCCCGTACCCTATTGAGTTGAAATTTTGCAAACACGCGTAATTCCGATGACAATACAATATTATGATAACTAGATGACCAGCCTGGTCTCGCCTGGATGCAAAACGCGCTTTTGAATTTTCACTCACATCGCGCTAACCGATTGAACTGAAATTTTGACAATACAATATTATGGTTCGGTTTTCGTCTGGGAGCAAATCGCACTTTTAACAAAGCTATAAATATTCTCGACTTCGCCACAGGTGCATTCAGCTTAGAATAATAATTATTTTGCCTAGTTTGTTTTAGCACTATACAAAACCTTCGACTTCGAACAAAGGTGACAAAAAACCGAACTTCGGCTTCGGTTTCGGTCAAAAAAACTTGGCTCCAATCGAACGCCATATCTCAAAAATATAGTATTCCTGAAATTTGTCTCGTTATGAGTCATTCTGTATGTAGTATATACATGTGAAGTGTATGTGTGCGAGAGAGAGAGGAGAATCAACTTGAAACCCATCAATTCTAGTGATTTATTGCTAGTAGTGAGGTGGACGGACCAGACTTATGATTCGAGGCGTCTCTCTTCATCAGCCTTCTGTACTACGACTGCGACGACTGAAACTCCATGCCCGTTACACCTGAAACCGAACTGCTGCTTCCACTACAATCTGCCACATTGCTATCCGGCGGTCACTATCTGGTCAACTGCTGACTTCTAACTTTAATATGCTAGCCTTTACTGCATTATTATATTCTGCCTAGTTATGGATATGGCTTGGACATCTACGTACATTTGAATGCAAATCCTTATTTTGATTGACAGAATTGTGGATTAATTTAAAACGTCACTTGTCCTGTCTATGTGATCTTATAGCTAGACAAGTGCCCAGGGCCCCGCGATCGATGAGATTGATAGCCGATTCCGCCGACAAATATATCGATATATATTTTAATAATGCATTTATTAATTATTTATTTCCTTAGTAATTACGCTCTTTTTTTAAGCAATAATATTCAAGGCTGTTACAGAATTTCGCTTATATACGATCCTTTTGACTGTTTTAATAAAATAGTCGTCTTTGTCCTAAAGTATCCACGGCCTCTAATAGGTTAAAGACGGCCCTGCTTATAGATCGAGAGCTATTAGACATTTTTGGGAAGGTATTTGAGGCACTACAATACATCTTGAGTAATATCCGAATACAAAAACACAGATCTGACTGATGGGTAGCGGGATTTAATCGACTCTCAAATTTTTAATCATCTGGCAGGTGAAAAGTTCCACCGAAACCACCTGTTTTTTTTTAAATATATCTATTTTTAGTTACCGATATTGTTCTGCGTAAGTTTCAACGTGCCTCAAATATATTTTTTAAATTTGTTGTCACGACTTTTGTGTTTCGAAATGAAATGAAAAAGTAATTAATATATTTTTCTTTTTAACATTTTTTATAATGGTTTATATAAAAGCCAATTTTCTCACATGAATATTGCCACGATGATAAAAACGCTCTAGTATTACTCAGTTTTCGTGTGAAAATGTCGCGGATTGATAAATTGGAGAAAAATAATAAATGTCTCATGCATATAAACGACATTGCTCATTTGTACAAAAACACCAAAGTGAACTTATGCTAGCGAAAACATTTGAATGTGATTGTTTGAAGTTTTTACAGATAATGAATGGTTCACAATTATTTACGTTACCATTTCAGCTAGCTTGATTAATTAGATCCTCGATAATTAGTCAGTGTATGGTCCTTACCTGAAAAAAGAAATTAAAAATTATTTTATTGTTATTAAAAATCAAAAACTTAATTTAAAGTTTGTTCTGGCTAATCTTCAAAACGGCACAACTGCTTTTGACGGGACTTCCACTGGCAGATAGATGATGTTATAAGGAGTAACTTGGGCTATTTTTATTTTAGAAAAAGAATTAGGGTTCCGCGCAAGAAAAATAAAACTCACGAAATTGTGAACAAAATTCTATTCTCATATCTATATGCATATAGTCTATACATGCCAGGAGTGATCTAGGCTACATTTTAACGCAAAAATAACCCTAATGGGGGTAAACAGGGTGATGGAAATCTTCATAAAAGATACGCTGTATCTCTGAAATTACTTAAGTTGAAATAGAAATACATGTTCGTCAGTATTTTGAACACACTACCCGAACGGGGTGGGGTTGGATTTTATATAAAAGAAATTAAGCGGGTACTATAATATATCTACTACTCGTATACCACGCGAACGAAGTCGCGGGCAAACCGCTAGTATTAGTAATGAGTGTTTATAACTATTAAAAGAATTAAGCAAACAGAAAATTCAAACTATACTTTGACTCATTAGATACGCTCAAATCTCTTTAAGGTGGGTAGTAAATATTAGAGGACAGGAGAAAATACTATACAAGAGCTAGTAAAACAATGCAATTCTCTAGTATCCAATATTTATTATTGCCTTATTGGATATTTCTTTGAGATTGAAGTGTAACAATAAATTTTGACGTGGAATAGTGTACCGAAGAGTCTGCGACATAGTCAATTATATAACGAATTGAGGAGCCTTATTGAGCTGCTTTGTAGAACAATATGAACGCGGCTACGAACAAAGATATTGGACTTCAGTGTAAATAAAAGACGTCTGAAACGAAAAAGGAACAAAACCGTCTAAATGGCAGAGGACCGTGCTCTTTCCTTTCCCCCATTCTTCTTCCCCCCTGCCATCGAAGTCCGTCTGTCGTTTGTTTGTAAATATTCTTGCCAGACATTACATCTACACATGGCACGACCCAGCTATTACCATTTAAGGAGCCATATTGACTGTACTTTTATACATACAGGATGCTACAAGATGCGTACTAATAACACGGATTGGATATGACTTTTTTTTACTTTTAGGATACTTTGTAAATGTATAAAATCGTACTACTATCTGATCTACCGGCTATCAAAATAATAGCTCCTTTTAACCCACGATTGGGTTAAAATAAGGAATCTGTCAAAATCGATATTAAGTTGAAATTTCTCGCTCTGATACTCTAACAAAGGTACCAAACTTGAAGTGTAGAGTACCTACTTTTTATCTAATTACTTTCGAATCAAGATAAAGTTTTTGTCAAAACCGGCATTAACGAAAACGAATCATCGGGTAAAGGCTAGTAATTTGCCAAACACGTTAAGGTGAAATATACAGGATGTTCGTCACAATGTGTGTTGAACTTAAAGGGGATATTTCACATCAATGCGTGTTCGCTGAATTGTGCATAATGGTTGTCAGCATACATGACTTAACATTCTGAAGGAAGCACTTGCGGTATTTGAAGATGTTTTACCTATGGCGTATTCGTTGATCAAAAGCTATTGCAAAATAGTATGACAAATAGAATAAGAGTAAGTTCTTAGTATAGGGCTTTAATAGTAGATTGTGTACCTAGTGCCGTAATGCGTTATATTACAACTAGATGTTTAAACCGAACGCGAGTTAGTTTTAACAAGTCATAATACCATAATGCATGAGATATATATTGTGTACATATGTATATATATATTCTATTTTTTGCACGTGCTTACTATCAGATACTTAGTTTTCACGTCATTTCCAAAATTTTGACAGTAAATTATTGAGCAAACGTCAGTTCCAATAGTAAGATAAAGAGTGATTTACTTTAAATGCACGTTAAGCAGCTACTTTATACGGATAGAGCAAAAATATATTTATCTATTTACTTTTTTTCCTTTTTGTCCTTGGTAATTAATATAAAAATGATTTGTCGGGAAAAAGGACTTTTTAAGTAAACACTTATTTGTTATACATAGCGACGTTTCATCCCTTGCTTGGGACTTTTTCAAGCTTTATAACTATTAAATGTTTTGATCAAGTAGATATAAAAGTTAAAATACACATGTAAATATAAATTTTAGTTAAACAATTGTTCATTAAAAAGTTTGTAATTCCGTTTTTAAAAAAATATTTTTACGGTTGATGTTCAAACTATAAATAACAAATAAGTGTTTACTTAAAAAGTCCTTTTTCCCGAGAAATTATTTTTATATGTTTATCTATGTTTGATCCCATAATTTATTTCTTTAGAGTATTTTAAATAAATAATTAATATTTTTTGCCAATATCAGTGATCATCTACACCAAATGTAACACAAAAAATAATTAACTATCCGTAAATTAGTATTTTATAAATCAATGTTTAACCTTTTTTGGGCTAAGAAAATATTTTAGGTAAATAGTCTCTAAAATTGGTTAATTATGCCCAATTTTAATCACAGCTTCATAAAGCTAAGTAAGTACTGGCTTTTTTTTGGTTCATTTTAATCACCAATTTTATTATCAAATTTGTTCACTTCTGGGTAGCAGCCTTAAATGAAACCATAATTGTTTATTGGCAAATTCAGTCAAGTTTGACACCAAAGAGTTTCTTTGGCTTAAAACTTGACCGTACAACTGTAGGTTGCCTAAACCAATTGTAGCAACTGTAGTTAGATTTAACAACTAGTTAATGACTCGGCATACGAGAACTCTAAGCTGTTAGTAAACGAAGTCACGTTTGAATAAAGTGTGATTTAGAAGCCTATAATCAAAGGTTGTGTAAACCTACAATATTGACTCCATTTAAAGATACCAGCATACCCCGTTTAAAACTAGTCCGCACGTATTTGATCTCTTTTTGAAGTAAAACTTCTTTTAGCACAGTATGGTAAAATTGATAATGTAACGAACATGTTGTGTACGTATACTATATACTATAAAAACCGGCTGCATTAGCTAAGGTGACGGCGAGGTAGAACGACAGCCTTGTAACCTACAGGTCGTAAGTTCATACACGGTGGTTGGTGCCGTTATTGTTTTTTTTTTACAAGTATACTAGACTTGTGCTTGTCAATATGATGGAATCGGACTATAATAATATATAATATTGGCATGTTAAAGTGCGTCCTAGGGTAATATAAGAACCCTGACTGATAGAGGCCATGATTCTAGGAGCTATACATGTCAGGAACAACCCAAGTCGCAAAGTATCTCTGTACTGGTGTTCATTAAACTGTAGTACAAAGCCTTTTTAAGATCTATTTCATTCCTTGCTGTTGTAATTTGCAATATAAACTCCTGAGATAATGTGAAACTATAAATACAGTGTGAACCTTTAGAATGGATTGACGATACGCGTTAATTTATGTACCTGTTTACCCGTTTAACAGTTATTCTGAAAATATATTTAATCTAAAAACTGTTAATGTAAATATAGCAGCAGTTTTTCTTGATTATCATTCCCTTAACTGCATGAATTTTACAAAATTGAAAAAAATTAAAAGAAATTTTTTTTTTAGAATAATAATGATCTAAACACCTTTTATGGAAGTAATAATTATTAATAATAATTTTATATAGTTTACTTTGTTGCAGTCATGTTACATCATGCAGACGAAGTAGTTTAACAGATTCATATATTTATTCCATGAAAATCTAATTTGTTGCATTAAATGCAACAGTATGCAGTGAAGGGTTAAACAGACCGACCACAGCAAGCTACGCTAAAAAAACTTTATTTAACAAAAAAATTTAAGAAAAATTTTAACCTTCTTCAAAAAACAATAAGAAGCGTAAAATATTGAAGTTTTTAAGGTCAGCGCCAATTTATTTATATAACTTTTTATGTAGATACTTTAAATAAATCGGCACAACATTTTATTATTTTACGCTTTTTAATGACAATTCTTCAAAAATAATTTTATTTTTTACTTTTTACTACATAAAATTCAATTTCAAATTAAAATCAACATTAATTTTTTATTGTTTTCGATTATAATTTGTTTTTAAATTTCTTCAAACTGATTTGCCTTTCTTCAAATAATTAATTACTAATTTTAAATACACAAGACAATTTCACAAATCAAAATAAAATAAATATACAATTGAAAATTGCTTTGAAAATACGTTGAAAAAATATCAGTTACCTATATCTGCAAAAAAGACAATATGTGTATACCAACCCTGTCGACAACTCTATTAATTATATACTTTGCTCAGTTATAGGGCCGTTAACCGTTCTCCATTTGAGGTAGAACACTCCTCCTTTTGAACACATTTACCCCATATTACCCTTTTGTCCTATCAAATATGTAGACATGCGTAGTTAACTTCTCTAGCCCATGTGAGAACACCTATTTAGCCGATCTTATTTTATAAGACGCGTCTTAACGCAATTATTTATAGAATCGTGGTAAAAAAATAACCCAATTTAATTACAGCAAAGTCTTTATAAACCAATTTTTTTAACTTAAAGAGGTCACCAATTCTGGGATAAATCAGATCACAAAAGAAAGGCACGGTTTACACTATTCGCTCACACACTGAGATATTAATATTTTTTTTTATCTAATAATGTCATCTTAGATCTATCACACTATAGCAATGGGTGGAATAAATGTTCAATATTCCTTAAGAATAGAGTTATGTCTATGGAAGTAAATATCAAAAATAAAAAATATAACATTGAAATTATTCAAGATCTCTTTTTATTTAACATGCTTTTGCAACGTTTATTTCTGAATGAAATCAATTTATATCATAACGGACGCGTGACGGAAAAAAATTCATTCAAGAATCAATTAGTCGTCAATCATTTATCGATGATCCTTTATATATTGATGGATAAATAAATAGGTCGAGAATCAAAACGTGAAAGTTGATGTTATCTATTAGAAGATTAGTGGTCAGATCGGCCCTTTAAAAGTAAGGGAACTTGTCGGTTTTTATTTATTGCAACAGAAGAAATTATATTATGTATCCAAATAAGTTACTAAAAACAATGACTCTACACTTATCCGTAACGTAACGTAACATTAATTGGTTATATTACAATCTTCATATTGTGTATTATATATTTGTTTCAAACCTTGCATCGATTTTTTGTTCCCTTCCCGTTAACCGATAGAATTGAAACTTTATACACATATTGTATTTTTGAATGCAAAATCGTTTTTAGATTCAAGTAACCAACTAATTTTAATAATTTAGATTGAATCAAAAAACGCCATCTTCGTCAATATTTCTTTACAGCACGTCACAAGATTCCGAATTACGGGAAGGCAAATTAACAATTTGAAGTTTGATCATTAGAAACTTATGTTAAAAATACTGACAAATTTGACATGTTTAATATATTTTTTTTTAATCAATTTTTTTTCTGCACAAACGTTTGTGTAAAACTTACGGCAATATTCTCATTTTTATCTGATTTTAAATCATTTATTTAGATTCAATAGACTGTAAAAACTCGGCTACAAGTCATATGGGAAGAATGGTAGATATTTCTAATTTATTTTAAAGCATTAACATCAAAGATTGAAAAAGGTTTTTCATAGAAATTAGAAATTTACAAAACGTAATTAAGTGTATTTTACATGCCCACATACATCGAACGGATTGGGAGATAGAACTACGCGGTTGAAAAATGTGGCATATTGAAAAGTCATCTTAAGGTGCTGTATCAAAGGACTTAACTGTTGGCGTAGGATGGCGTACAGTCTGTAGCATGGCGTGACGTGATGTAAAGAAGAGAAAACGAACGAGACACGAGGTATAGGCCGCAGTCTATGCTACAGTATAGCATCTTTATCTTTTGGAACTATTACCCTATCTCCAGCTGCTTAAGAGATTACGCACATTAAGATCCCTAGCCTTTACTCTAATCGGGGTTCGTACGGCCTTTTTCTTCTGCAAATCCCAGATCCGGCTTAAGGCCGCATTAATGTCAGTACTTAAATTTCATTTCACACCATAATCATTTACTTGAAAATGTTAAACAGCTCCTTTATGGAATAAATCTGTATAATGTTTATACAACATAGCTTTATAATGTTTGTAGTATGTATATTATAACATATCTAAGACTACAAAACAAAATTACTTTCGCTGAATAAATAAATCTTTCCTAAAATACTTTCAAGTACAATATTTTTCTTATTACAATTAGACCGTAGGTCAGTTTATTAACCGAACTTCTTTTTTCTTATCTTCTGTTAAATAATTGCGATGATGTCCGCTCTTTTTATTTAGCATTTAAAACGAATTTTACACCCTTTCATTTATGTTTGTCAGTGTATTTGTCAGTTTGGGTCAAAGCTTTCAATTAAAAGTCAGACTAATTAGACTAAAGCTTTGAAATTTTCCTGACGTGTAGAAGTCCGGTGACACTGCATAAATCCAATATGGCGGACGCCCAAGATGGCGGGTATCTTTTTATGACATGGGTATCAAATGAAAGTTTTACGAGTAGAATACGATAAGATGTGTTACGTCATTATAAATCCAATATGGCGGGCGACCCAAAATGGCGTCTTATCTTTTTATTACATGGGTATCAAATGAAAGAGTTTGACGAGTGGAATACGATAAGTTGTGTGACAATATTTTAAATTCAATCAGTGATGTCGATGAACAATAGCCTATTTGATTTCTAAATATGCGACTAGTATGAAGATATAAAAAAAACTAATGCAAGGTACTTTTTCTTTTAACAACATATTATTATATCGGTGAATTTCTTTAGGCGCAATAACATATTGAGTTTTATATTTTTTATATATATACTTGCTGTTACCTTATTGTAATTTAATAAAGGTAAAGTGCTCTGTCAAAAATACAGACAGATAAAACAAGCAGCAACGAAGTTGGCCATCGAAACTGTATCGACAGGACGACAGAATTACTAACAACGTCTATAAATGTTGGCTTGTTCTTTTTTTTAAGTTTCATCCATATATAATGCAATATTCTTTATGTTCTTTTTTGTGAAACACGTCGAAAATGAAATAAATGATTATATTAATTGTATAGGCCTTCTGATCTCAATATATCCGAAGAGTGGTTGTGTTTAATTTAAAATGAATTTTGAATCAATTTCATTCAACATTTAGGTATAAGTATTGAACAAAACTTAAAACGATGAGTTTTTGGTATTGCTTTTGTAAGCGTATATTTTTTTATTATATCAAAGTAAAGCGTGAAACGGCTGCTATGGTCATTATCTCTATAAAAGAGTGTATAATAAAAATAGACGTTGATCAAAAAATTTAGTTCGAATCGTCCGTCACGTTGCTTGTATGTTAGAAAGGTGATAAAATAAGATCAATTTATTGCACCAAAAAATAAACATTTTTATTTTACAGAAGTCGCTATGTTTGTAATATATTGGTCACCTTAAAGGAGATCTCTCTAAGTTATTGGGCATTACTTATTTTTTTAAACATATTTATTAAAGGTCGCCTATGATTTTCTTCGATAATTTTGGCAAAATTCATTTTACAAGGACTTGAAAATGCTTTTTCAAATCTTAATTTCTCTCCAAATATAAAAAAACGGCTTTAACCTTTCAACTACTTACAAGGTTAAATATTGGACAATGAGAAAGGACACGCTCTTGGAAATATAATATGTATATGTTAATTTTTAGGATTCCGTACTCAGAGGATCCAAACAGAGACCTAGTATTATGGCAAGTCTGTCTGCTTGTCTGTCAGAAACTTCTAAGTTCGTAAACGGGATCCGTTTTTGTAAACGCTCTATCTCAAAAACGATAAAACCTAAAAATTCGAAATTTACGTATAATACAAAACATATTCTATATTTATAAATAAAATTTTGATACGTACACTAGCGACACGGATCAGCATGCTTTAAAAGATAATAGTCGCAGTTCTTTTCTCGGCTATATATTAATAGATTTATGACAGTCATTATCGAAGTTATATTATAAAAAACTCGGGTCGCAGTGCCAAAACCCTGCCGACAATATAGTGTATTTACTAATATAGGCAGTGTGGCTTTATTATGCGAACTTAAGTTGGTTTTTTGGGCAAAATAAAAAATTTGACTCCTTAATACACCCCTTAAAAGAACATTTTTTTCTCAGTTGCAATATTATTATCAATCGAACCTCTAAACTAAATTATATACACCTTTCAGCAAATAATTCACTATCTGCAAACTAGTGTTTTCATAAAATTTGTAAATCCGGTCCTGTCGGGCCGATTTTATTAAAATTTTAGGAGCACTTTTTAATTGCTATTAAAGGGTTGAATTTCAATTTTGAAACGATTCTGAGAATTTTTTAGGCATTTTTGGGCCTAAAAACTTTTTTCAACCCCTAAAAACTACCCTTAAAATGGTCCGATTGGGTCCATTTTAAATAGGGTTCTTGCGGTGGTGGATTCCAACATGTCGGCAAAATTTCGTAAAAATCAATTAACTCTTTCGAAAGTTATAGCGCACACACATATATATATATATATATATATAAATATATATATATATACATATATATATAAACATTTTTAAAAATGGTGCCAAAGTGTTTAGAAGGTTATGAAACGTCGAGAAATTTTGGTCCGACCCCTAGGTCCCGCCATCCGACCAACGCCAATAGTGTATGTTGCCTATGGCAAATACACTAATAAGTCGGATTCATATGGTACGGAATCTTTATTGCGCGAGTTCGACTCGCACTTGGCCAGTTTATTTACAATTTCTATTTGTCACAAATTATTAAAGACAAATGTAAACGAATGTTTGACCCATAGTATTTAAACGAATATTATTCAGTATTGTTCAATGAATTGTGTAATGGTTTCTGTTATGCAAGCTGCGTACATTGATATTGTAAAGATAGTAAGCGGATGCAGAAGCATTCTGTGTTGAGACAGGATGGAGTTCACATTGAATGTGTTGCTAAATTGAATATACTTTACTTAACAATTGAATACGTGTTTATTTATTGGTTTTAACATTTTATTTCCTACACAAATGTGAACAGAAGACAAATTTAATACGATTAGCGAAACGAAGCCTAGACACCAGCGTTGCCAGATTTTTTTTTTGCCATGTCGGGATTTTGGAACTTTTTAAGTGAAAAAAGCGGGATTCTTTCGTCGAAAGCGGGACATAGTAAAAAAACGTATATAATCAGAAGTTTTTAAATATTTATCTTTTTATTTGAGTTTGAGTTGTTACGTTTACGTGACAATAGATAGCAAAAATAGCCATAGAAAATGTATTTTAATAAAAATATGATTGGTTAAATCAGATTTACCCTATCGTTAAATAGTTGAGTCTTATTCGTCTTCTGAATAAAAAAAAATAAAAAAAAAAACAGAAATCAAAATCAAAAAAGTTTTATTCATTAGAAAAACATGGCGTTTCAAACAATAGTCTGAGGATTGAGTGTTACAAATTGCAACTTACAATAAGAGAATAATTATTTACGGACAGTCGAGTTATCCCCGAAAAGCGGGACTGAGCCTGTCCCGCGCGAGACATTTAATTTTGATTTAAAAATCGGGATGTCCCGCCAAAATCGGGACGTTTGGCAACGCTGCTAGACACATTATTTAAAAAGAAACCTGTCATAATAATTATTACAAACAATAATATTTCTGCAACGAAGTTTGGAGTTGGGTGCCGCGTGAGAAAGGGAACTAGAGCAGCAAGTGAACCAAAATACACTAACATCTACTTCAGTATTCGTGCTGACTCGGCCATTTTACCCAGTAGCTGCTTTGGCTAGATACCAACGCGAGATCAATGTTTCTGGAATAATGTATGAGAGAGGGGCAAAGCATATCCGAGCGTGCATCCCATTCACATGTATACCGCTCGTCGGTTGTCCGTACCAGCGACCCCTAATCGGTGGAGGCGTGCATACCTGACCTGAAGTTGGTCTGCCCAAGGTCACCATAGCTTTCATCTCGGCAATTAAGTAAACAAACAATAAGTTGGTACAGTAAAACGTCGCTTAACGCTGTTTCAGTATTACGCGATTTTTAAAAAAAAGTTTAGCCACTATAACGTAAATTATGGATCAGTTTATATAAAATGCTTTAAATGTTGATAGAAGTTCAAAGGCAAGACGAAGTATCATTGATGCGATATCTCGCTATCGACAACAGCTTGCTGAACGAAACAGAAAAAGGCAAACGACATTAGATGACTTCTTCACAAAAAACAAAATATATCAAATGAGGTACCTTCCTCATTAATAACTTAACTTCTTACTCAAACTCTTATTCGATTTTCGTAAATGTTTTATGGACAAAAATCGATATTAGCAATTAATAAATCAATAATTAATGTGATAAAAAAGTATTTAACAATAAATGTTACAAAACTAAACAAAAAAAAACTAACAAACTTTCTTATTCTTGGTTCTGTTTTACTTATGCCTATCATCACGGGTACTAAGATGACCTCGTTTAGAGTTGTTTAGTATAACGCAGGAGCTTATTGGAATGTATTTCCCGAGTTACGCAGGATCTTACTATGTATTCGTGACAATAATTTTATTAATCTTGAAAATCGCAGGAAATTGAACAAAATTCAAAAAAGAATTAACACTGAATTGTGTTGACTGTTACTTTCAACAACTTACACAGTAGAATTATAAAAATATGTTACTGAAGAAGTTGAATAAAGAAACGAAACGTTCAACATACTTCAGTGTTAATTCTTTTCTGAATTTGGTCCATTTAAACTGAAGTATGTTTTAAATGAAGTCTAGATAAAAAAATTCGAATAAATTTGAATAACCCAGAAACTGCTAAATTTACAGCTTTTATTGACAATTGAGTACAGAATAAAAAAATTGAGTGCTACATAAAAAAACATAGCTATGACTGCGACCATTAAATGGGACAACCTGTACAATTATTTTTCAGTTGTAGAGTATAGCAAACCCTAGCAACTTGTGCCTGAAACATGTTTTCGTAAACAGTTTCACTTTCGATATAAATTTAACTATTATTATAAAAAGTTTCGTATTTTTCAAATTTAGACAATCATTTTGATAGCATAAAAATGAAAACAATATAAAAATCGCGTAGGATAATGCATACCTGACTTATGGTTATACCGATTATCCGATAATAATCTAAAATGATGACTTAGCTATTTTTTTCAACATACAAATATGAAATATGGATTATCTATTTAGTTTTGGTAGATTCAAAAACAACATAGCAAGTCAGAGGCTAACAAAAATTGTTTTACGAATGGAAACTTCAGTTCGGTTAGCAACAAAAATTTTATTATCATTACGTTTTTCTAAGAAGAAGAAATGTAGATTATAGATGCTAAACATACAGTTTTTCTAGGAACATTATATAACCAGTGGCAATTTATAAATTAACAATGTTTTTTTATTAGATATCCTTTTGACATAAATTGAAATTAATATATATTTTGTTATATGTACCGAGCGTATTTATATGAAATCAGCTACAGCAATGGAATACAAATAGACGCCGGTAATTTTATTATTAGAATTGAATTTACCGATTTGATAATGTGTAAAGTAGCAACTTTATCTGCATTGAAATGATGACATGCATGTGATTTCGACTTTGCATGATCCTCTATAACATGGCTTCTTTTCATGCGTGATAGTAAAATGACCATTTTCCGCACTAGTGCGTAAAAGTAAAACAAAATCAATGCACTTTTACTTATTATGATGTGGAAATCATCAATTTTATAGAAGTTGCGTGCAAAAAATGTAGTATATATCTCCAGCGTTATGCTATTATGACTCGTGTGACTGTCAAAACTCCCTGACGGTCGTTTTTTCATAATATCGTAACTCGTACATACTGAGTGGCATTTACGTTCTAGAAACATATACTAATTAGTACTTTCTACTTATACTACGCAAGTGAAGCCGGTAGCCTAATTGAGTCTCTATGGGAGGAAGAGGCAAAAATATTGAGTGTAAAATAAAAAAAAAATGCTTATTCTTCTTTACTATTCAATATACCTCGTCAGTTGCCATTAGAATGACCAGAACCTCACTGTGGGGAAGCTGAAAATTTTTGAGTAAAAATCGTTTTGTTTATTCTGTTTATAGTGGGCAGCGCAATATAAACAGAATATGTTTTGGGAGATTCAGAAAATTTAATTGAAATTCAAAAAATCTTATGAAAGTTTTACACGAAATACGAATCGCGTCGTCCTGGCTTCATCACTTGACATCTTGTCTACCCTGGCGAACCGCGACTGGTACGTATGTTAATTTGAATTATACAAAACTATAATAAATATCTTTTTCTTAGAAAATCTCTTTTTTAATATTAATGTGCCCGTGGGAGAGGTTCAAGCAGGGAAGAGGGGTTTCCTTTCAAAAAGAGACAGTCGTGAGGAATAATAGGGGTGGGGAAGGGGGAGCGTCATTGCGGTTATGGCAGCAGTCAGTAGTCACGGCGACAATAACTTATCATAGAAGCCACTCCGCTATGATAAAGTTCAAATACGCATTTCGCCTTCGCAATACGATACTCACATATTTCCGTGTGTAAAGGTACCTTACATAATAACTATGTACCCCATGGACGTTCGCGAAATATACAACGTCCGAAGTTATATAATAAAAGTAGGAGAGCTGTTAAACATTTTTGGATAGGTATTTGACGCACTGTGAAAATTTGTACAATACCTCTTCAGTAATATCCGAATACAAAACATAGACCTGGTTGAAGGATAGCGGGGTTTAACCGGCCCTCAAATTTTTAAATTAGGAAACTTTTTTCGCATTAAAAAGACCTTGAGGCAATTTGAAATTTTAATACCTTGAAATTTAATATAAAATTAAAATAAAAAATCCAGATTTTTTAATCGGGTCTAAAACTTAGGAAGGTGTTTGCAAATTATATTTTTGAAAAATTAAAAATTTGAAATATAACAGAACAATATTGGTAACTAAAAATAGATATATTTAAAAAAACAGGTCATTTCGGTGGAACATTTTACCTGCCAAGTTATTAAAAATTTTAGGGTCGGTTAAATCCCGCTTTCCTTCAGGCAGGTCTGTGTTTTTGTATTCGGATATTACTAAAAAGGTATTGTACAAATTTTCACAGCGCGTCAAAATGCCTACCCAAAAATGTCTAGCAGCTTTGGGGCTACAACTATTTCATTAAAAATGAAAATATAAAAGTAGGTTATGTTAATGTGTGCAAAATTTCTCCTCAATCCATTAACGGAAAGTGGGTGAAAAAAAACATGTTAACTTCCATGTCCGTTAATCCAGGAAGCTGAAACTTTGTACACTTATAATATATAAAGCACGAGACAGAACCTAACCGAATTTTATAATTTTTCACTTAGAACAGGAGAGAGGTATCCTAAAAATATGTTAACTTCTATATTATGTATAAAAAAAGAAGTTATTTTTAATTTTTGGACTTTGATATTGCGCCTGGTAACGACAGACTTAAGGCTGTCGGAACGCTCTGAATTTAAGCCAAAAATAGAGCTTCGGCTGTCAACTGATTGTAGACTTATTCGTCAACATTCTGCAAAAATTCTTTCTCTATAAGGAAGATAAAGGACAAATCTAGGTCTCTAATGGACTACTTTTGCAATTTATGTACGAGTTACTAGAAAAAAGTTGGCATTAATTGTGCTAAAAAAACACACGTTTTCAAAGTCATATTATGACCTTATTCGTACTTATTTCATAAAACTGTTCCATCACAAACCTAAAGCGATTCTTCCTTTTTCGGAAAAGTTTTTTAAATCTTCAAAATATTTCCAAAAACTAGAGTAATCAATTGACAGCGGCACCCTTGCAAAAAAAATTTTTAGCCTCGTAGTTGGCACTAGCCAAAAATTGAAACGTGCGGATGATTTGAGCGAGACAGAGCTAAAGAACGTCACACCCACAATATATATTTTGCCTACCTCGCCCCTTACCGCTGGGTCTCAGCACAAACATAATTCAGAGCGTTCCGACAGCCTTAATCACTTTTTTTCATCGTGATGGAGATAGTTAAGAATCATACCAAACATATATATGTATATGTCGTATCTACCCTACACTACACTAGCGCGGTAGACTCAGTTCCGCTTGACGCCAGACACCCTTTTTATTCTCAAAGCCGAATTTAAAATAAAGACTAACTCCGTCTATAGAATACATGTACTTCTTCAGTCTTTCTAAATATGCACAGGTTGTTTCATATACATAGATAGACAAATTATCTGAGAAGTGCAGTGACTTAAATTTATTAGTCTACTACAGTATAAATAATGTTTGCATCCATATTTTGTTGTAAAGAATATGTTATATGACTTCGCAAATTATTATTTCTTATTCAAATATTATATCCTATAAATCACAATTTTATTTTTTACTATTCAACTCTAAAAATTAAACATTAGACATAATTTGACTATATAGTTCAAATATGGCTGAGAGTTAGTTTGCCAATTCTGTCGACAATTTTCAAGTAATGTTTCCCCAAAATTACAAGCGAAAGTTTATTTTTTTACGTTAATTAAAAGAATCGAATTTTCAAACAATAAGTTTTATTACATCAAATTAAATCAAACGTCACAAAAGTGGGACTCGAAACCACGATGTTTGATCCAAAGACCATCAGGCTAATTGTGACACTAAGCTGTCATCTAATAAATTGAAATAAAACCGCCTGTATTTTTATGCGTCTTTGATCAGTGAAGAATAATACTATATACGATCTTAGGACCTAGTGGGGCTGTGGGCCGAATGGCACTTTTCATTTTCGACCCACCCGTGTGTCCTATTCGTAAGCACGCGTTTGTATGAGCGCATGTAGGTACATATTCTAACCATTCTCATGCTTGGTGGGGAAGAATACAAATTGACTCCTTTATACACAGATATAGACTAAATTTTACCGGTTAGCAAAAATAGTATTCATTTCAATAGTTTCCCTTAAATCAATCATAAACCATGAATGATTATACCAATCAATTTACATATATTGTCTTTGACCGATTATTTATTTTTCATATTAATTTATATATTTATTCCTTGTCTTTAAACATGTCTTCGAAACTCACCAGACGAAAACCCTAAATCCAATAAAATCTTAGAAGAGAAAACAGACGGAATAATATTAATAAAATGAAAAAAATATATTGTGTTTATATTTATATATATATAATGTTTTCAAAAACATTTCTATTTCTGGAAACCCGTTAGAACGTCATGTACTCTATGGTATATGTAAAATTTCAGTTCCTTAGGTCAAGGGGGAGCTTCTTGAAAGCGTGGATTATAGATTATAGACAATCGATAACTAACATTAACGAAGGACGTAGAATAAACAAAAAAATCTTTCTCGATTCAGAAAACTTAGAATATTTGTTAGGGAGATCACACCGACTAAAATATGAAAATATTATGAATTTCTAACAATACTATATACCCACATGTTGAATTGGTAACCTCATTTTTTGAAATCAGTTAAAAAAACAAAGCAAATTTAAAAAGGTTTTAAAAGTCGCGTCACCCTCTTTTAAACTACAATCTATATTTTTAAAATCTCGGTAAAACATCTCGATGTAATCTTGTACTCTAATGCATTCTGTAGCAACTTCGTCTTTTGAATATTATTCGATCTAAAAAAACGAAGACTCGATTTAAAGTGCTAACAAGTACATTATGATATTATATCTGTGTAAGACATTATCTCTTTCCACTGTTTCAACGAAGAGTCACATTTAAAAATAAATATAGTTTTATTCATACAAAACTGCGGTTCAGATTTTTTTTTAATCTGGCATGTACTAACACTCCATACTTGCAACTATTATATTTTATGACTTTCTGAAAAGAACACTGAACCAATTTTGATTAAACCTTTGAATTTGTCGGGAGTTGTAATTTCACGACAAATTTAGAGGTTTAGAAAATCGGTTCAGTGTTTAGACCACACATCTACCAACTTTTAAACATTTATGTTTCTACGTCAAATAGTTTCCAAATCTGATACAATTTGTTGTACCAAAATTGACAACTTTTCGGATACTCCAAATCACCACTTTGAATTAAAAAAGAAATTAAAAACAAAAAAACAGAACAGAACTACCAGTTTAATTACAAAACTAGGATAGTCTTAATATAATTTGTTTTTTTGATTCATCCTTTTTGTTTTTCAAATTAAAAAACCAGCAAGATTGAACCTCACTTTCTCGGGAATTAGACTATGCTGTCTTTATCTAAAATGTGGCAACGAGCATATATATAAATATATATTATCTCTCGCCAACCCCCCTCCCACACACCCACAGACCTACACACATAATATATATATATACGTCACACAAACCATTGACTTAAAGAATGAACTACGCAACAAGCCAGAATAAGGGTCGCTCAGAAAAAAGAGATAGCTAAAGATGGCTGCCTTCTACGCGTCCTTTTGAAATCAGACTAGGACACCGTTTTATATTTTGCTCTAAAATTGCATAAGCTTTTAAACTTATGTAGCTCTAATAATAACTGAAATACCACATAATTAATACATTAATATTTAAATAGCTTTTATATTAATTATCAAAGAGCATATACGTTTTCCCAAGGCTTATTGTTTTGCTCTATTTTCTGTACGATACTGTATAGAAGTTTGTTAATTATTTTGAAAAGAAAAACATAAGTCGAAAACAGCCGACAGCCTTGTTAAAAAATAGAGATTAGCAACCACATTATTTCATACGAAAGAGCGTTGTAGGACTCCATAAGATTTTTTCTCTTGCCGAAGCCAGTTAATGCCTCATTCCTATTGGTCGCTATCTGGCTATAGCCAGTTAATGTTGCATTTCTAATGGTTGCTATGTAGCTATAGCCATATATTATATAGCTATAGTCAGTTAATGCTGCATTTTTAATTGTCGCTATCAGTTGGCTATGGCTAGTTAATATTGCATTTCTATTGATCGCTGAGTATATATGTCATTTTAGAGAACGGTCGCTCATATAAATGACATGTTAGAATTTCCAAACGTTTGGAACCCAAATGAAAATAGTATTTAATTAAGTTGTCAGTTAATAACTGTCGTAGACTGCATTTTTTCGATATTTACTTATTTGGATCACATCTGACAGTATTTCATACACAAACATTTGAGGCACCGTGTGGTACTTACGCAATACACGCTGGTGATAAGGTTACATGACGACATGATTCGAATGCTTTCATCTGGTGTCATTAGCAAACCCGAACGACCAATAGAAATGTCGCATTATCTGACTATAACCAGATAGCGACCAATAGGAATGTAACATTATCCGGCTATATCCAGATAGCAACCCATAAGAATGCAGCATTATCCGGTTAAAGTCAAATAATATCTGGCTATAGCCAGATATCAATAATAGAAATGCAGCACTATCTGACTATAGCTTTCGTAATTGCGTCTCACGCAATAGTAAATATTCTTGTCAAACTACCGAGATAGCGAATGCGTCGTCCATTCTCTGTGCCAATGATACAAACGGAGATCCCTATAGAGCTGTGTAATATTGCGACGTTAAAGGGACCAACCTCCAAAATATGTCTCACATTTTTTACATTTCTTTTTCTTCTTTCACGCTAGTCCCATTCATGATCTCATCTATGCGTGGATATTGTATTACGTATTCTACGCCAAATCGCTAAAGAATTGAGGTCATTTGCTACAAAACTCGATGTTCAGTTATTATTTATTCATTGACCAATGATCCGTTGGATGTTACGAATGTTCCTTCAAAAAGTGCCACATATATCAATGAATATTTTTGACATCAAATGTCATATAATTTACACAGCTAGAATAAAATAACGTTGGATATAGTCCATGGCATGAGACAAATATATTTTAATAAAAAAAAATGACCCAAAAACATATTGAAGAAAAATCACTATTTATTTGATAATATCCATCTTTATAATTTATATAAAAATATAATTTTGATAATGTCCTTTTGTTATAAAGTTCTTAAGAGGAAAAAATTTAGAGTGTAGTTTTATTTCATTTTAAAATGTATTTACATTTTATGCGGAAACAACGCCGCAGCCCTAATTTGATTAAGAATTTCGTAGTTAAAATGTACGCAAAATACAGTGACAGTACAAAGTGGCAAACTTTTTCGGTCTGGAAAGTGATTAAGAGAGCTAATATATTTGGTTTATTGTAGGTTCGCGCATTCGAGCACTAAGTCAAAAGACATTTTAATTAATGGTTGCGCATTTAGTGACTTTATCAAAATGACAGACACGTTTGACCTAATAAACTATCTAACTTAATAATATATTTACTGTCTTTTTATTATATGAATGACTATTTATATGTATATTTTATTATACAATATGCATTTAATAAAAGTTTCGCAAACGGAGAACTTTTTAACAATTATTTTACTTTTTCATATTCCTTGTTATTCTTTAATTATAAGTGCACAAGTTTATTTTGCAATGTCTTTCCTCTCCCGTTTATATATATTTTTTTTTTGTATGAAGAACCAAGATTGCCATTAAAGATTATAGTAATCAACCTTTAATATGGAATTTATTACACTAAACCAAAAATACGCGTTATGTCACAGCAAAAGTTCATACTTTTTTACTAAATAAATAATTATTAAAATCAGTTCAGTAGTTTGCCATATAATTTTCGTTTTATCAATAATTTTTTCAAAAACAATATTTCTTTTAGTGAACGTTCACTGACTATTTTATTACGATATATGAATCAAGTAACTGTTATCTACACAAAAGAACAAAACACAATCAGAATTTAGTTAATCATAACGAAATAAAAGGAGAAATTACAGATAGAAAACCGAATTGTATCTATTTAAAGGATGGTTAGAATATGCATCACAGATTTACTTTGAATTATTCTTAATTTAAACTAGCGGCCCGAACCGGCTTTGTCCGGGTGCAAATCGCACTTTTAAGTTTTTCACCTTCCTCCCGTTAGCCCACTGAATTGAAACTGTGCACACAATATGTAAAGTTACGAAGACAATCAGGGCTATTCTACTAATGATAATCACGGTGATTACCAAGTGCTTAGCAACATAAACATTCTGGGCAACCACTTTTATTTGTTTCTTATTCTGCCAAGCAAAGTGTTTGCCACAAGTAGTTAAAATGATCATGTGACGTATTTATAAGAGTGGATAAATTGTAACTTGTAAATGGGTGTTGTTAAGCTGACACTGAGTGTTTATTAATTAAAATGGACGGCGAAATATTTCACTTACTTATTTTGGAGTTAATTGAGAATGAAAACAGATTAAGAATAGAATTATACTATAACGTACACGCGTTATACATTTTTTTATTATTCTTTTACGTTTTTTATTAATCCAAAATTCGAATTGGAATTCAGTATAAGGACTAATTTTTCCCATTTTTTATCCACAATTGTGGATTCGGTTGATGAAAGTTTTCCACTCAACATATTTTTATTAGCGTCAATAAAATCAATCATCAATTTGTATTGACTAGATGATACTTTTTTTTGTCGTCTTTTTGTAACTTTATTATCCATAATAATAATTATTATTATTAATAATTAATTATTTTCAGCACTTGACAACTAACACAAAATTCAAAAGTATATAACCGTGGTAACCGCACAAAAATTAAATTTAGACAACTCTTTATAGGTACGTTTTTTTGAAAACGAGTGACAAAAAAGATTTGTAAACACTCGCATAATCACTTGTTATTAATGCTTTACCTGCAAGGCATATTAAACATTAGTGATTACAGACAGTGTTTATAAATTTTGTAATCACTGTGGTTACGTAAGAACAGTGATTAGAACAAAAATAGTAGAATACGGCTAAATGCAATATTATGGTAACCAAAAACCAAAAAATCCGATTGCTACCAAACTTCACAGGATCACCCGCTGGGCTAATGTGAAGATTGCCGGACAATTTCACCAAAATTGGTTCAGCCGTTTTGGAGTTCATAGGGAACATACATACCCACACCGATTTTTATATATATAAATAGATAAATTACGCCACTTAGAAAAGAAGACATAGATTTAGTTTTTACTATACTCCTTATTGAAAACCATTCATAACTTAGATAGTCATTTAACTGCTGCTATCTACTCATGTGCATTATTATAGGATAGATGGCGAGGGTCATATACAGCTTTAAAAATGGAGTTTTAGTTTTTCAAAAATTCAGTTTGAAAAGCACTGGAAGAAAACGTACAAACAAGTTTCATAACTATTTAATAACACGTATAATATGAGTACTTTCCATGCTGAATAATTTAAACTATGCTAGAGCATAAAAACATATTGTGTATGATACTGTACCAGTTGCTTTAAAACGTTACAATTTACTAACGAATCATTCAAAATTTAAAAACCCTTTGTTGTTAGTGTATTTGCCATATGGCAACATACACTATTTGCGTCGGTCGGATGGCGGGACCTAGGGGTCGAACCAAAATTTCTCGACGTTTCATAACCTCCTAAACACATTGGCACCATTTTAAAAAATGTTTATATATATATGTGTGTGTACGGGCAATAACTTTCGAAAGAGTTAATTGATTTTAACGAAATTTGGCCCACGTGTTGAAATGCATCACCGCAAGAAGCCTATTTAAACTGGGCGTAATCGGAACATTTTAAGGGTGGTTTTTAGGGGTTGAAAAAAGTTTTTGGGTCCAAAAATACCGAAAAAATTCTCAGAATCGTTTCAAAATTTAAATTTACTCCTTTAGTATCAATTAAAATATGCTCCCTAAATTTGAAAAAATCGGCCTGCCAGGACCGGATTTACAAATTTTATGAAAACACTAGTTTGCAGATAGTGAATTATTTACTGAAAGGTGTATTTAATTTGGTGGAGATGTTCGATGACAGTAATGTTGCAATTAAGAAACAAACTGTTAATTTAAGGGGTGTATTAAGGGGTAAAATTTTTGATTCTGACCAAAAACAAACTTAAGTTAATGTAATAAAACCAGACTGCCTGTATTAGTAAATACACTATTGTCGGCAGGATTTGAGCACTGCGACCCGGGTTTTGATATTTAAGGTTACTCGATCATTAGAACAATGTCTAGAAAAAAATCTAAGATTTTAATAATATGTTATCTATGGATATTTCAAAAATTCAATTAAATATTTTTTCAAGTAAATAATTAATTCATAAAAATGTGAGTTTTATTACACCTAAAATGAAAAACTCACCTAAAATACATTAAACCAAAATGACTTAAGACAAAATTTTGAAAAGTTAAAGTTGTGTCTTTTAGAAATTAAAAAAAAAAATTTCACGTGTAATTCTAAGAAAATACTACAAAACTATCAAATTAGCTGTCAGCCCTACTTGAACTATGGCGTCATCAAATTATGTCTAATGTTTATTATTATTTTTTTTAAATATTAAAAAAACAGTATCACCCGTGATACTGTTTTCTATTATAACATATTTCTGAAATTGAACTTTAAAGATGAATAGGATATAATATTTGAATAAGAAAATTTAATAATTTATAAAGTCATATACCTAGCTTTTTTGTTGGAATAAAATAAGAACGGAATTACTACTCATACGGTAGTAGAATCTATAATAACTTTAATCTGCGAGCATTTGCGTCTTTCAATTTCTCTTGTATTTCATAAACCTGGCATTATTCGAATAAAATTTTATTTTAATATATTTACAGAAATCAGCAGGTATGTTTGCTTCAATGAATATTTTAATTTGAAAAAGATCTGAAACATTTTCTAAAGAAATAGAAATATAAATATACATGCTTCATTTTTTGTATGCCCGTTGATTTCAGCGTTTTCTATGAGCTTCGTAAATTATGAATTAACTATTAAGTTACTTCTTAGTCGCAAAATGTTATTATTAGATGTACAACGCCGATATACAACAGTTTGATGGTAGCACTGCTCTTGCAATGTACCTTTAAAAAGAATCAATGGAAAAGACTAAATTGTTGCCTTTTTTACAGTTTCAAACCGCATTGCTTTTAGTAGGTATTCCTTATTCTACATTACAAAAAATGCACATTTGGTAAAGATTTACTGCCCTATTAATGTAGCAGAAAACAATTTCTTGAAAACTCCCTATTATTGAAAAAACTATTATTATTTTAATAACTCTGCATAAATTTAAATGTTTACTTAGATTGTATTATAACATACAAGTGCATTTGAAATGGTATATCACATGTAAATAGCATTCGTTTCATTTGATGACATGTATTTAAATGTTTATGAAGACATTAAGTTATTTAATGAAATACAACATAAAATTGCAACATGGCGATGACACTACTTACTGCAGAAACATAATAGAATGCAACAATAAAGCAGGGTAACATGCCGTTACAAAAAAGAGAAATTGCTGTTTATTGAACAGAAATAGTATACCTACAGGGTCGTATTAGCTCCGAATGCATTATTTCAGAAGCAAAAATAACGCAAATAGTTTTACGTGGAGTACACTTTCTTTTTACACATGCAGTATTACGCACGTCCGTGAGTGTATTTATGTAATCGAAACTCTACTGTAATTAATTTTCAATTATCTTACTGTTATGTACAATTAATTTACTTAAATAGAGTTGAAGAATATTATTTTTTAATATTAACTTTAATAATTTACTACAATCCATCATAAATTTCGCAATAACTTCCCTAATTCTTACTGGATCACGCTTTAACATGGACGGTATTTGTACTCTACCTGACCCGAATTAACGAAATAAAATTAGTTTTCCAGCGTTTCAGATTGGTTCGATTATTCGACAATTAATAACCTTATACTGTTTTGACCATATAACAAACGAATTTTTGATTTTGTAGTATTTTAGTAAGGTACTTATCAAAGACCCGTATCTTCCACCATCGTATTAAATAAACTTTACAAGTATACGAAATTGTTGAGAATATGACATAACTCTACTTAATTTGTGGCTGGAAATATATTTATATGAACTATTTTGTATATTGTCTTGATATACTGGCCCACAATTTGTAAAAATGGTGAGTATTGAATTTTGTACAAACGTACCGTCTCTTCCACCATCACAATAACAACCTGGCGCGTACAACAAACCATATATTACAAACCATATATTAATAATGGAAAGTCCATCTCTGATTCATTCAAGAGCCCTCGCTACTGTGAAAGTTAATGTTTAGCTATTGCTAAAAATAATTGGCTCTCGCATGTAGTGAATTTTAGTGTTGTATATCGATATATTATGGAGGATTAAAAATGGAATTGTGTGCACCGTAGAGTAATTGATTAACTCATTCCGCCGCGAAAGTGGAAAGATTCTGGTTTAAATCCAGACGGTGACGTGTTGGAATAATAAATTTTTCTAATATAGTGCTACAACAATGAATGTTTCTTAACAATTATAGCAGACAATAGCTATTATTCTCAAACCATATATTATTGTTAAAAAGTAAATAAAATTTTTGAAGAACGAAACAGTGTCTATTTGCTTGGTCAATTTTTTTTACCAGCTAATTAATATGTTAAGTCTGACGATATAATAAAAAAAACTGATGATTTTTAATTTTTTCTATAAGTTATTGGTTTCTATCTGCGCTTATATAATAGATTTTTCTTATTCAAAAACACGTAATAAAAACAACTGGGGTAGCATTTTGGGGGCTGGAATGGATTAATGGCATTTCAATTAATTTAAGTAGGGAAATTTGCTTTGAGCAAATTGACATACGAGCAAGGTTACGGAACGAATAAAACTCGTATATCGAGGCACCACTGTATTTTATCCGAACTCACTGTATAATATACAAACATTATCTCAATTTTACATGATGATAACATTTTGTTATAGTGCTTGGAGTCATATTTGAAAATGTAAATATGCATGAATATTGCTTAACGTATAAAAATATCTCACAGTTGAGCCGCATTAATTAACATTTAGTAGAGAAAAGGGATGCTTGCTGGCAACAGTTGGGACTTGAATAGCGAAGCAGTGGAACTGTGAAGGCTGTTGTATACCGAATACATACGCGGTCTCGTAGGCACGCAACTCACAGAAAGACTAGTAGCAAACGTGATGGGTTACTCGTGAGTGGGTGTTACCACGGCTGCTAATCCCGAACAATTAACTCATCTGATCTATAGGATGAGATAATTCTACTATGTATAGTGTGTCCAATTTTTGTTGTATTTGCATGATATCTCAATAACCAACCTATCAACAGGATGATTTTGAAGTTAGTTCTTTTTTAACAGCGTGCAGAAATCAAATAAACGAACAGATATTTCAAGTAACTTTTTTATCAAAACCCAAAAATAGGAGAGAAACAGCCTTTCAAAATTTAATTCGTTTTTTTCAATTTTATTTAAATCTGAGATCGGTCCTGGCGTTATGTTGTGTCACTATGGAAATATGTTATTATCAAGTATCGTTGTGCCTATTTGAAACAAAATGGAGCCAACTTCGAACAATTTCTGTGAAAACTGGATAATGAGATTATTTCCATAGTGACATAACATAATACCAGGACAGTCCTCAAAATTTAATTAAACTTAAAAAGCCTGTTTCTCTTTTATTTTTGAGTTTTGATAAAAAAGTTACTTGAAATATTTATTCATCTATTTGATTTCTACACACTGTTAAAAATATCAACTTAAAAATAACTTTGTATAATCTATACCTACAATTATATAAAATTCTTCTTACGTATGGATGTTTAAACGGATTTAACTTAAAAACTATATGATGAAACTTTTCTTTGAAATGTTTCTTATGATTCCAGAAGCGCTAAGGGCTATATTTTACTATATTATCGCAAAGTTAATTTAATTTATTTTTTTGGCATATATTTTTATATCAGCATAACGTGTTATCAAGGCAGATACAGTATCCCCTCTTCTCCTGCGACTGTGATATATTTTATAGGCACATATTAACTGTAAAACAGCCAGTGAGAAGTCATTCGATTTTTGACTTCACACGACGTGTCTAGCCGCAGACATTTTTTGACTTTCACATTACTGAGATAAAATATGCTATCATAACAGGAGGCTGTTATTCCCGGGTAATTTCGGCTAAATAAGGCTATATTCATTAAAAAAAGTCGATAGAGCATAATGTGTTTATCTTGAATAAGCAATCTACAAATTCGAGCGAAGCCGGATCGGGTTACTTGTAATATTATAAGCGAGAAAAAATGTATGTTTATAACTCAATCACACATTAAGAGATCTGAATGAAATTTGGCACGCAGGAAATTTATGAACTGGAAAAGTACTTTATCGCGGTCCATTCAATAGGGATAAGATGAAACTTTAGTTTCGATTTGTTACTTCATCACGCCTAAAGAGGATAGTGCTTATGAATGTAAAGAGTCTATGACTAAGCGTAATATAGAAACTCAAAGCTCAGATTATATAATTAATTTTTAAGGCACTTTATTTTTACGAAAACGGAATTTTTGGCAAAAACTAGTAATTGATACAGGAAACTAAATATGTTGTGTTTCTTGCAAATGAAGTCAAAAAAGAACTTCGGTGAAACAATTTTCCGATTTTAATAATTCATCATAACTTTGTTACCAATGAAAATTGTAAAAAACATCAATAATGTAGTTTATACATATTTATAAGTAGAATTCAGTTATTGAGATATTTTTTGGGATATAAAATACCAAACTTACATTTTTTAAAGGAAAGCGTACGTAGCTATATTTTTATATTATAGATGTATTTTTTTAATAAGCGGTGGACAACCTAAGTAGAAATCGCTCTCTAATTTTAAAACTGTGATTTTTATGTTTTGTCTTGTCTGCCAAGACTGGGTAGCTCAGAAAAATAATATGTTACATGAAATTAACACTGATATTTTCACATTTAAAATTACAGCTATTTTTTTTTCCTTTTCAATATGTCTGTTTATAATTTCAAATGTTTCGTAAAATAAATATATACCATGTATTAATAAACATTATAATTAAATATTTTTAACTGATGCATTATAAATTTTGTAAATAAAAGCCTTGAGCTATAGCAGTAAAGCCAGCCACACAACGACCTTAGCATTTCATATTTCTGTAATAAACTACGTTGTGGTTTTCTGTCAGATATGTATTTTTCACACTAAAAATCATTCCTCTGCTACTTAAATTGTTCATTGTACGGTACCGCTTTCTTAGGTAACCAGGGCTTTGTTTAACATGCTTTTCTTACATAGCTTGGGTTGCAAAATGGAGGTACCAAGGAGGTACAGAATAGAAAATAGTATGAAAAAAATGTGTACTAAAAACTCACTATAGTGCTGGTGTGGTGTTGTCAGATTAAAAGATTACATACCTTCAACAACGTCGAAAACTAATGTTTTTAGTAACTTTTAAAGCTGTGTATTATTAAAGATTAGACAAAATGTGCATTACATATTATTTATTGGTCCATTAGATAAAAAGAGAACTTTTAGCATTGTTTTTATAATAAAATAAATAGGTTAAATGCGGTTCTTTAGGTCCTTGCTGGAAAAATTCCATCTCGCTTCTATAAAAACAATTATTTACAGGTTCAAATTAGTTAAAGTATAATCTCAGTATTCATTTTATAACAAAGTATTCGCATTTGATCATAGATTTGTACATTTGCGTAGATATCTCTAGTAATCACCATACAGTGAGGCCCAGACGAAATCACGCTACACACAAATAAAATGAGCAGAACTAGAAACGGTGCAGAGGTTATCACATTAATTTTGAAAAGTAAGTTGATTAATAAATTTTATTCGACAGGGTACGGCGTTCATTATTATTACGCACTAAGAAAGTTCCTCGAAGCATGTGATCGACTCTACCAGCTCTTTTTGTCAAAAGACTTCAGCAAAACGCTAGAAGGCGAACAGAAGGTTTAAAACTCCAAAAAAAAATTAGAATTCAAGAAGAAATGAAATGTGTTTATGCATGCTGTACAAAATAGACTTCAGTATTGTAAGTGTACCAGCGAGATTTAAGTCACACGAATCATAATACAATTACGCACGAGATATACATGATATTTTTTGCATATACATCATATAAAACAGTTGACTTTCACTTAATTTTCAGTTTTCAGCATTTTTGACAGTACATTTTGAGTAACAAACTTCATTTCTATTTGATCACGCCTACTTTGGTTTTCCATATATACTTTCGTTGGCAATGGTTTAAAGGCACTTGGCAATCGTTGGCAATTGGAATTTACTATTGAATTGATTAGGTTACCTTTTTTATTTTACTTTACGAACTGGTGTTAAATGAGACATTTTACAATCGCTATAGAGGCATAAAAACGGACTTTTATAATATTTACTTTCTTAAAAGTGGCCTTTTTGTAAAGTTACACAGCTTTGTGTAAAACTATTATTACCAAAATAGCTTTGATACATTTGCACTAAACTGATCGAAAAAATCAAGCTAAATCCAATGAAACCGTTTGAACTTTAGTATTTTTTGTTTTATTAAAATAGATGGGTGCTCGATTCTGCACAGTATGCTTAACTTGAATTTGAGAAATTTCCTAGGATAACCTAGATGGCACAGGATCGAAAAAGAAAGCAAATACTGAGCTATGTAAATTGCATTTATTTCTAACGTTTCGGCAATCTTTTTGCCATCTTTCTGTGAGAATATTTTTTCGCAAAAAATTGATTTCGTTCACATCGTTGTTTTAAGGGGGAATAGTAATCGCGAATTTATTTGGTCCCCACTGTATACCTGCTTTACATATGTGGACATGTATATACATACATAACCTATAAAAAAGGTGTAGCGATAACTCGTCCGCCGTGTTAGATTTGCCAGTAAACCTCAACCAGTGGCGCATGTCTGTTATAGCGTAAAATCACAGTAATTTCCAACTCAACTAGCTAAAATTTTTAGCATTGCCTTAACATGGAAAAAACTTTGGAAAAATATCATTTCAGTATATTTAACAAACGTATTTCTTGCGATATTTTGTTTTAATTTCGTTCTGTTGTAAAATTTTATGTCGCAAAAATATGAAATAATATTTACTATTTAAAGAGATGAACGTTTTACAAGCTACGATTTACTTTTTAATGTCGCCATTTTAACTACGTTTAAGTATCACAAAATTGCTTTTTAACAATAACAATTCGAATATTTTTTAAATTGAAATCTAACACGGCTAATAAAGTCAGAATATTTTTTTTAATTCAGCGATATTTTTGAACCTCTCTTTTTGATAGTACCTATTAAGTCCAAAATTGATTTTTTTTAGGTCATGGTTTACTGTAACGTGTCGAAATTTTGACTATGTTGTCATTTAGAGACGTCGGAAGTGATAATTTTTTATAATTTGGACATATTGCTGAATTTATCTTTTAAGAGTAACTAGTCCGAGAATATGAAATAATTTGAGCACGCCATTGACATGAGTCAGTAGTGGTCAACAGCGTCACGTATGTCGACACTAATTAAAGGGTTTATGTTTAGCTTACCAGATAAAAAATGAGTTGAAGAGGTAGCCAAAATCCGCTAAATGAATAATTAATTTCATTTTAACGTTAGAATTAACGCCAATGTTAAAACAAATGAACGTGCAGTGCCATTTTGTATAAAATATACACACACATATACATCCTTTATACAAATACAAATCTACTTACACACTCATGCATTTACCGAATCATTAATCGAAAAAAATAATACTAATGCATTTACAGTTTAAACATCGGGAGAAAATTGCAGCCATCTTAACACAATAGCATAATATTTTCCGCTAATGCAAAACTTATATACGTAACACGTACACAATATGATGGAAATCAGGTCGCATTATTTTTTAAGAATATTAATTGTAGTTAAAAAATTGAAAAAAAAGCTTTTAAATGTCAGCTTTTATTGAAAAATACTAAAACGGAAAAACTTAGGTCCATAACCATAAAAGCGTGTATGTGACATGTGAGTTAATTATGAACATAAATTATGGAAAATTATTTTTCCCTTATACTGACATTGCAATAAAAACTTATCTTTAGAGAGTCTAATATTTTATTTTGTTCTTCTTAGTTATTCAATTTTTTTATAAAAAAGAGTGTTTAATACAGTAAAGAACAAAATTAAATAAAAATATATTCGCCCAACATGAGACTCGAACCCACAACTCTGCATTTATGAGTTTTATAGTCTACTATGCAGTGAGTTATAGCAAAGATAGCCACAATTGCTCAATATTCCTGTATACCAATTTCATATTCATTCAATGATTTAAAAAAACATTAATTTATTAAAATCAACTGATTGCTAATTTATAATATACGTATAGATTTGTCTGCTTATACACATCTATAATTATTAATTATCTAAGAAAAAAACAATGTAAGTAAATGTAAGTAAATTTTGCATTGATGGTTGTATTTTGCAAGCGCAAATTAGTGCTTTATAATGCCAAAGACAGCCTGCAGGAGTGAGTAAAATTCTATATTTATGGTCACAAAACAAAGTAGCTCATGTTGAATTTTCTTGGAATTTTTTAGGTATGATTTATATAGGTGATATATAAAAATGCATTCAAATTTGATTCCAAAAACGACGCGTAGATAAGAACCCTATTTTTGCACTAGATAAACTGTAAGACATTGCTGTCTATTAAGACTACTAAAATATCCACGCCTCTACTAGATATAGAATGTTTTCAACTTTATACAAAAAAAAAAATCTAGAAAGTAAACTACAAGAAATTGACATAAACCACTTTGACTTGTGATCGCTGATATCTCACATTAGTTGAAACTGTCACACCTAATTCTTTCACTTGTTTATTAACGGTGCTCGTAATCTGTTTCCCAACTTCTTTTGTTTTCCGATGAAAAAAGATAAACGTGTTTGTAGTATTAATTGTTGTTTTGGTTGACATAACAAAAGCACATCGAATTGTCTCTTGAAAGACGTCTAACATTTCAATTATGTATTATTAAACAGCATTTAGAGATAAAAAATTCATAAATTTCAGCCATTTCTTAGGGTTTCTGAATAATAAAAAAAGAGTAAAACCGAAAATTATTTTCAGAACAGCAAGTTTTGTAAACTTTCAATTTTGATTTTTTATACTAATATAATGAATATAATATATATGATGAATTATTTATATTTTTTTTTGGTTTGATTTTGAAAAGTAGAAAACTTTAACCAACTATATTAAAAAGTTTCGCTTTATCTCTCGGGAATTACCTAATCGACCGAGATAAATAGTAGTTATAATCCTGTCAAAAATTTCCTACATGTAAAATTTCATTCAAATCCAAATTGCGCCATTTTTGAGATTTGGTTGAACAAACAGAGGAATACAGAAAACAAAGTTTGATCTTATAATAATTACATTAATAATAAATAAATTTATTGATCACAAATTCAATAGGATAAACTAGTTCAATAAAATGTTTTCAATTTTCCCTCACATACGAAATATTAATAAACGTTATCATCTTTTGATTTCAGCATAATATACCAGTAACAACATAATCCTGCACCCAGATTTTATGTCTTCTTTTGAAATTGTGTATGCTCAAAGATATTATTTTATTTGGTATGTGCCATTTTGCCATTTAGTTATGTGCCACCATTAAATGAAGTTCTTCTTGAAATTGCTGGTTCGAAATCTAGATACATACAGAGGATTTAAATATAACATATGTCCTTCGTAACTAATTTATAATACAACATCTGGGAATGTTTGTCATTATAATTGTTTGCAATACTCATATAAAATATAAATGCAAATATAATACTCGCGTTGATGAAATCAAACCAGCGATCTTCTTTACCCAATCAACTACCGTAACTGTTTTTATGGTACAAATAATAATATGATCCCCTAGTGAATCTAGAAGCTTCGAAACGGATGCTACAATACGACTAGACGCTTTTACAAGGTTTCTGTTCGAATCAACATTGAAGTCGCGAGTAGACGCTAGTTATGATAAACGTTGTAAATTCAGATGTCAAAATATTATGTTGACAATTAAAACCAATAATGCAATTAGGAAGAGATAATATTTATAGTAATATATTTTCGCAACCCTAGTCAGCTTATGCAGATACTAATGCAAAAGATTACAATCTGGCGAATGAGAGTTACATGGATTTGTGTGTTCTGGTATGGCACAAGTCCCAACGCCAAACGGGGATTGGCCTGACACAATACTGGCTAGGCCTGTGCTTCCCAAAATTTTTAACGCGTAATCCTATAGTCAACGTATATGGTGGTGTTGATCCAATAGAATGTCACAGTAAAGGAAGATTTGGTTGAGGATCAATAAATAAATAAGCTTTACCAAAGTTTCGCCAACAGCCAACGTTTCGAAAAATTTAAGCTGATCATTTGACCAGCTTAAGGCCCTGAAGATGAAAATATTTTTTTCGAAACGTTGGCCGCTATCGAAACTTTGGTAAAGCTTATTTATTTAATGATCCTCATCCAAATCTTCCTTTACTGTCCTATAGACAACCATCTACAATCAACCTATTTTGTGCCCAGTCCCAGAGCCTCTGTTTCCAATACACAGACAAATATTTTTTGATGTCAATTTTGTTTGTGTAGTCGATGATCCAACAGAAAATCAAAAAATTGACTAGAAGTTACATTAGTGTCCCATGATAAGGCAAATAATAATAATTGTACCTCCCGATTTCTAAGTCCCAATACTCACACAGACTTTATCTGTGCATTCCATAGGAAATCGGTCGGTGGGCTCTGCGTCTATTTACACAGAAATTTATTTACATTAAAATTTTGGCCCTTTTTTAAACTCTTTATTAAACTGAAATGTTCTTTTCTCTCGAGGAATTTTTTGATATTCACGACGTATTTTTTCCAACGAATATTTTTAATAAATTCTGCAAATCTTTGCAATTATTTTTAATTTCAGAGTTGACGTATAATTGTGCTAAGTATATATATTTGTAGTTTAAATATTTTGTTTTTTTTTATATTAACAAAATTTGATATTATATAAATAAAATTAAAACAAAATTATTTATTGTACAATGAAAATTGTAATAAATTTTATTTGTATCAAATTTATTGATATCATTAGTGTAATTTATACTAATGAGTTGGCAAATATACCTTTCCATATTATACAGAATGTTTTATTCATATTGAATTCGTACATTTTCTTCACAAATACAATTTTTGAAGTAAAACTTCTGTTGACACTACAGATGTACTTCTGTACCTTAAAACTTTAAAAACATTTTCCAGACGGGTTGGCTGGTCTGAACCTAATAATTCAGTTAATATTATATCACACCGCAAGGGCACAAAGTTGAAATTCCTACACTGCCCGACACATAACATCGTATGTCGCGTAGTGACGGAATGTCCACTTTTTGCCCGCCTGGTGTATACTATTTTTTTTATATCCGATCAAAAGTCCGTACTTTCGTATCAATATGCACGAGAAAACTGTTTCGGCTGGCTGTTACAGATGACGTGCGAGTAATTCCAGCAGTGCATAAATGTTAAGTTTTCTGCCTTAAAATCGAGGCCGAAAGTACGTACTTTAGATCGGGTGTAAAGAAAATGAATTTAAAGTGTTTTCTATTCTTTGGAATTTTACAGAAAGTTTTTAATAATATTGAAAGAAAAATATTGAAAACCAGACACAATTTCCAGAAAAAACAAATATACAAATTGAAGGGTAGCTTAAAATTTCAGCCATGTGAGTTTGTGCATTGCTGTTTTGCAATAAAAAACTACCTTGCTACAAAACTTAAATTGTTACAATCGAACGTCTGAAATCAGTGCTCCGCGGACACAGTACAATTATTTTCCGATTGAGAATCGCTGTATTACAGTCTGCAGTAGAACGAAGTGTCGACTGTCGAGGTTCCAGCAGAGGTTCCAGCAAATAATGATATATATTATTTATAAAGGATATATCTACACTTGTGAACACTGCAATGTTCAGAGTTGAGGACGTAATCACTGCTTTACAGGTGTCGCAGATACACTGCATCACGTTGACAATGGCGGCCATACTATGCCGGCGATTGTTTTGTTTAGTATCAACCCTGGATTATAATCATGTAATCAGTACTCTGTTCCGATATCACTATCACTAGTGAATGCAACATAATGCCGGACATTGAAAGCTTCTATACAATTCAGATTATAAATTAGATTGTTCATCGATCGTATATAAAGTCTGCCGTCCACCATGACCGAAACTTGTCTGCAAATTCTGTTTTATATAAATTCAGCGCTTGAAAATTAAAAACATATTAACTTTCAAGTTAGTTATCTGTTGTTCGATGTGTAACTCATTTGCAAACAAAACTCTTTTGCAGTGTTAGACTTTTCTATTTGACATAACCCGTAGAATTAAAAATTTTTGTTGATTACTTGATCTATATAAATCTATATTTCATAATTTTTCTTCGCACTGATACAGTGTACAACATTGTTGGTAAGATACGGAAATATAGATTTATCTGTTCTATTCTATAAATATAAAAGTAGTCGATTAGAGGTGAGTGGTCGGGAACCAGTGTCATTTGTTACATCCACAAATGATGATATATTAAACCGAATCTTATATTATTTCGCCCACACAGTTCTTAGAGAAAATCGAGTTTAGTAGAAACATGTTAAGAAGATAACGCTTCTGTAATTTTCAAATGAGATATTGACTACAATTATGGAATATATTAGCATTAATCCGACATTATAATATCTAACTATAAGAACGACTATTAAAATACAAGAGATACGGTTTTGTAGAGGAAAGAGAAAATTGTTGTATATAGAAGAAGAGAAGATGAAGGAAACGCACAATATATTATGTAATAACCAATGAGTGGTGCTGTTCACACGTAATAATCATTTTATGTACGTGTAATAATATTAATCATAAATAAGTTCAGTATGAAAGCAGAGCAATGTTAGCATGACGTCATTGTGTATTGTTCTCTCATTCTGAAAGGGTAATGTGGTGGTAGCAGAGCTACACTAACACTATAGTACCAATGTTGTCAAATTACTCTTTATCAAGATTTTAGATAAATTACCACTCTACCTCCACGGGGAATAGTACAAATTTGGATCAAAATTCACTTTATAATATTTTCTCAATTTGAGGTCCCGCAAGTCAAAAAAAAATTAAGTCTGTCAAACGGCTGAGCTATTTTATGAACATATCTCCTGACAAGCTTTTAAAACAGGTCAAAAATGATAGTTTTTTTTGTTTGTGTGACTATTATTTTCTTCATTTTAGCACATTTTAATAAAAGTTTGTTTTAAAAGGTTTAATTTTTATATTTTATAACTTGTTTTAGTCACCTACTCTATAAACACACAGCATGAGTGTATTAATTATCATCAGAACCGACTTCTCATTAAAACGAGCCAAAACTCAACACGACTACCATAAGCTATTGCATAGTTGACTATCCTGAGTGCATCACCAAGCCACGGTTATCAGATTATTGTATTGTCAACGATACTACATAAGTATGCAAAATTTCAAAGTCATGGATCAAGTGGAAGTGGTTCAAAATCGACTTGACCCAAACTGACTGATTGACTAAAATAAGAATGATTATGGCATATCTGTGCACAAGCCATTTCCAATAGAAAACTATAAATCGGTGGAGTAGGGACCACTGGCGAATTGTTAAAAGAAAAAATCTGGCGGCTTAAATATGATAATATCATGTCAAAAACAAAAATTCAATCACTACTTAACCAAACAATGTATTTTTTTTTTGTTAAATGCTCTCATTTTCCGCAAAAACCATGTTGTTAATGATTTCCAATCACAGATCTCTTAATATTCCTTGTGATACAATATAAGGTATTTGATTTACACCGGGATATTGGCTTTGCGTGTAAAATTTCTCCATATGATTTACATTAAACGCAAGTTGTGTCAAATAGTAGACTCAATTCATAAAAAGCGTGCAAACGTTATTTTTTAAATAATAGTAGAGGAATTTTTTTTTCGATATAACGACTTGAAAACGGTTGGTTTTGAATAGATTCCAAAGCTAGCCTAGTTTGTTTAATTTGAATTCAATATGTTAATCAAATGAAAATAAGTGTTAGTCTACTATTTGATAGAACTTGAATTCAATGTTATTCAAACGGAAAAAGTTTACATGTAAAGTCAATACGTTGATTGAAATCAAGCGTACTGTATATATGTCATGCAAGCAAGCAAACAAAAATGTCCTGTCCAGGTGTCATATAGTAAAATACCCAAGAGCTCGTAAAAAAAAGTTCTAATAAAATGTCCCGTAACTATTTTCTATTTGATAATAATTTATTGTACGTCTGGCAACCATGCTAGATACAGATACATTGCAGACGCAAGCTGCCATATACTATACGCCTGACACAAACTACACACGTTAACAATAAATTTATTCTGTTTGTTTTGAATATGTATATCTATAATATGATGATCACTGAGCACATTTTTTTATTGTTGCCAACTGTAGGACGTTCTTTTAAACTACAAAAGAACAAGGACAATGAAGAAATATATAACTAACGACTTAATATCGTATGTCCAATGTTTTATAGAAATTATTTAGAACTAGCCGCTACCCGCGATTCTGCACACGATTGAGATGAAACACGGCAGCGACAACAGTAGTGGAGCCTTCGATCCTACCACATTGCAGTCTTGCCTCGGGGGCTATGCTCTCTTGGCAGAACATCAAAGGCATGAAAGTCCATAGGAACTGTAGTTTAAAAATTAGAATGTGTTAATTATTGAATTAACGCATTCTAATTTTCTTCCACTCCTTAGAAGACGATTTAAGGAAAACCAATTTTTAGTGGATATCTATATAAGAGACATCGCTACCAAATTTCACGTCTGCAGAAGTTATAGTTCAAAAGGAAGAATTTTATATCTATAACGTTCCCGTAGCCCCCGTTGGAAGTCGATTTCTGCAAAACTCGATCAAGCGGATTTTTACTCAACAAAACAAACACACCTGGCAAATTTCAATTCCGTAGGTCTACTAGTTCCGGAGATTTCGTCCCCTATTTCACCGTCTTCAAGTTTTTTTTTTAGGCAAAAGGTAGCCTGTGTCCTTCAGGGTACAAGCTACCTCTTTGCCAAATTTTATCGAAATCTGTTCAGCGGTTTAGACGTGAATGGTATCAAACAGAGAGACAGGCTTTCACATTTATAATATTGGTATGGATAAGAAAATTTAGATTTTTGTTAAAAAGTTTGGGGTCCCGAGCCACCTGTTTCGAAAGACTGACCCAGACAACTGCTCCACTTGACCGCTCAACACGCTCTCACTGAGTGTCAAGCACATTTCAACTATATGCTGCGACACCCCTTACAACTGCAAGCAGCCCTCAGTGACAATAGAATCACAATTTTTGAATTGCTTCAGTTCCAGGAAAACACCGCTCTTACTTTATACACAAACCTAAAGCTAATCTGCATGGTTTGTGTCCAAAGATTCATAATTAAGATGTTATATTTGGACAATATATATTTGATGTTACATTAACTTATGTACAAAGTTTCGTCGTTAATTACGACTTTATCAAGTACTGGAAACAAATTATAAGTAATTAAAATATAAAAATAAAATATATAGAACTAAGTTAAATTATGTTGATATTCACTAACCTTAGTAGGGAACATCAAATGTCAAAGTACAATAAAATTAATATACAGTACATTTTTTATAAAGAATATTTTGTTTGAATAATAATAGAGCATGTAGATTATTTGTTTGTGTCAAACTTAATGTTTGCTTGTCAATTTTAGTTAATAATAATTGTTTTATATATATATTTTTTTTATTTTATGGAAACTATCATTTTCAAGTGTTGCGTAAAAATTTTAATTTAAAATGGTCGAAAACTCAGATCTCATTTTATGCTGAAATTATTTTAAACTTAATTAAACGTAATTAACGACGAAACGTTGTACATAAGTTAATGTAATATCAAATATATACTGTCCAAATACCTACTGACATCCTAAAGCTAATTGACATCAATATTTTATAATAATTTTAAAAAAACTTAAAAAACATGCTTTAATAACAAATCGAACTAAAAAGTAAAAAATAATGTTTCATTGTGAAAAAGCGTGGGGTGCTTATTAGTATTTTTATACAAATAGTTACTAATGAAATATTTATACCAGGTGATTTCAAGTACCTATTGCTTTTTTTAAATAAAAAAAAAACCCGGGTCGCAGTGCCAAAACCCTGCCGACAATATAGTGTATTTGCTTGTATAGGGCCGTGTGGTTTTATACTTTTATTATGTGAAATTAAGTTTGTTTTTGGGCAAAATAAAAAATTTAACCCCTTAATACACCCCTTAAAATAACATTTTTTTCTTAATTGTAATATTATTATCAATCTAACGTCTACACCGAATTAAATACACCCTTCAATAAATAAGTCACTACCTGCAAACTAGTGTTTTCATAAAATTTGTAAATCCGGTCCTGTCGGGCCGATTTTATTAAAATTGTGGGGACACTTTTTAATCACTACCAAAGGGTTAAATTTCAATTTTGAAACGATTCGGAGAATTTTTTCGGTATTTTTGGGCCCAAAAACAGTTTTCAACCCCTAAAAACTACCCTTAAAATAGCCCGATTAGGCCCATTTTAAATAGGCTTCTTGCGGTGATGGATTTCAATACGTGGCCCAAATTTCGTTGAAATCAATTAACTCTTTCGAAAGTTATCGCGCGTACACATATATATATATATATATATATATATATATACGTATATAAATATATATATATATATATATATATATACATATATATATAAACATTTTCAAAAATGGTGCCAAAGTGTTTAGGAGGTTATGAAACGTCGAGAAATTTTGGTCCGACCCCTAGGTCCCGCCATCCGACCGACGCCAATAGTGTATGTTGCCATATGGCAAATACACTAAAAAATATTTTTCCTTCTTAGTTCCTATGAGGCTACACTCCTTACGTGC
The DNA here is from genome assembly GCA_034508555.1 of Venustoraphidia nigricollis. Taxonomy (NCBI): domain Eukaryota; kingdom Metazoa; phylum Arthropoda; class Insecta; order Raphidioptera; family Raphidiidae; genus Venustoraphidia; species Venustoraphidia nigricollis. Next base: position 5,521,791 of record JAVRKA010000022.1, on the reverse strand, counting down.
AGACGCTCAAATGCGAAACAAACTCATCAATCGCTAGATCGCTTTATGTCGTTCGCTGGATGAGATGCTTCGCGGAACTGAATATAATCGTCGAATCGCGATGCAAATCGCGAGTTTTCGCTACAATGAGTAGCATTTAGGTCCTTATTATATGAGCTTGGTATTAAACTAAAGCGCAAAGTGTTTTAGCAATTTGGCAACCAGTTATTTTTGATATTGAGTGTAAAATGTTGTTATAATTACGTGTTTTCGCTCAATAAACGTTTTAGCACCCTCAGTTATTAACATCATAATTCATTTTTGTTCAGTTTGAAAATCAGGAAAGCAAGAACAAATTTTATCAATAACTCACAAATAAACCATTCACCTTTTTGATATATGTATGACACAAAATGTAAATACATAGTATCCGTGCTTTGTATGAGGACCTAACGTAGTTTATCCTGTTTTATTTTGTGTTCACGCCGAGCTGTGGAAAAAGTAGCCATGGTAAACACATTCTCTCGGATAGAAGTTGTCTTCGACGAAAAATCTTAACTTAAATTGCTTCCAAGAATTTCTGTCTATATACGACCCTCATTGAAGAATGATTGGAGCGATTTTGGTTAAAATTGATATCCAAAATTAAAGTATACGATAGGTATTTTTTTTTTGACCACAATCAAGCATTGACGTTTATAACCTCAGTTGTCGAGCGTTCATAATTTACAATGATAATTTATGATCAACTTGCGATGTGGGTTGTAGATGCTCTTCAGGTTTGCGAGTTGAGTTACTTCTGACAATGATTAAATAATAATAATAATGCGTTTAACGTCCGTTTCTCGACTTTATGTCATAACAGACGCCATTCGCACCATTACTATTTTCCATCTACTACACTTCCCGTTATTTTTCTACATTTTTAAAACTTCAACTTATGTAATAGCAATGGGCGAATGAAGGAATTATAGGAAATTAGGATAAGGTAGGCAATTTTTGAACTAAGAGTTTAATAGGTAATCGGCCATGGCCTCAAATAAGGAACCATCTCGATATTTATTTGGAATTAATTGAGGGAAACCATGGAAAACCTCAATCAAGATGGCCGGTACAGGAATTACCGTTTCTCGGCGAGAGGCAGTAGGAAAAAGTCCCAGCCACATCTGCCCCCGCCGGGAATCGAACCCGGACCTCCCGAATGCGAGTCTAGTGCTCTCACCACTACTCTACTCAGCTCGGTGACAATGATTAAATAGAGAGAGTCCGATTGATTTCTCCCTCTTGATTTAGTAAAAGATCAATGTCCAGTTCTAAGATGGACACTTTAAAAAATAATAATAATAATAAAACCTGACTACGTGGAACTCGAAAATACAAAACAAAACTTTCAATATAAAAAATAGTCGGGAAAAAGACATTATCTACCTAATATTTTAGTGTGTAAAAAGTGCACTGACACTCAAATCAACGTCTTTTTATTTTTATATTGGAAATTTGTTTTGTACTTTTGTGTTGAGCGGAGACTGGTTTCTAATTATTTTAATTTTTTTTTTATTCTTTTATTTTTTCAACAATTTTTTAGTAAAGCTCATTTTTATATGTAAAATTTTCATATATAACAATTTTTATCATATATGATATAGCATATTTATATATAACATATTAAATTTTTGTGAAATCTTTTCGTCAAGACCTTCAATTTGATACCCATCTCAAAGTTTCTGATTTTTATTCACATCGGGGAAAAATATACTCTAGAATACCCAGAAAGCAAAACTTATTCATATGATACTTCATTTGTCCAAAGCAGTCTGTCCGTTGCAACTCTAGAACGTAACATCCGAACATACCCACATACATAGATTGATAAACACAATACCCTTCATTGGCGTGGCATGGGTAAAAAGTGGACACAATGATAGACGACCGACGAATTATGTGTCATTTTGGTGCTGGTATTATCCGGTAACAGCAATAATCTATGACAGTTACCGATAAAAGTAACAATTGCTCGTATCTAGTGTTCAGGTGATCATTTAAAGATCTGACAGAAAAAAATGCAAGGATTAACATAAATCATCCATTTTGATTGGTTCAACACTCGAGTAAATAATTCCCTATAAACGTTTCCACGTTACGTGTAGATATATATGCATAATAATATATGCATATATACATATTGCAGACATATATAATGGAATTATGTACACAATATATTACAGGGTGTCTCATAATGAGTCTATATTATCCGCCAATCCCGCAAAATTAAAAATGAAGATCTAAAATTTTCAGTTAAGTCTAGTCGCGTTTAATTGTTTTCAATGAGGCAGTCTGTAGTTTAAAATGGACAAGTACAAACAGTTTTTGAAAAACACGTACAAAAAATTCGGAAAAAAATAAATAAATTTTAGCGAACAAAAAAATAACCGGTAATTTTACAACACTATACGTAACCCCAATAAAAATCGTATGAATTTTTAATATTATAATAATAATAATAATGCGTTTAACGTCCATTTCTCGACTTTATATCATAACAGACGCCATTCGCACCATTACTATTTTTTCATCTATAACTTCCCGTTATTTTCTACATTTTTTTTACAACTTCAACTTATGTAATAACAACGGGCGAATGAAGAAATTATAGGAAATTTGGATAAGGTAGGTAATTTTTGAACTAGGAGTTTGATAGGTAATCAAATAAGGAACCATCTCGATATTTATCTGGAATTAATTGAGGGAAACCATGGAAACCTCAATCAAGATGGCCGGTACAGGAATTACCGTTTCTCGGCGAGAGGCAGTAGGAAAAAGTCCCAGCCACATCTGCCCCCGACGGGATTCGAACCCGGTACCTCCCGAATGCTTGTCTAGTGCTGTCACCGCTACTCTACACAGCTCGGTTGAATTTTTAATATACCGTTTATCGTTTGCCATTTTGTATTTAAATTACGTCATATATCCAATGTTACTCGTAACTTTTGATTTTTGCGTTCTAACAAAATGGCGTCTAGCATCCACCATATTCTATTTTGCGTGCCGTTATATACGCAATGTCACTCGTAAGATTATGATGAAAATATCGACTTTCCATTTATCAAAATCCATTAAGCCGATTAGATTCTATGCGGGAATAAAGATACTCAGACGTACATGTTACATACACATGAAAATACCCTTCTTTTGCTTTAGCGCAGTCTTTTAAATGTTGGAAGAGTTATGGAAACCGTTACCTCGTCATGAAAAACTCTGTATACAATATAGTATGTGCGTATATTGTAGCGATCTACAAATTGGTATATTAATGATTCATTGGAACCGACTGCATTATTCATTGCCGCTTGACTATAACTGTGTACATAACGCGGTCCGTTTATCTCCACTTCAATGAAACAAAACAGTTATATTATCATTTCTGGCGACAAAATAAGCGACACTCGTATCGATCATCATATCTAAGCCCGCTTGACAAACACGCGTTGGTTTTGTCAACAGTGTTTTAGCAGGGTCGGTCATCCTGCACAATGCCGTGTCATCAACTACAAGTTGTTCGATACAATAGTACTAATACAAGTATTATTCTCGGTTTAGACTGGTCAATTGTATTGATCGATTGAGTTGCTGTTTTCAATTGAAAACAGTAGAAAGTAAACCTATACAAAGTGAGCATATCTATTGAAATGGTTCAACATGAATTAATGCTTTATTTAACTCAATAAAAATAAATATATAATTCTTAATAAACATTACTTATTAGTTGACTTTATTTCTTTTTTGTCCTTGGTAATTAATATAAAAATGATTTGTCGGGAAAAAGGACTTTTTAAGTAAACACTTATTTGTTATTTACAGCGACGTTTCGTTCCTTGTTTGGAACTTTTTCAAGCTTTAATAACTATTAAATGTTTTGATTAAGTAGACATAAAAGTTAAAATACATATGTAAATATAAATTTGAGTTAAACAATTATTAATAAAAAGTTTATAATAAAACCGTTTTTTTAAAAATGTTTTTACGGTTGATGCTCAAAGTAATAATTTTATTTATTAATTTATTATTATTTATTAATAATTGTTTAACTCAAATTTATATTTACATGTGTATTTTAACTTTTATTCCAAACAAGGAACGAAACGTCGCTGTAAATAACAAATAAGTGTTTACTTAAAAAGTCCTTTTTCCCGACAAATCATTTTTATATTACTTATTAGTGTATTTGTCATATGGCAACATACACTATTGGCATCGGTCGGATGGCGGGACCTAGGGGTCGGACCGAAATTTCTCGAGGTCATTTTAAGGGTAGTTTTTAGGGGTTGAAAAATGTTTTTGGGCCCCAAAATACCGAAAAAATTCTCCGAATAGTTTCAAAATTGAAAATGAACCCTCTGGTAGTAATTAAAAAGTGTCCCTAAAATTTTAATAAAATCGGCCTGACAGGACCGAACTTACAAATTTTATGAAAACACTAGTTTGCAGATAGGGAATTATTTACTGAAAGTTGTATATAATTTGGTATAGGGGTTCGATTGATAATCATATTGCAATTAAGAAAAAAAACGTTATTTTAAGGGGTGTATTAAGGAGTCAAGTTTTTTATTTTGCTTAAAAACCAAATAAAGTTCGCATAATAAAGTCACACTGCCTGTATTAGCAAATACACTATATTGTCGGCAGGGTTTTGGCACCGCAACCCGGGTTTTTTTTTAATTGAGATTATGTTTGTATTATCATTAATAGATTTATGCTCGGTTGCTGAAAGCATTGTCACAAAATCTGATTTGATAATGATCTTAGATTGAGATCTCACATATTTCTCTATAAAAAAGCATTGGAGAATTTTAATTCGATTCTGCTCGGACAACTGATCGATTAAAACGATTTTTTTTGTCTAACAGCGTTTTATGTACAATTTTTCCTTTGAAACAACTTTTTTCTACGCATTTTACTCAAAATTTACTTTGAAAACCGATTTACATCACAGAGAGTTTAACAACGACATTTGACTTCACCCGAATGTATAAAAAACTGTAAATATATTATTACAATCTAAGGTCATTGTCAAGGCTATTTTTTTCACAATGCTTTCTGCAACCCAGAATTAATATTTTGTATTTTTTTATAAATTTTGATAGAAGACAATTTATTATTTCAAGCTGTTCAAATATTTTCTAAATTAATATTGTCCGCTGGAATACAACTACAAACGCCAATGACCTCAGCTGACGAGCGTCTATAATTAAAATGTATATACCAATTTATCAAGTTAACATTACTGATAGTATTTCGTTCTTAGATAGATTTCTAGATAAAGTGATTTACAAGTGTAATCGAATTTATTTAATTTAGGAAAATCTTTCCACTACTGCGATTACTAAAACTAGTGAGTTACAAGGTAATTACGGTCGGTGGTTTTAATTTAATTTTAAGTCATCCTTCAGTTTTATATAAACCAATCAGATAACCAGAAACTTAAGTTCAATTTAAAATTTAAGAGAAAGTTATTCAACCAGTCTTAATTGTTTAAAACCGCTTTAAATATGGTTTTTGTAATTTAAAAAAAATGTAATTTAAAATAAATGAAATACAGAGTATACTAACAAAACCCCGATGCATGAGAATAGAGAATCATAATTTAATTTTGTGTTCGGAATTAACTGCAAATTATAATAAATTTTTATCAGTATGTAAAACAACTTATAGACTTTGAAAATATTAATGCAGATCAATTTTAATATTTTAGCTGGTATAATAATTACGTTATAAAACTAAAAACGATGCTTCTATTTTATACTACAACATATAATATTCACTTCAGCATTGTTTTAACTATTTTGTGAAGCGATGTTTCTGAGTCGAGTTCATTTGATTTTATTTTAGATGTGTTCTTTGACTATGGAATCGATAACATTCGCACTAAAGTATCACATGGAAGCTATAAATTTCCAAACGTAGCTAACTTTGATGTAAGAGAATTGTAATTTACATACGAAGCTGATTACGGTATGCAACCCACCTTACATATTTTAAAGATGGATACCCAGAAATTCACTAAAATAAGTATAAAAATACAAGGATGGCTTCAGATCAAAAATGTACATATATTTTTAGTACCATCTCACTATATAAAAAACACTAGACAGTTTTTGCTTTGTAAAATTAGACCATAAAAGAAAAATCCATTTTGATCCTTACTATCCTAGAGGTTTTGAAAATATAAGTAAATTATACTGCAGAATGCTCAGAAAAAGTGACTTTACTCTTTTCAAAAGCTTTTTAATAACCCAATTTATATCAAATACAACACAACACACATTTACTAATATGAAATAGCAGATTGTGTACCTAGAGTCGTAATGAGTTATATTCAAACGACCAATGACATTATGTTTAAAACAAGATAAGCTCGTTTTAAGTCACACGAGTCGAAGTACCATTACGCACGAGGTACATTTTTGGGACGGACCTCCAATAAAATATCTGTTTTCTACTTCATTTTCAAAATTATTGACAGTTCGTGTTTGAGCAAACGTCACGTCTTAGTAGGTTATAAAACACAAACAGTGATTTACCACGAAACTGATATAGCGCATCCAGTTTTGTTTTGCTTTAACGTCCTAGTGTGTAATGAGTTATTTTACATGCTTGTATGCATGCATGTAAAGCAGCTATTTTATAAAGGATAGTGTAAAAATAATATTTCGCATGGTGGAAGAACCGGGTCATTTATGGTGGAGGTAACGGGATAGTTACGTAAATTTCGATTACGCAAATTAAATTTGTACATAAAACTTATAAAAAAGCATTTTATAGGAAGTAATACAAAAACAATTATATTCAAACAATTCAGAAAAAAAAGAAAAAATAACTCACACTTTTGTTTTGCAATCACATTCTCTACCTGCATAATTAGACTTCGATGCAATTATATATCTAGAGTAGAAGCGGTTTATTTACAACTACTTTACATTTAAATGCATGTAGATGGAGAAAGTAAATGCAAAATGAAAGTAAAATCATTTTATATCTAAATTAGAAACTTGAAGAGTTCAATGTTTTTAAAATTATTATTATACTTTTTAGTCTTGGTATTTTACAACATACTCAATCATTAAATTGTTATTAAAAAAATCCGGACAATTAGACGACAGGAATATTCCAACTATAAAAATACTTACATTAATTGACAATATTATAAATAAAGTTCCTGTTAACACAAGTAACGGCTGATAATATAGATTTGCGTTCCGTTTTCATGTTTATATATTATTAAGATTTCACATGTAAAAATTCATCAAAGCATGCTTGCCAGCTAACATATTTTTCTTTGACAGATCAGTTACTTCAGAACAAAAAAACAGGTGATATTTTTATTTTCAAAATATTTGTATCCTCTATACACTACGTGACAACAAACATTTTTACGAATGTGACAAATATGTTAAAAACGAGCGCCAGCGCTTTTAACCCACATGAATAATAGTATCATCACGTGCGAGATAGAGGTATATTTTTACACACATTCCCAATAAAATATTTGTTTTCACTTAATTTTCAAAATTTTGTTAGTTTAATTTGTAAGCGGTGTTGTGTTTGCACGCGGTTGGACACGTCATGTCTATGATTTACTATGGAAACAATAATAATTCCATTTCTTTTACTTTACGTAACTTTACACTACTAGTGTTAAATGTGTAATTTCATGAGCGATATACAGACACAACAAGCAGCTATTTTATAAGGGGGTGCGCAAAATATTTGCTTTACAAAACATTCTCGCAAAAAATAAAACAATAATATACCATTATAATACAAAAAACAATGTTATAGCTCATATTTCTTCTGCGCATGCGCCGATTTTTCTCTATCTATTCTGTCCTGTCTATTTCTCCGTCTATTTACATGTTAAACAAAATTTAATCCGTTCAGCCGTTTGAGCTGTATCGCGTTCACAAACCAATTGATAGACTAACAGACGAACAGATTTTTTCCAAAATTCTTTTTTTTGGATTAGGGAGATCTCAAAATGAAAAAAAATATTGTGAATGTTGCAAAGTTAATTTTGATCTAAATTAGTATTAGTCACGAGATGAGACAATATAAATCAATGTGGTGGAGGCGCAGATATTAATCACGGCACCTCCACCACATAATGTTAAATATTTTTATTAAATTAAGCAGGACGTGTGGATAAATTCGGATAATGTGACATGTTTGTAAAGTAAAGTACAATCGAAAGAAGGTCTCATGTAACAAGTAAAGAAAAAAATTCAAAATCATTAATTTCTTATTACGTAACAAATTTAATTTTTATTAAGTTCGTCAATTTGTCAAATTTAGCTTGCTCGTCGTTTTTCTGTTTTTACCAAAACAATCCTAGTAAAACTGTTGGCTACACGAATTACAAAACTGGAACAGCAAACTCTGCGTTTCAAGCATTTAATCTCGGTGGATTAAACCGATAACGTCCTCGAACACATCAGATTATTATCGATGAGGACGCCACTGTGCAACAGTAGAAGCAATAGAGATGTGAAATGGAAGTCAAACTGAGGTTATTCTACAACTGCACAAAACATGCTGTTTGCAGATGGCGCCATGTTCGTGCACAAAAAATGAAACATGGATCATAAGCTCTGTGTTTAGAAACTCGTATACATGTAGAATGTACGTTCATATACCGGATGAAGGAGAAAACTGGAACAATTTATTTACGTATAACCGGGCCAATAATTTTATTGGCTCAAAAATTGTAAACTAAAAATTGAAGTATCGTCTCAGACGAGTGTAACTAAGTTTTTTTTAGGATTACTTTCCAAACTAGTAAAAAAATGTAATTCTTATAAACATATATATGTCCATGTGTCTAGCGACTAATTTTAAACAATTGTCGTAGCAGCTTTTGGCATGCGGCCAACAAAACAATTTTTTTTATTTGGTGTGTAGTACATTACGGAAATTTAAAGATATTTAAAATATATTTATTATTTTTTTTAATACATTTTTAATAAAATGTTTTATAAAAATTTACAAAATAAATCTATATCCTCGCTCATATTTGGAAAATATTTGACCTAGAAGTGGTCCTCACAATTAGTAACGGCGAGCGCTTCCGAAACTTGCGAAATTTAGTGACCTCGATAAATAATCCTCAACAATAATCTTTGAGTAAATACCGGCCAATGTCCCTAGCTAGGCAAATCGTTACATAAGTACCCTCCGAAATTGGTACTTGACCGATTTCTTTTAATTCGAATGAATAAAGCGAACTTCCTCGTTTCTTGCTAGCCTGTATGTAATAATACGAATTTTTGTGTGTGTGTGTCTAAGAGAGAGAGAGAGGAAGAGAGGAATTGGTGACTATGACGTGTCAATGTAGCTCTATATTTCTTTTTTCACATACATAGATCTTTTCCTTTATAACGATAAACTGCTCGACATTTGAAAGCGGTTTTCCGATTTCTTTCACACAATATTATGAATTCAGTTTTATTTCCGCATCAAAGTGTTCTTCTGAATTCCTGGTCAAGGAGAAGAACATTTCTTCTATAACGTACATCAATTTATTATATATGGACACTAAACTTTACCCGTGGCTCTGTTCGAATTAATGTCGGTTTTGACACAAAAATCTTTCTTACAATTGCATCATAGACAACGGTCAAAGTGGTATATTAAATTACTGTCATATCTTGCAGCCAGTCAGTGAAGTTCTAGATTATTGAGTCAATAATTGTTAGATATAAAGAATAACTTTAAATGTAATCTGCTTAAAATTAAATAACTTTGATTAATAAATAGAGAGCTACACTCACTGACTGCAGTATGTCATTAACCATTATACCTACTCTTTAGGGATGAAATAAAGGGTAGATATAATGATTAAAGTGGTATATGACATGCTGCAGTCAAGGAGTGTAATATTATTATTTTAGTCAATAACTGCCAGATGTAAGGAATGTCCGTAAAAATCAACCAAGCTGGAATTTCAACCGCAAAGAGTTATATGACTGTCCGCTCGACAGCATAAAAAGTTTAAATTTAAGGATGTTAAAAACAGAGCCCTTCATTGATGTGCAAAAAATCCTGTTTCTTCTAAAATTCAAAACCAAACAAAAATAAACAAACTAAGCAGCTTCCCTTTTTTCGAAGCGATTCGGTGTATTTTTTAGCTCGGTCTGAATAACAGTTCAGATCTCAGGAAAATGTTACGATGCTTATGTATACCAAATTTCATTTTTATGGGCGTGCTGCTTTAGATTTTATTAATACGCAAAACTCGTTGATTTCGTTACACACTCACTCATGGTCTTTAAAACATTTAGGCTTTTGAACTAAAAACATGGGAAACGCTCAAAAAAATTACATTTTAATATCTGTTGATTTAACTTATAAAGAAACAAACTAACAGTAGACAATAGTTTTTATCACTACATAAAAATCGCGTCACAATAGATAAATATAATGAAGGAAGACTGCTATCTAGGGGTAAAATATAAAGTACGGTAGAAGCGTATCTCAGACTACAGAATACATAAAGTATATATTAAACTGTCTTCACTGACTGAAGAAACTTACGCAACAAGTTTATTATAGATCATTAAATATCTCAGACAAATTCAAATGACTGTGAAATTATTAGGGTTCTTCCTTATCTTAATATAAACTTAAATATTTTTCTCGCCCGTATCTCTGTTTCGTTTATCGTCTCTATTAAACGATCTGAAGTTCCAACAGATCTGAAAAACGTTGTCTTAAAATTGTGTTCAAAAATATCGCCTTATTTTATAAATTAATAATTGTGATATTTTTATTCAGAGAATACTTCCCTATTTGCATAACGCGACAATATTATAGACTATTCAGCCGATTTTCTTGCGATTATCACAAAAAATGCAAAAATTAACGTTTTATACAAAAATTCGAACAACAACGGCTATGATCTATGAAATTATTTGGAAAAAAACGTCTAATAACTCGGTTAACCATTTTCAGAATGTCTGGTTTCCTATTGGCAATAAGAATCGTTCTGGGAATACTCGGTTATTTTGCGAATGGCTTCTGTTATCAGAAACACTATACTAAGAGGTAGGCAAGAGTCGCTGTTCATAGCTGTGCGTGCAACGGTATATTTATGAGTCCTGACCACAGTTCAAGTAACGACCGGGGTTGCGTCGACCCAACATGTCAAAGGACGACAATACCAACATCCTGTCGGGCGCTCGGCCCCATGGCCCCATGCGCTCTCCTGCCCCTGTTACAAAGTACAGATCCACAACAAGTAGACGACGTATACCAAGCACAAATACTTGCTTCAGAGGATTTATTCAAGGACGGTCGAATTATCATGTAAACACATAACAAAAGAATTAAAACGTCAATAATTGACTATTAAACATTCTTAGCAAAACTGTTGTTTAGTTATCGCACTGAACAACCAAAAAATCGTTTTCTGCTTTTTATCCCTATATTGGGTGTCCCATATTAAACGGGTAATTTTTATATACCTCAGAATTTTGCAGGTTTGCATGAAAAAATTCTTAATACAAGTTGCATACTATCGAGGAGGCAATTTACAGTACCGGAACGCGACATATCACAAGTAGTCGAGATAAAAACCATTTTGTGTATGGAAACCGAACCCACATTTTTTATTGGCTTATTAGAAATACTGTCAATAATGTTTAGATCCCTCTTTTTTCGTAATGGTCATTTTGAACCCGTGTTTGACACCAGAGAAATTGCACGAACTTACCTCCATGTTGTTCTAAGCAAAGCTGTTCGCTTCAAGTATTAAAACCGATCAAGTATATGTACATCATGCGTTGAGGATTTCGTACATCATTCACTATAAGTTATATGACGATTTTTTTCAAAATTTATGCCTATTACTATCTGAGTTAAAAGCTAGGGAACAGATATTCCGAAAATCTAAAATTTAAAAAAAAAAACAGACAGACCGATTTTGACGAAATTTTCAGGCAATATTCAGACTAGTCCAGCGGATGATCCTGTGAAATTTGATAGCAATCGATCAACAGATTTTTTTTTGTTTTTTGATAATTTTTCTTGGATTTTTGAACATTCACAATTGAAAACGATTGAATTCGCGTAAAGTCAATGCACGTTGAAAATTTTATGACAATGATTCTTATCTTTTAAGGTTATAGATAATTAGTGCGAAGCCGGACCGGGCCGCTAGTAATTAATAAAACTGCATAATTTGTTTCCATATTTATGAAACAAGGAGGAAAATTTCAAAAAAACAGTTTTGTCCACGTATTTGTTGGACATGTTTAACTTTGCAATATCGAGTTTAGATAAGGGAAGTTTAAAAACAACACATTAAACCGGTATTTTGCATAGAAATGTCGTTTACAGTGTTTTACTGCCATTCATTTTAGCATTTTTTTTAAGTTATCTAAAAATTATTAAAATGTAGTTGATAAAAATACAGTTTTTAAAAACTTAAGGTGGATTTAAACCAATCGTACAACTCAAAGTTCCTACGAGCATTCAGAAAAAAGAGCACCAGTCGAATTGTAAACTACTTGATTGTTTAGGTGAGTAGTAAAAAAAACTGTCAATCATGGTCGTACTTCATGCGCCGAGGGTTCCGTACATCATTCGATAACATTCTCTTATAATCGCTAAGAGCTTCTTTATATGCTTGATTTTTTTCAAAATTTTAGGTTTAATATTTTCGAAGATAAGGGGGGGATATACCTACTAGTCTAATCGACAGGTAGATTCCGATTCTTTGGGAATTTTCATCCTCAGATTAAAAGGGGGAAAAAATCAAAATATGATCGCAACCACGGAATTCGTCTTATAAGAAATATGGCACAAACAGTTTCTTTAAAATATGTCGATTCTGGTGCCCCAAGCGGCAAAAAATGTTTTTACTGACAAAAAGTACTTGCCGATAGTTAAGTTTCTATAACTTGGAAGCCATAATTCATATGCCAATAAACTCTCCAAATGTAAACTCCGCATTAAAAATTCAAATTTTTAGATAACCATATATCGTGTATTAAATACGTCTTGAAGAAACATACGGTTTTACATGTTAAATTAATACAAGTAGCTCTATCTTCTTCCCCGTTGACTTATGAGAAAAAGTTTGTTTACAAGAAAAAAGTTTAGTATTCTGATTTCTTCTATTTCCATTATGTTTTCAATAAATTTCAATTTTAAATGATATGAAAACATTTCTAATTTTTATAGGTTTTTATATAAAACAAAAATTTAAGTAAGCCATGGTGAAATAAAAACAAATATTTATAGAAATAAACTTTGATATTATTTTCAGGGTTTATTTTAATCCCTTTTCTGTAGAAAAATTAATTAATTAATTTTCAATTGTTATTTAAATATTACATTAAAACTGTATTTCCATCTCATATCTATATTTTAAGATTCATCAGTTGAAGGGTGTTATCAATGTAAATCCTCCTCTAAAATTATATTATTTCGTGTATTCGCCAAATCTAGCTTTATATTTAATAACTAATATGAAATAGTACAACAGTAGAAGCAATGCACAAGCTTTATAGGATTAAAATAATTTCCTATAAAAATCACATTTTATGTATTCTTTATACCAATTATTCGACTGTAAATCATGTGAAAAGATTGTAAGTAATTATATTACGTCATTAACTTCACTTTAGTAATTTAAAATGTTTTAAGCGATGCAATTAGGATATTTAATTCTCCTTATTTTGCAATAAGTAATAATATATCAAATCACGTTCGTAACTTCCAGATTTTATGTTCCATATTTTGAATCGTTTTAAGCATGAGATTGGAAAATTCTAAAAAGAAGTCGATGTTAACCAATAACGAATAGAAAAAGAAATCCAAATGTACGAGAACAATGTTCAGAGGAATATTGCCTGATTTTAAGCTTAGTCACATAGGCAAATATTTGTATTGCATGTAATTGTATTGACAAAATTGGTATATATTATTTCTCAGATCTTTTTTGTCGGTAAGAAATATCTCCTTTAATACTGTATCAAAATTAATGTTTGATACGCCATTTTGGAGATTATTTTTCTGTCAAATGAGGATCGAACCTACGATCTTTATGTTACGAGGAGGCAGCCATTATACCTATAATATTTCGTTACACTTTCAATCTCATGAATCGATTTTATCCCGCGATGCCAAAAAAAGTTTTAGGTCAAAAAATATAATTTTAAAATGATTATTAAAAAAACTTACAGAAAAGTTCACGATAGCATAGGTCTATCTCTAAGGATTCAATTTTCTCAAAAATAATGAGTTATTTGCAAAACTATTACCGCCGCGGTATTCATTCTAATTCAAATAAATATGTTAGTTATTTAATTTAAATCAAAATTAATCTTTAAATGAATATCTCACAAGATATCATAGATTTAAAAATTACTTGCAACAAAACAATTATGGTTTCATTATGGAATATTTGCGTGACAAGACTCGCGAAGCTAGACTGAATTAATCTTTAACCAATTAAAAATGTTATCTTTAATAGGTAATCTACAAATGCTTCACCCGGATTTGTAGATTACCGGACTGGTCCGCTAGTAAATTATAATTTAATAATGGGATAATTATTTGCCTCTGATTAATTGTATGCAAGTTTGTAATTCTTATGTTTTTGGGCAACATCACCCTTCAATGAAATACAACGTATCTTCTATGTACACTATTACATCTGAGACAATGGTCTAAGTATTTTTTTTACTTGAAAAAAGAGATAGAACGAGGAAAAAAGAGGTCGGTGCCAGCAGTTTTATTGATGCTCTTTCACCGTTACCTTTCTCATCTTTTCTTTTGCGTCATGAGCTGAAAGATAAATGGAATAAATATGGCGGCTTATATCTTTTAACGCAAAATTACGGAAAATGTTATTAACGTCAGTGACAGAGTTGCCACAGTACTTCAATAGTCATTATAAACACCAAATAAAATTAATATCTTTCTAGTGCCACAGATTCAAAAAAATATCTTTTAGTTATCAATAAACTTTAGAAACATTAAGAAACAAAGCTACTTTATGTATCAAAAACGTGCGGTTTACCAACTACATCTTAGCATATATTGCTACTCAAAAATTTCACGTGCGACCGCACGATTTGGAAACAACCTGGAGATTTTGTGCAATTTTGCGATCGATGCGTTTATTTCGCATTCGCGAGATGTGTTTTTGACAGTGGCACGTTCGTGATACTTAAATTCTGTATTTCAGTTACGAGTGTGCGACCTTAAAGCACACACCCACTGAATCGGATCGGATCAACTCGGCACGAGCGGCAGTTTTTAGATACATGAAAATGAATGACTTCCCACGCACTAGTTGGCCTACTGTTCTGATGATCTTCAAATGATTTCTGGTGCTATTCTGGATGAGAATTTACAGCACTTTAAAATTTTTGTCTCACTTTATCTTATTAAATGTTGAATTTCTTGGAAAGTGGCAAACATTTAACAGCACTCTAGCTTCTACCATTGACTGTACAGAATAGCGCCATTAATCGCAAAATCGTGAATGTGAATGTTGATTTTTGAAAATAGAACTCTTTAACTAGCGATTATCCAAGGCTTCGCTCACATGAACATCGATTATATCGTGCTAATGTTACTTTTGAAGGTGTTCGTGTTTTAACTCGAACTTAGAGTACAAAATATTCAATACTTTAAAATTGGTAGTCTCACCGTTTTTAAGTGATGAAGATACATACAACAATTCTAAAAATGCCTTCTTCCGTTTAGTTAATTTAGAATTACTCAAAAAACGAATATGTAAATCAAAGTTTCGTTAGAATTTTAATTGTTATATTATTTCTATATCACATGATTTCTTCAATAACTATAGAAATAAAAAAATTGACCCATTTTTCTGAAATTAATATCACAGTATTTAGAGAGAAATCTACTAACTTGAGAAAATATTTATAAACTTTAAATTTTTATATTTTAATTATTATCCTGTGAAATCGGATAATATAACAATGATCAGATAACCCATAAAGCACATATTCGGATGTTGACTATGATATAGATGATAACCTATTCGAATAATTCATACGCATAGTTATAAATTATAAATAGCCCGTTTTGTAATTTGAGGTCAAAATAAATTACATTCCACATATATACAAGGTGAATTATTAACGATGAAACCTTCGAATATCGATTCAACACCGTTTTTCTGAATAAAATTTTAAATTTGCGTTAATGCACTTTTTATATTTGACCAGTTCAGAAGCTGAAGTGAGAAAATTCTATCAGGATTCCTGCTCGGAACAGGTCTTAAAACTGTTTTATGAATTTGCAAAATTTATCCTAAATAACGAAAATGGTGGCCTGAATTTAGTAAGTAAATGAAAACGCCTGAATTTATATTAATTCCAAAGTTCTCGTTTTTTTTTTTTTAGAAATTTTCAACAGCCATAACTTCAAAACCTTCAAAATACTGAAATTTTCTTTTGCTTATTAGAATCAGTATATCTTTTTTTAGAAGTACGGTTACTTTGAAAAATGTCTGAGATAATTAATATTAACCCTTTGGGTGCCACTCTCTAATTTTAATTCCAAAAACAATAAACAATTAACAAGACTGGATCACGTATGAAATACAGATCGTATTGGTTCGTTCGTTCGATCACTCTCCTCGCATTTTCGACCAGTGTGTTAAGGCGTTAAAGGGTTAAAAAAATTATATCAATTAATCTGTATTGTTTGCAATCGCTTTATGAATTATTAGTGAAATTACAGCACTAGACTCGCATTCGGGAGGTCCGGGTTCGATTCCCGGCGGGGGCAGATGTGGCTGGGACTTTTTCCTACTGCCTTTCGCCGAGAAACGGTAATTCCTGTGCCGGCCATCTTGATTGAGGTTTTCCATGGTTTCCCTCAATTAATTCCAGATAAATATCGAGGTGGTTCCTTATTTGAGGCCATGGCCGATTACCTATCAAACTCCTAGTTCAAAAATTACCTACCTTATCCTAATTTCCTGTAATTCCTTCATTCGCCCATTGCTATTATATAAGTTGAAGTTTAAGAAATGTAGAAAAAAAACGGGAAGTGGTAAAATGAAAAATAGTAATGGTGCGAATGGCGTCTGTTATGACATAAAGTCGAGAAACGGACGTTAAACGCATTATTATTATTATTATTATTATTATTTTCAAACAAAAGTAAATAACCAACCGACATCAAACAGGCTGTATGTAGATAATACATAATTATGAAATGTCTGTTAAAACAAAGTTTAATTGGGATGCGATCTAAAACGTCGCTCTTCACATGCATGGCGTTATATTGCGATAGTGTATCGTACTATCACAGCATAGCATAGTACAGTTTAAACAGATTACAGTCAGTAGCGGCACCAAACCACAAAAGAAAACTTTTAGAAGGGCCAGTTGCCTATGCATATAAAATCTCTAACCGTTCCCAAACAACCAGCACAGTTGCCAATGATATAATAAACCAGGGATCAAACCATGAAGCGCTCACGGAGAAACCTAAACATTGATTCTATATACTCGACACATGGTATACCATACAGTATAAAACATAAAAACCTAACAGATTCCAGTGACTGAATACGTAGAGCATTTGCCCGTCCACAGAATGTCTCTAGTTCAATTTTTTTTAAAAGTATTCCACATTCCACTTATATAACTTTGAAGGTCAATTGTATAAAATCCAAAAAGTGGTGTAAAAATAAATGTGTTTTATGGCTCTATGGTCAATATTTACAGTGCTGTTAATTTTTTGTCACTTTCTAACAAAAACATCATCAAATTTAAGATCTAACGAAAACCAGTGAGCAAGATATGAACTCGATTGAACGAACGAAGTGAATGGGTCTCCGCAATTAAACACGCTATTTAAAGAGAGTCTTCAGATAACAATATTTAATCTAAACGGGCGAAGCCGGACGGGCCTATAACTGTTAGGTACAACAAGTAACAACAAATCCATTTTAAAGCAAGACTGTAGTACGAAACCTACGAGTAGGGTACGGATATCCTTTCACGCTTATTTGATGGACACATGTCGCTTCCATGAAGAAGGGATGACACTAACTCAACGTTTATAAAATATATAAAAATGATAAATGAAAAAACGATATACATACGCATATTTAGTTAAAACAAATTTATATTATATAGTCATGATATTTCTTTTGATTTCTTTTTATATTTTTCTTTCACAAAGTACACATGTCAAAGAATATCTGGAGATTGATTGAAATTTTATATTAAAAAGGCAATATACCTTTGCGGCACGGTAAAGGATTAAGGTGGCATTGAAAATGCCTTAAAAATTACAAAAATATAGAAACATCACGTTAGCACTGTTAATTGCTTTATTTGAACTCTAGTACTTTGGAAATACGCACGTTTGTTGAATACAGTAAACTATACCTCCTTCCAAGTACCCATAAAATTGCCTATTTTACCTCTCTATAGTTCCTGAACTCGTACAATGTTATTAAATAAGCAAAAAAAATATAGAAAACCATCTTCACCCAGGTGCAAAATTATTATATATCGTGTCAAAATCCACCCACAAGAAACAATAAATTTAATTTTATCATATTTTTCACTAATCTATATAAAATAAGCTTAAAATTAGAGTCACTGAAGGCCATATTGACTTTAAAAGCTTGACGCCTGTACCGCTAGCGACATCTCTAAGGATATCGTTAAGACGTCTTAGAAAGTAAACTGTGCAAACATAACTGTCAAAACTTTGCATAGTAAGCTCACTTTTTATACGTTTTTTCACTAAACTATTTTTGTTTAATGTACTGTTAAATATTGTACGGTGGTACAGAATCCTTCATGTGCAAGGTCGACTCGCACTTGGCCAATTATTTAGCAAGCAATCATATTTGTAGATTCACATCAGAATAGTCGAACACTTCAACTTTAAACGTTTTCTTGTTAAAAGATCCTTAAAATATATTAGTCCATTTATTATTAGTGATAAATATTGGGTGTTAAGAATTCTTTTATTGATAAATACTTTGTTTGATTTCAAGTTTGAAAACCGAAATTAATGTTGAATTGATCGAGTATGTTGTTTAAATTTTGGATATGCTTCAACGAGAGATGTTATACATAAGGATTCCGTGGTTTTTAGCAACTTTAACTACACTGTGAACAAAACTACACGGAACATCGAGGAAGTCTAAAGTTTCATAACCCAAGAGACAAGTTTGAGGTTAAATGTACATGAAAGATAATAAATGGAAATTACTATTAAATTAACTTTTGTAAAATAACTGTATAAAAAATGTGTAATTATTTAGTTCATTTAATTACAATTCCTAATCAAAATAGTTTGAAATATACCTCGACAGGTGTGTCTTAAAAACTGAAAGAGAGGGTTTAGAACCGATGGGCAAATGTGTTCAAACTCTAGGTAGATCAGTCACGGTGTAAACAAAAACTAAAAATCGGTCTGTATAAATATAACTAAATGTTTAATACGGTATAGTTTGTAAGATTGAATGAACAGAATAATGCGTTCCCGAAGCTAAAATTAGCTCTCGCATGATGTGAATTTAGAGTTGCAATTTGCTTTATTAAGAAAGATTAACTATAGAGATATCGCACCGTAAAATAATTGAACTCATTCCGCCGCGAAAGTGGAAAGATTCGGGTTTGAGTCCCGACGGTGACAGTTGTTTAAAAATATTTTTTTCTACTATAGCATTGTAACAATGAATGTTTCTCAACAAATATATAACAATAACGTTTTGTGAAAAAAATAGAAAGGAGATTGCAGCTGGTAAAAGACAGACAGCGATCAGCCTGGCCAAGTTAGCGACTATTAGCGCTAAAATAACTAGCGTTGTCTTTGAACACACATTTAGAAATGTGTACATAACTTTATGTTCTAGCGGTTAGGTATGAAATTTCAAACGACTTACCTTTCTTCCTTCGTTCAACGGATATCGCCTGGCCGTCTTCACGCCTCCACATGATCTTGGGAGTGGGAAAACCATCAGCACGACATGTCAGACTAATGTTCTGGTGCTCCCGGATGGCAACGGTCGATTGCGTACTCTCCGAATCTATTATATTTGGCGGTACTAGACAAAACGAATACAACATCAGCCACTTTGACATATAAGAATCGAGGGCTTTCTAGCAATACCATCTATCATTAGTTTTTGAAAAAAACTTCAGATTATAATTTTAAGAAAAAAAACTCAGGTCGCAGTGCCAAAACTCTGTCGACAATATACCTAGTTTTGCTAATACAGGCAGTGTGACTTATATCAATTTATGTTGGTTTTTGTACAAAATAAAAAATGTAACCCCTTAATATATCCCTTAAAAATATTTTTTCTTAATTTCAAAAAATAATCCACTGTCTTAGGATGTCAGCCATACATCCTATATCCAGTATGTAAAATTCCAAAGCTCTAGCTTATCAAGAAGCGGACGAAATATTAATTACAAAATTTTCCTGGACAACAGAGAAAGCAAGTTAATAAAAGCATTGTACAAAATTATCTAAATGTAGTCGTGCGTGCAGCGTATTTACGCACAGAAACATTTTCGTGACATTCGGAGCACACGATCAATTGTCTGTCGGTTTTTTAACAAAGCTCAAAAAGATTTGCGTTGAAACGTAACACGTCCACATACGTATGTCAAATACAATACAATACAAATATGTATTTCATCAATATGTACAATAATTTAAAAGATTTGGTTCAATAGAACAGTAGCGACTTTTTAAAAATTGGCACGGCGATTAACCCCTGCTCAAAATAGGAAAAAGATCTTTCTATGCAACAAAATTTAACAAAAGTAAAATACTCTGTCTCGATAACATTAATTGATGATGCAGTTTATCCCCTCTACTACTTCGTAAAATCTTAGATTCACTACTGCATTAGAAAAAAATTTAATATGTTTTTTACTAAGTTTTAGTTACGCTATTAAGTATTAAATGTGGAATAATAGTATTTCAATACTATCTTTTGTTGCGTGTATCGCAATTTTGTCATGTAGAATATAAAGTTACAAATATGATGATTTGCACTTTTGACTTATTGGCAGAAAGTTTAGGACCACATTGTATGTACATAATATGTTTCACGATTCACTGCCGTTTTTACAGATCAATGACTTTTTATTGAAAGAAAAGATGAATTCAATAACACAATAGCTGTTGATGCATTAACAGTTATAAATGTTATAATATTTAAAAAAATGTAACTTAAAATTTTATACTATTTCTTTATAAATAGTAGGCAATTTTTAAATTCAAATTAAATGAAAAAACAGATTATATATCAATTAAAGATTGCATTTTTACAAAAAAAAATGAAAATATTTTTATTGTTAATATTTTTTTTACCATACTGCCCAAAATACATATATTTTGTGTGTTTTAATTGGTCATTAATTTTAATAACAATATTTTTTGGTAGAAAAAAATTTAGTTGGTTAACTTTCATTTCGAGCTGAAAAATTAAGATACTAAGCAATAATTCACATTTACATTTTTGGCAAAATGTATGTCTCAATTAAATTTGAAACAATAAACTCACTAGAAATAAGAAATAAAAATAGAAAAAACATTGTAGTAACATTCCGATGTTGAAAGAATTGTTTGACTGTTAAAAATTTAATACTTGACTCAAAAATCGAGCAATTGTTTATTTAATCTTAGTCGAAAATCGAGTACTTATTTCAAAGTTGAAAATCGAATATTCCAATCTGTAACACAACTCGAAAATCGAGTATTTTTTCGCCGTGTTAAGTGAAGCACTCTGTATATAAAAAAGGACTTATCTTTTGACACGAAATATAAATTTTTACAACTGTTCTGACATATAAATCTTAAGCAAAGTGCGTAAAGTATGCCAAATCACTGGTGTTCTTTAAGTAAAAAGCCTATAGCATGCGTAGTGTATATTCAATTATCTGACTAATGTACTGGAATTTATTTTACCTAAAACTTTTTCCGCTTCAGAGAACAGCCTGTCTCTCAACATGACATGAATCTTAAAGGCGAAAAGATCACATTTTATAAACTGTTCAGGCGTATCCACAGTTTTTATGTAGGCATAATAATTATTAACTAGTCTATATCCCGTTCAGAACTGAAGAATATCTTGAAACTAAGGTACCTACATACGGTTATGTATCGTAAACACTTTTTGTATCTTAGACAGCCCTAGATCTAGGGGCGCAAACCGGGGCACCTGCCCCAGGCGGCAATATAATATGTTTGAAAATTGATAACAAATCATTTAAAAAAAATATTCTTATTCACTTCTCCCCGTCACAATTTATCTCAAACGCTGGGGAAAGGGGGCGCTACTCTCAAGTTTCCGCCCTGATTCGAAAAAATCGTATCTGCACGCAAAAATCAAGATTAAAAGTATCTGTTGTCTTAACTCTAAGTCACATTTAAAGGATCTAAGATATTTACTAAGGAACTTAGATATTTTAGGTATGTGGTTTCCGGTGACAAAAAGTGAGTGAATGAATGAGACGGTTTTTATCGGTAAGAGTAGAGCAGGACCTGACATGGTGTACATGACTGACTTCCCTCTAACATAGAAAAGGTATTTAAAATAATTAAATAACTTAAACAATTATCTTAGAAACGTTATTCCAGAGCATCTTTCATTAATATACTTTCATACAAAGCCCCTTGTATCTTTGCTATTTTACGGAATTAACTGTTTGATATCTTACAATATTGTAATTAAACTTTCCTGCAGCAATGATACTGTACTAATAAATTGGGTTTTTAAGCTTTAAATAATTTACGGTTTATTTATATTTGAAAGTTTTTTGACAAATAATATTAAATGTAGTTGCGCCATTCCGCTGATCGAATATGGATTTAGCATTACAAAATGGCAAATCAAAGAACAGTTCACAACTCTGTAAACTTATATGATTAATATTCTCTATTAGAAATTACAAAGTCGTGTTTTTTTATTATTATCATAAAGAAGAGCAGTTGACTATTATGATTCAAGTGGCTGTTGCAGGGTTAAAAACGCAATACTAAAGCGAGGTACTGATGTATATTTTTTACAGATATACCTTTCGCAATTCGATTTTATGATCAATATTGTTTATTTTAACAATCTTTACCGCGCTTCGGAATAGTTAATAGGTTTATTTTATGATCAAAACTTTAGTTCATAAAATGTTTTAAGTACAAATATATTTTTTTCGAACTTAGGTAAGAATGGTAGCAAAGAAAGTAATGCTTATTCAACAAGAACAAACATGGTAAAGTTAAATTTAATATTTTAAATCTTATTTTATTAATAAAAGAATTTCCCAATTATTACTTTCTTCTTAAATTAGTATCGTACAGAATAAAACATTTTTTTCTGAAAGAAAATTAGGTATTCATTTTTAATTTAATAAACTAACAGAAAAGTGAATTTTTAAATCACTCAGAAAAATTAAAAACGTCAACGAATTCAATTAAAGACTCACTAATTGCATGAATGTGCTACATTTTAATCAATACTAAAGTATTTCAAAGTCTTCATTCATTTATTTCTTCAGTGGCTCTCAACTCACTTTTTTTAACATTTAAATTTCTAATTAAGAAAATTAATTAATTCTGACATGACACTTAATGCTTATCAAATGATACGACGAGAAAAACAAAACTTACACTAACCACTCAGTAAGTCATTGCTTGTCAAGTAAGCACGCCGCACATTTCCTAATTTGTTTAAGATCTAAAATAAATGTCTTAGATACCTTTAAAAGTATCTTAGATCCTTCAACATTTTCTTAGATACGTTTTGACGTCGGATAATTATAATGTTCAAGGCATTCATACTTTAGTTACAGTCTTGAAATATATGTGTTTACACAAAGGCGATACTTTGCAAATTGTGAACAAAATTTGCAAAGTACCGCCTTTGTGTAAACACATATATTACAAGACTGTAACTAAAGTATGAATGCCTTGAACATTATAATTATCCGACGTCAAAACGTATCTAAGATAATTTTGAAGGATCTAAGATACTTTTAAAGGTATCTAAGACATTTATTTTAGATCTTTTAAAAGTATCTAATATACTTTTAAATCATCTAAAATACTTTTTTAAAATATAAAGTATTTTTTTGGACATCTTTTGAGAAATTGATTGATCAGTATGTATTTAGATAGTTTTTTTTGCAGTTGTGTTGTATTAATTACAGTTAGTTGTAAAAATGTATTGGCTATCATAAATAGCTAAAACCAGAAATAAATTAACCTAACTAAATATTTATATTTTGCGCAGCGTTGCCAGACGTCCCGATGTTGGCGGGACGTTCCGATTTTTAAATCAAAATTAAATGTCCCGCGCGGGACAGGCTCAGTCCCGCTTTTCGCGGATAACTCGACCGTGCGTAAATAATTATTCTCTTATTGTAAGTTGCAATTTGTAACACTCACTCCTCAGACTATTGTTTGAAACGCCATATTTTTCTAATAAATAAAACTTTTTTGATTTTGATTTCCGTTTTTTTTTATTTTTTTTATTCAGAAGACGGATAAGACTAAACTATTTAACGATAGGGTAAATCTGTTTTAAAATATCATATTTTTATTAAAATACATTTTCTATGGCTATTTTTGCTATCTATTGTCACGTAAACGTAATTTGAACTCAAATAAAAAATAAATATTTAAAAACTTCTGATTATATACGTTTTTTTACTATGTCCCGCCTTCGACGAAAGAATCCCGCTTTTTCCACTCAAAAAGTTCCAAAATCCCGACTTGGCAAAAAAAATCTGGCAACGCTGATTTTGCGGCAAGTTATTTTCACATGACGCATACAAGTTTAAAGTAGATAATTTTAAAGTAATATTTACCAACAACTTGCAAATATCCAACTTGGCTAATCATCGGATTAGTGTTAACTTGGCACATATAGTAACCGCGATCCTCTTGCTGAACGCTACTAACATGCAGTAACCACGTTTTGGCGTTATCGTGGGAAACACTAAATCTCGGTACACGAGAGATCACGTGGCGATGTATGGTTAATATCATTTGACGATCAATATGGATCCACGCCACCTGAAACAAAAGAATGGTATCTCAATTTTGATCAAAATTGCAAACAGGAATAGTATGCGTAACAACGATTTCAAAAATATATAAAACTGGATATGTTTCAGTAGCTTTCTATAAGATTATTTTGTAAAGGATTTTCATCTATGGAAAATTATTTTTAGTTTGAAACATTTGAGCCCCCTGGAGCTATAATAATAGAAAATGCTCATTTTAAGTACCCTGGCAACGGAAAGCCAATCTAGGGGCTAATACATCCTCAAAGTAGAATCGCCAAGAGCCCCTTCCAGTTGTAAACTAGCGTGTTAAATGCTCTTTACAATAAACGATAATGTGTCTAGTTCCCCCACCCCTTACATAAGTTGTTCAGTCGCCAATGTTTAAGGACCACCCTAATGTATATGCAAATACGTTAAAACATGCCACACTTTTTTTGCTATGAAATGTAAATATCTATTCAGAAAATGTGTTAAAATAAAATAAACCAGTTAATCGAACCAACAAAATATTGACACCGAAATAAAAAATGAAAAAATTAATTTAGTGGTGCGGTCAGTCAAATGGCGAAAGCCTAAGGCTTACAACGTTCACTCTGCAAATAACGGTTTCAACGAAAAAATAATATAAACATTTCAAAGAGAATTTGATTGCAGATTAGTAACGCATCGATGATTTTCAAATCGATTTATTCATGCAGACCAGTGTTTCCCAACATTAAAGTTCGTCTCCTAAGCCCGAAAAGTTGTTAATTTAGTTTTAAAAAAAATTGAGTTAAAAAAAACTGAAACAGCACGCTTTTATGAACTAAAAAATGCAAAATAATTTGACAACAAAATTAGCTTTACTGTAAAAACGCGGAGTGCTTAATATGGGTAACAAATTTTTCATTACTAGCTAATTGTAAACGTAGAGCTATTATGAAAATTGTGTACTTTCATATTATCATGAGAAGTCAGAGTTCATCCTAACGAAACCTTTTGACAGTCATAATTGTTCAATTCTCTGCAAAATAAAAAAAAATTGCGTTTTGCAGTTTCCCGATTTGTTTGTCTCAATGTTAACTCATATAGAGTTTGCCTATGAATTCAAAACACAGGAAATGCAACGGTCGGCTCGGGAACTAAAAAAACAATATGTGTTCTCGAAGTATTTGTTCATAGATTTACGTTTCAGAAGATTTGGCGAATTTTCCAAACATCACAGGCACATGCAGTATGTACTACGCCCAGATAATATTTCACATTCAAATAGTTTTTTTTTTCAAATTCCTCAATTTTACTTTACATGGACGAAATTGTTTTTGAATTCAATAAATATTTTAGTAGCGGTTCATTGTGCAACGCTTTGAAATTGTACAAATGCTACCAAATAAAATAAAAGAACATTGAAACAATAGATAGAAAAGAGACATGAAAAAGTTTTTGGTCGCGGGATATTTTTTCTACCCATGTCTTTTTAGTTTTGGAGTATTTTTTGTCTATTTGAACAGAGTTTTAACTTAAATTATTGTTGAACATTTATATAGATAACTCCCTAATGTGTCTATCAGTCTGGATGTCCATCTTTCTCTGACCTTCATAAAAATCTAGGAAACTGAAATTTTGCACGGTTATAGTATAGGACACTAAACAAAACTTAACGGAGATGAATTTTTGATTTTTTTCTTGAAAACAGAAAAAGGGTTGTTTTGCAAAAAAAAAATGTAAAACACAAAACGAATGGAAATTATTTTGATGTTTCTGATTTACTAATTTCAATTTTTTTTAAATTAAGGTTGGTTTTTTATTACGTATTTCAAGGTTTTTGTTTAAATATTTTCACTTGAGGGTGCATTAAGCAATTTCTTTTTGGTGACAAATTTACACAATTTTTGTGCTATCTTTGGATAATAAATTAAGATAGTAATTAATCTCTTTTTTTCTACAGTATGACGTAATTTGGTGTCTTTATAAGGAATTTTATAGCAGTTTAACTAATGTTTCTATATTTATCTAAGTGATTTTCGGCGATTTCTTAAGTAGGTAGAGGCTTTTTGTTTTGTTGAAAAACTGTTGGTTTAGATCGTGGATATACAGGCAATCCTATGCAGTCGCACTATGCCCCTTAGATTACATCAATCCGAAAGACAGATAAAGAAGACAAAAGATAAGCTTTCCCCAGTGGAAAACTGCGACAATGTACAAAATGCTCGCCAGAATTATTCGCAGACTGGGTGTTTGTTGAAATGTTTGTACTTAAACAAGCCACTTCATTTCACAAAGGTTACCTAGTCATTCGTCTACTTGTACCTCTTCATAAATATAGAAACATATTA
Organism: Venustoraphidia nigricollis; assembly: GCA_034508555.1. Lineage (NCBI taxonomy): Eukaryota > Metazoa > Arthropoda > Insecta > Raphidioptera > Raphidiidae > Venustoraphidia > Venustoraphidia nigricollis. Next base: position 5,494,409 of record JAVRKA010000022.1, on the reverse strand, counting down.
ATTTCTCAAAGCTCATCTTGGAAAGTGCCATTTAAACAAAAATGGAAATATACTAAGTTTTTATCAAGACGCTTGCAATAGGAAATTTACATAAAACCTAAAATTCGATATAATATGCTAACATTAAATCGAATTTTAGAATTTATGCAGAAACCCAATTAACTAGCAAAAGATGTGGAAAGTGTAATTCTGAAAGGTATACTTAAAATGTATTGATTTTTTTTTTAGAAAAAAAAAACTTAATTATACATTCAGTGAAATGGAACCTTGAAACACCAGTCAGCGCTCAGTAATACCATTGAAGTTGTTTGGCTGCTTAATTTATACGCAGTAAGGTTTATTGATCAGTAACTTTTTTTTCTCAAATCAGTAAGCCATTTTCATTTAGTGTAAAATTGTTATCTCAAAGTATTTTTTTCATCTTATTAATAATTATTTGACATTTTTAAAATGAACGAAATTAAAACCCTATATAAATTTAACAATTAAAATATTTAAATATTGAATTGTTTTGTAGTCAAAATTTAATTCATTCACAGCTCATGTAACCAAAAGTAATTTTCTCAGTTTTTTTCTCTTAATATTCCCAACATAATTACGGCACGGATAAAAATAGCTTGTTTGGAAAGTTCATAGAATTGTATGGACACAGATCCATAGCATGACACAGTACTTTAACTTAATTAATTCTCACTACTTGTTGAATGACAGTTCATTATGCTTATTATTATATTTTCAAGTTCTTTATTTCTGTGGTGTCAGATCATGTATCTTGGCGTTTTGGCGCGAACTTTAATAAGTTATATTTTTAAATCCGTTTTTTAAATAAATACTGCATTTTTTTAATTTTTCGTTTAAGTACATTTGAGAAAGGCTTAAATCTTTACTTTACGCTAAAATCGATTCAATAAAAAACATTCTGATCTTTTTTTTTTAATAGTTTCTATTTTTTAAAACATCCGCTGTATATTTTGCACATTTATGTATTACCTACTATATAAACTATGTTAAGTTACTTTTTGTTGTATTATTGCGTAGCTGTACAAACTTCTCTCAATGGGTATTATTAAAACTTATAAAGGTGAAAGAAGAAGATTGTCTAAAATTTTATTAACAATATAAACTTAAAACAACACACATATCTCTAAAAACGTAACAGAATTACTTGGGCAACTTTACAGCTGGAGGGGCGAATTTGTGTGAAGTTTTTATTGTCTCTAAAAAATAACACTTTTGCAGTTAGTTTCACGTCTCATACTAACTTTTTAACGTGATATAAATATAGAAATTTTAATAAAACTCAGTGGCGTCCAAAATATGAACCCACAGGTTCAACAAGCACACTTTTTTAAAATCCCAAAATCACGAGAGCCTCAAAAAAATAAAATACTTTTTAAAAAATGGAAATAATTGTTTTATTGAAAAAAAAATGCTGCTCGGCGGAAGTTATACTTCTTTAGCGTGATCGCGATAATTGATATTCGTATTTTCGTTAAAGATGTACAATGTACATTGATAAAATAGGATGTCTAGGGAGATGATAAATATAGTTTAAAAGTTAGCCTGTTCACTTAACAACTAACTTCATGGTGTCTCATTTTCGTTGCATGCTGCGTGCATAACTTCCGTAACAGAAAAAATTTTCTCCTGAATGCACCAAAAGAGGTATAAGTAAATATTTTACGTATATGTGCTTTTTATTTTAGAATTTTAATACGTTACAATATTTTTCACTTTTATTTTAACCCAACAAAAATATACTCTATTATACTTTCTAACCTTGCAAATTGTTTGGAAATTGTTCCAACTGTTTTTGCATGACACTCGAATAAGCACACATAATTACGAACTGAAATCATATCTGTTTTTCAAATATTTCAATCGAAAATCGAATATTATGGATTCGCTAAGTTCTAAGTCGAATCATTTAGAAGGGTGTTACGACTTACCTTGTATGTACCGAGATTTTCAACGACACAAGGTAGATTTGCGTCGCGACCCAATGCAACAGTGACATTCGGTATTGGTTCAGCAAAACGTGGGTCATCTGTCATGGCTGAAACAATAGAAAACAAACAAAAACTTCAATGACTTGTAACATTTTATTTTCAAATAAAAACTGAAGAGATGGTATTTGGTTTTAAAAATAATCAAACTGGAAAATATTTAATTAAAGCAAGCTTAAAAAAATAATTTGAGAAAGAATATTTATCCGGCGTTATCGGGGATTGAAACCTGCTATAATAGCCTAATGAAATATATAGTCTATAAAACAGTTTGTATAAATAATTGCTAATCTAATTTTATCTGGTTCAATCCGGGTATATATGAAACACACGAAGGAAAAAATGTTTTCTTTATATCTGGTCGAACGTGCGTACTTTCGGTTTCGATTTTAAGGCAGAATGCCTAACATTTATGCACTACTGGAATTACTCGCACTCCATCTGTAACAGCGGACCGAAACCGTGCGCACTGATATGAAAGTACATACTTTCGACCGGATATAAAGAAAAATAGTGTACACCACACGGCCAGAAAGTTGAATTCTCCTCGGGCATCATGTCGCGTAGCGCAGGAATTTCAACTTTCTGCCCTTGCGATGTAATATACTATTACTCATGCAAACAACTAGCAACCCGATGTGTTCGTTATTTAAAACAAGTGAAATACAAACAGTTCTTTAGAGTTAATGTAAACTGGTTTCTCAGCTAGTTGACATGGCACAGCTAACGGTTCCGTTTCGTTAACGCTAAAATCATCAACGACCCACCACTACAGTAAACACTCACTTTGGTTTCGTCCAAATACCGTTCTAATCCAATCTCCAAAAAAATTCCCGAAATTTTCACATTGTAAAATTTTCTTGTTTTATTATTAACGTTTTTGTTTTATGAAGAAATAAGTAATTAAATTTATTTATTTTTTGGTTATTTAATTTAAATGATAAATGCTTATAAATTAAGTAAATATTAAATGTTAGATATTTTCTAGATGCTATAGAAATATAAAATATAAATATAAATCTTATGAGCCACGAATTTTGGAAAAGGATTAGAATTTAGTTATTGATTAATAATGATAATGGTTATAATATTACAACGGTGGTATAATGTGTTTTTAAATTAAAATATGAACTGAACCGAATTTTAGTACAATAAAGTGTTTGATTTTAATGTTTTGACCTTGGCAAGGTCGCAAATGAGATACGATAAATAAATAATCGTTGAGTGTTAGATAATTTCTAACGAAGATTCTAGATTTTAATATTTAACTGAATAAATTTTATATAGAAATTTAAATATTATTTCAACATATTACAATATTTGTATCTGTTGCAGCATTTCCGATATTTTAAAACTGAGCATAATATATCAAATTATGAACATGAGAGTATGTATGTGTTATTTATACTCTTTGAAATCAAGTTCTCAAACTTTCTATATCTATGTATATAGATAACCGTACTATAGTTACAAAGTTTTAAGACGGAATATGTTGGTTAATATTAAAAAGATTTCTCTGAGATACCTGGAGATTATTATTAAAACCCTCGTCAAAATTATTTTCATTCGCATTTTCACACTTACTTACATCAAATGAATGAAATTAATATTTTAAAACAGTTAACACAAGTTTCAAACACTATTGAAAATAACTGAAACATTTAAAAATATTGTTCAATTCAAAAAAGGAACACAAAACTGAATTATTTTCTTTTTAAGTTGTGTTTTTTTCACATTACATTATTAAAACTAATGACCCATGAGCGATCTGTTAGAACACGTTGATATTCTCGCACAGACTGAATATTTTAGTTTAATCAAGGTTTTACATCGACTGCAGTATTACATAATTTTAATAAAATAAAGATACAGTTGTACAATAAAATATATAACAATAATGTAGTCTCTTTTTAATTTATTTTAATATTAAATTGAAAGTCAGATATCTTTATATATATAATTCTTCTGTACGTGTGTATTTGACTGAACTGCCCTAAACGGCTGAACCGATTTTGATGACATTTTTTGTGTGTGTTCAAGTGGATTCGAGAATGGTTTAGATTCACAATTGAACCCCTAGATGGTGCTGAAATCGGGTTCTAGGTTTTTTTTATTTCCTGTGCCACGTTCGGCAAGATCGCAATACGATGGGGTCGAAGGTTCCAATACTGTTGACGTGCGGTCCCGCGAGGCAAAATTACAATACGGTGAAGCCGAAGGCTCCACTACTGTTGATGCTACCGAGTGGGACGCAACGCGGCGATGTAAGATAATAATACGGTGGAGACGAAGATTCCACTATCGTTGTTGCTGCCGTGTTTTTTCACAGCCGCATGCGGCTATTAATAATAAATAGAAAGGAACACCGGGCAAATTTGTCTATTATTCTATAAGAAAGACCACTGCAGCATACGTCTATCTTTTATAGCTAATCCGAGTGAAGCCGAACCGGGCCGCTAGTTTAATAATAAATTATTAAGTTGCAAGTAAAGATAAATAGGTAACGTTTTAAATGTTTATATTTCATTTTTGATAGAGTTGAAACGCTAGTTTTTAGGCGCAACCTCAGCAAAATTGAATCGTTTATGATTTTTTTTAAAGATTATCCCATTGCACATATACAAGGGAATATCACTTGGAGGGTGGCCACTATCATTAAATTTCAAAGCTGTGTCTACGATTTCACAAAATATCCATGAGTGGAGGTGGGCTTCGAATCCATGACAGTCTGACTAAAGACCAACACGTTACATTACACTATTCTCCGTTGGTTTTAATGTTTTTTCATTCAACTAACTTATTTTATATTTGCTTACAAAATGCACGCTATAAATAGTATTAATATGCGATTCTTGAAAATAAGAGTTGGTTTCTTGTAATTATGTAACTCTAGTATACCTTTAATTACGTTCTCTTTTGCACAAAAACTTTGTTTAATTCCAAAATCAACATTTCACAAAAACAAATCACAATGCTATATTAAAATCACAGTTGCTATAACTGTTGTTCTTGAAAAGGTAAATTGGTAAAAGAAAAGTCTTTATTGAAAGTAGTAAGTTTGGCTACCAACGAAACTTACGAATTTCGAAAATAATTTATTGTTTTTCATTTCAAAACCTCAAATCGTGTTGAAATGAAACGTATAAATTTTTCAATAAAGAAACAGAACCATTTTAGTAGACTGACATAATCTTAATCCAAATCTGTATTCTTTCGTTTCGAAAGAAAGAGACAAAAGTTCAAATAAAGTTTGATGAAGGGTATCAGGTATTTTAATCCAAAATCTTAAACGTTATGTGGATTATATGGATTAATAAATGCTAAAAATAAATCCTAAATATACGTATATTACTGATAGGAGAGGTGAATGAAGATTCTATTTAATCAGGTTAAAATTGAAATAAATGGCGATTAAAATAAAAGTCATAAATTAAGTTTTTTAAAGTTTTCTTATTGACTGGATTAGTTAATCTGTTGAGACGACATTATTTATTTGAAAATGGAAGGTGTTCAGAAAACATCTATTCTTCTGAAGCGATACTAATGCGCACAATTTTCTCTTCCTTGTAAATGATTAATGATCCATGTAGAACAATATCATGTGTTTATAGCAAAAAAGAAGCTTCAAGTTTTTACAGAATAAAGTGAAAAATGCACAACAGAAAATAGACGTAATTATACAAGAGAGTACTCTGATCAACAAAAAGCGTGCATTTTTATCACCAAGATTAAATATTTCTGATTGCAAAAGTTATTATTTCAGTTAATATGAATGAATAAAAATTTAATTAAAAAAAATTTTTGAGCCACACATTATGGTACCTAATTTTAATTTACCTATCCTAGGACACTTGGGTTGCCGAAACAAATCCAATAATTAATTTTAGAAATCCGTCCAGTTGTTTGGATGATAGGAGGTAATAAAGAATTTTACATACATAGATACGCGCAAAACACATAACCCTTCTTGGCAGTCGGGTAAAAATAAAACAAGTCATGGTTTGAATTCGGAATCATGATCGCCATATTGTAAGGTCATATCATTTTCTGTCTTTTCTATAGCTGGAAAAGTTCTGAGAAAATTTTAATTTCATCAACAATCGCAGTTTTTGAAGTTATACTTCTTTTGGCGCGTTATAAAAAAATGATGATCTAGTGAATTTTTACGATGCGCGATCAAAATTAGCAGGATGGGGTTGCTTGCCTAGGACATTTGAAATATTTTGATTCTAAGCACGTTTACCAAAAATTCGACTCATGGCGCATCGATCGAAAATGCAAAATAGTGAATATGACAGATGTGAGGTGGTGTTTTATTTCAATGTGAATAAAAATTTCATATGTGCTTATAAATTATTTACAGTAGTGATTGAGATAGGTTTGGTAGACATTTGTTAGTTGTGAATATTAGTCATTTTATAGTCTTTTATTTCAAAATAAATTATTTATAATTGGTTCTTTTTTTAATTTTTTTTTGCCAGTTTAAAAAATATATCTTTATGTTATTAAATTAGTCAAAAATTTTTTATTTTTTGTTCTGGTGGGCTATAGCAAAAAGCTGAAACCCCTGTTTTATTGTACATAACTGTAAAATATATGTAAATAAAGACTTCTTATCTATCTTATCTATCTATTTCAAAAAATTACTTGCATTTAAAATGAAAAAAAAAGTTTTATTAATCACGCCAAAGAAGTATAACTTCTAACGCGCGTAAAGTACATGGATCCACTTTTTATAACATAGGTATCTTAAAACTTACAAGTAATGCAAGAGTGTTATTACTGATTACACGGGTCAAAATAACACTCTCTCACTCACTCACTGATATTTTTTGCGCCTTCTCTCGTCCACCTACACTAACAATAACGTAAAAGCCATCAGGTCATTTTATTGGAACAGACGAAAGACCGTTTCATTAGAAATACTGTATTGTTGTCTGTTCATCTAATCTAGTACCGCGGTCGTATTCCTTTCGCATTATTCACTACTTTCGTCATTCTATTCCATATTTGATCGGAATCACTCCTGCCTACCGCGCCTGAAAAGTTTCACTTTAAAAACAAGACTGTTTATTTGAGGTTAAATCAATGGGAATCAATAATTAATCGGTAAATGAGTGTCTTTTCGTCAAATAGAAAGAGGGTATCAGAGAGAATAGTGTACGGTGTAAAGAGGGATTTACAAGGGAAAAGCTGAGATAATTACTGTTTGAATAAAGTTCTTGCAATGTTGCGATGTATTTTCACTCTACTATATCATAGCGCACGGATTGCGCCGGCCAAGTTCTCGCAAAGCACTGTGCAATATATTTACACGAACAATTATGAGCCTCGAAGATAAAGGGGTAGTCGCCTCTATCTCGGAGGCTGGTTACGTTACAGAACTGAATTATTTCAGGGAAGTTAAGGTTACCAGAAAAAAGAGTATTCTAAATTTCATACGTCTAAAAATTATGATTTTGGGCATTCACTTGTTAACTGATTGTCTGACTGATAGATCACCATATTCACAGGTGCCTAACCAGTTCTGGGAACATCGACCCGAATGTATCAACCGGTCCTCCGAAGCCTCGCGTCTAGTCGATGCTTACATATCGTGTGGATATAGTGAAGTATGGTATATAATTATAATATAACGAAGTTATTATTACAATATTATGTGACCAGATCACATTTAAGTAAAATAAGTAAGAATATAACTTTAGAGGAAGTATTGAAATCCCTCCAAAAACTTAAATGTGAAAAGAGGTCCAAACTCGATACAAAAAACAAGTAGGTTTGCAAGCTTTGCAGAAAAAAGGAGAGATATCTAAGAAGTGCCAAGTTTATACACACGAGTCATGTATTTATAATATATAAGACAAAAACTTGTCTCGTGAAAACTTGGCACCTTCTTAGATATCTGTTCTTTTTTTCAGCAAAGCTTGCAAACCCACTTGTTCTTTCTATCGAGCTTGGCCCTTTTTTCACATTTATGTTTTTGGTGGGATACCTACTTACTCTGTATACCTATTATGTCTGCATATACATACACACATTCCAACGGCATACCAACCCCTATATTGTCTTGACATTTCTACAACTTTATCTTCTAAAATAAAATTTCTACATTCTTGTGAAAATTATTATTTGTTTTGAACGTAAAATAATGATTCTACCCTAAATCGTGTAAGGAGCAAGATTAGAGTATGATGTAGTTGAAGGGACAATAGAACTATAGTTTGATCAAAGAGTCCCTAAATTTCAAGAGACATCGCGTTTTTAATTGCTCCTTTGCTATTTAGCGTAGTCTTTAAAAATATATATATTTTTATAGCAGTTTGTGTATAAACTCTAGAGGGTTTTTTTTTCTAGTTTACAATGACCTTAGATTGTGATGCTCAAAAAATAACTGATTGATGGAATCAATTTTTTTTTAACTATATATACTTACATTTTGTTTTTAACTGACTTCAAAAAAAAGGAGGAGGTTCTCAATTCGTCGGAATCTTTTTTTTTTTTTGTTTTTTATGGTCTCCACGTCGAAACAACTTTTTTTTAGTATTCTAATAAAAATTCAGATTCAAAAATGATCTTTTTCTGTTCATTTTGTGTGAGTACAATGACAGGCATTATCACAACGTCAATAAACTACTCCTGTATCATGCATGTATAAAAAATGAAATTATATGATCACAATCTAAGGTTATTGTGAAATCACAATTTTCGATAATGCTTCTGCATCTTGTCCAATAAAAATATGAGTCAAATTACGTACCGGTGCGAAAATGACAGTTGATTTACAAAAGAACATTTAAATTATCATCGTCTATCTTTGTTCCTTTTTTGAGTGTCGCGTCTTACAAAAATATAGTCTTTGATTTGATTCCGGTATGAAACAGTTGTTCCATCTATTAGACCGTAGAACAAACGTTAAAATACATAAAAACTTTTATATCGCAAAAGAAGAACTTCCTTTCCTTATGTTATTTTATATTAGGTATATCCACCATATAAATTTCCCAACCAGTAATCGATTGGACGTTGCAAGCATGCCTTCGTTTTGCTATATAAATAAGTACATAATATATACAGGGTCGTATTGAGGCCATAAATATTACCTACCCTTTCTAATTGCACGACTGTAAAAAAGGAAAAGTTTTTACGTCACAATTCACTTATTTATGTCTCGGTAGGATATCGATATTGTTCTTTACGATGGACAATTTTATAATCAGATTATGGCATTTTCATTTCTTTTCTTCTAACTCTACGAATCAACTTTCAGATTCAGGACATCTAACCATCAGTACAAAGTATTATACAGGATTTTTGTAATTTCAATTTTAAGAATATATACTACAAAAATAGTTAAATACATCGATAAGTTTTGACAAAAAATACCGTTAAAAGATAAAGATTCGGCATTATTAACCTCCCAATCATATTTTTGAAACTAGTAGCTTTGAGCGGAGAATAAATGGAGAACAGACGAATTTTTTAAAAATTAGTGTTGCCACCGTGTGAAAAATTACGTAACTAATTTAATTTTTTTCCGACGAGAAAGTTTAGGTTTTGAGCGTATTATTCTTAGTCCCTCATTTGGCGTTTATTCAAACCCCTTAAAATAGGGACGGGAGAGCCGTGGCCGTTTTTAGGCGAAATACCAATTCTATTTCTACAGAGGGCTTCTTACTTGCTGTTATCACTAAGATCTGAAGCGCTTATCTTAAAAACCAACGGTTTAATAAAATTTATTTGTCGTCATCCGTAATCGCAAAATCTATATATCTACGAAATGTAATGTTTTTAGGTCAAATAAATTCCAACTATCTGACACAGTATTGTAGCCAAACTTGACTACTTTGCCCCTAAGAAAAAAATGTTTAAATATCCTTACTCTACTGGATGAGACATATTTATACATACCCCACATAGTTATCGTCAAAACCTGTTCGTTACCGAAATTTTCTGTACCGAATAGATGTTTTACACAATTTTTAAATTGGAAAAGGCCAAAGTTTCAATTCCTTAAAAAAATATCGGAGAAAGACTTTTCAACACTTATATAATTTTTTTCCAGCTACGACACTGTATATCGTGACAAATACTAAAATAACTTTTATCTACTACCTTCTCTAAAAATATGAACTGCAGTGACGTACCAATAATTATTTAATCCCTTATTTAAAGTTGGAGCATGAAAGCTGGAACTGCTAATAACAAAAATAATATGATTATTCTATTTGGATTAAAATACCAACCACGAAAACTGTTATTATTTATACCCCTTGAAATGTTTCAAAAAATACCTAAGCATGATTTTGTCGGTAAATAATATACAAAAAATAGATATTTTGTAAATAATTTTTAAAAGGCTGACGTGAATAGTTTCTAACGTATCTAAGATCAAATTTGAAGAAATTATCACATAATTACTGCCAACAAAACCGCTTCCGGAATTTCCATATTTCTATTATATGGCAATTTCTCCAGCTTCGGCCTCTTTTTTGCAGTCGGTTACAAAGAATATCTATAAAAACTTTTTTAACACACAGAAAAAATCCTCGGCTTATATACTTTTTTCACCTACAAAAAACCCCAGAGATTGGACTATCAACGAGAAATGGCAAATTTAATAGTCCAATCTAATTGTTTTTACTAAACTACCTAAGGAATGCGAAAAGCTGACAAAGAAATTTCCAAGTAAAGCAAGCAGAAGATACGACTAATGATAAATGAGAAAGGAATATTAATGAGAATAATAAGCAAGTATACTTGTGGACTTCGGAAAACTTTCGAGAAACTTATGTACTGATACATGTAATCCAAATTGATTTATTCATTTCCGAAAAAACACACCTGACCAATTAAAATAAGAAAATGAATTTCTTCAACAAGATTTCTTTGAGAAGCAACTACTAAAAGATTGGTATCAAAAATTAATAATGACTCAAATGTTTCAATAGTGGATTTCATATCTAGTGTCGCAATAGATTTTTACGGCGAGATGTGACACTATGTTTAAAAAGAGTTATAACAGTCACACGAGACATAACACCATTACGCACGATATTTATATGACATTTTTTGCACGTGCACTTCGAAAATTTCTCAGAGTTCACTTTTAAGCAAACATCATAGAATTGGTATAGCGGTGGGAACCCATCTTACCTCACGACTATTTTGCCCTACTTTCCCCAAAGAGTTAAATCAGAAAGTTAAATATTTGATGAAAACTATTTTCAAATCCAGCTTTGCACTAAATCAATAGCCAAGCTTATATGTACGGAAAACCAAATAATATGCTAACTATCTGTACAATGTACATATTTAATACATGTCCCTGAACAAAAATTATGAATAAGTTATCAAAACCTCTATATCTAATAGTATAGTACTTATCAGTACCAACCGAAAAAAGTTAAATATAGGTTACACATTAATTAAAAACCTCCGTCTAAAAGTTTCACACTGTATAACATAAATAATGTAAAAAAGACCGAAGAAGGTAAATTTGTACTTTCAACTGTAAGTCCTTCAATGTCCGCTTGAATCTCCGAAAAGTTTGTTTTTTTCTGCAAGAGACAGCATTGCCAGTTGAATAGGAATAATAGTAAATAAATGTTATTTTATTCCATCACGGTTTCTATACTCGGAATAGTTCAATATATTTTTAAATCAAAACCTGGGAAGTGCCGGCTTGTAATAGACGAATGCTTCCGTTATCGTCGGGCTATTTTTTAGCTACTGTTCAGTCTCTATTCGTAGACAGAATAACAAAAAATCTGAAAATTGTTAATTCGATTTGGGCATCTTAAATCGAAACTTTGTTAAGATCTCACTATTCTAGATGATTGTTCTTTTGTATTGAAATGGCCATAATAAGAGCGGTAAGAGGATTTATTCTCTTCACAACCACAACGCTAGCAACCAATCAGAAGTGTATTTAATGTTCCCTGTTTTCATAATAAATACAAGAAGTTACTTACTTCTTTGATATATCTATTCATAATCCTTATGAAGCAGTGGATATAATTCGTCCTCTGAATTGTTGAGTTCTTCATTTATTTTGAAGTATGTATTTACTGCGACAGTTAACAACAGAAACGTCAAGTATTCTTACAATCAATAAAACAAAAAGCTTAGTGATTTGTATCAAACAACGAATTGAAGAGACGAACGACCGACGGTTCGGCTTGTTGGTAAGTGTATTCGACCTTAAGGACTTTTTCAATGATCGAATGGAAACACATTCGGATCAAGTTAAAAATCATTGCTTTTCCGTTTAATGTTTATACCGAAAATATACAATGCTGCTCTCATACTAGGCGAAGGTTTGCTGTCTCTATTCTACAAGGTGTGCGATCAAATGGGACACAGCAGGACAAGAGTTTGACAATACACAGTAATACCCCGCTTAACGCGAAAGATACGTTCCAATAAAAATATATTAATTATACATTTATTTATTGCTAATATAAATTTTTGTTGAAAAACAAATAAAAGTCAGAGTAAGAAGTTATGTTTGTGATGAGGAAGGTTTCTCATTTGACATATTTTATTTTTTTTGAAGAAGTCATCTAATGTCGTTTGCCTTTTTTTGTTTCTTTCAGCAAGCTGTTGTCGACAGCAAGATATTGCACTTCGTCTTTCCTTTGAACTTCTATCAACACTCATTTGAATCATTTTGTATAAACTGTTCCATAATTTACGTTATAGTGGCTAAGCTTTTTTTTTTAGAAACCGCGTAATACTAAAACAGCGTTAAGCAAGGTTTTACTGTAAACTTTTAGTTCGATTGATCTAATCACATAAATTGCAGAAACTCACCTTTGCATGCATGAGAATCATAGGAGTAAGGAGTGAGATATTATTAATTGAGATATTTTAACGGTGAGTTTTTAAACAGAAAAGGCAACACCTTTTTATAAAAGAAAATAATTTAATGAAATTAATATATTCGGCAGATTCGTTTCGAATAAAAGCAATAACTTTTATTCGAAACGACACATATGGACCTGTCAAAAATATTAAAAATACGCCTAGCTATTATAATATAGTATATCGTATGACTGTTAACACTAGCTACCACACTCGTTATAATGTCGCAACTCGAACTTAATAAATTTCATTACGGTCAAGTTACATAAACTACTATCTGTGTACAAGTTTGTTTAAAATGAATATTAAATGACTTAAATAATATAATATATCAAATAATTGAAACTATAAAACTATATTCAATATGAAATAATCACATGTCATATTACGTATTTGTTTGTTAAAACACAGTGCACGAAAATTATACTTATAGATCGATTGTAGGTTATAGACGCTCGACAAATGAGGTCAAAAGCGTCTATAAAATTAGCATGAATCAAAAGTAAATCGCTTTTACATTAAAATAGAGCTGCAGCTCAAACAGCAAAAATCTTCTAGAACACGAACCACTAGCAAGTGCGAGAAAACTCGCTCTTTCGTTAATTATCAAAGGTATGTAAAGTTGAGATACTTTGGACCAAAATTATTTAAAATTTTGTTTTTCCAAATTACACTGAAATAGAAGAAAATTGCATACTAGCGCATTCATACAATTTCCTACAAAAAAAATTTTTTTACTGAGGACGCCATTTTGATTCCAAGTATCTTGAACTGATATAATTTCAATACTTTCGCGAAAGAATTAATTAGTTATCTCGCGTTTGTCAGTTCTATGGAAAAATACTTTTGAGCTGCAGGTCTATTATGCTCGTGTAGAAGTTTTAACTGATATAAGCAATTATGTAAATATCAACTAATCTGTGGAAATTTTAAGCGTTTTTAAATTCAAACACAACAGCCTGTATAATATGTATGCATGTGGGACGCCTCCTCTACGTAGCAATTCCGTAGTCGGAAGACACTGACTGCTACTTGCCGATGATGTCTGTCTAAAGACCAGTTTAAACATTCACATTCACAAGAATAACATATTCCCTTATAACTAATAGACATAAAAGAGAAATACGAGAGACATTTTTTTTAATTATTACCAATCCACATTTAGGAAGTTTCTCCCTGCTATTGAAAATTTTCAAACTGGTTTCGGTCGAATTTTCATCAGATCTCGGTTTTGGGGTCCTCGAAAGCTATTCTGACTTTTTGGATAGACGTACGTATGTGTGTTGCGTAAACAAATTTTTGTCATACGATAACTTTAGAGCAAATCAATCGATTGATATCGGGTTTGCGGCATTCGAAAAGATTTATTGAGATTAAGATCTGATTACATTTAGAGTCAATCGATCAAGTAGTTTCAAAATTATTCAAAAAACGAAAATTAAAAACCACATTTTTTCACGATTTTGTTGCATAACTCCTGATCAGAAAAGTTCAATAAAACTTAAATTTGCTTAAATATAAAAACATATCATATACATAACTCTCATAAACATTTTTAAAAAAACTTTTTTTCTAGCAACCTGAAAACCCTACCGGTTTATGGAACTGACTGAATTATTTTTAATTAAAATATTAATACTTTATATCACAGATGTCCCGTGAATGTGTGAAGATTTGTATGGTGTGAAATTGGCTTTATAGAACTATCGATGGCTGTTTAGCAGCCCGAACACGCCTATCTGGTTTGAAGAATTGAAACTGGATTAGTGGTAAAAATCTGCACAAAAAGGTTACTTTTAAGCTGAAATCTAAGTTGTACGTCTTTGTACTTTTGACCAGATCTATCTGTTGCTTCATTTTATTTCCGATTCAATTTAACACTTAAACGTTCTATAAACGTAAAACAAATCGCATCTCGAAAAACTTTACAACTGCCTCCAGTTGAAAATATATCCTTCATACTAAAAGTATTTATATAGGCACCTACATTTACTATAAGCACTAAATAGGTACACACCACCTATTTTAAAAGCAAAACTTTATTTTTAAAAGTTATAATATGATTGCATGTTTATACAAATTATTATATATTTAAAAGCTGTAGGTCTCAAACTATGCATTATGACTCCTTTGAGAGATCAGAATATAAAATAAATATTAATTAATTTAGCTATAGTTTTCGATTTTTCAAAATCTCATTTTGAACTATTTTTTTCAATACAAATACTCATATTTTCTCAAAAATGTAATTTCGCTATTTTATTTTCATAGATTTCAAAAAATAATTTGGCGTTTTTTCAATTTTTAAAAATTAATAACATTGAAAATACCTGCTTTACGAAAAAATGTTATTAAACATACCTTGTTAGAAATCGATTAAAAATAGAAACAATATGAAAATTGTTATTTTTCTTTTTGTTATATAAGCAAAATTATTATAATATCAGACCATGTTATCGTTTATGTTAGTACTTTTAAATTGATACATTTTTAAAACTGAATTATATAACGCACCGCAATTTAGACATTAAAATTTCCGGCATTTGTGTTAAATAAAACATTGATAGCACTCAAGACGATGTTTAAACAAAGGTAGAAGTTAATATTGTTCCATCATTTAGTTTAAAACTGTTAAGTAGGCAAATTAAATATTCTTTTACTACGTAAACTATTTATGTCATTAAATTACATTCATTATTCAAGCATTTCTGATGTTAAGTGACAAAATTATAGAGCTTGCATACATAAATGAAACTTAATTGAAGAAAAAAAAAACAGTTCTTTGAGAAAATTTCACAACTATCAATTTAATCATTGATAAATGAGTATAGACGCTTGACTATACATATTTTTTATATTTTTATAGAGTAAAATACTTTTAATTTTCATTTATCATTTATTTTATATTAAACTAATTTTCCTGCAAATATTATTCTTACATATATTTATGGTTAGCGGGTACTTGGACATAAATAAATAAAAATCCTAAGTTTTATAAATTTTGCGACGTTTCGTAGGCAGTTTTCCTACTTTTTCAAGTACCCGCTAACCATAAATATATATTAACATAATGGACGATATCAACTCAAATAAATTATTCTTACAGTTCTAATTCTATGCAACGGAATAGCAGCTCTCCTAAAAATCTTAAATAACACAGAGGATCAAATTGAAAGGATTTTTCTTTTCTGACACAATCGTTTTATTATCGATCAATATGTTACAAAAACCCTGCTTCTTGAAATACCGGATATTAACTCCTGAATCTTCGGTTTCTTGAATATTAAAAGTGAAAAATTACTAAGCCGATGGAAAGGTTGAAACTATCGAAATGACCTCCACAAAACTATTACGAAATACGAATCTTACATTTCTAAAAATTTCAATTGTTTTCAAGAAGCAATTTCTCAGTCAACCAATTACAAAAAATAAATTTATGCAAAAGATGAAAAACACTTTCAATTGAGATGTCAGTTAACCCCCCGTGCTACTGAATAAAAATCAATGAATATACAAATTGCCGAGTTTTTTTAATTTTTGTCAAAACATTTATTTTGCAGGGTTTTTCAGGTTCACGAGTTTTTTTGGGGGACATTGCGTGTATGTCATTTAACTATAATGATCTGGCTATTATTACTTTCAAAATAGTAAGTAAAAGCGGATAAAATAACCAACCTGTACTTTTATGTGTACAAAAATAGAACTATAAAAAACATGAAACTTGAAAAGAGCAGATATCTGTAAAGCGATAAAGGCAATCGATGAACCGTCAATTGATAAAAAAACGCATTGCGGAGCAACATATACGTCATAGAAAAACAAACAGGCATAGAAAAACAATCCTTTACAAAACAACATTATAAATTCTTTATAAAAAGTCTTTAAAAGGATTTTAAAACAGTGGCTTTCAATATTTATTCACTTAACTTATATATAAACCAACAAATATCTTTTTATTTCAATATGCAGATCAATAAAAGAAAATTAAAAAGTTATAGAATAAACTTCGATGTACAACACGACAGCATCTATCTATCTAAAAATCCTTATCTTTTATACATAGCGCTGGTGGCTGCCAATCTGCCTGTTTGCATTAGCTAATCTCGAGAATTACAGAACTAATTTTAATGCCTTTCGATAGCTTGTTTCCTGGGTAAGCTTTAGGTCAGTAATAACTGACCGGCCTGGTTTCACCCGGGTGAAAATCAAATTGATTCCACTATACTGAACACACTGGAATGTAGTTTTTACAAGCAGCCAAGTCCGACTTCGTCCGGTTGAAACTCGTATTGTTTTAACAAGGGCGTGAAATAAGCTGCGGGAAATTTATTATAAACTTGTTCAAATGGACGAAGGAAGTGAGTAACGCATTAATTAATTATAAATTCGAGAAGACGAGTGAAACCCGTAAGTAAGGCATTAATTAATTATTATAAATTAGAGCGAAGCCGGATAGAACATCTAGTTTCTACATAATTATTTAAATATCACAATCCAAAAACGAGTATTTTGTCTTAATATTTTTCATTAATTAAAATAATGAACATTTAGAATTTTGAACTCGGGTATTAGATATAATGGATATTTTCGAACCATAATTGAGTTTTAATTAAAGTGAAATTCTATAGTTTTTGAAGTTTTACAAGGAATGGTGAACAAAATAGCGATTTCTGTCCGGTCGAACCCGACCGGGCAGTTATTAATACTATATAGAAATCGCTTCTTCATAGGTAAGATTTTTTGATTTTGCATTTTTCCATTAGTGATGAATGGAAAAGTCCAACTCTGTTCATCTAAAAGTGTGTTACAAGTTTTGGACACATAAACAAATTTTTGGATGGCCATTTCATATAATAGCATCTGATGTACCAAACTGAAAATTGAATTAAATGACCAATGCCGATTATTGTTATTTATTAGAAAATGTCCCGCCAAATTCATCAAAAACATCAATTTAGCATTTGGAATAAATCAAAAAGCGGAAATATAGAGAATGGTTGCGTGAAGTCCTGCAAAAAGCAGTATTAAAACTGGAACGACCGTCAATTAAACAAATTAGGTATCGCTTTCTGTAGCCCGAAACTCCATAAACGAACCGTTGATGTGTCAAATGACTTAATAGGATCATCGGATTTGTGTCGTTGTTTACAATCAGTCCTGTTCCTACTATGGCTTCGAGCCCCGAGCGAAGCCCGTTCTAGGTCATTCTCTCAACCCGTTTACTCTCAATAGAGGGAGGTCACCCACCTCCACTACCTCCGCGGTTTCCACACCGTCCCAGCTCAAATATACTGAGCGAACAAAAACACATTGGTACGCTAATAGAGTTCTGTAAACATCCGACCACGTTCCTTCAGTTATTTTGATCTAAGCAGTTTTAAAAGAATTACGTAGACCTGAATAGGCTAGTAATTTTGGTCGTATCAATCAGAGAGTATGAAAAAGAGAAATTGTGGATTATAAACGCTCGACAACTTCAAGGTCATTAGGGTCTATTAAAAGATAGACGGAGCTCATCACCTTTGAAATTTATCTTGGAAACTTATTAATTCAATCGCTAACTAGAAAACTGGAATAAAACCAGATACTAAACGTGATTTCCTGTATGAATAAACCTTTAAACCGTCATAAATGCATTTAAGGTAAGTATATATTGATCGTAAAATCATTTAGGGCTAGGAATTTCCCTACTAAATTTCGTTGAAATTGGTTCACGTATTTGATAGTAATCGTAGAATAATCATATGAATAAACAAAACGAAATGCCAAGCGATTGAATAACAGCAAAACCTCTCTCAACTTTTAATAATAATATCATCACAAAAAATCGATAATTTATTTCAAAGTTTGAAATCGAAATTGAAAATTAAATAAATAAAACTGGACTGTTCTGTTTGACCAGCCGGTATATCTGCATACATAATATGTATAGTATACAAATTTAGTCTGAATATATCGACATATTTGTTTGCATATATACATTATTTGAAGCAAAATTCATATGGAGATGATATAATGGATTAGAGAATGGCCAAGCTGTTATTAAAACAAAATACCAGTACATATTCTGTCCAAAACCGATACAAATATTACAAAATGTGTCAAATATTTTTCAATAACTCAATTATTTATCTATGGAAACTTGCCATATTTTTTATTAATTTTTCCCTACTTGATAAAAACATTTCTTTTGAGAAAATAGACTTTTCTTTTTACCCGGTCGAAAGTACGTACTTTCGGCTTCGATTTTAAGGCAGAAAGCCTAACATTTATGCACTGCTGGAATTACTCGCACGCTATCTGTAACCGATTTCTCGTACACAGTGATACGAAATTACGTACTTTCGATCGAGTATAAAGAAAAATAGTATATACCACACGACCAGAAAATTGAAATTCCTGCCTTTGCGGTGTAATATACTATTAATGATCATTTATACAAATTTATAAAAATACATTTTTCCAGTAATCAAATTCAGCGACTGATTTTCCTCGGACTAAGTTAACAATCTTTAAGCAATTTAAACATCTCTTTGCCTTCTATATTATAAGAATAAACATAGAAACTGGAAATCGCTAAAATCTTTTTTCGGGCTTAAAGCTGACAATCTTTAAACTGTTCAAACAACTCACTGCCTTCTCTATGGTAATACTTGTGCATTTACCAGCTTAGAACTTATATGAGGATAAACACAGAAGCTGTCGCTGTAGTGACAGAGAAGACCCTCAAGTGAAACCTCTTTGCCTCGACCTTAGTTGACAATCTTTGCCGTCAAGTGTAGATCAAGTGTACTACATGACCTTATAATGCAAAACTAATGCAAAGTCAATTGAAGTCAGAAGTTATATAATCCGTTATAAAATAATACAGGGTTTTAACAATAGTATAAGAATTTCGAAATATAATAATCACTAATAATACTATATTACACCGCACGGGCAGAAAGTTGATATTCCTGCATTACGCAACACACGATGTCAGAGGCGAAGGTCGTGTGGTTCGTAAAGTAACTCTGTCGCGAATTTACTTGCATCTACTCATTACGGCTGTTAAAGAGAATCATATTTTAAGAAAACTAATTAATATCTAAAATATGTTTAAACTGAACAAATAATACATTTCTGTCTTTCCGTATTATATGGTACTGACGAATTAGTAAAACATCTAAAGTGAAACAAAAAAATTTAAACTTAAATCGTACATGTAATTACATAAAAAAAATGTTTTTAAAGACTGAAGAATTCATAAACATCTGACGAATAGTCGCGAATTCAAATTAATACAGTGTTTTTTTTTCTTTTGGACCTGTCCAAAATTCCAACGAATTGTAAATCAAATTGTAAGATCATGAACACGACAAACAGAAGTCAACAATTTGATGTTCCATTTCTCAAATCGAAGAATAATATTAATATTTATGGTTTTAAAACTACGTTCAAACGAATCAAAAATGCAATGGTAAGAAGCGCGCAAACAAATAACTTATATTTTCATTCCAAACTAAATTATTCAAAAATATTTATAATCTAAATATTCAACTTTCACTCAAAACTTGAAAATGCTGTGTAGAAGTATACTAAATCCTTTGTGGATTTGTAAACTGTATTACACAAAAATGTGCAAAAATATGTGAAAAAACTTTTTACTTTTATATAAAAAGAAAATTACGCTTTTCTTTTATTTACCTATTCACTAGTAAAAACTTCACAGCATATTGGATTTTCTGTATTTTATTTTTAGATATGGTTAGACAAAAAAAGTAACGCATCACTAAGGATTGACCAAAAAACATTTTTTGTCTAACCAAAACAGGTACTGTTCATGCATGTAAACCGATCATAAAATGACCCATTAGAGACCGGTGACGAGTATAAGAAAAAAAAACATTTTGTAGCTGATTTTTTTCCCTTTAACAGGTCGAAATAATTATCGACATATTCTATATAATGAAAATGAAATGATGTTGATAAGCACATCACTTAAAAACAGCAAGATCGATTTGGTTATTTTTTTTAAATGTTCGTAATAGTTCGAATATGATTTTTATGGAAAGATAAATTGAAAAAAATGCCCGAAAAAGTGGACAATTCGGGAAAAACTGAAAGTGCTTTTTTCTATAAGATAAATTTTTGCGTAAATATCGTTTGATAGCTGATTGTCGGGTAAAGTCCTGCGAGGCAAGACTGTAATACGGTGAAGCCGAAGGCTCCACTACTGTTTTCGCTGCCATGTACACGAGTATAGGTATTTTATTTCTATAGATTTTCACGAATTTACAAAACGATCACAAGCAATTATATTGAAATTTGAACCGGACAGTGTCTGTGGGGTCAGCTAGTTTACCATGAAATTATATTAACTGACAAAGTATGTTAATTAATTGTGCACCAGGTATTGTACTTTCATAATGCACATTTAGGCTGGGCTGTGTTCAATATGAAAATTTACATGAATAAATTAGAAATGCCCAACTTATTTTGATATACGTCTTATTCTAAGTTTAGTTTGAAAACTGCGCATTGGGCCTTATTCCATTTGGCTGTTTTTAATAATTTGCTTATAGGACTTATATCTTTTGGTTTGTTCATAAAAAATATCACAGATATCTATTAAATAAGTACAGAATATGTGGTTTCCACCTTTAGACAACTCTCCACAAGCGTTACTTAAGACATGTCAATATGGAATTCAAAATTAGGTCCACAATTTTTTCCTCTAGATTTCCAAATCAATATTCTGCAATAGCTTATATTCCTGAATAAGTTCGAACGTGGCTTTTGTGAAACGAGAGAATTTTATTTAATTTCACTAGCTATAAATCAGTCTTCAGAATCCACGGAATAGTTGCATTATATTACGAATTAAAATCACAGAAGAATACTTAGATTTTTAGTTAGCAAAAAGCGATAAACAACATAAAAAACTAAATTGTAACTTAGTACTATATCAGTTTCCAAATTCTTAGATTTAATTTACCATTGTTTGTCAAAGTCGCATTTTATTAAAAATATTTTGATTTTCTCAAACATAAACATATATGTTTTAGACAAACAGAAGTATGAAAAACCAAACAATTTCTGATTATTTGACAAAACAAAAAAATATCTGAAAATATTTGAAAACAAAGTTATTTATGCTGCTGAGTAATTAAAAAACACTAATTAAAATTTATTAAGTTTTGAGCAATAATTAATTTATGGTTATATTGAATATCGCAATACATTTTAATAAATTAAGATCCTAAATCATCGTTTTCAGAGTTCAAGAAAAATAAAACATTCAATTTATCTTAGTTATTTGTAATATATATAAAAAACAGGATGTTCGATAAAAAATGCTATCCGAACTAATCAATACAAATAAAGTAAATTATAACTTTGCAAAAAATTGTCAGTTTTTAAATAAAGTTTATAGAATATCTAAACCGAATTATCCCCATTTTTAAAATCTTTGTTTCTGCCTTAAAATCGAAGCCGAAAGTACGTACTTTCAACCGAGTGTAAAGAAAAAATATAAATTTTGCGTTAACACTCAGTATAATTGGTATAAATACTTCCTGATGGTAAGCTTATCTTGACAGGCAGTCAGGGGTTTAATCTATAATAATTTATCATATTTTGATGATATTTATGAAACAATCGTAGTAAATATAAAATAATCCACAGGAACGTTGTATTGGTATTTTCCGTTGGTAGTTTATACATCCGAGAGAAGTAAAGAAAGCAGGTAAAGAATAGAAAGGAGTGAACCAAAGAAGATATGTTATTCAAGTAGTTCGAAAACTGTTATAAGCTCATTTTAGACACAACTAATTCTATATAAACTTTATATCCGAATAAATAATCATTAATCAACTAAAATTAAAATAGTATATTATAGCACAAGGGAAGAAAGTTGAAATTTCTGCACTGCGCGCAGTTCAGAGCTTTCAACTTTCTGTCGGTGTGGTGTATACTATTTTTCTTGATATCCGATCAAAACTACGTACTTTCACTATTATATAAAAAGACTGATAACTTTCAAGTGAACAATTTTGAGGTAACACGCAATATTAAGAGCTGTTAGCTACTACTGGCTGGCGGCAGTTTCACGTATTAGTATGCACGAGAAAACTCTTTCATCCCGCTGCTACTTTCTTTCAGCCCACTGTTATAAATGGCGTGCGAGTAATTCCAGCAAAGCATAAATGTTAGGCTTTCTGCCTTAAAATCGAAGCCGAAAGAACGTACAGTTTCGTGTAAATCAAACAGTTTGTGGATCACTGTGTTGAGATATCGTCGACACCCGCGAGCCAGAATGCAATGTGTACGGCGATTCAACACAGACACCGCGCCGGTAGCATCGCGACGCTCGTGGAAACGGTAAGGCGGACCACCAACCGTCTGTTTCGTAGTAGGTGTCTGCTTACCTACCGGTTGGACGGCGGCGTACCCTTCGTGAAGAACCTGCGAGCACGAAGTAAAGAGAAGAACACAACGTCTCCCGTACAAGGCGCACACAACATAGGTTTCAGCTGGTTCGCAGCCGCCATGCATACTTGTACAGCTGCAGTGGGAATTCTAGATCCCGCTACAATTTCGATAATGGATACAGGGCGGTACGTTGTATCCACGTATGTATATCTATGGCCATAAAACAAAGTAGCTTATGTCGTAGTTTTAAATTTTCCACCAGGGATGTAGTCGTGGCAGGTTTGAACATTGGGTTATATACTGAAAAACGTCGTTAAATATCAAATTCTACGACTCAAACGTCTTTGTACAATAATAATAGTATAGATAGGCACTAGCATCATCTCTAGCAATGCAGTTTACACCAAGTTGATAGGACAAATTCTATTTTATATTGTCTGTAAAAATGTGTTGTCTATGCTTAATGGGTGTCTGTTTCTGATAGTGGTTTTGTTATATTTTTTGCTTTTATCTGCCACCTCTCAAATGCCAAAATATAGAACACAGAAGAAGGTATTACACGGGCATTTATATTTAAGTAAGAGATCTATTTCGATGCTATACAAAATTGACAATTGTCTCATTACTGTCATCCATGAAACTTTTGTTAAGGGGGTATTCTTATGTGAACGCATAAATTTTACCTCTTTTTAGGGAATTTTTTTTAGACGACAATAACATTCAATCATTTTAATTTTTTTATATGTTTTTGTTTGTATCTTAAACTGTCTTATTTTACATTTTTTATATATATTTTTTTTTAATTAAATTAGACACTAAAAAAAAGCAGGCCACTGGTCATGGTAATAGCGGCTGTTCATGTTGTCTGAAATAAAAAAATCGAATGGATCATTGTTCAGTAGGGATGTCGCTATCGTCCCCACTAAAATTAATAAATTTCATTAAAAAAAAAGGCGGACTGTAGAAAAAAAGTTTGTTTTTTGTTAATTTTTTTGTTAAAAATCGTTTAAAAAAATAAGAAAATATTTTCGAAAATAAGCAATTTTGGTACGGACGATAACCATTAATGAGTAGAAGAACATATATAAATTTCAAAGCAATCGGTTGAATACTTTTTTTTTTAGGACCATGACAGTTTTAGAAAATAATGTTTCCAGAAAAATGCGTTTAAAGTTTCAAGAGCCAACATGTCGCTTACGGCGCGTCGGCCACTATATGAGTTGTAATTTATTTAAAACTAGGAATTTCGGTCTCTATTTTTCACAGTATATTTTCGATAGGTTTTACTATTGAAATATGAAAAAAAATCGATTTTTCGAAGTGGTCACATAAGAATACCCCCTTAAGTTCGAAAACTTGGCATAGACTATTTCGTTTTGTAACCACATATTCGTACGAAGGTAACTTGCATGTCCTGTACTCGACTATCTATTTTTCTGTGTATGCGAGGATAAGGGTACATCGAAACCGTACTTACCCATTGCGCATTGCAAAAACCCTACCAAATTGAACCACTTCTTCCCTCATGATTACAATATAGATTTGATGTTACCAGCAGAAGTACCATGAAATATATACACCAACTGGTCAGTTTTGATTTCCAAAACAATGCTAGAATCTTTATAAAGTAGACCTTGTCTAAAAACTTTCGATTCCTAAAAATTGTGATCATAAATTACAGAGAGCGAAAAAACAACTAGTCAACGTAGAATGAAAGAGCAGAACGTTGAAATTCATGCACTACGTGACAAACGATGTCCGAGGCGAATCCGAAACCATCATATATCGTGCATTGCAGGAATTTCAACTTTCTGGCCGTGTAGTGTATACTACTTTTCTTTATACCTGGTCGAAAGTACGTACTTTCGTATCAGTGTGCGCGAGAAAACTGTTTCGGCCCGCTGTTACAGATGGCGTGCGAGTAATTCCAGCAGTGAATAAAAATTAGACTTTCTGCTTAAAATCGAAGCCGAAAGTTTACTGTCTGATGTTATTTTTTCGAATTGATCAAGCAAAGCACACTTGATGCAAAGCATCGTAGCACCTGACTTGATCTGTGGATACATTATACGAATGTAATCGTATTGACCATACATGTTTGCTACGGTTCTAGTGTATCCACTGGCTGAGTGTAAGACACTACTCTAGAACGCCCAACACTCAAGTTGAGCAAGCCAAGGCGCAGGATGATTCTTAATGGTTTCTTTTGCTAGATGTAACTCTCCCTCTATACATATATATAGTCACATACGTGTACCTCTTTTCACCTACGCCAATATATACAAGATGTTCATGTTAAACTTGTAATGTTTTGAAATCAAATCCAGTACTTTTCTATTTTTTTTCTATCGCAGTTAGCTGCAAAGGGAAATCACGGAGAAAATAAGGTTGAAGATTTTATATCGAAAAAGTATTGATTTCTTTTTTTCAAAATGGAAAACAGCAGGAACAACTAAAATATTTCGGGTGCTTTAAATTGGCTCTAAATAATTAAGACTCTTAAGGCTGTCGGAACGCTCTGAATTTAAGCCAAAAATAGAGCTTTGGCTGTCAACTGATTGTAGACTTATTCGTCAACATTCTGCAAAAATTCTTTCTCTATAAGGAAGATAAAGGACAAATCTAGGTCTCTAATGTACTACTTTTGTAATTTATGTACAATTTACTAGAAAAAAGTTGGCATTAATTGTGCTAAAAAAACACACGTTTTGAATGTCACACTATGATCTTATTCGTACTTATTTCACAAAACTGTTTCCTCCCAAACCTAATGTGACTCTTCCTTTTTCGGAAAAGTTTCTTAAATCTTCAAAATATTTCAATTGACAACCGCACCCTTGCATAAACATGTTTTAGCCTCGTAGTTGGCAGCAGCCAAAAATTGAAACGTGCGGATGATTTGAGCGAGACAGAGCTAAAGAAGGTCACACCCACAATATGTCGTTTGCCTACCTCGCTCCTTACCGCTGTGTCTCAGTACAAACAGAATTCAGAGCGTTCCGACAGCCTTAAGTAGGTACTAATAGAAATGTATAAGCAGTAATGTTTTCACATTCGTTGGATACTTTAAAAAAGCTGTTAATAAAAAGCATATATATGATTTCAATTTAATTTATTATTATTCATTTAAACGCTAATGATCTCAGTTGTCGTACGTCTATAATCTCGTATAACGAGAACTGGGTGAAAAATCGGTAGCAAGATTTGAAACGAAGTTAAAACTGTTTAAAAATAGGTATTGAAGTTCGATGTCAGTTAACAAATGTTTACAGCCTGATCTTTTCTTCATGCCTTAAAAATCTTTTTTAAGATTTTTTTAAGAATTTGGTAAGTTTTAATAAAACATAAAAATTAGAAACGCAACTATTAATTACGATACCTCTAAAGTGTAAAGTCTCTTGGAAGTTCGTAGTTCAAATTCACAAAAAAAAAACATACGAATACAAAATAAAAATACATAGATTCAACAGTTGGTACGATAAAATCTCAATGTGATTTTAGAAATGTAAAAAAATACAGTTACGTGGTTATATTATTTTTCACAATCGGATAATAAAAAAAAAATAGAATTATCCTCGTTGAACCGGAAAAGTGAGGAAGAATACCAGTTTCCGTTATAAATTAAAATTTAAAAAAGTGTCCGTGTATCTTTTATGCCCGATTGAAGTAAAACATATTAACAATACATATCTTGTTAGCAGCAAGGAATATCCATAGCTGAGATACCGAAAAGATATACTTCGATTATTGCCGACTTTTAGTTCAGCTCTCAGACTGAAAATTCTTACTATACATAATTCACAAAACGCGCCTAAAGAAGTTTTACTTTAAGGCTGTCGGAACGCTCTGGATTTAAGTCAAAAATAGACCTTCGGCTGTCAACTAATTGTAGACTTATTCGTCAACATTCTGCAAAAATTCTTTCTCTAGAAGGAAGATAAAGGACAAATCTGGGTCTCTAATGGACTACTTTTGTAATTTATGTACGATTTACTAGAAAAAATTTGGCATTAATTGTGCTAAAAAAACACACGTTTTCAATGTCACACTATGACCTTATTCGTACTTATTTCACAAAACTGTTCCATCACAAACCTAAAGTGACTCTTCCTTTTTCGGAAAAGTTTTTTAAATCTTCAAAATATTTCCAAAAATTAGAGTAACCAATTGACAGCGGCACCCTTGCAATAAAATTTTTTAGCCTCGTAGTTGGCACCAGCCAAAAATTGAAACGTGCGGATGATTTGAGCAAGACAGAGCTAAAGAAGGTCACATCCACAATATGTCTTTTGCCTACCTCGCCCCTTACCGCTGGGTCTCAGCACAAACAAAATTCAGAGCGTTCCGACAGCCTTAACAGACAAAAATGGTCTTAAATCATTTTGCCACATACTCTCATCCCCCAATTAGTTTTTTCAAAATATACTGCCAATGTCCAAACACGCAAAGTTTACACTTTTTTATACGTATACAAATAAATACGGAGATAAAAAATGTTGTTTTATTAAATTTAAAATGAATTTTAAATTGACGAATCGTCGAAATGTCTTGATATTTACATTAAGCTTTGACCGGATGTGTAATTTCAAGCCCAACGTGTCTGGTAGAGAACAAAAAAAAACTATAAAACATGCCCCTTGTATCTTTACACTGCATGTTAAGAAATTTCAGCTGATAAAATGTCTTTAGTGTAGGCCTAATTTCCGACAAATCTTTAATGTTCTTATCAGTCAAAATGGCTAAAAGTTGTAATATAGCTTAGCATAGACGATCAAATAAAGTGTGGCAAAAACCAGTCGAGCGTGGCAATAAAGTGGAACAAAAAATTTACAACTATTTGAGATAAAATAAATGAGAAATCACAAATATCGATATTGTGTTCATAATTTTTATAGCAATATTTATAACAATTGTTGTTAAAAAAGATTCGATAGCATTAATATATAATGCGTGTCTCAAAACAATGCTAGTCTAGTGCAAATCCTCCCTTACAACATCTTATGTAAATATTATCGTTCTTATTATAATAGGAGTGATCAACTTATCACCGATGTAGTTAAATAAAAGTATTCAAGTATATGAACATTTAGAATAATTCATCTTTAAAGTTCAATTCCAAATATATGTTATAATAGAAAACAGTATCACGGGTAATTGAAAATAATATAAATAAAATATAAAAAAAGAACATATTATTTTCTACAATTTTAAATTTTTATAATTGTTTTTTGTAATGCCAAATTGCATATTATATCATAGTTTTACTATCATTTAAGCATATAAGCATAAGTCACACCATTGTTTCTTTTTAGTAAATTATTTAATCCATAATGTTTAATATTTTTTATTATATTGAAAAAGTCTTAATTAAAGAAAAGACGAAACGTTGCAATCAATGAGTGCTTAGATTGATTTATTTTCATTATTCCAATTACCCGTGATACTGTTTTCTATTTAGAATAATGTTGAACATGAAAAGAAAAAAGTTCATATGATTATCGATTTGCAATTTTTTTATATACTGCGAAACGGAAACCTTTCTTAACGGGCATGTCCCATAGGCGGATAACTCTTTTGCGCAAACAGTTTGGAAAGTCTCGATCAAACCTCTTTTTTATAAGCTATTCTGTCTTGAATCCCCATAAGAGAATCTGGTCAGGATAATAAAGAATCAGTTAAACCATCTGACCATAATTATGACAATGTTGTGATAAAATCGTATTGGAAAGCCCTGTCTGTAATTTATATAGAAAATGACCATGCTTTTAGAATTATCAACAAAATTACTTCATTTTTCTTATATATGATTTTGGAATAAAAATAAATGGACAATAAGATTGAGATTATTTTAAGCAAGTAGCTAAATTATCATTTCTTTAGAGTGTAGGATAAGGCACAGAACCTAACGGAACCACGTTATCAATTTTTTCTGGAGACATATAGAGGAATTTTTCGAAAAAAACAATGTTAAGAATTATGTATTTAAGAGAAACTATAGTTTTGTTTACCGTAATGTTAATATTTTAAATAACAATAGCTAGCTGACGAAAACGGTTTTAACCACTAGTACATATATAAATCGATAGAATCATTATTAACCCGAGTCGTAAAAATGTTGAGCAGTACTGCGTTAAGATTTTCTCAAACCTGAGATTAGACTATGAATGCAAGCCGAAATGAGCTATTAAACGTTATAGCTGAATATAATGATGGCGGTAACGGGTATATACCCGTTACCACCACCGTTTCGTTCGATCATTAACACTCGTGTTGCAAGTTATTTTTTGTTTCAATTAATGCAAATGGCGTACCATTGAGATTCCTTTAAAAATACAATAATTTGTCGTCATTTTCTGACACGCTTTGTAAATTATATACGAGCAAACACTATTTCAGAGCTATACTTTGAAAAATAATTTCGATGATATATACAAGAAACTAAACAGTCAACTCCTCGTTAAATACAGTACACTCTGTATGAAATTTAAATAATAGTTTGTTTCTAAAACGTAAATTCAGTTAATATGTACGAGTTATGACATGAAAAATGAAAGTCAGCAAGTCTTAACAGTCACACAAGTCATAATAAACCAAGATACATACTACATTTTTTACATGGAGCTTCTATAATCACATCATAATAAGTATTTCTTTAATAAATCGTGACATCCATTTGTAATCTATTTGTTTATTTATAAAAACTAGGTCTGCTTTGCTATCTCTACTTCTTTTATAGTAGTAACTGACAAATCGTTTTTGAAAATAATAATTTCTATTCTTTATCAAAAATTGACAAATCGTCTAAGCAATAATTGAATTAACCTTTTCTCACACATGTTCATGTATTCCTGTAGAAAACCTAACAATATGACTTATCAGGCACAACAGGATTTTTTCTACCTTGTATACAAAGCTGATAAATTGCTTAAGCAATTGAATCAACCTTTTTTCACACACTGCATGTATATTATATGCATGCAGAAAAGTCTTAAGTACACGAGTAACATTTGTGTTGTGTTCATAGGGTCCGTTAGTGCCTAGTGATTCCCGCTGCTTGCCGACTATTCGCCAACTGCCTCTTGAGAAGCGCCATGAAATACGGTAGCCATTTGTCACCTTGTCACCCTCAACGTAAATAAGATAAAAGGTATATGTATATACTCTACAGCAATACATGACTGTACAATATACATTATTATACAAAGATACATACTCACAAACATTAACTTACTGAATTATCTACAATTGGATGATAAATATAAAATCTAATTAAATGCTTTGTAATTGATTATATCTTCACAGAGTGCAATTATTTTTAACACACACTCAATCATATTTGTGATTTTGATCAAATAATTAAATAAGTGTACCGAATGACGTCCTGCACAATTACGATATATCTTCGACCAAAAGCGTAAGCAAATTTTCACGAAATTTGGTTATTCTTCAACGGATCACTAATTCCTTGTCAGATTCTAGAGTCTGGTTCAAATTGAGGTATATTTTCGTTCTGCGTAATAAACAAACCTTTGTGTTCAATACAACATACACCGGGTGTTTTTTTCAAGACTTTGAATGGATTTTTTTGTTGATACATCGGTTGAATCAAAAAAAGTTTTAGGCAAAAGTTGTTGGGTTTTGTGGGGGATATAATTTACACGTAATACCAACCCACTCCCCCCACCCCTCGGCAGGGGGAGAGGGTAACTTTTGTTTAAATGGAAACCCCCGATTTTTATGATTAAATTAAATTAAATTAAATTTTAAAGTTGTTTATTTCTACACAAAAAAAAAATGATTATTATATTATAAAAATCGGGGGTTTTCATTTAAAAAACAAAAGTTACCCCCTCCCCCTGTCGAGGGTGGGGGAGGGGGTTGGTATTACGTGTAAATTATTTCCCCTTCAAAACCCAACAACTTTTGCCTAAAACTTTTTTTGATTCAACCGGTGTATCAACAAAAAAATCCATTCAAAGTTTTGAAAAAAACACCCGGTATACCCAAACCACACTAACCTCTTTGGTAATACAAGAGTCTATTGATCCAAGGATGATAAACCCCGAAGATACACGTTAGCACGTTTTAAAAAAAATCCCGTTGTTTGATTATACGAACTAAAACAATATTTCAGTAAATATAAATAAAATATGGAATAGTTGTGAAAAAAATAATAATAGCGCCAACTGAAATTGAACCAGCAACATTTTGTGTACGAGGCATACAAGGTATACGGTAATCCTTGTATTGACTGTATTAAGTATCAATATTCAGGTTTCTTCGTGGGCTCTTAGTCTATTATTTTAGTTAATGCACTGTGTGGAAAACCTAAATTGCAGTAGAATGAACAGTCAATTTCTTCTACCAATTTAATCTGAATACACGTCATGAAATCGTACGATAAAGTAAAAAAGTTTTTGGATTTAAATTAATAAGAATAAAAAAGCAATGTAATTTGAAAAATTTCGTTTTGTAATAAAACTTTTTATTAAATAACATGTAAAGACGTAAATATTTTAATGCTTACGTAAGTAAAAGATAACAAGAAAATTACCTATCCGATAATTTTGATTTTTAGAATGTTTGAATAAGAGATAAACAAACAAAATTTAATTAAAAGTTAAAGAAAACTGTGTCAGTTTCCAATAGGTGTGGGACGACGTGTTACGTACATAATTGGAACTGTGAATAACGATTTACACAATCGTGATAGCAGAAGCCCTTCTTGTAGCATACCTCCCTGAGTCCCTGTCCTCCTCGTTGTTCCCCGTCAGTAGCGTACCAAAATTTATATTTCTAACTTTCACTACAATTATAATTTTTTACCCACGTTCTAAACCGCTAAACAGATTTCGATAAAATTTGGCAAGGATATGGATTGCATGGTTAGTAAGGACTGACGATGCAATCTATATCCTTGCCAAATTTTATCGAAATCTGTTTAACGGTTTAGATGTGAAAAGGTAACAGACAGACAGACAAATAATAAACAACAAAACATGATGAAAACTATAGCGACATTTCTTTGCTAGGAGGAACCATCAATACCACTTCAAATTCAGGCGCGCTCGTTTGAATTCAAAGAACTTCAATCGATTGGACAATAGTCCCAGCCTGAATCGGTTTGAAACTCAAATTGCAAAACCGTTAATCCAAGTGGGGAGGGGCTTAAAAAATTCAAACATTTCAAACAATTTTTGTTTAAATACATAAAGCCGCACCTACAAACGCTTATGCTAAAATAGTTCCAACAATCTATTTTTTATTCAAAAAATGTACACCAAGTCTTTAGAATGAAAATCTGTTCATTAAATGCAGCCATTTTAATACGCTGCGCGATCATGCGTAGTCTAAACAGGTAAACGTGCTCGTAAGTAGTTATAACCTATAATAATTTGAATAGTTAATTGTTTTATAGTTGTCTGGAATGTAGATTATAAACAATGGGTTAATGTGTACGAATCCAAATCCCAGATCTCAATTATGTAACTAATAGTTTAATTATTAGTAACATTAATAATCTTATTGTCAAGCGATGAAATGAATAGAACAGTAAGTTAGAATGTTTAGTGTAGTGGGTCGTATGATATGCAATGCAATGCGGTGCTGCGAAGCAATGCGGGGAATAACAGGGACGGCAACGGGATAGCGACTATTAAACAACTAACTTCCTTTGTTATTGGAGTTAATTAGGAAGATAATTTAGACCATTTCATAATACACAACGCCGCCGAGCTGAGTAAGTACGCATTTATGTAATGCTACCAATAAAGACAAGACGGGGTATTTTATGGCCCACAAATGAGCCAGTAGACGGGATATTATTGTTCATTTACTCAGCTGATACTAGATTTGTCATTCGTAGTGATTTGTACACATTCACTGTTACCTCACTATTAATTTTCATTACATTTATACGATAAATGCATCGGTTACCGACCATTCACCCGTGAGAGATATATTTTCCGATTTATATTAAACTAGATTTTTGCCATCGATTCAATTTAAACAAATCCTTATACAGTATAATGTATTCAGTAAAAATGTAAGGTGTGTAACGGATCAGAATGCGCCTTAACAAAAAATATCTAACGAATGAGAGATAAATTAATAACAAAACTTCAAGTTATAAAAAAAATACCATAACAGCCCTAAATAAACTAATAATAAGCGTAGCTCATTTCGATTCATTCACTTTGTCATAGGTACATCTCAGATTTTTACGTATAAGCTGAAGCAAAGATCGCGTCGTATTAAACAAGAACCGATTTTTTATATGAGTGATAAAGTTTAGTCTTAATCCTAAGAAATTTCCGAATTAACCAGGATAAAAAATCACCTATACATTAGTACGGCATGCAAAATTTCATTCATATCCGTTGTGCTATTGATGAGGCTCGAATCAGTAGCAAATATACAATCAGATTTTCTAATAGGATATTTACATTTTTGACTAGTTTTATCCTTTTTTTTAAATGTTTTATGAGCTCCGTTCATTTATTAATTATGAACAAATAGTATTCCAGTTAATGTATTTTTAATTTCAAACATATCTTCAGAACTTAAAAAACGTTGTTTGTACAAAAAAATATAATCAAATCGAAATCGAACTTATCCTCTTTCAATGTTACCTATCCTATCCTAGCGGTCGGCAACCCAATTGAATTGGTGTGTCACAAAACAGGTATTTCAAATACTAAACACAGCGTGCCACTAAAATAAAACCAGTAAATATATTGTAAGACAATTTTATTTGACTACAATAACACACGATACATAGTAGCTCAATTTTTCAACTTTAATATTTGGTTCATAATTTGAAGTTTTTAATTTTATGCACTAACTCGTCATTTTCGAGGCGTGCCACCAAAAAACCTTTATACATACGTTGCTAAACGCTACCCTAGATTAAATTAAATTAAATTAACAATCACCTTAAAAGTTAAAGTTCAAACCAAAGTGTCAAAAATTAGAACTATGAGATTTCGAATAATTAAAATAAAACTACTAATAGCATACAATTGAATTAATTTAATAGTGAACAATGTTGTTTAATTATTAGTGTATTTGCCATATGGCAACATACACTATTAGCGTTGGTCGAATGGCAGGACCTAAGGGTCAGACCAAAATTTCTCGACGTTTCATAACCTCCTAAACACTTTGGCACCATTTTTAAAAATGTTTATATATATATGTGTGTGTGTGCGCTATAACTTTCGAAAGAGTTAATTGATTTTTACGAAATTTTGCCCACATGTTGGAATCTACCACCGCAAGAACCCTATTTAAAATGGGCCCAATCGGATCATTTTAAGGGTAGTTTTTAGGGGTTGAAAAAAGTTTTTGGGCCCAAAAATACCTAAAAAATTCTCAGAAATGTTTCAAAATTGAAATTTAACCCTTCAAGAGTAATTAAAAAGTGCTCCTAAAATTTTAATAAAATCGGCCCGACAGGACCGGATTTACAATTTTTTTGAAAATACTGGTTTGCAGATAGTGACTTATTTACTGAAGGGTGTATTTAATTTGGTGTAGACCTTCGATCGACAATGATATTGAAATTAAGAAAAAAATGTAATTTTAAGGGGTGTATTAAGGAGTTAAATTTTTTATTTTGCCCAAAATCCAACTCTTAAGTTTGCATAATAAAGCCACACGGCCTGCATTAGCAAATACACTATATTGTCGGCAGAGTTTTGGCACTGCGACCCGGGTTTTTAAATTTTTTTAATTGTCTGCCATGAGCCATTTTATTTTATTTACTTTAAATAAATACAGACGTTAACAAAGTATAACTATGAGATTTCGGGTATATTATTTATTATTGGACGGCGCCCATGGCAATGAAGGGAACACAACAGCTGCACTGTTTTTCTACCGACATAACAACAGTTCGTGAACGTACGTTTTATCAGACGTATAAGCTTAAAGTTTTACTTGGTATAGATAAAATGTTATAAAATATTACACAACTTGTATTATTTACATATTATTATTATTATAACAAAATATAAATCCACTGCGTGTTTTGTATGATTTTATATTTTGTGCACGTTCTACTTATTTAGAGTTACTTTCCATATCAATAGTATATCATCGATGAAACCTCAATATAACATTTAATATATATAACAAATACGCGGAGAAAAAAAGAGTTCTTTTTACCCGCAAATACGAATTGATGTAAAATATAGACTAATTATTGTAGCACATTCTTGTCGTAACGTTCCAATGCCATTTAGGGAGGAATAATTCAATATACACAAATACTGTCATCATTCAAACCTGAAACTCCTAATTTCGCGTTGCTGACTTGTGTTTTCTAAATAGCATTACGACAAGAATGGAAAGATTCACGGCTTTCAAGCTACTTGACTTGACTTGAGATTAAATCAAACTCAAATCAAGTATTAGAATCCGAGAATCAAATTAAGTCAAGTATCAGGTAATTTGAAAAATGAATTTATGTATTTGCATGTGTACAATAAAATCTTGGAAACGTTTTTTCTTTCTTGCAGACGATGTACCAACCAGCTGTATACAAAAAAAAGTTCAACATCAAGTATTGTTTTTCAAGTCTTTAAAGTTTTAAAAATGTTGTGTCAGAGATAAGAAAGTTGTAGAATGTTCTTACTATGAGCTACCCAGTTATTCTTCTGGTGATTATGACATAATTAAAGTAGTGAACTTTCTAAAAAAACTTCGTATTAAAGGAGTCCTATGTGTTGCCCAAGAAAATACGAAATAGCAGTACGGAGTGTAATACAAACAAAAAATTTGACGTTATTTTACTATTTTTCTTATTTTGTTTTGTAATAGTGTGAAAATTTTAGTTACAAATTTGCATTATTTTTCTTGTTCAAATATTTTTTTTATATCTCGATCAACTTTCAAAATCGTTCACACAACACTTATTGATTTATTGTGACTAAAGGGCCATGTATTTTTTTTTTGTTTTTAAATTTAAAAAATCCAAATAATAAATAAGAATGTTGAAAAATTACCACTGACTTTTTTTTTAAATGTCAAAATTTATTATATTTGTCTATAAGTGGCAATTGCGTTAAACGTAAAGTAATGAAAAAACAGATTTTTTGAGTGGCTATTCATAAATATATGAACAATTTATTATTTGTAAGCATTGCATGTTTATTAAAAAAACCTTAACTATCTTCCGAATTTAATCTTGTTAATATTTACTACTTACCCAAATTCGGGGTAAATATTAACAACATTCCTTTTGTTAGAAAAATCATAACTGACAAAATTAAGAAATATTTTTAATTATTTTTTATTAGAACACAATATTTGAATAGTCGATATTACAATGTAATAGTTAGTTTTTGCAAAATACTCTTTCCGTACTTAGAATATCAACTGATTTTCTCCACTGGATCGGAAAAAAAACACAAGAAAATTAAAACAGGGATATATATATATATAACAATATTGATATTGCAAATCTTACCCACATACCGTGACAAAGAATGGTTAGATAAATTTTATTGAAATACACATATTTACTCCTAAATACAGCAATAATATCTCCTATTGTTTGAACTTGATTACATATGTACATTGTACGACCAAAAACTCATTTTCTAAACCAAATCCTTACAAAATGAAAATGACGATTTTTAATTGTCGGACAAATCTTCATGAGTTTTTTCATTTTTAAATTACTTTCCTCTGACTGCAATTCATTTCAAAATATTACATTGCACCAGATTTGTTTTCTCTATTGCTGGCAGGATTTTTTTAATTTTTCCTCAAACTATAAGTGCGGCAAAAATGCATTTATTTGTAAAAATATATGTATATTACCCGTATGTTCTCGCAGTGACTTCACAAAAGGCAAAAACATACTTTTCATACAAGAAAAAAAAGAGCAAAAATATTTGGTTGAGTTAAAAACAGTTCTGTAATTAAAAGCACAACAATAGTACAATTGTTATAATTTTGTTTTCTCTTAGCTTCGTCGTAAAATCAAATTATGAACTAAAAATGTTTATATTTATATTCTTGTGGTCTTCACTAAAAATGACAAAATTAGTTTTTTTAAAATGACTGCAACATTAACGAACAACTTTTAAACGTTTTTAAACGAGTGGCGATGGCGGTGTAGGTAACGGGTATTATTGTACTGTGGTGGTTGAGGCAACGGGTACAGTTTGCAATTGTTATCAGTTCAGTTTCAAATTCGATGGGGAACATACGGGTACAACTTTACCCCAGAACATCAATCATCCCGAATTGGCTTGACAAGATATACGTACCCAAAGAGGGAACAGTTACATTGTGTACAAACTACCATCTGTAAAGGATCTGTCCGTATTATTAAACTCAGTTTTTATTTAATAAAATGTGTATAATATAATAATGATTCTAATGATTACGTAACAAACGAAATAATTAGATTTCTGTGTTAATTTTAACTAAACCTAATCCATTAGTCCAGGCGGATTCGTCGTATATATTTGAAAAATTATTTGCATTTTTTTTTTTGCAAAATCGTGATCAAGAATAAACCACTCACAATAAAAGTACATGTTGTAGGCTGGTAAAATAATAAGGTAATTTTTATATTGATATTGCTGAAACAAGTGCATTGATTTTTATTCTTCATTTTTATAGGTATTCTTTAATCTAATTACAAAAAAAAATTGAATGAGTTTTTTTGTAAAGAGTTTCCGACTAGGTAATTTTTTTTTATTTGAAATGCAAAAACTCCTTAGAAGTATTTTAAAAAAATGATACTTTTGGACTGTTATTATTTTTGTACACTTCTTTCAACTACCTATGCTGAATAATCTCTGTAAAATCAACTTAATAATTTGTCATTTTCAACCCTTTTTTTTCAATTCACACAGATCGTGCGTCGCACGTGAGTGCATGAGAAACTGAACTAGTTATAAGTTAATATCTATAACTAGCACAGCATATAATCCTCTGCAAATTAAAAAAACAGGGGTTTAAAATGAAAAGTTTTAAAATTACTATGTCAGAGATTGTTCAGCAGAAGATGTAAAAGATTGTAGCCGATCAATAATATAAGTTTTTAACGTACTAGTAAAATAGTCAAAATCGTAAATATTTATAAATTTAAAAAAATTGTTCCATGAAAACTTTTGACTTTATAATATAAATAAAAAAGGGTGGGATTTGAAATTTTGCTGTAATTGAGCCTAAGAAAATTTTAAAAAATTGAAGGAAAGAAATCAATGTTGTATAGTTCAACAGAGTCGATTTAAAAACTACCGCACAAGGTAAGTGCTTTATTCTGAACATGATTATGCAAAAAAAAAATAACTGCAAATAATTTCTCATACAGGTTCGGTGATTCGCCTCAACTATGTATCTATCTATTATATCTAAAGCATAAATCCGTTGTAATAATAATAATAATAATAATAATAATGCGTTTAACGTCCGTTTCTCGACTTTATGTCATAATAGACGCCATTCGCACCATTACTATTTTTCATTTTACCACTTCCCGTTTTTTTTCTACATTTCTTAAACTTCAACTTATATAATAGCAATGAAGGAATTACAGGAAATTAGGATAAGGTAGGTAATTTTTGAACTAGGAGTTTGATAGGTAATCGGCCATGGCCTCAAATAAGGAACCACCTCGATATTTATCTGGAATTAATTGAGGGAAACCATGGAAAACCTCAATCAAGATGGCCGGTACAGGAATTACCGTTTCTCGGCGAAAGGCAGTAGGAAAAAGTCCCAGCCACATCTGCCCCCGCCGGGAATCGAACCCGGACCTCCCGAATGCGAGTCTAGTGCTGTACCACTACTCTACCCAGCTCGGTATAAATCCGTTGTATTTACTGATCTACTTTCTCTTTTAATAGAATATTTTAGCTCACGGATGTGTCATCACTGCTTTTCTCTTCTCTTAAAAATTCAGTGACAAGCATCTAACTGCTCCCAATCGTTTGAGTTTGCTATTGTTTCCAAGATGCGTTCAAACAGTCTAGGTGCCTATAAATTGTAAAACTCAATCTTAAACATCATTTTTTTAAAGGGAGAATATCACTTGAGAATTTGGCTTTCACCAAAAGATGTTTTGGCCCGTAACATTAAATATCAAAGCTGAGCCAAATAAATCACAAAACATCCATCAGCAGAGGCCAGATTTGACCCCACGACAGTCCGGTCAAGAAGCCAGTACGCTAACCACTGAACCACAACTGTCCTCTCAAACATCATTGTAAATAACATTTGATTTAAGGTTGTTATGGTTTTACGTAAGACTCTATAAAGAAAATGCAAACATCATAACACGACTTTCACAGTCAACAGTCTAACGACGACTTTTTGAACAGTCGTTATACACTGATCTTTAGTTTAACTTAAAAAAGCTAGTCAAATGATGATTGTAAGAGTTGTTTGCCCTTTGTAAATCTGAAAATTGATCCGGTGTATTGTATAGGCAAGGTGTATTTTCTTAAATAAGGAATGTATACTTACAAAATGAAGTAGATATTGTGATGACTGATCCATCCAATGAGCCAAGCGTTGATCCAAGCCGCGGCAACAGACAAAAGACGATCCCGGCGAGACAGAATATATTGCACACAAGGGAAATTAATATCAAATGTTTTAATACTGACATTCATGCACACAGATATATATGCCACCAGTGGTACGAAAGCGTCGCTGTCCACCTAAGACTATAAAGAATGGGAGACAAGAAATGTTGCGTAGCTTTAACTGCCATAGATGCTAATGATCTCAGTTGTCAAGCGTCTATAACCTAACTCTCTCCCTCTGCCTCTCCCTACCTCTCTCGCTTTGCCTGCTGCAAGTTGTGTCCATGCAAATTACCCAAGCAATGTCACGCTTCTATTAGTATGTAATATTATATACATTTATGTTTTTTTTATATGGCGTTTTTAAGATTCCTTCTGTTATAAGTCAGTTCTATAGAACGGTCGGATAAATAAGGTAATTATTAATTTATTTAATAACGAATAACTAAACTAATTATTAAATTAATAATAAAAACAACGCCGAGAAAATATGACAATTATTCTATAAGAAACTTCGCTGCAGCATAATATGTGTATCTTTAATAGAGAATCTACAAATTCGGGCTAGTAATTTATATTAAACTAGTTATTCTGAGAGCATGCTTATCTGTAAAGAAACAAAAGTACTTTATTAAGGGTCCCTGTATATCAGACCCTGGCTAAAATGAATAAAAAGAAACACTGAAGAAGTTGCAAGACTCGTATAGTCCACAATAGGAATATTTTAATACAGAATGTAAAATAGAAAATTGCATTTCCCACTCATTTCTTGGCTAAGCTAACCGCATCGAATAAGGATATTTGAAAAAGCATTTTAGAAATAAAAGAAATAATTGTAATTATTTATATCATTGACAGCAGCCCGGCCCCGGTCCGCCTTCGCCCGGATTTGTAGATTACCTATTAAAGATATACATATTAGGTAGTCGCGGACTTTTTCAATGAAAGTCGGTGTATCTATCCGGCGTTGATCGAGAATAACAGCCCCCTGTTATAATTTATAAACGATCCCACATATTTTATCTCGTTATTCGTAGAAGTTACAAAAAGTCTCCAGCTAGGAGCACTTGTACACTGCACTCGTGTGAAGTCAGACGTCGAATTACTTTTGAGTGGGCTTTTCACGGCTAATATGTATCGGTAATACAGGCGCGGAAGAAGAAGGGATACCGGTCTGCCTTCGCAATACGTTACAATTTTTTATAAGTATTTGTATAGAAGTATATGCCAAAAATTAATCAAGTGAAATAAATTAACTTTCTGATAACATAGTAAAATAAAATATAATCTGTAGCACTGCTGGAATCATAAGAAAGATTTTAAAAAAGTTTTATCAAAATTCGTCAAATATTTTTTTAATTAAATCCGTTTAAACACATAAATACAAAGAATTTTATATATCAATATAGATACAGATTTTAAAGAATGCATATTTGAGACCGGGCATGATTAATTTATTCAACAGCTTGTAGATACGCAACGCGCACGAAAGTTGAAATACGCGGTATGGCAGCAAGTGGATGACCTACCCCCGGTTCCACCATCAGCTCGTTAAAATGCACACTTCACAATGTTTGTGCTTAATGTGCGTAGTTATTTTATTACTATGTAAAAGAATGTGTTTCGTGTACAACTTGTATAAACTTTTCTCATACAGCATACCGACATGCTTTCAATATTGCTCG
Organism: Venustoraphidia nigricollis; assembly: GCA_034508555.1. Lineage (NCBI taxonomy): Eukaryota > Metazoa > Arthropoda > Insecta > Raphidioptera > Raphidiidae > Venustoraphidia > Venustoraphidia nigricollis. The sequence continues at coordinate 5,452,892 of JAVRKA010000022.1, read as the reverse complement.
GTTTTTTCTAACACTCTTCAACAACTAAAACATTATCACCATTAAACATCCCAAACTTATATTTTATCCCGAAACTTCGTTTTGCAATGTTTTCAAATAAGCATTACAGCCGTCTCTTTCATATTACGCAAAATCAAGAACGAATATGTAATTAAAGTGCAGTATTATTAAACCTTTATCTGTGGTTTCGCTTGCTTTGATGTCAGTTTTGGCATGTACTTTCAAAACCAATATCTAAAGATCAGTGCCATCTAGCAGTAAAGTAAAATAGATTGATATATCATTTATCACCATGGGCAATGTGTCATTTATAACCTTTCGATCGTGTTAATACTTAATGTCAGGTTTGACAGAAACCTTATCTTAACCGGATCGTAGTCAAATAAAAAGTAACTAACTGAGAAAATATCAAATTTCACAAACATCAGTTCGGCCATTCTCGTGTGATGACTTCATTAACTAAAACTATTTCAAAAAAGAGTAAAATATACCTTTAACTTTTCCAAGACAGTAGATATTTTGTGCAGAATACACATAATTACATAATTTTAAAAATCGACTGTTGTGAATATTTTTTGCAACCCGGTATATCTATGGAGAATGTGTAGAAAAGGAACAAAAGTAGAGCTGTAACCAATTACATCAAGGGCCTCTTTACAAAGTTTTTTAAGAATCAAGAGAAAAATAATTTGTGTCAAATTTCTCGAGAATTGTCACGCAGAAATATTAATACAACCCAACAGTCTTAGAAACAGATTCATATATATTATTTAATATATATTTTTTTTATTTCAACTTTCTTTTATTCAAAACAAAAACGCGCACTAGACCAAGGTGTATAGAAAAAAACCGATCTAAGCCAAACAAAAAAATAAAAAACAGTCGTAGTTTATCCAAGTTCCAATAGTACAGTGGTACCTCGACATACGAGTGCCCCAACATACGAGTTTTTCGAGATACGAGCCGGCGAGCGAGTGATTTTTTGCTTTGAGTTACGAGTGAAATTCGAGATACGAGTTCGGTTTAGCAGCTCGGCCGGTAGCACGCGACACTTGCCTAACTCATTTCCGGAACATTCTGAGAGGGAGGAAGACATGTTTTTTTCTAAACGGCCTACAGGTGAAAGCGAGAAAAATGTAGCGAAAAAGGCAAAGACCAGTGAGGATATCTAATTTAATTCTTTACATTCTCTTTTTTGTTTTTGTACAATAAATATTTGTCATTTATAAATACGTTTTTATTACTCAAAACCACGTAATAAAAATAACTGAGGTGACATTTTGGGGGTTGGAACGGATTAATGGTAGTTCAATTGTTTTGTATGGGGAAATTTGCTTCGAGATACGAGTAATTCAAGATACGAGCAAGGTTGCGGAACGAATTAAACTCGTATGTCGAGGTACCACTGTATAAGTAAAATTTAAATTTTGCTTATGGCTTTTTCCTCTGTTTTTTATATTTAATTCAGGATCATTATTCAAAAATTATTTTTGATTTTAGGACAGTCCTTGCGTACCGCAGTGCCTGTAGCAGCTAAATCTATTTAAAAAAATCTCGTTTTCCGGGTCGTCTCCAATGCATACAGATCAACCTCCATCCATCTATACTCTATGAACTCGACTTAGTCCGTACGACAAAATTAGTTTTTAAAAGACACGAAAATAAACGGTTGCGACGTCCGCAAACTGCTTGTTTTTAAAAAGTTTTCAAAAAAGTGTCGTGACTAGTCGATCTAGTATGCGTCCAGCTTTACCCTAATTTATTGTCAGTCGATCCCTTGCTATAGTATTAAAGTAGAAACTAATAAATATATTATAGGAATGGTAAAAGTAAATTTAAGGTAGTGAGTGGTGTCATTAAATGGATTATTTATTAAGGAGATTAAAGTTTTAGCCTCAAAGAACTTTTATTGCATTAGCTTTTCTTTTAACTTTGACTTGGATCCTACATAGGTAAAGCAAGAAATTGTGTTTCTTTTTCAATCTGTCCACTTGAACTAAAATTTTAACTCACACAGATTTTTTTATTGCAAAATATAAATAGCAAAAATTTAACAAAAAAAAAAGTGAAACAAAATATAAATTCTGCAATAAATTAATTGTATACATCAATGTCATGAGCAAAAGGCAAACAAAAATAAATAAATGGTGTAAGAAAAATAAAATTCGACATATGCAATTTTGAACAATTTGTGAAAAGGATTTGCGCATAGTTGAAGAAAGTGAGACATACAAGTATATACAACAAGCAGTATAGACTGCAAGTACAATATGTGAACTAAAGATATGATTCATAAATCTGTAGACAAGCTTTAATCAAGCAATTTTGAATATGAACTGTTTTAAGCACGGTTTTGTGACATTTGTTATGCCTAACAAACAAACGTACAGTTAGTATTAAAAATTTAAGCCTTAAGTATATTATTGGTTATGGTGACAAAGATACATAGAAAACCATTTTCAATAAAATCAAAACAAAATAATATCAATAAGTCTAGAGTTCTCACTATGCCAAATATTAAACAAAATCATTTAAATCAATGCATTTTTACAGAAGTTAGTGTTAACGAACAAATATTCTCCAGACGTAAGGTCTTTCTGTCAATTAAAAAAAAGCTTATTTTCTTAATAGACTGCGCAGTTTTTTCTTGATAACTCAAAGTTATATTGCAGACTTGTTAATTTTTTACTCAAAACACTATAATAATTTAAGCCGTCTTTGCTATTTAAACTATAATGGGATTGAGTATTTGTAACTAGAGTAGTCTCAAAAGATCTCTTAGGTCGCAGTGTACGCGAGGCACTACGAAACCTTAGTTTGTAAATCTAATCTAATATCTTTAGAAAAATCCTGTATATGCATATAATATGTGAAGTAAGTTTATAAGCACAGGACAACTGTGTCACTGTCATAGAGAAAAGCAAAAAAAAGTCGACGGGTGTCAGTGAAGTGTGTACCGGAACAGTTTAGAGTTCGTAGCTGCGACTGGCCTTCCTTCCTTTGTCTACTGTCCTCTTGTCTTTGTTACCCGTTTCCCGTTTCCTGTTTCCCTAAACACCTCAACCCTCTTCTACTACATACATAAATACCCCCAATCCACTGATATACTATCTATACATACTGTTAAAAAAAAACTTAAAAAAAAAAAAATATTAACCTCCTTCAAAAAAATCACTAAAAAGATGAAAATAATGAAATTTTGAGGTCGGAGCTAATTTCATTACAAAAACTTTTAATTACATATCTACTTTTATTAAATAGGCGCCGATCTCAAAATTTCATGTGATTTTTTTGGTAATCAAATTAGCTCCGATCTCAAAATTTCATTATTTTCATCTTTTTAGTGATTTTTTTGAAAGAGGTTAATATTTTTTTTTAAAGTTTTTTTATTTTTTAATTTTTAGTGGTGGATTTGATTTCGCACATTTTTAAAAACTACTAAACCGATTTAAGTAGAATTTATGTGGGATCCCCTGAAGATGTGCCCTATTAAATAAGAAAAGAATCATCATAATCGCTTTACAAATGTTGGAGATATGGGGTAGCATACATTAAAAAAATTGTATTTTTGACGTCATTTAAAAACGGATGAACCGATTTTAATAAAAAATATATGGGATCACCTGGGATGTATACCCTTTCAAACAAAAAAAGAATTTTCCAAATCGGGTCAGGCGTCTGCAAGTAGTCGGGGAACATACATAAAAAATTAAAAAAAAGAGAACCTCCTCCTTTTTTTGAAATCAGTTAAAAAAGAATTTAGGGACTAAAATAATCAAGAAAAACGGAAGATTTCGCAAACCAGAAATAAAAAAGATTTTTCATTTCGATCATTTAGTTAATTCATCGAGAGTGTTATTAAGTCTAATTTCGGAGGTAAAATTCGTCATATTTAAGTAATATTATCTAAAACATAATAACGTCTAAGCTTTCCATTTTTGAAAATAATTATGATAAAAAAAGACAAAACTTGGCAATGTCAAAGGTTTTTTTTTATTAACAGAATGACCTTTACTCTAACAAGTGATTACATTTCTCGTTAACATGACTACAGTTGCTGAGCACGTTATTTATTCAAAAAAAGACAAGTAATTAACCAGGGCCAATTTAAAATCAAAAATGTACACCCGGCTAAGTTTTTCACTGTATGATAAAAAATTGAAAAGAAAATTAAAAATAAATTTTAAAAAATATATGTTAATAAATATCAAGTCGAATAATGCTGAATAGATATAAAAAAAATAATGATGACAACAGGGATCGAATTGCCGACTTCTTTGTGCAAATCAACAGCGTTGACCATTATACTATGTAAACTTCATGGTTGTTTAGCTATTTTTATGGTATAGCACATAATTGTCATACTATATTCAATAATATTAGCAGCTGTCAAAAATAACGAATTAAATTTGCTTATAAAAATGAAACCACTAAACGCATTTCAGTAAAATTAAATAGAGTTCTATTCTGAGAGTAAGCAAAACGAAAAAAAATAAACGAAGGCGATTCGTCAACGTTCGCGACCTGTATGGTTCGGACGTACGTGTGTACAAACCAACCGACAACTGATGTTCGCAATTTTCAGTTACGGATTTTAAGCCATATTATGAGCTCGAATCAACCTAAAATTGTTCCACGTTATAGAATAAAATATCCTCTTTTCTACAATTTTAATGGATTTCGTACGAAATTAACCAAAATATAACTTCTTGTATAAACGAAACTCAGCTCCGACGCACAAAACATTGTAGCGGTGTATGCAAAACAATTGTTTTTAATCAAAATTCATGTAAGTATCTATAACTACTTGTATTAATTCATTATTAAAAATATGAATTATTAATAATTGGCTCAAATAACAAGTAAGCGCCACCACTTAATTCAGCGATGGTTTGAAATTCTGCCTCGTATCCAGATATATAAATATATTACCTCGGTACCTATTCCCGATCCAACAGCCAACTGCATATGCTATATAATAATATAGTGTATACATAATTTTGTTACACCTACATAAAATTACAATGCATAAAACCACTCAAGCCGACTTAGTAAATCGTCTCTCCACCTTGTAACTGCATTATGTATAATAATAATAAATGAACATATCGTTACACTAGCAAAACTACTTCATCCTATATACGCCTTTCATATTTTAGTCCATATTCTATACTACGCGTATTATTATTTATTGTAAGCTCATTGCACAATTTTTTACGAAAGACTGATTATAGTACGTGTCCCATAAAGTAGTACAGTGATACATAAGTGTCATCGCCCTCAGAATTCAAAATTTGCTTGCATTAAACTCACTTCAATATTTCTACCTTTCCTAAAACATGTGAACTAAGATAAAAACTCGAGGTTTCCAGAAAATATAAAATTAAAACAGCAAACTTTTAGTCAATTTCAAAATATAAACAATTACAAAAATAGAAAACAACGATATTACATATCAGTGATTGAAAATGATAAACAATGTTTTTTAACTAGATTCTGATACACCCTGTACGCTCATTCCATTTATATTTATGACGTTATAGCAAAAAAGAAAAGAAAATATTATTACATTGTTACTATAGATTCAACTTGTATACTAAAATTCACAGTAAATTCTGTAGTTGGCGGGGGTTCTTGATTCCTTTGTTTACAATTAATAATATTAAATTAGATTATCCGTCAGAAATTTCATTAAATTTCCTTATGATATTACTAATTATATCTTTGTCCATGTTAACATTATCACTTTGTCGCAAGAATATTTAATTAAATATAATTATATAATCAATATAACATATCATTTGTATTATTACACTAATTATCTAAAATCAATTCAAATATACAATATTACTTAGGATCAATTTTTTAAGTCAATACTAAATTTTTATTTTTATCACGACGTTTCTGAATCCTAAGTCCTCAGACAATTTTTCATCTATTTAATTAGTCAGGATCGGAACGGTCTTTGAAATAATAAGACCTCTAAATCTTCTACTCAGTCCCTTATAAATTGCCGAAGTCACTGTATTATTTTCTACAAGAATAGCGGAAAAGACCTAAATTCTTTTTCCAAGATCGTAAAAATATGGGAAGGAGCAAATAACATTTGCTCGTCCGTTCATATAACAGTCAAATATTAATTGCTCATGGCCACAATTTCAAATTATTGAAAGAATCGTACGTACTTGAACTAAAATAATAAAATTTTGTCGTTTTATTGCGACTTCTTCAAAATTTGTAAACAAACATACTTTTTTGAAAATAAAAATTTTATCATTATTGTAGTCCAAGTAACTTTGATTCTTGTTATATTTTATTAAAATATTCGCTCAAGAATTAGAGACTAATAAACTCAGTTCACTGGTGTCTATAAGCTGCAATATAATCTTTAAAAAAACAACGTTATATTTTAAGATTCATGGTTGTGGTTATCTATTTCTGTAGCTTTCAACATTTTTTAGAATATCTATAATTTCCCCCGTTGCGAAGCATGCAAAATTAAGTACCAAAACTTATTGAACATTTTTGTCTAAAATAATTAGGGAAGAAGAAAATTACGAAAGTATGGATTTACATGTTGAACCTCTATGATCGGCAGCCGTGATCATTATCCTGTAAGAATACAGGTTTGTTTAAACTAGGTTAGTCTATCAACTTATCGCTTGTTGAATAAAGAAAACTTCCATCTTTTCGAAGCAGATAACATCTTTTATTCTATGTAAATATTGTTATTTATGATATTATAATATTTGTAGATTAGCGAAAACGTGGAGCGCTTAAAATGTGAAGCACGGAGTATAGAAGCATAGAGAAAGAGCGTCGGTTATTGGTTCATGTAGAAGTTATCGAGGCAAGTGAGCAAGTCGGGTACTCCTGGGAAAATGAAGACTTTATACTGCGTACAGTGAAAAAGAGGAAGGTGTTACAAAATTGAATTTTGCACGTCGTTTAAATATTAGATTATTGTACTTTAGAACGAAGTTAAGGGAAAGAGGGGAAAGGTGAAACAAGTTATAAGTGTAGCTCTCTTTCTTCCTTTTTTCATTCTTTATACAATTGTCAGCTGAGAATTCATATCTAAGCTTAGCAAACTTAACAAAATAAAAATGTATAATACAATTATAATGAATGAAAATACTTTTTATGTCATTTAACTTTCAAACTAGATTGTTTGACAATTAGATTGTCTTGAATATACATAAACAATTTCAAGGTGGGAAAATTAAATCAATTACTTCAACCAAATTTAAATAAAGTTTCAAATACAGCTCGGTTACCCTATTGTGACGTAAATTTGTATTTTAGATACATATGTATATTTAAATGATATATGCACTGAAATATATTATACACCCCTCAGTGATTCTCTATCTACAAAATAGTGTTTAAATTCATTATGAAAGTTCAGCCCGGTCTCGTTAATTTGTGAAAATTTTAAGGACATATTTTAGTTTTCCCTACAAAAAAATTAGCTCCTACACTAACGCCAGTTTAAATTAATGTACCATAACCCATGTACATATAGACAAAATATACTAATTACTCATACCGTAATGATTATATTTATTATTGGTGTCTTCTAATCAAAATGTATGTTATCACTATTATCCGCTAACTAGAACATGTTCCTTGAAACACCTTCTTGAAGCTATCTTGTGTTTCTCACTGAAGTAGAAAGTATTCCGATACAATTTCACACTTCTCTAAACTTCATAAGTTCGCCGTCAAACTTGTACAACATTGTACATACAACACGATGGGAGTACGCTGAACAAATACTTTATAATGTAGAAAACGCAACACGTTTTATACTGCTGCATAGAGCGCGACAGAGCTTAAATATCGCCTATCGCGTCAAGATAAGACTACAGCCAATAATCTATTAACTTTAATTAAAGATTAAATTACACATCATCCTTTAACCAAAATTAAAAATATTTCTTAAATAGTTAGGGCAGAAAGTTGAAATGCCTGCTTCGCCTCGGACATCATGTGTCGGGCAATGCAGGAATTTCAACTTGCTGGTCGCGTGATGTATACTATTTTTTTTTATACCCCGTCGAAAGTAAGTACTTTCGTATCAGTGTACATTGTTTCGGCCCGCTGTTACAGATGGCGTGCGAGTAATTCCAGCATGACATAAATGGTAGACTTTCTGCCTTTAAATCGATGCCGAAAGTACGAACTTTCGTCCGGGTATAAAGAAAAAGTAATTTTAAGTGAAGCAAAAAAATACATGTTCATATGGTTATAAAGAATTCTAATAATAATTGATCAAAAGCAATCGGAATGTAAATAAGAAAAATACAGAGAATTTTAAATTAAAAAATCAATGGCAAGCTAACGAGCGACGACGCAGTAGTTAGCGAACATTTTAACGAGTACTTTAATAATATTGCTGATAGCTTAAACTTGAAAGCGAGTCAATCAAATGATTTAATAAATTCAAAATACACCACTCTTGCAGCTATCTGCTTCATTAAAAAGCCGATGCATCATACAGTTTTGACATTATTACGTGGCTTCGCAACACGAATTCTACTGGATGAAATGAACTCTACACAAATTAGCAGCAAAATTTAAAGCCAGCCCATTAACTTATATATTACATCTATCATTCAAAAATAGTACTTTCCCTAAGAATTTGTAAAAAGCAAAAATTATACCAACCTATATTAAAACAATATAATAAAAATATAATTGATGAAGCAATCATATAATCGTTATTGGATGATATTGGGTCAGGTTTACCATGTGTGTAGTCTAAGCTTTGCCTTCCAAATTTACGTATTATTTAGAAACGTTGCCTACTTATATCGTATATTAAAATATTAATAAGAAGAATCTTGTAAACTACTACATTTTAAGAGAACGCAACCATCATTATCTTAGAGATTGCATGCTTTGTTAAACAAAATTTTCCTTACTTTGAAGAAGAAAGAACACTACATTCCCATAATACAAGAAAAAAACAGATAAGTTTTTTGGCGTGATTTACAACTGAAATTATAGGGAAAAAAAATCTTATATATTCTTCTTATTCTTATTTTCTATAACCTATTTAAAGTTTTTGTTTAGATGATACTAAAACTAGCATCGTTTGACCGAACTATTTTTCAAATTGCAAGCTTGTTTTACATTTTTAGGCGCAATCGAGCTTTTGTTTTTTTTTTTTATTATTTTTTATTTTACGTTCTTTCGTTTATGACAAATCTACAGACACCATATTTACTCAAATTCATTAAGCCGATTAGATTCTACGTAGGAAATACCTTTAAGAAGAGCGCGTTCAATCACGGAAAACTCACGCATAACAACGAATTAATAATGTTAAATTGTTTTCATGTTTAACAGGTGAGCATTACCTAAATTGAATTTTATAATCATAGATAGTATCACACAGAACGAGTAATATTAATATAAAGATCAATTTGATCTACTAATATAAAATAAATAAATAAAACAATAAAATTTGATTTAATTAAGATCAGTTTATTACATCTGATCATAACGAGATTGAAAATTATATTATACTTGTTTGTTTCTTATGCGTAGCTAATAGAAACTCAAAGCAAAACAATATTGTGGTCGACAGTATTAAAGTTGCTTCAAAAAGACCCAACCTTATAAAAAGCCAGTTCCAAGCAGTTAAGCTTAAGAGACAAAATAAAAAAAAATGCCCTAAACTATTTGAAAAAGTGCCACATCATTCAAAAATTATAATAAAAGTTCTCATCTTCCAACATTTTTCAGCCTCATACCAAATGACATTTTTAATATATTATTATTTGTGGAAACTTGCCTTGTGTAGTTTATATTTAATTTCAGTTTTTCTATTGGCAAATGTTAATGGAAAGCTGTTATCACGAGTACATAATCAAACTTGTTTAGCAAGGCAAAAGTTAACCAATAAGAACTTGAATCAGCCTATATAATTAAGCTTTCGTTAATTTACGTTACGGAGGACGTGGGATGCATGTTACGTTTACATAAACTCGGCTGAACCAAAAACGGCTACTTTGAAGGAGCTAGAATAGTGTATATATAGGATAGGGTAAGATCGGGACACAGGACGATAAACGTAGTAGAGAGGTGTCATGGAGGTGTGATTTATTCAATACCGCCTCCCCCTGCGTCCTCTTTGGCCGCCGTATCTGTTAGCATGTTAGCAGCTACCCGATACTCCTCTATATCGCGTTCGTTCTCTTCTATACTCCTATCAACTCGTATAGGTACCATTATATTAACATCTATTAACCCTTCTACTTCCACGATTATTTTTTTTTAAATTTAATGACTCGAAATATTTTTTGTTCAGAATATAATTTATTTGACCGAAAGTTGAATGAAGAGTCGAATTTCAGAACCGTCACAGGACATATGCACGTATATTCAAAAGAAATGAAACATAAGTGAATTTTTTCATACGTAATAAGAAAAATGCACGCGTGTTCACGTACGACGAAGACGTACGTTCATGTTGATAAGTAAGGTCAAAATCGCGCGTTTGCCAACAGTGAGTATCAACTAGGTATAAATAGAAATGTTAACGAATCTGTCTCTACAGTATATACACGCGCGTTCATGTACGATGAAGACGTCCGTCTAAAGTATGTCATTCAAAAACGCACGTTCGTCTACAACAAGGCCTTCGTAAATACGTGCAAGAATTTGACTATATGTGAGACACGCGCATAAATGTTACATGAATCAAATTTTGATTCACGCATGAAGATATATATGTGCGTCTGTGGTGGTCTTTATGCGGTAAAAGTGGGCGCTGTCTTTGGAAAGGCGTCGACATATTATTTTATAGAATAAATAAAATTTTAAAACGGCGAGAAAAATGAAAAAGAAATTTCCAAAGTAAAAATGTATATTTTTATGTGAAATTGATCGATTGATCAAAAATGAATTAGTTTTTGCACAAAACGACACGAGGGGTTGGTAGGAGAATTCGCAACACCTTGACAAATCCCAAAAGACGGTACTTACAAACGATAATTTATTCTATAAAAAACGAGGAACAAAAAACGTCAGGAATAAATATTTCGTCGCTGAAACTCATTCATTTTTGTTTTATTTTCTTTTTCTTAAAGAAACATATAATTACACGCTTATTATCTACATATAAAATCTACTGGAAAATAAGTGAACGAACTTCTTTATTTTAAAACTGGGTAAAATCGAATTAAATATCACGCTGATGACCTCAGCTGTTGATCGTCTATAATCTACAATCTCTCTCTCCCAATTAAAGATCTTTCAAAGTCAAATCTACTTTATTTTTATATTTAAACATACGTCCTGTCATTTAGTGATATATAAATGTTGTTTGCTTATACGAATAAAATATATTTTAACATAATTAATTAACATTATTATTACAGAATTCATGTCGTTATAGCCATAAGTTTTCTGATTTTTCATTTGAAGTATTCTAAAATAATGAGTTTGTTGAATACAAAACTTTCAAAATGTTTTTGATAATACAAACAAATTTTTCACCCTATAATACCACAGGCGTATTTTAGGGAGAGCAATGGGATGATTATTTTCCCGAAACATTTATAAATTTAATTATGTTGAAGTAGTTAACGAAAAATATTATTTGTGCAAAATTATTCTGAATTACTGTCGTAACTGACTTTTCTTCACATGCCAGAGAGTTTGACAATGACATTAGACCATTCCCGCATGTAAAAAAAAACTGTAATTAAATGATCAGAGTCTAATGTCATTGTCAAATCAAATCCTCTGGCAATGCTTTGTGTAGTCTAGCGTTAATGTACCAAGCGGCAAGCACAATTTGAGTTCGAAGCCCGTCAGGGATAAAAAAAAACATTTAAAAATGAATCAGTTCTCAAAAGATTTTTTTATTTACCAGGATAAAAATAGCTCAATTACGTTCTTTATTCGCTCTGGATTTAGCTTTCCAATATTTAAATATATTTTATCAGTATTAGAAAAAATACCCAAAACTTTGATATTTTCCTCCCCAATTTGCAATTTTAACGTTTTTAAGAAAGTAAAGATTTCATGAAAAAACCGAACATTTGTGCTGAATATCAATAAAGTCTAAGTATATTTAAAAAAAAATAATAATAATTGACATTGAAAAATATAAAATAAGATGTATATTATGCTAATACTCTAGAACTTTGGTAAACTATGATTCTCCAAATGCTGACTGAGAATTTTATAAATTAATTGCAATTGCATTTGCTAGTAATCAAAGTTGATAGAATGTAATTTATTTTAAACCTATTTCTATTAAAAATTCGAAAATACAAAAAATCAGTTTAAACAAATTCAAATTAGAAGAACGAAAATATTTATTTGCTAAACACAAAACAGAATCTGTAATGTTAAACTAATAATAGACATTCTGAAGAAAAGACAATTTGTTACCAAAATGTTGCTCGTTAAAGAATTTGTATTCCGGTTCTCCTAAAATATGAATAAATACGTGTAGCTCTGGCTTAGAATTTGCAATAAGCAACATTAACGCCGCGCGCGGTTTGAATTACAGAAAAGTTTTGACTTATTATCAAATACTACAGAAACAAGATTGCAATATAAACAGCAGATTAAGTTTTTCAGATTTTTTCAATTTCCTCGCATAACTAAAGAAAATCAATATTAGTACATAAGTAAAAAGTGAAATAATGTAGCCATCCTGCAAACTGTCGAAATATCTATAATATTTAACAAAGAACTTGTTTTGAGAAAATTAATGTGAAGCACATTTTAAAGTTGATCCAACTTAAACTTTGGCTGCTTGCTGCCACATTTGAATGTTCAATTGAGAGTGGAATACGTAGAGCAGTTTTTTTAGCCAGTTTGAGAATAAAATCCTGATGCAGCTGCATTGTATCTCGTTGAACTTTAAAGGATATCCGTATAACGATGCGTCTAAGTCAATCGTGACAGAACACAACATCGACATCGGAGGTCTAGAAGCAGTGGAGACCAGCACTACAAGTCTCCCCTCATCTCCTACTCTCTTTCCAACGAGCCAATGCCTCACCGCACTGACAACTCACACCATCCTGACATTTTTTTCCATCGGCACTGTGTGAGACGGTGGTGACGCGACGACAAAAGACGCCTTTGTCACAGAACATATATTTATAAACAGATCAAAATTGTATAACAATAGAGTTGTTCACATGTTTTGTGTAAAGGGCATAACCGTCATCTTTTTTATATCTATGTAGACCCTTGAAGGCTTCAGTTCATTCACTATTCACTAAGATAACCTCCAATGAAATGGCTGGCAGGATAATGTTGGGTTATAAGCTTATAAAATCTTAAATGGGATATTCTGCATTGTCACTGCATGTAAACCCGCTTAAGAGGATATTCCTCGAGTAAGCGTATGTATCAAAACATTCATCTTTTCTAATTATATTAACTTTTGCCAGTGACTTCGCTTGCGTTAATGTCGGATTTTGCTTACTGCTAGGCACCCTTAAATAGAACCACGATGAAATTAAAATAATCCATAAACACCCAAATCATTCTAAACGAAAAAAAATTCAGAAGTTTTCTTTGGCATATTTAAACCAAAACATGTTTTTCTACCAACATAATTATTGATATATATTATGTGGAAGTTTTTGTTTCGCCAAAAATTGATATAATTTCTACTAAAATCAGCATCAGACAAAAGAAGAAAACATTCACAGAAGAGTCTGTAATATTGTGAACGTATTCTGTGTAAGAAGTGATCTTTTTAAGGCAAGCTAACATACAGCACAAAGATCTGAAGTGTTTCACCATCTTTCCAGCCGTTCTCCTGTTTGGTATCCGACTGGTAGCGAAACGTGGAATAAAGATACCTGCAGTCATATCCTACGACAAGGAGAAAAACTGTTCCATGTTCTGGGGATTTAAGCTGTATTCACGGTACTTTTAACGGCTGCATTGTATGATAAACGCATCTATACATGGCGCAGAGGCTAAATACAAGAAAATAGCTTCCAAATTTTTTTGAAGTGGAACTTCTATCAAAATAATGCAATATTTTCTGTAATGGAATGCTTAAAAAGCTAATGAAGTGTAAAAAAATTACATAGCCTAGACAAAAGCGATGAATGTTCAACTTTGCCATCACAAGATCCAAACTTCAAATAAGTAGTATCGCTTCCTTTGTACATTTACACACGTGGAAAATAATTTCATTTCAAGCGGACATTCGTGCACTAAAACCGCGTATACTTAGAAAACGGTTCATTATTTTAAAAGCCGATTTTATAATAATAATTTATATTATCATTTATTTTTCTGTGAATACAATTTGATGTTCTACATAACAGAAAATTTCACGACCTTAGACTGTTCCTGCATATACAAAAACTGGAATTAAATGTCATTGTCAAATCATATTTTTAACAATGCTATCTGCAACCCAATATTAATGTTCTACATATCGAAGAGTTTGACAACGAATATATGATCACAATCCAAGGCCATGTCAAATCAACCCAGCATAAATACGTGTGAAAATACCCAAAAAAAAAGTGATTATAGACACAGGTCCCGTTACAATTTTATATATGAGTATTAGTGCTATAACAGCTTATATAAAACATAATATGCGTCTTTCTACAATAGTTGACAATGTTTTCTCCGGCACGAACTAAAATGAGATAAAGAATAACAAACAACTTTTGCTATCTTATTTAAGAGTAAAAGAGAAAGTACCATAAATGTTTTCTCATTAACAATAAGCACTTGGAAAACATCCAAAACCAATGTTAACAGAGAAATCAGAGTTGCTATAATAATCTAGAAAAGGGCTAAAAGAGAATTGTGAGTAGAATACAAGGGTACAAGCACCAATTCCCGGTCAGCCACCTGTGATCTCAAACTTTTCTATTTACGCTATAGTAAGGCATCAAAATAATACTAATAGACCGGGAGATGGTAACACATTTTGGTAAGTCATTTCTTACAGTATGGCGCTTTTAGGGGGGTTCATATACATAATAAGTGAGAGGAAAATGATGTTCTTACCGGTGGTGCGGGACGCAATGGCAGAATAATTAATTGAAATTGCTCGAAAATCCGGAGGTGCCAAACAATTTCTTTCACAAAATTTCTTCAATTTATCGTTATTTAAACAAAAAAAAACCGGCGATCGCTATATGCCATACTTCTCCGGTGGGTGTTTAGGCCCGCCATACTTTTTTGAAAATGTTTTTTTTTTTTTTTTTTTAAATTCATTTCTTACAGGCTGATTTTTTTTAAACAATTGTTTTTTATTAGTCTTGTACCGAAATCACCTTGCCATACCATTCCGACGGTCCAAAATACCCGCCATACCCCCTCAAACATGTCAGTTTTCAAAATTCGAAAAACCATTTCTTTCAGTATGGCAGTTAAATCGTGGTCAGTTTATGGTACAGTGAGACAAAATTACATTTGCCATACATTTGAGGGGGTATGGCGGGTATTTTGGACTGTCGGAATGGTATGGCAAGGTGATTTCCATACAAGACTAATAAAAAACAATTATTTAAAAAAAAATCAGCCTGTAAGAAATGAATTTAGAAAAAAAAAAAACATTTTTAAAAAAGTATGGCGGGCCTAAGCACCCACCGGAGAAGTATGGCATATAGCGATCGCCGGGTTTTTTTTTGTTTAAATAACGATAAATTGAAGAAATTTTGTGAAAAAAATTGTTTGACACCTCCGGATTTTCGAGCAATTTCAATTAATTATTCTGCCATTGCATCCCGCGCACCACCGGTAAGAACATCATTTTCCTCTCACTTATTACGTATATGAACCCCCCTAAAAGCGCCATACTGTAAGAAATGACTTACCAAAATGTGTCACCATCTTCCGGTCTATAAATTGTCATTATTATACTATGGTTCCCATACATAAATTCTACGCTGCTTAACATTGTGAAGTATAAACGTATAATTCACTCCTTAAATTTTGAATTTAAGACTGGGTACGAAAACCGGTAAACCAATCGACCGGTTAAAATTTGATGTGAAAACCGGTAAAAACCGGTTAACCAGCATTACTTTAAAACGGCTATATAAACTTAATATCAACCGAAACGGAGCATTTTTTTAATTTCTCACTTTTTTAAGAAGGGCGACCTTGAAAAAAAGAAAAGAAAAAATTTTGAAAAATAAATTCACTCCATTTTGTTTGTTATTAAGTATATTTATAGAAAAAATAGCTAAGTATTTTATAGGAGGTACGTGCAAAAAAAATGTAGTATATATCTAGGACGTGATGATATTTTGGTTCGTGTGACTTAAAACTCGCTGTCAACATAATATCACTTGCTCACCGAAAATACATTTCATCACATCCTAGATACATAAACTACTATTTTTAATTGCATATGTTATCTGGTAATCTATAAAACATAAAAGTTGTCGGACACCTGAGGTGATCGATAATCGCTGATTTTACTCTATAATATTATGTTATATAACTCAAATAAACTACTAGATACTTGTAACATTATTTAAGTAGGGGTGAGTAAGTACTTAAAAAATTATGTATCGATTGAGTAGTAAATGTACCCAACGATAGGTAAGTAGTTAAAAATCGCCAGCAAAGTAATTTATACCCGGTAAAAACTCGAAAATACGTACTTTCGGCTTCGATTTTAAAGCAGAAAGCCTAATATTTATGATCTGCTGGAATTACTCACACGTTATCTGTAACAGCGGGCCGAAACAGTTTTCTGATGCACACTGATACGAAAATACGTACTTTCGACCGGGTATAAAGAAAAATAGTATACACCACACGACCAGAAATTGCTGCCCTTGCGGTGCAATATAATATTTTGTTGGTTTCTTGATCCCAGAAATCTACAAAATGTAGTGTGCAATGTTATTAATTTTCGAAAGAACACTTTTTATCATACTAGGTGTACATTACTTTGCGAGATTTAACAGGGTGCGTTTGTTAGCCTGAGGTACCTTCCCGCATTACCCACCAGAATGCAATGCGGTACCTGATGCAACACCACATACTGCACAACTGAATGAACATTTTTCTCTGTCGGTTGTGTGGGGATTGTTGCACAAATACCTCCATAATATTATTTATACAGCGTGTCTATGCGAAAACTGTCACGCATTTCATGTTTAGTGTATTTTCCATAAATGGCACATACACTGTTGGCGTCGGTCGGATGGCGGAACCTAGGGGTCGGACCAAAATTGCTCGGCCTTTCACATCAACTTGGCACCATTTTTGTAAATGTTTTTATATACGTGCGGGCAATAGCTTACGAAGGAATTAATTGATTTAAACGAATTTTAGCCGACATATTGGAATCCATTACTGCAAGAAGCCTATTTAAAATGGGCCTATTCGGACCATTTTAAGGGGTATTTTTAGAGATTGAAAATTGTTGGATCCAAAAAAACCGAAAAACTCTCGGTACTGATCACAATTAAAATTTAACCCTTTAATGTCAAGCGAAAAGTGCTTTTAAAATTTTAATAAAATCGTAAAAACCGCATTCAAATATGTAAAAGTTCTTGAGATTAACCAGTGCAGACAGACGCACAGACCTACCGAAACTTTCTTTTATACTATGTAATATGTATTGCCACCGAAAATCCATATTTTCTTACAATGCGGTGTGTAAACCCACTTTGAAACAAATTCAAATAGAATCAAAACCAATATTTGATGAAAACAAAACATTACAACGTTTAAATTATTTCATTTTGTCTTTCGTCAATGCCTCCCAGCACAATCTTTGTAAGAACTATGCCCTCTTTAAGACAACATAATATCACAGTGTATTTTACAAAAATATTCTTCTGTATAACATGTTGTTGATAATATTCTGAACATTTCTTTTATGTCGTCACCTGCCTGAAGAAGATTATTAACATAAAGGCATGTTTAAAACATTCATAAGAAAACGTTATAGAGGACCGCCAAAGTTATTTTTTTACAAAAAATGTAACATATATCCTGGTCCTAATGATATTATGACTCGGATGACTGTTAAAACTCCCTAATCATTCGTTGTAACATAATGTCACCTGCTCGTATAATACCTTCATTTACAAACCAGATACATAAACTACTATTCTAGCAGTTTTGGAACAACTCGTAAAATATTGTCATTGTTAGTGAAAAACTTTTATAAAACAATTACGGAAAAAGACAAGGACCAAAAAGATCAGTTTTAACGTTTCGCAATTGACGTACACACAATCAAAAAATGTTTACTGAAAAATCATATTTCCAGTTAAAAAACTGTTTGAACAGACAATAAAAAAATATGTATATGAAATCGCTGATCTAGAAATAAACTTTTTTTATATAAAAATAAAGGGAGATCTTTTGCTTGCAAAAGAAACGAGTTCTTACGAAATAATAACTTTAAGAGAAGTATCAAAATAGAATTGAGAAGTTTTGGTTCTGGAGAGCACGCAATTTGTATGTCTGTACATCGTGTAGGCCTGGGGATGATGCTAACGCCATTGAATCTTCTATTTTACATTTTCTATATATTTGCCTATACATAGTGTCTAGGCAAATACATTATTGACATTAGTCGCACGGTAGAACAATATTTCATATCATTTGAAACAACCTAAAATATTTTTTTCGAAATGTTTATTTATATAATATTATTATCGCAATGTGTTCATACATTGCGATAACGCTCGAATGACTTAATTGAATTAAACGAAATTTATTGTTATATTATTGTTCGACCATTATAAAAAATATATTTAGGGATTGAGAAAAAATTAGCGGTACTATCACCAATATTGCTTTTTAATCACATAAAATGTACTCCTAGAGTTTTAATAAACTCGACCCGAAAGAGTCAGACTTAAAATTTATTAAAATTTGCGGATAATGAATTATAAACTATTCACTGCAAGTATATATAGTTTGGCGTGGATGATACACTGATAAAATTGTAGGTATACTTGCCGATTACGTTTTTTGTAATTCATATAAAACAATTTCACATCCGTAGATTATATTTAAATACAATAATACATGTATTATAAAATGTATTTTGTCGGTAGTTTGCGTTTTGCATTGCAACCACTGTTTTCATTTCTTTCTGTTGTTAAAAAACCTCAATATCTAATAAAATGAATATTACGTGACACAATTTAATATTCAATTGAAGAAAAAAAAAGAAAGATAGATGCATTTTGAAATAACACAACACAAAAGACAACATAAAGAGCAGCACTGAATATTAAAATTTAATTCAACAAACAGAACATACGTACTATGGTGGCAATTCGTGTTTCAATCTACTACTGCCAACATCTTTGTGTGATGAGTAGGTACAATGTATCAGCCAAAATTACATAAATATAGAAACACGCCGTCATTCTTTTACATAACCATGTCTCTAGTAATATGATTATGCATAAAAAAATGACATGGCAACTTGTATCGCCAAAATCCCCGACCATTCTCTTAGCAATCTTTCTGATGAACGATGGCAAAACGTACATCCGCGGTTAGAGCATTAATTTATTGAAATTGTGCGACTGTAGATTCTTACAGAATGAGAAATGGTAGAGAAAATGACTTACCAAGCCTGCCCATCTTTGCGGGAGCGTATAATGAACTGAATGGTGACACAGTAACTAACCAAAAAAGTTGTGTCACTAAAGACATTAAAAAAGAAAAACCCGAGTCGCAGTGCCAAAACCCTGCCGACAATATAGTGTATTTGCTTATACAGGCAGTGTGGCTTTATTACGCGAACTTAAGTTGGTTTTTGGGCAAAATTAAAAATTTGACTCCTTAATACACCCCTTAAAATAACATTTTTTTTCTTAACTGCAATATTATTATCAATCGAACGTCTACACCGAATTAAATACACCCTTCAATAAATAAGTCTATCTACAAATTAGTGTTTTCAAAAAATGTGTAAGTCCGGTCCTGTTAAGCCGATTTTATTAAAATTTTAGAGGCACTTTTTAATTGCTACTAACGGGTTAAATGTCAATTTTGAAACGATTCTGACAATTTTTGCGGTATTTTGGGGCCCAAAAACATTTTTCAACTCCTAAAAGCTACCCTTAAAATGGCCCGATTACGCCCATTTTAAATAGGCTTCTGGCGGTGATGGATTTCAATACGTGGGCCAAATTTCATTAAATAGTATATGTTGCCATATGGCAAATACACTAATAAATAGAACTGGCTTTAAAAAATTCACTATAAACAGAAAATAACTAAATTTTATAGCCGGTGCCAATTTAATAAAACTTCAAAAAAAGTGTTAGTAATTAAATTGACGCAGACTTCAAAATGTAGTTATTTTCTCTTTTTGCGGTTTTTTAAAGGCGGGTCTGTTTTTTATAACTAAATAAATTTTATTTACTATTTTATGTCATCAGTTGAAACTGTACTCCAGAAACAGTTACATTTTATTGTGACACCCAGTATTTTTGCAAAAAGAAATTGTAAAAAAACTTAAATCATACATATAAAAGAAAATGTACATATATCATTTCAAGGTAGGTATCCATTAATTGTATCGCGCATATATTCGTATTTTATAAATTCAAAAACAACTGTGACAGTACTGTTGTTGTTTTGAAAGCTTTTTTTTTATTTTTAATAAATTTATAAAAACAGCTTTTCTATATTCTTGTAAAGAGTACTAGTCAATAACTTGGGCCTATATACTTACACTATCGTTTGAAAGTTTAATAGGACTATAATTTATTAACAAGTTCCCAAAGTAATCAGCTTCTCAATTTTTTCCCATTATTTTTTTTAAATATTTTGATAGATAATTAAAAAATACTACAAATAATAGTAATTTATAGATTTTTCATGATAACTGCTTTTTTATGTTCATTCACTCAAACACGTGCGCATTTTTTGATTATGATAACTTAGCAGACGTATTGTAGTTCTCAGTCTAATGAAAATATAATATTTATATAGCAGTTTACAGGACTTTTGGTCACTAGTGTATTTTACTTCCTTTCACTCGTCTGTATAATAACACTCAGTTCACACTATCTCAGTTTTCGTAAATATATATTTTTTTTTTAATCTATTTTTCGAATTTTTGACTTGTTTCATAATTATTCGCATTTAATGTTTGTTTGATAAAGTGGAACCTGGAAAACATAAGGTAATGTTTAAAGTATAGGAAACAGTAAAGTCATCCGTCCCCTATTTTTCTTTAAATCGTTTAAATTGCGAGATAAAAATAATTTAAAAAAAAATAGGAAGATTTTTTAATGATATTTAATTAAGGTAGTTGTCGTGGTACAATATTGTCAAAAAGTTATAGGTTATACGCGCCACAAAAGTATACTAGCTTGTAGCTAAGTGATCCATAATTTGTACGCAAGACAGTACCCGTGGAAACGTAATCCATACAGTATTCATATGCATGTATACTTTTCTATAAATTGTTGAACTTTAAACGGTTATTTATAAATAATTAGACGGTCAAAAAAAATTCTTATTTTTATTAAACTTATAACAAATGCATTGAAAGACTGTCAGTTTTTGGAAAGTTTCTGACAGTTAGTTCTTTTTTTATAAATAAGAAACTGGTTCAGAACTACAGAGATCGTATACAATCAATGTTAATTATCCAATTTTTAATTGAATTTATCTCGGATTATATACGGTCGATCGACTTCAAATTTTCAGGGTAATTGTATTATCATGTTCTTAATAAGTATACAAAAATTAAGAATTTTCTGACGGTGTGCCTTAACCACGACAACTACCTTAAGTGCCTAATTAAAGGAATATATTTAAAATAATTCATTTTAAATTCGAGCAAAGTGAGTGATCAAAATACCAATATTACCCCCATTGAACTAATGAAGTGAGTGGACCCCGCAATTAAATTACATAAAAAACTTTTTTTTTAAATAGACCTCCTATGACGAATTGGTGGCCTCCTTTTTTTTGAAGTGGGTTAAAAAATTGGTCTAACACAAACATACAAAATAATGTTTTAGTGTACAAGAATAACAGCCTTCTACTCGACTATACTTTTCATACTGGAAATCTGTTTTGTACTTTTGTGTTAGACACAGTTGGGTTTTTTGTTCTTTTAATATTTTTTTCATTATCGAACGTTAAATGTGTATTTGGAATTACAGATACTGTTTGAACTCTACCACAAAACACTTATCTTGAAATATCTGAACAGATGGTTATTTTTCTTTGAACAAGTAAAGGCGTTAATCAAAGTCTGAAATAAATCTCGATACACTGTATATCTGGAAGATATATATTTCAAAAATGTGATTAAAAGAAACGCATAATAATATTGACACAATATGTTTATTTGAAATTATCTTTTAATTGAAAATCTGATACTTAAAGATTACCAATTTGTTACCATGCTGTTACCATTATTCGTCGAATATAAATCGCTGATGAAAGAAGTGTATTTTAGGTTTATTATTAAAAGAATAATAAAAACAAACAACGCTTCACAATAGACTCGTGGGATAATCTATATACAAAAGTGCACTCTTTGGGAAATAGAACGATTTAAATTTGGGAGTAGAAAAATCTATTTCATTTTTACTGAGAGAACCGTTTTAGATACGACCTTGAATTTTGGAATTTGTTGGTCACTCATTAAAAGCTATAATTGTACAAAATTAAAAAACTATTCAATATTAGAAACTCCATAAGAAATTTAGTCCTGACTAACGCACTGGACCGCTAAAAGGGTGCTCTTTTGTAAGTTTTCAGATACACCCTGCATATTAAGATAAATGAAAGGATGTGGAAAAAAGTAGCAATCAAGTAGTATTTAAAATTATAAATCAGTACTAAGGCGATTGCAAAACTAAAAAATTAAATAAAATCGGCATCATATTATTTTGAATTAAAAAATTAGCTTTTAATATAATAAATTAATTTATAAATATAAAATTATGTACATGCTGCATGCAATTCGTTAGAAATTTTTCCAACACAAAAAGAGTTAAATTTTATCACGGCATAAATATTCTCCATTGATAAAAATGTGCCTTATTAATATTTATAAAAATAACTAATTTGTCTCGTGAGTTAAAATAACCAGAAATTAGAGGCTAACGAGAATTGATGGAACCGGTCATTATTTGTTTACATTTCCGTTTTAATGGTGAAGCATCGCGCGCTTTTAAACCTGTGACTCTCAACTCGATTACCATAGCGTGAATTTAAAAAATGTCTGAGGCACAAAACACCTAAAACAGCTGATCAGATAGATACCAAAATCAACTGACTTGAAACTCTGCGACAACCATTTTAAATCGGACATTTTTGCATAAGTTATTGTAAACAAAAGAAAATTTCATGGACACCCAGATAGACAGACAGATCCGAAAAACTACTTTTCTTTACGTTTTGAGAAAAGCAAAATCAGAGTATGACTTTATCTCAGACACGATTTTTCGATCCGATCACGAAATGTGGAAATAATAAATAATGGTTATTTTATCTCCACCCACTTTTGTTAGAAAATAGGTCCAGAAAAAAGAATCGTAGATCTTAAAATGGTTGAGAACCTCTGTAAATGCTATTATTCAGATGAAATAATTGCATGCCTCCTCATCCACAGAAAAACGCATCATTCAGTTTTTAGTTAAGGGTGAAACAGCAGTTCAACACATCGATTTAAATTTTTTTAAATACAGTACACTCTTTTTAATCCAACATCCATTATTATGCTTTGTATTTTTCAATTTCGTCTTCGTCCTTAGTTACGCTATAGTCGTATGCAATCTTACTCGTACAAGTCATCTATATAGACGGAAGGCACGACGACACAGTAAATGAGGACAAAGATGATTATAAATGTATATATTTTAACTAAATTAAATTACAGCTATTAGAATCCTTACAGAATAAACATTTTTTTTTTATTTCGGAGACAAAGAAAAATAGATTTTCTATTAGGAACTTTTACAAGAGAATTTCTCTTAAAAAGATAATAACAGTGTCGAAAAAGAAACTTCGAAAAATAAAAATAGGAGTATAAAAAAACGATTAAAAAAATTATCTAAATAGTAGTCAAAAATAACAGTATGCCGGTAAATGATACTGAACAGTCGAATTTCAAATAAGAAACAAACAAACCGTATCAAAAATGGCCAATGACTTAATTAGACGTACTTTACACTGTATAATGAGCTCTACACAGGAATCTTAACTCTCTAATCACCTGCAAAAATTATTCAAGTTTGAATTTATATTTCGAAACAAAGTTCACAACTAAATCGTTTAGTTAAAAACTTTTAAATACAAAAAAAGGGAAAAAATCATCGAAGCGAAAGTTTACAAAGTAAAAAAATACACCGGTCGCAGTGCCAAGGCCTGCCGTCAAAATATTTATTTTTTTAATACATGCAATGCGGTACTTAAATCTGGCATTATGTGAACATCTTCATATATTCGCCATACACTTTATTAATGTAACATCTCCACCAAATTATATACAAATACAAATTTTGTTTTATTAAAAAATGAATTGTCAATTTTCAAACAAATCGAAGGATATTTTCAAGTGTTTTCAGATCCAAAACAAAATTAAATCAACCTTCAAAATGGTCTACTTACACCCATTTTAAGTAAGCTTCGGGCAGTGATGGATTTCAATATATGAAACAAATGTCGATTAGGTCTTTCGAGACTGACCGCCATTTTCAAAAATTATTGTAACTTATGTTAAACTTCGAGATGTTAGATTTTATACCTAGGTCCTGTCATCCAACCAACGACAATAGTGTATGTGCCAACACTATGTAGTACACGCAAATACACAAAAAAAAGATAAAAAAGCAATGAAGTGAAAGTTTTTAAAGTAAAAACAAACGAAAGGCACTTTCACTTAATTAAGGTACGAGATAATGAGGGCTACCAGACTTTTTTTTCTGCCACCTGATAGCGCCCCGCCTCGTCACTAGCCAGTGAAGTATTTGTCATTCAAATGTCAGTACTGTTTATTAACATCATTTAACGGCTAAATCACGGTTTTGCCTACATAATGTATAAATAAACAATGACTAAATACAAACCATTTATCTCTAAACGTTCGACACATACCTTAATTGCCGCTTGCGCCAACTGACGAATAAAAATGTAAACATTTGACGCATATCTTACTTGCAACTTGCGCAATCTGACGAATAAAAATGGAAACATTTGACGCATATCTTACTGGCAACTTGCGCAATCTGACGAATAAAAAAATGGTAACCCTCACATTATTTTAAATAGATGAAAAATTGTCTGAGGACTTAGGATCAATTTTTTAAGTCAATACTAAATTTTTATTTTAATCACGACGTTTCAGAATTAATTTATTCTTTCATTAGGTGTCTGGGAACAATACATATAATTACAAATATTTTTTTAAAAATATTTTTTTAAACAAAAACAACAAATCTTAACAATTTTACATACCATAAATAATTTTTTAAGTATTAACTGTTTTATTTTGTTGTTTCCATTTTTTAGTCTACGGTTTTTAGTTTATAATTTTTTTTTTATATTTTTTTTTTATAGCCAAATAGTTTATAAAAACTAATTAAAATATACAATTCTATTTATTTTAGTGTCAAAAATTATCTTCAAAAGCATATGACTTATTTCAAAGCTTATTGCGATCTTGTCTGCTGTTGTTTATAAACGAAACAACAGCAGACAAGATCGGAATAAGCTTTGAAATAAGTCATATGTTATTGAAGATAATTTTTGACACTAAAATAAATAGAATTGTATATTTTAATTAGTTTTTATAAACTATTTGGCTATAAAAAAAAATATAAAAAAAAAATTATAAACTAAAAACCGTAGACTAAAAAATGGAAACAACAAAATAAAACAGTTAATACTTAAAAAATTATTTATGGTATGTAAAATTGTTAAGATTTGTTGTTTTTGTTTAAAAAAATATTTTTAAAAAAATATTTGTAATTATATGTATTGTTTCCAGACACCTGATGAAAGAATAAATTAATTCTGAAACGTCGTAATTAAAATAAAAATTTAGTATTGACTTAAAAAATTGATCCTAAGTCCTCAGACAATTTTCCATCTATTTAATTAGTCAGGATCGGAACAATCTTTAAATTAAATTATTTTAAATGTTCAAATTTTTTATCAAGTCGTCTTAATCTATGTTTATATAAAACTTGTTGAGGTGCCAAACGAAAAACTGTTTAAGCGTAGTCCAAGCGACGGAGCTATGCACAGTATATAGGAGGTAGTGGAATTGATGAAGAGGGGGCAAAGGGATATATACTGGGGGAAGTGTGCAAAGCATATTATAGCGGATACAGTACATGACATTGCAGTGCAGTGTTGTAAAATATATACAAGCCAGCAGTATTCAACCAATGATTCAAAAAATTAACAGAGACTAGACCCTCTATTATTTTAAATTATCCTGCTTAATTTCGAAAAATTCGCAATTAATGTAATACGAAAAAACTATTATTTTTTATATAAATTTTATTCTACTCTGACTACCGCTTTCTGACTTCTAATCGCTAAACGATATGGAGAACCATAACATCACCTACATGTTCAAAAAGTATTCATTATGAAAGCACCAAAATCAATGGTTCAAATCAATATGGAAGTAATTTACCAAACTGTTATCCGTACGTTACTGCCATTAATTGAGGCTTTACTGTAATACGTACAACGGCAGTGGCAGCTAAACAAAATGAGACCATTCTGCCAACTTTGCAAGTGACGGGGGTCCGACAGAATACTGAAATCTAACTGATCACTAGAAGATTCTCCGCTGGCATAGAGCTTTAGTGAAGGCGCCAGCCAATGTTAGTATATTGTAATAGTATAATATGTGTTATGTTATGAAGAAAAGTGAGACGCCATCTCAACATGCTTCTCGTACTTCTTACTTGGTCATGCTCCATATTTGGCTCGTGGGTATTCAGTACGTTAAGATGTACCCCCTCTGTCAACAATATTTTTTTTAAGTAGAACCACTATGAAAGCTACATAATACCCTATATTATTAATAGTAGCGGTCCAGGCCGGCTTCGCCCGGATTTATAGACTGCATATATATATATATATATATATATATATATATATATATATATACCCGTCATTGCCCTGGAATAACAGCCCCCTGTTATGAGAGCATAATAAAATATATATTCTCAAAACCATCGCACAAATTTTGTTTTCGTACTCGTTGAAATCAAAAAAATCACCGGCTAGGAGTACTTATACACTGTACGTCGTGTGAAGTCAGAAGTCGAATGACTTTCGACGGTTTATATGTACCGGTAACATATAACACAGACGCGAGAAAACAGAGAATGCCGGTCTATCTTGACAACATGCTACGATATTACATAGGTATTTACATAAAAGTAACTATATGCCAAAAAATAAATTAAACGAAATTAATTAACTTAAAATAAAATAGTGAAATAAAGCACTTCTGGAATCACGAGAAACATTTTGAATAAAGGTTATATAGATATATTGAATACTAACGTGAATGAAAAAAAATAACAGGTTGTGACTTTCCAGTAACTTGAATTCAAGTGACCTGATCAGGTCACCTGACCAGTATCAACGCAGCATAAGAAATTAGTAAAAAGTCAATATAAGTCACTTTTGCCTATGGCCACAGAAATGTTACCAATAATCGGCAAATTAAAGTATCGCGATGGGAGGGGGGTCATCTTCACTTTCCTGTGGGTGTCTACATTGTCTCGTGGCTATGTGCTGTTCAACATCAACTTCATGGCCCTACAAGAGAAGTTTTCCTCCTGCCAGTGGCTGCCAGTGTCTATCTAGTAGGATTGTGTGAAGAAGGAAAGTTGACCCATATCAAACGCTATATGGACATAGGACATATTCAGACAAGTGAACTAATATATACAGTCTGGTCGAAATTACAATTCAAATTTTGACTTTAGCTTAGATAAACGATTATTAAAATCAGTCGACATTTTGTTATCATATTAATAAAATTTCTGATCAAGCCTTGGAATCCATTTCCTTTATTTAGTAACCAGTGTTAGTCATTTCTCAATAATTAAATTATCCATGACAGCAGTTACTCTTTAAAGTTCTGTACTGTATTAATATTTCAGTCAATAGCTGCTAAATTTCAACGATAATTTACATCTAGATTCGGTTGCGTTAAAAGTCAGTTTTGACAAGAACCTGAAATCGATCATAGCCGGATAAAAGGTAGGTAGTGTATATTTTAATTTTCCATTTCACTAAATAAAAAAACCCGGGTCGCAGTGCCAAAACCCTGCCGACATATAGTGTATTTGCTAATACAGACCAATTGTGGCTTTATTATGTGACCTTAAGGTGATTGTTGGGCAAAATAAAAAAATTAACTCCTTAATACGCCCCTTAAAATTACATTTTTTTCTTAACTACATTATTATTGTCGATCGAACGTCTACACCAAAATTAAAAACACCTTTCAGTAAATAACTCACTATCTGCAAATTAGTGTTTTCAGAAAATTTGAAAATCCGGTCCTGTCGGGCCGATTTTATTAAAATTTTAGGAGCACTTTTTAATTGCTATTAAAGGGTTAAATGTCAATTTTGAAACGATTCTGAGGATTTTTTCGGTATTTTGGGGCCCAAAAACATTTTTCAACCCCTAAAAACTACCCTTAAAATGCCCCGATTACGCCCATTTTAAATAGGCTTCTTGCGGTGACGGATTTCAACACGTGGACCAAATTTCGTTAAAATCAATTAACTCTTTCGAAAGTTATTGCCCGCACACACACATATATATATATATATATATATATATATATATATATATATATATATATAAATATAAATATATATATAAACATTTTTAAAAATGGTGCCAAAGTATTTAGGAGGTTATAAAACGTCGAGAAATTTTGGTCCGACCCCTAGGTCCCGCCATCCGACCGATGCCAATAGTGTATGTTGCCATATGGCAAATACACTAATTATAAGGTTAATTTCAAATAATTAAAAATTTTAATACGACCATTTTTTCAGAGATTGTAGATTATACACGCTTGACAAGTGAGTGTTTTTTTATAAACGAGATTAATTGACTTGAAAATTCAAGTGTCATTATTTCGTCTGCGTTCTGAATAAAGTATAGGTATCATTACTTCTTGTAGGAAATGTGAATTCTGACACTGTGAAGGATTCGATTCAAGCAACACCATTGTCGGGTGGACATTCTTAATTATTCAACAGATGTGACCTAAGCGCCATTGTTGTTCTATGTCACGTGTAGATATTGTATACCAACAAGATGCTTATTTTATACTGTACACCATTACGAACTTTGTAAACGCTATAAAGAAAATATATATCCGTGCACTTTCTACAATCTAAAAAAATAAAGATTCTACAAAAATATTTTTTCAGCAATTTATTTTTTTAATTCCACTAACGAATTTCTTTAAAAGTCTGCAGCTTTAGTTCATATGAAATTGACCCCCTCGCTTTACGATTTCACATCTTATATAAGTGTTGGTTACATTTCTGCTATAATTAGTTTTTTTTCATAACTGGTCGATTTTTAACCACTGTACATTGAGATAAAAAAAGTTGAGAGTCCCTGTAATTACTAAATCCCTTAATTTTCTAATAATTATTTACAGACTAATTGAAAAACGTTTTGATATGTAGATTTTTTTTATATTTTGGCCAAAATTGGCCACTCTTTGAACAGCTGTGCGTTCTGAAAAAATAAAGAGAACCTCTGTAACAACTGGATAAATCCCTCGAATGCTGGAATTTATTTTCTGACGGACTGCAAAAGATTCTGAGATAAAAACATAGCTTTTGTTAGTCAAAACTAAGCAATCTTTAGACCAGTATATATTGTGAAAAAAGATTTAAAGCGATTGTAATAAAATCTATCATAAATATCTGTGAATTTTTAGTAATTGTGCACAAAATTAAGCAACTTAATAATAAATATGAAAGGTAATCCCAGTCTTTGTAAATTGTTGTCACAATATCTGCCTTCATTGAACGTATTCTACCGTTGTTTATGCATGAAATTCGCCGACCCTATAATGAAATTATTTACTCATTTTAATGAAAAGTGACAATGCTACTGGCGTTTTGAAATTCATTAATGTTTCTTTGAAATTTATTCTAAACCAGCAGCTCGGTCCGGCTTCGCCCGGATTTGTAAATTGCTTATTAAAGATAGATTAGGCGGTGGCAAACTTTTATAATGAAATATAGTCGTATTTATACCTCTGTTATGAGAGCATATAGCATATAATTTAAAACCATATTACACCGCAGTTTTCGTGGATGTCAAAAAAAGTCTCCTGCTAAAGTTTTTGTACATTGCAGGTCGTGTGAAGTTAGAAGTCGAATGACTTGGAACTAGCTGTTGGAAGTACCCTAGATTTATGCAATCTATCGGTCAGTCAGTCAGAGAATCAGTGAATGTCCAAAATGTGAATTTTTGAAAACTATTTCACCTAGACGTATGACATTTGTTTCTTTTTAATAACGGTAATATCCCTGAAAAAAATCAGTCCTGCAGCGTAGCTTCGGAAATTGAGAGGATCGAAAAGAACTCGCAATGGTTCGTATAAATATAGTGCCCATTACGCGCGCGATCGATTTAGCGAAACTTGGTCGACGCTTACATACATTCATCATGGTATTTTTTATTCCATAATGGATCGCTTAAATGGATTTGTTTTTCAATTTCAATAGTCAGTAAGTATTTTTTAGCCCTTAAATAAAGGTAATTCTAAAATAAAAATTGTAAGAAAATGATTGATTTTTGAATAACTGGAATAGGTTTAGAAAATGTTAAAAGTCGATATTTTATTTAATGTTCCGTTAAGTACTAAATGCCGACATCCGATCAACGCCAATAGTGTATCTGCTTATTTACAGTAAATAAATTGATACGTTGCCTATATAATTTCAGTGTTCGAGTATATTTTTATTATTATTAAAAGTATGTTCCTTTAATCTCCTGTAGGCTTTATTTTGACATAACAATAATATGTTTATTACAACAATAAAGCTACACAAAACAAAAAGCCATTAAAAAATTAAACGTATAAATATAATATAAAAAGTTATACATTTTTCAGATCGTTTTTTACCTTAGAAAAGACAAAAAATACCGCACTGCGTCTACTGACAACTTAAGTCATGTTTATGTCTTAAGAAATGATTATTTAAGATTTTTTAATTAAGGTGACTATTTACCAGCTATTCAACATGGTCCTTTTTTCATCCGCATTTATCTTACGAACGGTCGAATCTGTGTGTGACTGTAAATGCGCTTACTAACTTTTCAGAAATCTGTAATTTCTATGAAAAACGTATTCAATCTTTGATGTCAATACTTCAAAATAAACTAAAAATACAAGTCTTTCCATACGTTTTTAGTCAAGTTTTTACAGTTTATCTGATCTAAATGAACGATTTAAAGTCAGATAAAAATGAAAAAATTAGCATTTAGCATTTTACACAAAGTTTTGTACAGAAGAAATTAAATTTGAAATAAATTATTGACCAATATATATATATATATATATATATATATATATATATATATATAAGACGATGTATGTACCTATGTATGTTATCTATGGACTCCAAAACGGCTGGCCTGATTGCAAACGAATGTTTGACCTATAGTATTTAAACGGATATTATTCACTATTGTCCTATGAATTGTGTAATGTTTTATGTTATGTAAGCTGCGTATATTGATATTGTAAAGATTGTAAGTGGATGCAGCAGCATTCTGTGTTGAGACAGGATGGAGTTCACATTGAATGTATTGCTGAATTGAATATATTTTAATTAATAATTGAATACAAGTTTATTTACTGGTTTAATCATTTTATTTCGTACATAATTTTGATGAAATTTTCAGACAATATCTAGATTAGCCCAGCGGGTGATCCTGTGAAGTTTGGTAGCGATCGAATCAACAAAAATTTTTTTTTGGTATTCGATTTGTAAACATTTACAAATAAAAGCGATTGAATTAGCGCAAATTCAATACACATTGAGGATTTTATGATAATGATTCTCATCTTTTATAACTATAGATAATTAGATAATACTATCCGTGCAAAGCTGAACCGGGCCGTTAGTATTATATATTTGTACGAAATCGTGTCATAGAGATCTTAAATCGTATGTAATGAAGTTGGTAGCATATAGAAGGGTAAATTGACGAGAATTGACCGCTGACGTTGGAATAATTGTATGGATAGCAATGGTTGTTGAACAGCGAACGCAACGCAAGGCGTGCGGAGTAAACGGCCACGATCCCTGATCCCGGATCCCGTGTGCCATAGCCCGGTTCATCCCAGCAGTGTACTCATACATAATTGAGCAAGTAGATACTGCGTCAGATCGAAGAGCGCGAACGATTGACCGCAAAGAGATGTTCATGTTCACACATATATAGTATGTACATGGTACAGACAAAGAATAGGTAAATTTTACAACAGACGTCGCCGCGACACTTATAGGGAAACTAGTTTTTGACAAGGAAGCGTCCATAAGACACGTAGTTCGATCAAGAGGGAGGGGGTATAGCTAGGCTGAGCTACGTGAAAGGAGGGGAGAGTTGGAGTCAAACTACGTAATTTTGTTCATGTATTTTATTTGGCATAATGAAAAAAACCCGGGTCGCAGTGCCCAAACCCTGCCGACAATATAGTGTATTTGCTAATACAGGCAGTCTGGTTTTATTACATGAATTTAAGTTTGTTTTTGGTCAAAAAAATTTAACCCCTTAATACACCCCTTAATTAACATTTTTTTTTCTTAATTGCAAGATTACTATCATCGAACATTTACACCAAATTAAATACACCTTTCAGTAAATAACTCACTATCTGCAAACTAGTGTTTTCATAAAATTTGTAAATCCGGTCCTGGCGGGCCGATTTTTTTCAAATTTCGGGAGCACATTTTAATTGCTAGTAAAAGAGTAAATTTCAATTTTGAAACGATTCTGAGAATTTTTTCTGTATTTTTAGACCCAAAAACTTTTTTCAATCCCTAAAAACCACCCTTAAAATGATCCAATTGGGCCCATTTTAAATAGGCTTCGTGCGGTGATGGATTCCAACATGCGTGTCAAATTTCGTTAAAATGAATTAACTCTTTCGAAAGTTATTGCCCGTACACACACACACACACACACACACACATATATATATATATATATATATATATAATTTTTCCAAAAATGGTGCCAAAGTGCTTAGAAGGTTATGAAACGTCAAGAAATTTTGGTCCGACCCGTAGGTCCCGCCATCCGACCGACGCCAATAGTGTATGTTGCCATATGGCAAGTTGAATATTTATTTTCAAACATTGGTTAGTTTTATATCTTAATATCTACATAATAACAAATATCGGTCTTGACTCTAAAGAAGATTCATTTTTTATGGAAGCTAATGGTAGCCATTGGTGGGACTGGGGTTGTTTACAGAAAATAAATATCAAACAAAATGCTTAAAGAGAAACGATGGAAGAGCCTTTCGAACATTTACTTTAGCTCTAAAACAATTAATCTAAGTGCTTTGTTACTAATTGTAAAATATAAACACATATACACAAAATTGCAGTTTCTGTCTGTAATATCGAAATAACTGTCACAGATGGTATTTAAATGCTATCAGAACGTAAAGGATAGTTTTTATAATTTTTGTCTGTCTGTCTGGGCTAATCTTCGAAACGACAGAACCGATTGTTATAAGACAGGTAAAGGACTATGCCAGGAATGACATTTTATCCCAAAAATACGTACGATCATTTTTGTAAAATCGAAAAACTGGTAGAATTATACGTCATAAAATATATTGTTCCTGTAAAGTAGGCGACTACCATATATTTAATCATACATTTAAAAAAAATGTTATCAAGTCGGTTTAAAATATAATAAAAAATAGATTTAAAAGAAAGCATAGTATCTGCTGTGCGTCAATCTGATTTACATAATCTTATTTTTTGATTTACCTTTTTTGATTTACCTTTTCATTCTGAGTCTATTTTGAGCTATTATTTAATTCTTTGCTTGCAAAATGCATGTCTAGCTCATTGGCAAGCACACATCGGTTGATGCTGGCTCAAGTGATGTGATTTGAATTGACAGTTTGTAGGGCATAAAATTCTGGAACCCCAACTAATTGTACCTGAATAAAACGCATATTTGTCAGTTTATTACATATAACTTTGCCTTTAAAAAGTCAATCAATCCAATTAAATTTTTAAACCGTCATAGATTCCTTGAATAATTGTATATTTGACAATAATGCAGCTTATGTTGCTGCCGAGATGAAATTTCGAAATTTTTCAATAAAGGGAGTTCACTTGTTATCTTGACCTCAACTTGGATTTTCGAAAAATTAGAAATGGGAAAATTGTTAACGTTTAGTCTTGACGAGAAAAATTTCACCCAAACTTCACAGCATTTCAATTAAAAGTTCGTCTTAATTTGTGGAATAAGTTAGTATTTAGTGAAAAATTAAATCTAATTTAATCACCTACCAATCTTGAAGTTTATAAAAACCTCAAATAGATTGCTAGAATTAGCAAATTACTGTTTAGATACACCAATTGTTGTGATAATGTTACAATGCAATAGCAAAAAATGTAAAAAAAAATATATATCTGCAAGCCCTCCTATAAAATAGCTGCTTTTCATGCCAGTATAGCTATTTTCACACTAATATGCGTAAAGTAGAACAAAAAAATGTGATCTTACTAACTGATCAATATTTTCCGTTATTTCGTTATCCAACTATCTATATCAGTCATTTTATTTCCGCTTTGAATATACATTCCATTAAATTAATAGTAAATAAATTTTGTTATTTCTCCCTTATACCCACCGGAAAATAGAAAAGTAAATTAAAATTGATTTCTAATAGTCCTTTTATCAAACACTTGTTTACACATTATTATTATGTACATTAAATTATCGATGTATTTTAACTTAACGATTGTTGGGTTGATTTGTTTTTATACTGAAGTCGATTTGATTATAGTTTATCGACTTATGAAACATGACTTCAAGATTTTATCTGCTCTAATTTATAAAAAAAAACACATTTGAACTGTATGAGAAAGAAATACCGTAAAAGAAAGTTACAGAAAGGGTTGTTTTATATTTTTAAATTGATAATGTGATTTTATCCATCGTCCCAAAAGCAAAACTAAATGTCATTTACATAAATATTCGAATTACCACTACTTTAAAAAATACGTAAGTTCGGTTTAGATTCTATATTCACGTCAGGGGAACCATTTTCGATATTTTCACAAGCTTTTTACTAGCTTTACTTGCTAGTTAGGGTTAAGTTCTATAAACAAATTTGATTTGCGTATCAATTTCCTTCCCCATCAAAAGTAACGTAACAATCATGTTACTTCCACCATAAATGTTCCGTTTCTCCCACCATACGAAATATTATTTTTGCACTACCCAAGGGCGTCGCCAAGGGGGGGCAGGTATGGGCAGCTGCCCCCCCCCCTAGAGGTTCGGGATTTTTTTAAGCTATAGGCTTTCTTGCCTAATGTCACAGAATAAGTAAGTAATAAAATGTAGCGTCCAGCAGAATCACTCTGAAACTAAAATCAAATTTAAGGATTCAATAAATGTGTTAATATTTAATATCTTAACCCTCAAAAATATGAAATTTTTGTTTTTTTTCTCATCCTTCTGCCCCCCTCTGGCTCAAAGGCTGGCGACGCCCTTGGCACTACCCTTTATAAAATAGCTGCGTTACATGCATCTGTAAAGACATCTAAAATGGTCCATTACACGTTAGTGCAGTAAAGTAAAAAACATAAGTAAATCATTGTTTATCTGTCAATTGTTTTTATCAACTACTAAGTATTAGTAGTGACTTTTGCTCAATGCAAAAATTTCGAAAATTATGTGAAAAGAATAGGAGATGCGTGTAAAAAATTCCATATATATCTCGTGGTAAATGGTGTACGGCTGAGGTAATTTTTAAAACTCGATGAATCTCGTTTTAAACATAATGTTACAACTTGCCGTATAATACTATAACAAAATGTCAGAACTCATGCCCGAAAATTCTCAGTTTGATACAATGAAATGTTTAGAGTGAGTAACTCGAAGAAATGAAATCAAAAATAATGTTGAACATACCTTAAATAACTGGTAAATATCACTCAAACTTGACTTACCTAAAACAAAGAAAAAAATAATTATTCAGTATATTAGATGCATTTGTAGATTTTCACGACCGATTTCATCTGACGAGTCTAAAATGGATTTCAGATTGAGTGGTCTGTGGATCAGTCGATTACGAGTCGACAAGGAGACAACTTCGCCCGCTACCGCATCACCTCTGAAGATTTCCACCACAGTAACGAACGAAATGTCAAGCCTTCAATTAAGAATCTTTACACCACTTCACCCAAAATCAACTACACATTTATTATTCAATATAAAGATTAACAATAAATAAAATTAAAAAAGATTGGTCATAGAAATTTTCGATGTAAATTGTAAACCAAAATATTAAAACGTAGATATGTACAATAATACTACGTTTAGTTTTGAAAAAAGTGGGGAGAATAGAGTATGCGTGGGGCCATATCTAACCTTTTCTCTACATGCACGATAAACGTTAACAGTGTTGGATCACTTTCACACAGTTTATGTTGAGACCCAGCAGTAAGAGGCGAGGTAGGCAAAAGGCATATTGTGGATGTGACCTTCTTTAGCTTTATCTCGCTCTAATCATCCGCACGTTTCAATTTTTGACTGGTGCCCACTACGAGGCTAAAAGATGCTATTGCAACGGTGCCGCTGTCAATTGATTACTCTAATTTTTGGAAATATTTTGAAGATTTAAAAAACTTTTCCGAAAAAGGATGAGTCATTTTAGGTTTGTGATGGAACAGTTTTGTGAAATAAGTACGAATAAGGTCGTAGTGTGATATTGAAAACGTGTGTTTTTTGGCACAATTAATGCCAACTTTATTTTAGTAAATCGTAGATAAATTACAAAAGCAGTTCATTAGACACCTAGATTTGTCCTTTATCTTCCTTATAGAGAAAGAATTTTTGCAGAATGTTGACGAGTAAGTCTACAATCAGTTCACAGCCGAAGCTCTATTTTTGGCTTAAATTCAGAGCGTTCCGACAGCCTTAAAGCACTATTTTGAGAGAGATAGAGACGGCCTCCCCGGCAATCTTTCGAGAGAGAACAATTGTTACACCGCTATGGCTCGTCCATTTCTATAAGTCTATACTTGTAATACTTCTTATAGGTAGTTTACGAAAATTATTGCCAAAGTGGCTAGATCACGCACTTTTGCTTTTCATTACAGCACTAGTGCGCTATGGGTTGCTTTACATGTATGTATTCATGGCAATAACACCACTATTTCATAGGAGGTAGTGCGAAATAAGCGCGACTTTACTTTTTATCAGAAATATAAAATTAAACAAAGTTGTATAACTTTCCGTTGCAGGATTTTAGACGACAAAAAAGCACCCTATAGAATAATATATTATTGTCAAGTATTTTGCCAATGAAATAAAAATAAAAGAAATCTGTAGTATTTTGTACGTAGCGATAGAGTCGGTTAGAGGCAGTGAGTATAGCATAATTTAAGATGTATTTATGGCCATTTTGTAGCAGGTGTTCGTTGTATTTACTGTGAAATAGTAAAATAAGCGTAGACATATGTGGTTAGTTCTACAAGCGTATATGGTTCCCTAGCTACCTATCCATCATCCCATTTTATGTTAAGACAAAGAAACATTTGCTATACCAGAACAATCCGAAGAAGACATATCAGACTTTCTCAACTTTTTTCTTTAATGATGATTACATTTAACAACAAACCGTTTTTGACAAAAATTTGAATAAACACTTTCTATAAAAATTGATCCCCTTCAAAACAAGAAAAAAATTTTGAGGTTGGCGCCAGTTTAATTACTATACAGAGTGATTTTTAAGTTGATTATTAGTGTATTTGCCATATGGCAACATACACTATTGGCGTCGGTCGGATGGCGGGACCTAGGGGTCGGACCAAAATTTCTCGACGTATCATAACCTCCTAAACACTTATATATATATATATATATATATATATATATATGTGTACGCGCAATAACTTTCGAAAGAGTTAATTGATTTCAACGAAATTTGGACCACGTGTTGAAATCTATCACCGCAAGAAGCCTATTTAAAATGGGCCAAATCGGGCTATTTTAAGGGTAGTTTTTAGGGGTTGAAAAATGTTTTTGGGCCCCAAAATACCGAAAAAATTCTCCGAATCGTTTCAAAATTGAAATTTAACCCTTTGGTAGTAATTAAAAAGTGTCCCCAAAATTTTAATAAAATCGGCCCGACAGGACCGGATTTACAAATTTTATGAAAACACTAGTTTGCAGATAGTGACTTATTTATTGAAGGGTGTATTTAATTCAATGTAGACGTCAGATTGATAATAATATTACAATTAAGAAAAAAAATGTTATTTTAAGGGGTGTATTAAGGGGTTAAATTTTTTATTTTGCCCAAAAACAAACTTAATTTCACATAATAAAAGTATAAAACCACACGAACAATATTGCAAGTAACTTTTTTATCAAAACTCAAAAATAAAAGAGAAACAGATTTTTGAAGAGTAATTAATCTTTTTTTTAATTTTATTTAATTTTTAGGTCGGTCCTGTCGTTATGTGGTGTCGCTATGGTAATATGTCATTATCACTTATCTTCATGCTAATTTGAAACTATTTGAAACAATTTCTGTGAATACTGGATAATGACGTAACATATTTCCATAGTGACATAATATAACGACAACACCGACCTCAAAATTTAATAAAATTTAAACTTTGAAAGCCTGCCTCTCTCTTTATTTTTGAGTTTTGATAAAAAAGTTACTTGGAATATTTGTTTCTACACGCTGTTTAAAAAAAGAATCAACTTAAAAATCAGCCTGTATACATTCATTAGCGCCGATCTCAAAATTCTATTTTTTTATTTTATTTTGATAATATGATATAAACTAGAACCGGATAATATCATTGTGTACAAAATTCAATCCATTAGAAC
Source organism: Venustoraphidia nigricollis (assembly GCA_034508555.1). Classification (NCBI taxonomy): domain Eukaryota; kingdom Metazoa; phylum Arthropoda; class Insecta; order Raphidioptera; family Raphidiidae; genus Venustoraphidia; species Venustoraphidia nigricollis. The sequence continues at coordinate 5,413,787 of JAVRKA010000022.1, read as the reverse complement.
AACAGAGGAAGTATAGTTTTAATTCATCATCGTATTGATAGCAATAATTAAAATGAAATTAACTAATCTCTTTTTTATGTCACAGAGTCCTAAATCCACTCGGCTGAATTGCTATCAAACACGCCAAATCCCTGGACTGGTTTAAATATTATGGCATTTTACGTATTTACATTTCTATCTATCATTGACAATTTGTGTCGTAATATTAGTAACAAACTTTAATAAAAATTAAATTTAAAAAAGCCCCGATCCAAAATTGCGATCTACCCAATCGTTTGTTTAATAAAGAAAAAACAGGAGAACATTTAAATTATTATAATTTGCATTGATTTTTCATTTGGCACTTGGTAGAACATGATTAATAATAACAAATAAATAAAATTCTACAAAAATTAACCATTAAATTATTTCTCGACGATCGTTTCGGACAATAAGTCCATCCTCAGGAATATAAAACATGTTTTATATTCCTGAGGATGGACTTATTGTCTGAAACGATCATCGAAAAATAATTTGTAATAATTTTTGTAGAATCTTTAAGTGTTTTCATTTATTTGTTATTTATATTACTTATTCCTTTTGAACGCAGTTTTCGAGTTTTCCATTTTTTAACTTCCCGCTATTGAAAATTTTCAAAAAAAGAGAGGATATTGATTTCGATCAATTTTCGAAAGTTGAGATTTCATCAGATCTCGACGTTTTGGGGTCCTAGAAAGTTATTCTGACTATTTTGAGATGAACATATCCGTTTTTGTCGCATAACTTCCAACCTACTTGTTTATATGGTCATCAGAAAAGCTCATGAAAACTATAGTTAGTTTAAATATAAAAGCCTATAAAAAACAAGATTTTGTTCTTATGACAATTCATAGCGGGAAATTTTAGGATTGGTCCACAGGTCAACCGATTTCCACATATTTTATTGCTAACGTGTTGCAGCAGCCCCCAACGCACGTCCTTAGGGAATGTATAATATTAAATTGTTTCATAGTTTTTTAATCAACTAGTCAGGTAGTAGTTTTGGGTCCGGTTTTTTTTCTTGTTTTTAATTTTTAATCAAATTTTTATTTTTCAGTTTTCAATCTAAACTCTACAGATTACAATAGGCACGGTGCACTATTTCTGGACAGCGTCGGACAAATACAAGTGATAGATTATAAATTATACTAGTTTCCGTTATATAATTAATTTTATCAAACTCAATTAGAAACGATTGAAGCAAAACAAGGTCTTTTCATACAATTGCATAAACTTTAAGCATAATATTATATGAAATAGATGTTTCTAGTCTCTCATTTTTACACAAAGCATTTTACTAATTGCTCGAGATATTTGTACAAACGTTTTCTATATTTGATTTAATTTGAACAAAAGGCATCAATTCTGCATTTTTTTGTTGGGATTAACTGAACGTAAAAAATATAATTAGGAGGCAAAGAAATTAAGTATATTAATAAATATTTACATAAAAAAACTCAACCGCACTATAGTTTACTCGATGGTGTAAACTATAGTACGCTTGAGACAATGCGATGCTTGGTTAAGTTTTTGATTTGCGTTTTTCAAAAATGGTTGAATTAAATCTTGTAAAAAGATAATAAACACCCGATAAATTTTATTTATTAGTAAAAGATGTCAACATTACAGACTTTAGGAAAAAAATAATCTGGTATCAATAAAAACCAAAGATTACAAGAAAACTCAACATTCCTCTATTTAAAAAAATAAATAAGAATACTTGCAGACAGAAAAAAGAATACAACTGAAATAACATGACAAAAAAAAAGTTAAAATCAAATCAAATCCGTCAAATCACAGAATATATCCGCTAAAATCAGATGAAATCCGATAAAACAAACAAAATCCGATAATAATAAATTCACGTACTTCAAACATTCCTAAAGTGGTAACGGCGATCGATGCCACAGAATAACCAACATAACACAGAGCGTTGTTGCGACGCTGTATTTCGGTGGTGGCACCCCTGCACTGCGATCACACAAACACACACAACTTCATGCGACTTACAGGGATGAGATTTTGATCACATCAAAAAGTATTGCCTCGCCTTTAGAAGCCCGTATTAATATTGTCGATCATAGTTACTTACTTGACAATAATATTGTGATTGGACAAAAATATTTAATGGCTGTATGGTTTCAAAAACAACGAAAGAATTTTGAAATCACAATGAATTGAAAATAATCAAGTAAGCTTTGAAATCTACACATGTATTCACTTATAAAAGTGAATAATAGAGCAGCGTCGTAGCTAGTCTCGAGTTGGCCCTCTATCAAAATTTCCTTGGAGGTTTTTTTTTCGGAGAGTGAGAACAAAACTTCCCTGTCTCGCATTTGGTAATATTAGGTCAAATCTTATGGTTTCTAGGCTTGAAGGCCGTAGTCCAGTGGTATTTCTATCTAACGTGTGCTGACTGTGCTCTTTGGCGGCGCTAAGGTATTCACTCGTCTTTTGAGCTAACCGTGTTAGTATTCTCTGCTCGTGCGTGGTTCGTTCTTTCATGATTGGTCGTTCCGCTTAATGGTTTTCGACGCAGCGCTGGTGTCCAGGTTTTACTTAGGCTTAAGCCATCTTTTCGGTTGAAATTCTACGGGTGTTTATGTATTCCTATAGCCTCGACGTTCTGTGAGTTTCTTCGAAGAGAATCTTGTGGTTGCCCAGCATCAATGTCGCTCAGATATTGTAGATTTTGCGATATGCCAGTCTACAACTTCTCTCGTGCACAAGAGAAGCTGTTTTTGTAATTTTTGGAGTATTCAAAAGCATAATCCCTGATAGATGATGCTTTTCCAAATCAGAATAATATAGATCCCCGGCGAAATGATTTATTATTCATTGGTTAGAGCTAGGCTTTTATTAATATGTCTTAAATGAATGAACGAGTATTTATTTATTTCAGTATTGGCTAAAGTCAACCTACGAATTTTTAAACCAAAATTACCGACAGATCGGTTACCATTTTATTTATATTTATATGAGGAAATTTTGGCGTCAGAATATATACATTATACATAGTATAGTTCTAACAATGGTGAAAAATGTTTTTAAGCTGGTTTAGGTTGGTACGTCCCTAAGATTGTACGGCATATACATATTCAAGCAGCATCACGGCAGTAAGTTACCAACTTACACACCTCAAACTGTTCGGCTCTGGAGCGATATGGTAAAGTATTGGTACCAAATTACACCACCATCGTCACTACCGTCTACCACCCCCATTCTATCAATACACTTCTAAACCCTTTTGTTTTTGTTGCATATACAAAGCTTCATTGCTTAATGAGAGATGCATCAATATTTGCACTTTTTTGTTATTCATTCCGTGTCACTAAAAGGGTTAATGTAGAAACTACAAAGAATTTTATAAAGTTTTCCTACAAGTTTCATTGGAACACATGATGATATAACGCTATCATATATCTACGGCCAAAAGAAAAAACCGCCTATGACGAATTTTACATATTTTCCGCTATATATTCAGATAGATTTTTAGAATTCCGGAACCAAAGGCTAGAATAATATAAACACAGCAAGTTAAACTTTCGATGAGATGAGGTTCATTTGGATATCAATACTGTCAATTCCAAAAATAATAATCTTATTTCAAACTATTATGCGATTAGTTATACGATTGCTAAACATCGAATTGAAGTACAAGCGTTAACAGATACAAAAAAAAAACAGGTTTTTACTAATGTTTCCGAAAAATATTGAATTTAAAGATGGCCAAACGCATCCTAAATGATTACCTTGTAACTAAAAACGATCAAGAACCAATCCACATCACCATCTTGAGAAGAAAATTCCACTGGATTGGTCACGCTTCATAGAAAGGCTCTAAAGACGTTACAGCAAGGTGACTCTATTATGAACATCGCAAATATAATATAGAAAAAAATAGAGACACAGTGTTCAACCAGAAAGAGCTACAGGCTTTATAAAAAATCGTACACGGTTTAAATTACTCGTATAGAAACCCCATCATCCTCTCATAAGAATTAAAAAAGCAAGAGATACAACACTATTCTGTTCGTACATCTCTTATAGCCTTCTAGCTCCTAAAATATGCAATAATAAAATTGACGGAATATTATGCAAGTTGTGGCGCAAAGTCATATTGCTTTTTTTATTAAATTTAAACATTGGGGGCTTCCGTATATCAATAGGGAGGTAAAAAAGAAATTTTAAAAAGCATATAAACTGTCTATGAAAAAACCCCTCGATTAGAAATATAAACTTTTCGAAATGTATTTTTGTACCAGCGAATGTAGAAATAAATCTTTAAAAAACTGAATGAAATATCAGTTGTTTTATTTTATATGACATAAGCGGCTTTACCTTGTGGACAAAGATTCTTTTTGTTTAGTTTTTCTATCTTTATTAAGCAAATAAGAAGATCTAGTGAAAAACTTTGCAACTCTGTTGATTATATTTTACTTGGAGTAGAATGGAAATGAGTACTCCAATGAAAGAGGGGTAAAATGCATTTCAGTGGCGGTCAAATATTTTTTTAACAAATGAATATCTCACTCTATATTCTTTTATGATTTACATGTATATTTGACTACTCGTTTTGAACTTCTCCGAGCAGTTACGATGAAATCCGGTTAATATAAGGAGCGTTCCTAATTATTTCTCAATTATAATATAATCTATACTAATATATATAGAGGTAAAATTTGTATATATGTTTGTTTATATGCGAGAGGTTATCTCTGAAACTACTGAACCGATTCTAAAAATTCTTTCACTACACTATCCCTGATTAATACAGGCTATATTTTATTTTGACAAAAAATAAAAATCCTAAATAAACTGGCAAAATTTGAGTACATGGTGAAAGTACAATTATTTTAGTATGGAAGTACGAGTATATAGAAAAAATCTTTGTGCGCCCCACTCGGCAATACAGTCAAAGCCCTCTAAGTGCACAGCTCGGAACCGAGCCCATCCTTTAAGTGCACACTTCCCCTACGATCTTTTTCATCCCCACTCTTCTAACTCCTATAGCTATCTTTATTCAATCAGATGCTATAAACAATATCTCTAAAACTCTATGAATATGATGGAAATGGAAAGTTTGAAAATAGCGCGCTTACGGTCGCACGTGATTGGTCGCAGATTATTCGAAGTGGGGGCTGGGGAACGTGCACTTAGAGGGCGAGTTCGTGTGCAGTAAGAGAGCGTGTGCATTTAGAGAGCGTGCACTTAGATGGGTTTGACTGTACTGTAATACGGCTCCACTACTGCTATCACACATTGTTTCATCTCGATCGCGTGCAGCGCCGCTGGTAGCAGCTAGTCAATAGTAATAATAAAAATACATAATAATAGTGATGTAACATGTTTGAACAAAAAACTTCAATTCAAATACAGTTACGTAAATCGATTGAGGAGAGACTAGAGACCGCTAGTGGCCTGTCGAAAGAAAACTGCTTAATTTTTAAATATAGACTATAACTCACGAACTACTTGCCCACTACTTGACGTATTAAGTTTTCTTAAAAGCTGACGAACAGAAATACAGGTAGACAGACATAGAAGAAATCTGGAAACGTGTTTTCCTGTCGGGTATCGTGCAAATTAGCAGAAAAAGCCTTTTAGGAAATGAATTTACGAAGAATTTCATATTATATTTGTACTTATTTATAGACAACCTACGCCACTGTCTTTTTGTTAGTACCAACTATTAAAACTTCAACTCGTAACATTAGCACGTGCAGTAAATAGTATTATCAAACTGAAATATTTAATACTTAAAAAGTTTACTATAAAAATAAAAAACCCGGGTCGCAGTGCCAAAACCCTGCCGACAATATAGTGTATTTGCTTGTATGGGGCCGTGTGGTTTTATACTTTTATTATGTGAAATTAAGTTTGTTTTTGGGCAAAATAAAAAATTTAACCCCTTAATACACCCCTTAAAATAACATTTTTTTTCTTAATTGTAATATTATTATCAATCTAACGTCTACACCAAATTAAATACACCCTTCAATAAATAAGTCACTATCTGCAAACTAGTGTTTTCATAAAATTTGTAAATCCGGTCCTGTCGGGCCGATTTTATTAAAATTGTGGGGAAACTTTTTAATCACTACCAAAGGGTTAAATTTCAATTTTGAAACGATTCGGAGAATTTTTTCGGTATTTTGGGGCCCAAAAACAGTTTTCAACCCCTAAAAACTACCCTTAAAATAGCCCGATTAGGCCCATTTTAAATAGGCTTCTTGCGGTGATGGATTTCAACATGTGGCCCAAATTTCGTTGAAATCAATTAACTCTTTCGAAAGTTATCGCGCGTACACATATATATATATATATATATATATATATATATATATATATATATATATATATATAAATATATATATATATATATATATATAAATATATATATATATATATATATAAATATATATATATATATATATATATACATATATATAAACATTTTTAAAAATGGTGCCAATGTGTTTAGGAGGTTATGAAACGTCGAGAAATTTTGGTCCGACCCCTAGGTCCCGCCATCCGACCGACGCCAATAGTGTATGTTGCCATATGGCAAATACACTAATTACAAAAAAGAATTAACCGACTTTAAATGTCTATAAAAAAGATAAAATAATTTTTCCCTTAGTTTTAGACCATTTTATTCAAAATTCAGTCAAAGGCAGTAAGCGATGTACGATTTGACCTTTGTTTATTCGTCACACTACGTCATGTTTAAAGTGACTTGATCCCTCATATTGTAAAATATGCTTTCGGGAAACTTCGAACTGTGGTCTCAAAATCCAATTTATCACTGTCACTAGCCATTAAGAACTAAGGCTCACAAAATTTGGCTTGCTGCTTAAAAATTTCAACAAACACACATTTTTGCCCTAAAAATTGAATAAATTCGTCAATATTTTTCTTTACAGCGTGTCACGAGATTTCTAATCACGGGAAAGCAGATAAACATTTTTTTCTTTACAAAATATTAAAAATGCTTTGATTGTAGAAGATTTTAGTAATTAAAAATACTGTCGAATTTGGTTACTACATTATTTTTTCCAAATTTCAATTTTCGTGTACAAAAATTTGTATAAAACTTATGGTAATTTTCCCGTTTTTGATTCGGTTTTAAATCGTTTATTTAAATAAAAAAAAACTGTAAAAACTTAGCTAGGTTCATATGGGAAGTATAGTACATTTTTTAGTTTATTTTGAGCATTAATATCAAAGATTGAATAAGATTTTTCATAGAAAATATAGATTTCCAAAACTTGAGTAAGTACATTTTACAAACACACACATACCATCTGCTCGAAAGATAAAGTTATTCAGGTGAAAAAGGGAGCATATTGAAACCGGTACTCAGTAAACATAATTTATTTCATCATTTTTTCCGAAGTCGTTTTCTCACAAAATTAGAGTTCGGCAAGCATAACATAACTTTTACAATATTCAAGGTTGGGCAAATTCGGTGCCTTACTCCTAAAATAGTATTATAGACGCGCTGCAAACGAAGATGGGTGTCAAATGCCAAGTCCTTGCAACAATGTAAGTATTAGCCCATTTATTTTCAGTATAACGCAGTAGTCGATCGTAAGCATAATAAATCCACGCTAACGACAACTAAACGCCTAGCATGTAAAGCTTATGTAAAACTCTGAAATACCGATTGACACATTCGCCTACCATCCCTCGTCTACCCTATTATACATAATATTATCTAAAGCTAATCTTAGACAAAAACCGTTCAAACAAAATAAATCAAAATTCGTAACCATATAAACACAAATATTATTGCACAGATTTGTATAGTCAAATTTCGTAATTTTGTTGTCAAATCAACCCCACAAATCATTTAAAATATTAGAAGAAATGGTTAGAATAATAAATTTCTCTATATTGTACTGAGTTCTATTCCTGTTTTATTTAACCATCATCCACTGTTTTCTTCTTTTGTTGTTCACCAATCATCGCCCTTTATCTCAAGATGCTGCAGAAAAACTCTCTTTATTTGCTTATATTTTTATGGTTTCGTACCAACTATTGTGTCTATCCGTCTGTCACAGTCAACTAGATCCTGAGCTACAGTTACAATAATGAAATTGACATATTTTGAAAACCATTTAGCCTAGAAACATGAAATTTGGTAGATATGCAGTCTTGACAGTTAATAATTTGAATCGAAACCGGTCAAAAAGTTTCTGAGATAAACGCTTCAAAAACTCGTGAGATATAATAGCTGCAATTAGTAATACGAAACTCTCTGTGCACGAATGCAGTCATTAACTGACTGATTTTTTCCTGAGTATTGCACAACGACATAAAAATAAATGAGAATACACCTTAATATATAATATCTAATGTAAACAATCCCATAGAATTTCGTTATAATCATGTAATATAATAAAAATTTCGATTACGATTTATTAACAAATTAAGTGTGTACCTAGCTTTAAATTGACAAGACGGTTAATCTCTTCTTGTTTCATGCTTTAAATAATAAGCAACACACGTTGTTAACTACGTCTCCTTTTAAAAAAAGATGTGCGCTACTGAAATGAACTTATCTATCTACGCGTCTCTATACGTCATCATCTAAGCTAGACAGTTAACACTGTACCCACGATTTCCTTACAGCGCTAAACACAATACAATGCTATACAACAAGCAATGCATTGTTGAAAATACTATGTTGTACTTACGTATAGAAAATAAGATATTCGTAGAATAGGGAACAATAATATTACGTCTGTACCGTTATTATCATTACATCAATGAAACAAATTTTGCGTCCGATTTTCAATATACAGGATATCGCAAAAACGCCAAAAATTCTGAAAAAACATTTAATGACTCAGCCACACACTCGACGAGTGGCATGGGAAGTAGCGAGGAAAGGAGGCAGAGACGTTACTCGTCAAAGGACCGGCAATAAGAGCACGAGTAAGCCGGCCACATACTCCCGCGCCACTCAGTACGCATCAAGCGGTCTAAGTATAAAGGCATAGTGCGCACGCTGTCACAGTATCGACCTCCATTTACGAAAATCGAAAGCCGAGTGCGGAGCGTCGCGAGTACAGCAGTGTCTGGCCGCTTAGGGCAACATCGCGACAGCGCGATGAGCAAAGCGAGTAGCAGTGCGAGGATCATAGTCTGGCAGTAGGGTAAAAGTATTTTTTTGCACACCTCCTTATAAAATAACCGCTTTTCATCAAACGACCTATTTCAAATCGGTGACAAGACCGACGCTGAAGTAAAATAATTATTTGTTTAATTAATATTTTTTACATTAAATAAAGGAAAAATCTATAGATATCATCAGCTGATGGTGAACCTACGATCCTGTGAACAGTACATAATACAGATACTACAGCATAATAAATACCAGTTCTAGGATAGTTCTAGGACAGATTCAAGAAAAATACTTTTGGAATAACATTTTTTAACATTCAATGATAATAATTACAAACAGACAGACGCATTATGGATGCGCTCTAAAACATCCAGGGTCGGACTGGGCCGGAAGGGCCCGGGTGGCTCCCCACAAGCCCGGGGTCCGAGACTGGATAATGGTAGATGGTATATTTTTCTATTTCATTTCTCTCTAATGTATGAACGAACTATCTGATCTAGTTTACATTTAGGTCGCAAGAGCTGGGACCTAGCCTGCATGGGCCCCTATCCTACCTACCGCCTGGCGCTTGCGGCAAGCCCCGCAAACCTATAATCGTTACAGCGTTTTTGGCAAGGGTTAATTTTAATCATTCGAGCTGAAATTTTCAGAGAATCGTTTTTTCAATGTAGAGAACCATTTTAAAGGTTGTCAAAATAAGGGCCCGTCTATTATTAGAGTGGCCCTTATTTGTATAAGCCAATTTTTTTTCAAATTTTTTGAGTTGCTACCCCCTGAAACGGTTCTATACATATAAAAATAATTAGCTTAAAATTTCAGCTCAATTTATACAGTTTAACCCGTGCCGAAAACGCAAAGAACTTTGAAAATACGTTACGTAGAAAGCAAATGCCGAAACTACTTAATTTTGTGTAGGGTATAAAAAATTAACTTTTCCTATGGATCTGGACAAATCAATTCTCCTCTTAAACACATCTTAGGACTTCTTTAAGATAGGAATTGGTTGGTGTTAAGTCATAGACAAAGTTACGCACTCGCACTACGGAACGTAATGCTCCGTGGGGGACCCGCGCAGGCTGGGGCCCGGCTGGCAATCGCCACCTCAACTATATGGCCAGTCCGACGCTGAAAACATCCCCATTATTGGGCAAACATATAAATATTATCTAGAATCCATATTGATATTCATTTCCATGATTTATAAAATTACAAACAATAAATTAGCAGGAACTTGGATAAATATTTATTTTAAATTAATACAATTTAATTACTTTTACTACGTTTCGATCTTAAATTAAATCTTCTTCAGGCATCATAATTAATTCTACAATAAACATAATATTATAATAATTTATGACATTAAAAATGTGACAAACTATAACCATAAAATATGTTTTCTTATTAATAGTAACCAAATTAAAATTTTATTCATATAAACACTCATCCCAGTTCCTGTTAATTTGTTTATAATTATCTAAAATTTAACAGAAAACTTTCTTTTGTCGGAGATTGGATTTCATATCTGGCTTTCAACTGTATTCTCCAACTAAATGCGCCTCACAATTTTATTTTAGTCTGATCAAAGCCCGGACCCGAAATTTTCTTTTAGCGTTTAGTTCATCATTGATTATAAAATAAAACCGTTTAACTTAAAAAGTTTTTTTACCTATTTTTTTATATAAAAATATCTCCAAATTTCCGTAATACGTATAATACTATTTTGAACAAAAATAGAACTTCGTCGTCGTTCCCATTTTTAACAACTTCTCTTGTTCTCTATTGCCTATTGCCCCGTAGATCTTTAAACTTCAGTAACCATTATTTTGCGTTACATTTTTCCGACATAAAAGACACTTAAATATGTATTATTTTTCCCTGATTACGATTTCCTTAAATTTTCATAATTTCTGTGACATGTATGACTTTTTCAAATTTTTCAAATATGTGACCATTTGTTCGAACGTCACAAGAATACGGAAGGAGTTGTCTTAATAATATTCAGCAAATTAATATGTATATTCCTTAACAAATTAATATACGTAAATACAATGAAAAGGGAAAAAACTGTCCTCATAATATAGTGAAAACAAGAGATTGGCAACATTTCTCTCAAGACAAGTGTGTTTTACCTAGACAAATCTACATATAAAGTAACATCCATCCCTTGTTTGAACCCAGCTACATTTCAATAAACAAGGATATGAAATAACTCAATTATCTGCGAACACAGAACCGCATATACAAACGGTTCGACAAAAAATAACAAAATATAATCCTAGACCTCAATAGGATTTCATGTTTTTTGAGAGAGATAGACAGATTGTAAATTATAGACGCTCAACATCTCAGGTCATCAGCGTCTATATAATAAACATATAACAAAACAAAATGTTAAGGGGTAACACCACTCTAAATTTTTCAAAAAATCGATTTTTTTTTAGGCTTAAAAAATACTTTGAACCTTTTAGAATATGGGGAAAAGTATTTCATACCTCAAAGTGTTTTTTTTTCTTGTAATTTCGAGCTCTTCCCCAAGCGCGGCTATAATGTCTATAATGCATTTCAAAACTTTAAATGCGTTTTTCTCGAAACACGATTTTTCAAAACGGCACGCAGCATAACTCCAACAATTTTCATTCTTTTCATTCGAATTTGTTACAATATCTTTAAAATAAGATTTTGAAGAGAAATACGTAGGGGATTTTCGATAAGTTAATTTAATCATTATTTATTAACAAATGATTATCTTTTTTTTTGTTGAAAATTTAACGATTTAATTCAAATACTCGCCAATCACACAAAAATCAATATTTTTAAAATCCCCTACGTATTTCTCTAGCTATAAGCATGTACAATAAGTGTTTTTTTTTTCTAAATCCAAATTTGCAGCAGCTACACTGCGTGCCGCAGAGCGCCTCAAATTCTACGTGCCTCGCGAAAATGGCTGTGGTGCCGTCATTTCTGAATATTTTTTTATAATAATTTTCTATTTTGTTACTTAAATATACGCTAAATAACTTCCTCCAATATTATAATTTTATTACCTTTCCTTCCACCCAAAAAAAAAATGACAAAAAAACACGTTTTTTTAGGCTGTTACAGTGGTGTTACCCCTTAAAACAAAAACATTATAAAACAAGAAATAAACAATTGTAAATAGATTTCAAAATAAATAAAAACTTGTCGTAGGTTATCTCAGGAACTACGAAAACGATTTAGAAAATTCTTTCACTATCTAAAATTCTATTTTTTTTCTTCGAGTTAGACAGACTGTATAATTACTACGCTAATAGTCCAAAAGGCTAACAAAATATTTTTTTAAATTTGTTTTTCTTTTATAATGAACTTTTTTTACATAAAAAGCTAGATGAACTGTGTTACAAAATGTTAAGTCGAGGAATCCTACACGGGATTTCTGAACTAAGTTGATGTACGCTAGCTCAACTATACGATACGGTAAAGTGACATATGCACGAGAAATTGGTTGATCTTGATTAATTCATTGCCAATTCATTGCCTGGACGAAGCCGGACCAGACAGCTAACGAAGAATAAAAATCGTCAGCGTTGACGGATGTTCGGTTAAAGATAGAATTTTTAAATGTACACCCTGTATACTAAACAAATTTTGTCATCTACATCCATAGCTAATATGTATACAAAAAACGAATTGTCAAACAAAATATTTAATATTTATTCTCTTTGCAGTTTCCATTGTATATCAAAATTTTATTACTGTTTACGCTTTGCTTAATAATAGCTGTACATTTGTACAATTTCATAATTGCATTTATACGTCAAACAGTAAAGAGCCTTTACGTTGTACATTATTGCATGCATATCAGGGGCGTAGCCGCGGGTCAGAATTTCAAAAGAAAAAACAACCACCGCGACCGTATCCTGTGATGTCCAGAAAAAATTGTAACGTTTTGCTATTTTAATTTTTATGTTTACAATGCTGCCAGATACGGCTTCGCCGGTGTAGATTTTCTTTTGTAATCCCAAAATTGACATTAAAAAAGTTCTTTTAAGACTGTCGGAACGCTTTGAATTCAAATCGAAAATAGAGCTTCGGCTGATAGCTGATTGTAGACTTATTCGTCAACATTTTGCAAAAATTCTTTCTCTGTAAGGAAGATAAAGAACAAATCTATGTTTCTAATGGATCACTTTTGTAATTTATGTACTATTTACTAGACAAAAGTTAGCATTAATTGTGTCAAAAAACACACGTTTTAAATGTCACACTACGACCTAATTCGTACTTATTTCACAAAATTCTTCCATCACAAACTTAAAGTGACTCTTCCTTTTTCGGAAAAGTTTTCTAAATCTTCAAAATATTTCCAAAAATTAGAGTAATCAACTGACAACGACACCCTTGCAACAGCATTTTTTAGCCTCGTAGTGTGGCTTAAATTCAAAGCGTTCCGACAGCCTTAATTCAGGATTTCACACACATTATTCTTTCAGTCACTAACTTCGCTCGTTCGCTAGAATTTAAAATTAATTAATAATAATCAAATCGCTTCACTCATTCGCACGAATTCTTAGATAATTAATACGTTACACACTCGCCTCTCTCGTTCACTCTAATTTATTAGCATGTTACTGACGCGATTCGCTCGTTCGCTTTTTAGCTTAGTTAGGCGAAGCCAGGGCTTATAGATAAACCTTCCTCAAGAAATAAGCCATCGCATAGTTAAAACCACAATCAAATCTCTTGAGCGAACTCAAACCGATTTGCGCTCGGGCGGAATGGACCGATCAGTTATTACAGTCCTAACTAGTGATGTAAGAAACTTAACTACCAGTTAATTAACCGATAAAATATCCGGTCATTATTATTATTATTATACACGGCTACGCAGAAATATTTACGCATGTTTTGAATTTTAATTTTATTGCCATTTTCTATTACGTTACAGTAACTACGCCCCTGATTTAAATAATATGCATATAATGTTAGTATCCACATAATAATGTAGTGCTTTGACATGGTGAAAAAATCTTATTGTCTTTTATATGCGGATGATGCAAAAATTTTTCGTCACATTAATTCAGTTGAGGATTGTGATCTGCTCCAGGGTGACTTAGATAATTTAAATACATGGTGTCAAGATAATAAGTTGTCACTAAACTGTGCTAAATGCAAACTCATGACGTTTACACGTAGGGTTAACGTTATTGATGGAGATTACAAAATCAATGGCACTTCCCTAAGTAGAAGTACCTCTGTTAAAGATTTAGGAGTAATTTTTGACGAAAAATTAAATTTTCATATGCATATGGAGGGCATAGTGAACCAGGCTTATAAAATGTTGGGTATGATTATGCGATTTTCTCGTGAATTTAAAACCAATAAACTAAGAGTTATGTTTACGTTATATTATAGTTTTGTCAGAAGCAAATTAGAATACGCGTCAATAGTTTGGAGTCCATATCATTACAATTATATAAAACGTATTGAAATTATTCAAAGTAAGTTTTTGCGGTATGTTTTTTTCACTATTTTTTTTTTTTTTCACTATTTTTCATATTTATCCAACGATGATGCCGTATAAAGACATAATTAAAATGTTTGATGTGGATACCCTAGAAAATAGACGTAATCATGCATTAATATTTTTCTTTTATAAACTCCTTCACAATATTGTTAGTGACAGTTATTTATTAGGCAATATTAACTTTAGGGTTCCCAGTGCAGCAACTAGACCAAAATATCAACTTCTAGTACGTCCTAAAGTTTCAACGCTGCATTTTGACAGTTCACCATTGTGTAGGATGGTTACATTAGTTAATAATTTGCACGCAAAAAAACCTGATATAGATTTTTTTCAAAATAGTTATGAGATTATACGTGCATCAGTCAGATCATAACGTTTTGCAAGGCACATTTCAAATTTCATGTTTATATTATAATTGTTACCTTTTTTAAAATTTATTCTATAAAGTTGTTTACTTTCTGTTACGTTATGTAATATTATTTTGTTAAGTTTATATTGTTGCACTATATTATATTATTATATTGTTATGTTGTTATATGGTATATATTGTTATATTTCATTCATGTGTTCACTATCGAGATGTGATTTTCCCTATTATTGGATGTACTTATCTGTTGGGAAATAAATAAATAAATAAATAAATAAAAATGATATTTCAGTAGTTAACAACAAGTTATCGTCTAATACATTTTTTTAAAGTAATTTAACATAGGTCATTTTGTCTTGTAGCAACGGATATTTTTACATTTATGAGTTAGAATAGTAATTGTGAATAGAAACTAATTTCCAAAGCAATGAAAAAAACGGCCAAGTGCGAGTAAAACTCGCGCGCCGAGGGGGTCCCGTACAAACTTGTAGGTGTGTAAATATTTCGTCCATCACGGGAATCGAGCCTCAGTATAATATAAAAACTAGCCTTAGCTAATAACTTGTCAAAGTCAAGACAATTCTGAAAAAAAAAATTAGAAAAAATGTAAAGACGGTTTTTTCAAAATTCGCACTATGCTTAAAAATAGTTCATTTCTTTCAAATCTAAAATTCGATAGTCATGTAGTCACAGATACTTGGGATACGGTTTTATAGAAGCCTTTACGAAACATTATCTCAACCTGAAAATAAAAAATTTGTAAAAAGAACGAAATACTTACGCGGAAATCATAAATAATTTTAACCGAAATAATAAAAAAAAGCTCATGCACGCGTTGTACAGTTCTAGACGTGAAAAATAACGTCTCTCACGCATGGATTATAGAGTAAAGAAAACATAACAGAAGGACAATATCACGAACGCACCAAAAATTTTATTGCACTTATATTTCATTATTTCAACAATTCAGACGCATTTTTCATAATTGAATAGTTCTTATTATCATAATTTCAAGAAATAAGTTAAATAGATATAATCCTTTATTTCATATTTATTGAAAGTCATTTTTAATTAATAATCTTCTGTAAAAATTACGATATTTAATTCTGAGAGTTATACCTGTTGCTTGCAAGAATAATAAATATGTACATAAAACATGCAATCCTTGATCAGCAGAACACAATAATATATAAATACAACGATCACCTTCTAGCAAAATATGAATTATTTTTCTATGGTATATTTTATGTATCTTACTTTACATACATTATTATAAATACACCTTTATGGAGACAATTTTAATACAGATTAGAAAACAAAGACTGTGTTTTCTCGAATAAAAATAAAGAAAATAAAAAAGGGTTAACGAGTTAGTCTTGTTTTTTTATTCACGTTGAAAACAATGTACCTATATTTATAATGCATATAGCACAGGTGCGCAGTAGCCTCCAGCAGTCCCAATTTAACGTGGGTGTTACAAATCATTTTGTAAATGAGATTATTAAAATGTGATTATAAATTATAGCAGAGCAAAACTTCAAAGCATTTTAATTATTTTTGCCGGGTAATTAAACATTTTACAGTCATATAATATGATCAAATAAAAAAGAGATCTCTCTTCAACGTAAATAATAATCATAGATTTGTCGATCAAATTATCTCTATTTAACTTTTTCACTATCTATACAAATAAATAAAATTCAAGTGTCTGTAATGTCAAAATAACAGCTTTCTAATAAATGCATATGAAAGTACCTACAAGTTTTAAAATTTTTGTCTGTCTGTCTTTTCCGGTTAATCTCCGAAACGGCTGGACCGATTTTGACGTGACTTTCACTAACAGATAGCTGATGTTATAAGGAGTAACTTAGGCTTCTTTTATTTTAGAAAAAGAATTAGGGTTCCGCGCAAAAAAAATAACATATCACACCTCGACGTAATACGCCTAACTACGCAACTAATTATACAGTAGTCTACTATTTATTAGATTACGACAAGGTATCCGTGATATCTAACAGCCACCGACTGTAGTAAAGAAGACAGAACTTCAAGTGGTGAAAATTAGATGCTATGAATAAATTTGCATTTAGAAAAAAATATTTTTAAAAATTGCTTTCAAGTTTCTGGGTCGTCTTGAAGATTTTACTGCTACGACCAGTTAAGATAAGGTTTTTATCAAAAACTACGTCATCGCAAACATAGCCGCAAATAATAAAATAATGTAATAAATGTGTCCTTAGCTTTCAAATTGGTTTTCTTTTTCTTACTGTACTTTCTATGGTATAGTTTTAGTGTATCATACGATTACAGTCAAAAACTACTACATATTTCAAAATGCTCTTACTTTTTCATGAACATTTGTTTCACGACCCTTGGGTCAAACTCCAAGAGATGGTTGAAAAGTCATTGCAACGAACTTTACAACTACATAATATTATTTTATGTCTGTTTCCTACAAATTCTGCCTTTATTAAAAAAGAGACAAGTTTAATTTGATGTAATAATTACATAACATTATCTTCCCAAAACGAACTTACAAAAATGATTGAAATTACAGATCAGATGTTGCAAATACAGGAAATTATTTCGATACTTTTAGTTTTTCAATAATTTATACGAATTTGCCGGATGAGAAATGCTAGAAGCAATAAACTTACATTTGGAAGGTAATGAGTTAGAATCCCGACAGAGGCTGATGTGATTAGAACTTTTTTCTACTCTTTCTCGCCGAAAAACGATAATTCCTGTACCAGCTATTTTATTGAGATTTTCGGTAATTTCCCTTTTTAATTTCAAATAAACATAGATATATTTCTTTAGGTCGTGGTCTCTCCGGTCCGCCGCCTGTGACCAACGACGTACAGAAATTATAAATAAAATTATACCATATTTTTACTTTTCAAGGTCCCTACTGTATTTTGAAACTATTTTAGAAAAGAAGTATGCGTATACATGTAGGTCATTACTAGCATGTCCTTTTTTTCCTGCACGATATGTCGACATCGTTACAGTACTAATTGAAGCGTATTAACGTCAATGTGATTCGAAAAAAATGTCATAATAATAGGTCCAGCTGTTTTTAGTGTATTTGCCATATGGCAACATACACTATTGGCGTCGGTCGGATTGCGGAACCTAGGGGTCGGACCAAAATTTCTCGATGTTCCATAACCTCCTAAATACTTTGGCATCATTTTTAAAAATGTTGCGGGCTATAACTTTCGAAAGAGCTAATTGATTTTAACGAAATTTTGTCCACATGTTGAAATCTATCACCGCAAGAACACTATTTAAAATGGGCCCAATCGGGCCATTTTAAGGGTAGTTTTTGGGGGTTGAAAAAAGTTTTTGGGCCAAAAAATACCGAAAAAAATTTCAGAATCGTTTCAAAATTGAAATTTAACGTTTTAGGAAAGATTAAAATATGGTGTTAAAATTCTAATAAAATCGGCCCGACAGGACCGGATTTACAAATTTTATGAAAACACTATAGTTTGC
The DNA here is from genome assembly GCA_034508555.1 of Venustoraphidia nigricollis. Classification (NCBI taxonomy): domain Eukaryota; kingdom Metazoa; phylum Arthropoda; class Insecta; order Raphidioptera; family Raphidiidae; genus Venustoraphidia; species Venustoraphidia nigricollis. Next base: position 5,395,265 of record JAVRKA010000022.1, on the reverse strand, counting down.
AGATAGTGAGTTATTTACTGAAATGTGTATTTGATTTGGTGTAGAGGTTCGATTGATAATAATTGCAATTAAGAAATAAATGTTCTTTTAAGGGGTATATTAAGGAGTTAATTTTTTTATTTTGCCCAAAAATCAACTCCAATTCGCATAATAAAGCCACACTGCCTGTATTAGCAAATAAACTATATTGTCGGCAGGGTTTTGGCATTGCAACCCGGGTTTTTTACTATACTGTGGTAAAAGCTTTTCCTTAAAAAGTTTCTTTTTTTATATTTCATTTTAGTCTTAAATAGCGACGTAAAATCACTAGACACTTTATATACAATTCAAGAAATGGCCACTGTCAAAATGACCGACATATAGGTATAAATTTTTTGTAAGCTCAAAAGTATTAAAAATCACCATGTATATACGAATAAATGTGTACATAATATGTACGTTCGTCCAAGCTATGATGCCAGTATAATTCTAGCGAACATATTTTTCTGTTCTATGACAAAATAAGCTGTAAGCATCAGGAAGAAAATGATTCATCATAGGTGTTCTTAGGTGGCTTATTGTGCTTCTCTGCTGACGAAACTTGTCAGTTGAGAAGAACACACGCACACACGTACACCAATGCCCGCACTCTATTCAACCCAGTCCCGGTTTTAATCGAAATTTGAAAACATAAAAAACTGAAATCCTTTTATGTAAACGAATGTTTGATCCATATTATTTAAACGAATGTTGTTCGGTATTGTTCAATGAATTGTGTAATGGTTTATGTTATGTAAGCTGCGTATCTTGATATCGTAAAGATTGTAAGCGGATGCAGTAGTATTTTGTGTTGAGACAGAATGGAGTTCACATTGATTGTATTGCTGAATTGAATATACTTTATTTAATAATTGAATACGTGTTTATTTATTGGTCTCATCATTCCATTTCCTACATTTATATATAGTAATCTGGCAACCATTTGATGTGACATGCTTTATCATCACATGAAATGCCTATGCGTTTGTTATAGAGGATCCATGGAAACAATGACATCTCTACGCGCTCGGCTATTCTAAAGCCAGAAATATCTGTCTACATAAGAGGTGGCATCTCTCTAAAGTCTAGGTTTCTGGTAGCGGGGCCGTAACATAGTAATCGTAATAAGACGTGAAACAAAAAACTGATGGAAATAATTAAATGGACATGGTTTTCTCGACTGGTTATCTGACCACCATAACGGAATAAAGCAGCATCCATTTACTTCAGTTGCACACGTTTTGCGGTACTTCATTCACCATCATATGACGATCGCTATATAACGATACCGCTATCTTAGGAAAGCAAGGCTTAAGGCCATTTTTAACAAAATGTAATTTTTGTAAAATTAATCATGCTTGTAGAAAAATACAATTTGATTCCAATCAAGAAAAAGACATTTTAAAGTTTTAATTAGAGATGTTCGCTCTTCACAAATTATAGACACCAATAGCTTTAAAACCGAAAGAGATACACGTTTCTTTTGCTTACTAGAATCAGCGTCCATTTTTAGATAAAAATTATTTTAGAACAAACGTTTTATTCATAGACTATAGACGCTCGACAATTAAGCTCATTAGCGTAAATTACATCAAATTAAATTAAACGACATCACAAAACATTCATAGGTGGAAGTGGGTGAATTTGATTCGCTAACCTTTATACCAAACTGTGCTCTGGAAAAGATGTACCAACATTTATTTAGCTATTTCTTTAAAATGCGATTTTTGCCATTTTCCCGGAAGCTTTGTCAATTTTTATGATATTTGCGTAGAACAGTAGATCATAAACGCTCAATAGCTAAGTATATATTTACGTATGCTGTAAATATGATATTACGTCAAGTGTTTGGCAATGCCACTGTGGCACACTTAACACTACTGCAGTCAACGAAATCCAACTCTGGCATGGTAAAACAGCAGTGCGTCTCCCTGACCCAACCTACTAGCAGCGCTAGCTCATACCTAGTCTACTTCTGCTCTCGCAATGCAGTAGCGAGGAGCTTTTCATATCAGACAAGCAAGTAAATTGTATCAATCTTAGGCCCACATTCTCTCGTAGGAAAAAAACATACATATGTACATAGGGGATTCGTAATACCATAAATTAATCGTTTCTAACCTTACATTTTACCCTTACAATTTCCGAATATTTACGAAGAATTGTGTCAAGTTCCGAATATTTACGAAGCCTTCTATCGTAACAAAAAAATCCAGTTTCAGTTTAATTTTGTCTCATATTAAATTATTACTAGTATTATATCTGCTCGTGCCGCCATTGACTTTCACTTTAAAATGGCCAAGTGTCAAAATAAAGGGACGTAATAAAACTTATTTATGCGCCTTTGGAAAAGCATTAGCAAACAGTTCGATGTTAAGCTAAGGATTTATAATAAATTCCATCCCATGTCGCTAGTTTGTAACTAACACTCTCTTACTGTTAAGCCCAGTGTTGCAAATGCTCCCCCCCCCCCCACCCGCTCTTTCCCAATAGCAGTCTGATATAGGACTTTCAGGATAATGCTCTATACAAGCGTGAAAACCAAATTGAGATCAGTTCAGCGTATATAATTGTAGTTTATGTACCTAAAACGTAATGCAGGTTATTGCTACGGATTATAGCATTATACGGAAAAACTAGTCATAATATCATTACGTGCAGGACACATACTGCATTTTTACACAAGCGTCCTAAAAAATAGCTGGTTTTCACACAATTCTGAGTTTTCAACATTTTTGATAGTTCGAAAGTAGCATCTGTTTGATTATTAATGAAAATTACTCCTACTATGGATCGTCATATACACTGAATGGTAATGGACAAATAAATTGGTTCGATTGCAGTGGTTTTTTTACGCACTAGAGCTTTAGCAATACCCTGGTCATCATCATATCTTCGGAATAGTTTGAGATACAATGATGAAACAAAACAATGGTAATTCCAGAAGTACTAACTTTAACCTGTATAAATTTCATGTGCACTTGCTTCAGTAGTTCTTAAATTAAATATGTTCGTGCAGGCAGACAATTTTTTAACATAAGATTTGAGATAGTAATCCAGAATCCAAACGGAAGTATTTAGAAGCCGAAAATTCGAAAATTATAGAAAGATATTTATCAGTATTGATCAATTTTAAAAACTAAAAAACATTACAAAAACGATAAAATAAAATTAACTTTAACAAATCTTTATCATATAACAAACATCAGTAGAACGGAAATCAAAAAAACATATTTTCCACATGACAATTTGTTACGAACTTGTAATTTTCCGTAAATGTCTTAAATCTAAACAAGGAAAATAATTTTATGTTAAAAGTATATTTTTTTGCATTCACACACCGAATGTTTCACGAGCACTGAAGCGGTAAACTAAAGCAGTTTTTTGCCATCCAGTACGTAAATACTGATATATAAAGGTTTGTTCACACGATGACATAAAGCAGCGGAATTTAAGCTATTCTATTTATTCCTGAGCCATATTTATGGATCAATTTGAACCAAATTTGACAAAAATATCTTTGAATCTAGATTGAACTTCGCATCAGAGATTTAATGAATAATGAAACGATCAAACACCGAATTCCGATAATTCGGTCGAATTTGTTGAGTAAACATCGAATATTTAAACGAAGCAGACTTGTTTAAACTTGCCATCAAGACACCTTGCTCTTTAGGTGCATTTATATTTAAGTGTTTGACAAAATAAAAAACGTAATTTAACATAAACACATCTTCTCGCATAGAATCTGAAAAACATGCAACTAGTGATGTAATATTGTCGGTTATTTATGATAGTAACCGTTTTAGCCGGATAATTAACCGGTTATCTATACCTAAATGAAAATAGTTACTTCTTGGCAACGCTAAACTACTGAATTGTAAACTATATTATTATTTGGCGAGCTGCATTCTGGACACAAATTTTATCTTTTTTATGCTAGTATATTACATTGCAAGGGCAGAATGTTGAAATTCCTGCACTGCGCGACACACGATGTCCGAGGCGAAGCCGACGGAATCATGTGTCGCGCAGTGCAGGAATTTCAACTTTCTGTCCGTGCAATGTATACTAATTTTCTTCATACCCGGTCGAAAGTACGTACTTCGTATCAGTGTGCACGAGAAAACTGTTTCGGCCCGCTGTTATAGATGGCGTGCGAGTAATTGCAGCAGTGCATAAATGTTAGGCTTTCTGCCTTTAATCGAAGCCGAAAGTACGTACTTTCGACCGGGTATGAAGAAAAGTATTATCCCGAACTCGAATATTCATTTTTCGCCTATATTATTATGCTCAGCTTTAGACAAGCTGATTTCACCGTGTAAATTCAGCTTTATATATACCGACATCACGTACTCAATGCACATTTTTCAGGAACGAAAACATCCTGAAGCGAATGATTAACAGTATGTTTTGTTCATTCTTTATGTACCAACGTTAACAGTTGGGTATCAGCTCAGTTTATTTTAACGAAAACTGTTTGCATCTTTATATACGAACAAATGCCGATACTTTACATTAATTGTAATACCAATTAATGTTTGGCTCGAATCTAATTACTTATAATTTTTTCTGGAGGCCTTAAAAATATTCAGAAAACTTTTTTTGAAAAAAAGTTTTCCCAGAAAAAAAATGTGTTATGTTTTGAAATACATTACGTTAAAAAACTGTGCGGCCTTTGAGGTTTTTCCGTTTAATAATGCAACAATTTTTTGCGCAAAATACGCCTTTCTCATTTTTTGCGCAAAATACAACTTTTTCATTTTTTTCGCGTAGAACGTTTATTAAACTGTTTAATTATTTTCGAATCTACGAAATCTATGTAAAAATTTGGTCTATTTCGTTATAGGCATCATTCTGACGCCATTTGAGCTATAAGTAAAAGAAATGGCGTACCGTTGAGACTTTAATAAACAATAAAATTGTCACATAATAATTTCACCTAGAATTAGAAATTAATGATTTTTGATTTTTTTTTCTTTACTGATGTCATGAAAACTTTCTTCGTGCCAAAGTTCTAAGTCAGCGGAAAAGCAGTCAACATACATGATTTTTGACAGACCATATCTTTTTATTGCGCTGAGGTAAGAAGCCTTAATTTTTTACAGGATTATGGGCTTGTCGATCTTAGTATTTGATGATACTTTTAGTCGTTTCTAAGAAACCGATCTTGACAAACAACAAGGGTTCCGTTTTTTTCATTTTGAAATACAGAACCCTAAAAAAAGAAGGTTATAAAGTTCCTTTCCCTTCAGCCACAAAGTTTAAAAATCGTGCACAATTAAACCTCAAAAAAATATATGAACCAAATTTAATGTAACAATTTTTGTTAGAAACTCTTGGATATCAAATAGTTCGTTACATTTTTACAGAAACGCAACTACAGGTGTAGTTATATCCCCAGAAAAATGACAAACGGGGTGGGCGTCAATTTTTAATCTGTGAAGGTTTTAATATGTTCTATTTATTTAAAAAAAAGGAATTCATTCAAATCGGAGTAGTCGTTATCGGTTCCTAGATAAAAAATTAATTAACTCCACTATATGTTTCGAATAGGACTTTCAAAGCAGATTTAAGATGTGTTTTTTTGCTCTGAATTACCATAAAAATCGGGTTAAAAATCAGTGTTCAAGTACTTTAACCTAAAGTCTATTTTAAAAGTCGTTCCAAAAATCGAAGGAAAATATTTCGAGTCCGTTTCTAAAAAAATTCTCAAAATGACTGAGTCACTTTATTCTGCTATCAAACGAATTTTGCATTAAAAAAATCTTTCTGGCCGATGTAACTATATTCTGTCTAAGGCTTTATTGGTATTTAAAAGGCTCTCGTCGAAACAATAGAGATCAGATACGTACTCTAGATTTGAAAGAAAATACAAAACTGAATTTCGTTGGATCTATTTTATAGCATTTCTTTACTTAATGTAGTAATTTTATATTATTATTATTATTATATTTCATAACCTAAAGCCACTTCACTTTTTTGCATTTGTTTTTTATATATTATTTACTACAAATAGTGACTAGCTAACAGCCCTGTTATAATTACTATCCACTTGTTTGAGTAGCAAGAAAACAATTTCATTGATAAGTCTTGTTTAGTGAGCCGCCGTATTAAAAATTAATTAATTCAAAAAGATATTCAAACAAGGAATATAGCTATTGTGCAAGGCATACTAAAACATTTTTCTGTTTTATCTGTCTAGTAAATAATTTCAGATAAACAGAATACATACAACAAACATTAAGATTATTTTATAAGAATATAAAAGTATGTTAATTTAGTAAAAACTTCTAGCGATAACTAATTCAGCAGCTGAGAAACTAAATAATTAAATAATAATATGGTCTTACCTTTACTGATAATCGTAATGATATAAATGAATAAAATTGACACATGGTTATGTCGTTTCTCAGCCATTATTTCTTAATGAGTGTCTTAAAAATAAGTACACAATCTGCAACGTCTTTTCAAAAATATTTTAAACCATAAACAAATATTTATCTCACATATTAACACCCATACACAGTGTCTCTTCATTCATTTTGTAAATTGACGATTAAGCAGTTATTATTAATATTTAGTTTAATAAATTATTTAACACTAAGTAACTAAAAATGAATATTTAATACAGTAGCAATCACGCACGAGACTGTCAAACGTCTAACTATTTACACGCTTTACGAGACTGTGCACGGCTTTGCGACCACGCGGTAACTAAAGTGAACATACAAGTATAGACCAGACTCGTGTATTCAGGACACTCAGCGCCGACGTCGACTGCGAAAGCTGCTCACTGTTCGCTCTACTATACTGAATATACTAGATAATGTACCGTACGTTCGATAAGTAAAACTACGTACCTAGTTTTTAGCTGCGTTGCACAACACATTACAATCAAATTATGCAATAACCATGTAGTTAAGCTCAATAAAATACGTCTGTTTTCCGAAACACACAAATTACATCATAACATAGAACACAACATTAATTGTTTCCGCAAGGGCAGGAATTTCAATTTTCTGGCTGTGTGGTGTATACTATTTTTCTTTATACCCGATCGAATGTATACGTACTTTCGTATCAGTATGCACGAAAAAACTGTTTCGGCCCGCCGTTATAGACGGCATGCAAGTAATTCTAGCAATGCATAAATGTTAGACTTTCTGCCCTAAAATCGAAGCCGAAAGTATGTACTTTCGACCGGGTATAATAATTTACAGTTTAATCTGACAACATAACAATATCTGTCCTTTTTGATATCAGTTTCATTTGTTTTTCCAAAGCCTCCTTACATATTTTAGTCTTACAATTAGATATAATAATAGCGTGGATGCATTGTTTGAATTCTCTTCATTATAGACAATTTTCTGCGATAAAAAGCAAGTTATGTGCGTAATAGAATTACTGTAAGAAACTTCTTTGTCAATTTTCATCGAAATAGACTCAGTGGCTCTGGAGTTATAAGGTAACAAGAAAACGGACAGACAAGCACATTTTCGCATATATAATATTAGTATGGATATTATTAAAGTTCGTTCACACTAGCCGGATACCGGTACGATTTTTAATCAGCTGCCTTTGAGAGAGAGAGATTGTAGATTATAGACGCTCAACACCTGAGGTCATCAACGTCTAAGGTGCCTTTGAGGCTTATTAGTTCATATGGCAATTTATCCGACACGATGAAAATTCGTCTCCGGCTAATTTACACGGGTGGTTTGTCACTGCCTTCCGTCCGGTAAAAATCGGATCGGACATGCACCTATGCTATATTACTTATATTACGTATATGCTGTAGTCATAAGTAAGCTCGCATCCAGAACGGTTTTTTTGTACATGAATTAGCTTTATTTGACGATTTCTAGGCCAGCTAATCCCACACTTATGATACGAAAAGTAGCATATTATGTGAGCTGATCCTTAATAATTTTTTTGCACGAATCCCTATAAAATAGTTGCTTTTCATGCCTGTATAATGATTGTAAAAATGACCAATTTCGACTTCGACTAGTGCGTAAAGTAAAACAAAAGATGCACGAAACGTAGTATTACCACCATTTTCATAATATAAAATATTTATTTCTACAAAGCTACAGAACGCTATATAATTGTTATAAACATTCATTGTTACAATGCTAAATTAGAAAAATTTATTTTTTATCCACCAACACCGTCGGGGCTTAAACCCGAATCTTTCCACTTTCGCGGCGGAATGAGTTACCAATTACTCTACGGTGCGATATCTAAACAATCAATTCATCATAATAAAGCAAATTGAAACATTAAATTATAGACAAGAATCATCTCAGTAGTGAGAGCTATGAATGAATAAGGTAAATTTCCATTTTTATTAATAATCATCAATCTAACGGTGTTGGTGGATAAAAAATATTTTTTTCTAATTTAGCATTGTAACAATGAATATTTATAACGTAATATAAAAGTATGATAGTCAAACACAACCTGCAATTGGAATTGTACTGCTCAAAATATAACTGTCAATATTTTTCAAATTATGTGAAAATCAGCTATTTCATATATAGATTGTGCGTATAAAAAATAATATGTCTCTCTTGTGTCTCACTCGTTTTAAACATAATGTCATATTCGCCATATACATATATGTCATCAGGAACTAGAAACAAAACCCACTATTATTTAATAAAACTATGGCGTCTTCCTAAAACAGACATTATACCAGTATTTATAACTTCTAATGTTGATTCACAAATCATAAGATGCGACACATTTTATATGCTGTTATACTGGATTATTCTCTGAGCGTGAGCAATATTAAAATTGAAAGCGACAATAAACTTGCTCCTGACCGTTCAAATATTGCGTCCATCCTGAAATAATGTAGAGTAATAAATCATTTTGGATTGAAGTTTTTGACAGATTCCAGCGGTACACTCTATGGTATCCCGAATTCGCTCGGATTTGTACATTACTGTTTTGTAGTTTTAAAATAATTTACTTTTTTTTCTTAGTGTACTTCAGTTTATTTAATTCACTTACATAATGATTCTCTATTTACTTACATAAGTAACTAGAGGGCATTGCAAACATATCTCTTTTTGGAATTGACAGTAAAAATAGTTTTTGACTAATTCATTCGTAAATGTACTACTCTGAATTCAACACAAAATATTATCATAAAAATAAATCATATTAAAAAACATTTATCTTTCTAAAAGAAATTATGTTTTCATTTTATTTGAGCATAGATACAAAACAATTACCTATAAATCTAAATTAAATGGTGTAAAGAGCAATTTTGGTCTGAATTAAATACTTAAGATGAGTAACATATTTTTTAAATAAGGTTTAATACTATGTCGGTAAAAACACGTTCGCAATAAAGCATTCTTTTAGATCAAATTTGAAAATCATAAAAATGATTATTGTGACAAACATTTTAATGACTTGTATATACCTGTAAAGGTCACATACAGAAATATATTAAATAAAAAAAATAAATAAAAAAAGATAGACATATACTATCGCAGATTTTTTGTTTAAGCTATTCCACTACACATTATTTTCGTGTAATTTTTAGCTATTTACGCAACTCACGATTTTTTCCGACATTATTCACAAATATCATCATACCGGTAGCTTATTTTGCCTATAACCTTTCTAGATAATCCCTCTTTCTATTGGCGAAATTAGTTCGAACAAACACAAATTCAGCGCAGCGGAGAGCTTTAATTTACAATAGTAGCGATGATTATTATAAATTGTAATAAATAAGCAATTTTCAAAACAGTCTTGAAGTTCATTGGACAATGCAGGTAAAGACTACCTGCATTTATTACCAGCCCGGACAAACAGACAATTTTTATATTTTTTCAATTTTTGCACAGTAACCCCAAATATTTCCGAGATAAATAGTCTAAAATAATCTTTGAAACTTTCTCTACCTGCAAATGAAAGTCTCGTCAAAATCGGCTCAGCCGTTTCGGAGATTAGCTCGGACCAACAGACAAAAAATTTGCGAATTTAGCTTTTGCTAGTGTATGAATAACCATATCAACTTAGGAAAAAGGATTTATTCCGAAATTGCAGACAGACATTCAGTTTTATTTATATGTACAAAATAAATGACACGTGTTTGTAAACCTGCCAAATGAAAACTTGGACATTCTTAGATTTTCATTTTTTTGGCAAAGTCGGCAAACGCATTTGTTCTTTATATCGAACTTCACCTATTTCACATTTATGTTTTTGGTGGATTAATGAGTTCTACCGTAATGAAATTGATACTTATTATAGAAGTTATAGGTTAAAACCCAGACAAACGTGAATTTGTTTATTAAACGTTACGATGATCCCGTACATCGAACATCAAATAAAAAATATTTGATATTTAGGATTCCGTACATCCAATGAAAAACGGAATCCTGGATCACTCTCGTGTATGTCTGTCTGTCTATCCATCTGTCACAGCTTTTTTTCAGAATCTACTGGACAAAAAAAGTTAATATTTGGTACATATATAGAGTTAGATCATCCAATCACGGACGTAGAACGTAAATAAACGAATTCCGATTTCTAGGGTCAATTTGGAGGCCAAATTAGAAAATTTTAAAAATTAAATTTTTCAAATGCATCATGTGATATTAAAATAAATAGGCTCGTTCTGAGAAATATAAATATATATATTTTTTCATAATAATTTTAAAATGCGTAGTTTAAAATGTATAAAAAAGTATGCGAAACCACGAAACCACGGAGCCTAAAATTTTGAAAAATAGGGCCTCACTTGTAGCTTACAGGACAATCATGTTCTCACGGAAAACGGAAAGGTGCGGAACCCTCTCCTCGCGAGTTCGACTCGCACTTGACCGTTTTTTTTACAGCTCCCGCCCATTTTTAAATGTAGACTTTGTGTTGCATTCTTTTGATTTTTTTAACTAAAATAACGTGCCTCTCGAAAAGGCTATATGCACAATAGATTAGTACAGTAAGTATTGGTAGCTATATATATAAATACTTTTCTACATACCCGGTCGAAAGTACGTACTTTCAGCTTTGATTTTCAGGCAGAAAGTCTAACATTTATGCACTGCTAGAATTACTCGCACATCATCTGTAACGGCGGACCGAAACAGTTTTCTCGTACATACTGATACGAAAGTACGTACTTTCAACCGAATATGAAGAAAATTACACACGACCAGAAAGTGAAAATTCCTGACCTTGCGGTCACTATATAGCAATTAATATTTAGGACCTAAATAAAACTTTTTTTAAGATAAGTATGTCAGTTATATACGGTAAATACATTTATAGTGGCGGGTCGGAGCCAACGTTGGCTACGTATTTTAATACATTCAAAGCGTCAATATACTCTCTCACTCAACGATAGTAGGCGCAATTTATAATAGCAATAAATTCTAAAAATTTAATTTCTGTTTTTATAGTCATTTCTATTAACACATTTTTAATTGTTTGAAATGGCGTGTTGTGCAAGCCTATTATTGTTTTCATAAATCATATCTTTATTTTTTACACATCGCAGTTTTTAAAAATACGATATCAAATTCAAAATGTTGATTTTCAAAGAAAAAGCTGCTTTGAATTCAAAACAACAGTTTTTTGTCATTTGAACAATAAGAACGCATCACCTTTTTTAATTGTAAGTTTAAAGTTAAATATATAATAAAAAGTGATGAACATAGTAGATGTCTTCAAGAATGACTGAGATAAAGTTCAAACTGATGTCGTTACATAGAGATGGCAGCAGGTCAAAGCTTTTGTTCTGAGTCAACAATGGTTTAATGCTTTCAAAAGCTTCTACGGTAGCGGTACAGTCGCCACTTTTAATCAATAAGCTTTTTGTGGTTCTAAAAGTCATCACACTGGCGTCTGTGTACAACGACAGTTTTGAAAGCTGATTCTCTGTAATTTTCCAATGTTTTAACAATAGTAAAGATGGCAGTAGAGTAAAGCTTTCAATAATGTCACTAGATTTTTAGCTTTCAACATTGAGTACTTAATGTGGCTCAATAAGACTGTCGCCCGTATAGACCCCGTAGCGGTTTCCACATTTATTGCTCACGAATAACGTCATGTGATATGGAGAAAGAGGTATAGCCTCTATTGGTAGGAACATAAAACGCTCAATCCATAGAGAGTTCACAGCCTAAACTATGTACATCTCTCTCCAAAGCTTTGTTTACCAATCATGCATCTCTACTTGTGTTACTTGACTGGTGCTGCCACTAAATGCAGTGGCCAAAACATGATTCATGCCGGCTAGCGTCCGAACTTTAGTGCATGATGTAATTTTTTATACCAATCTTCAACTGAGCGATCTTAATATCATCTATTTATAAACAAATAAAAACTGTTACGGTTTATGTTGAAGTTGCCTTACTCCTCTTCGAACATAGAGGCAAAATTGTATACGTATTTCATTTAGAATAGGCAGCGATATTTACGAAGGCAAATTGCTAATATGGATTTAAATGGTAACTGGAAAGAAATTACCATTGAATTGCTAAAATCTCAATTCTTCCATTACTTTACGCACTAGTGCGAAATGGGCTATTTTACTACATCTATACAGACACAAAAAGTAGCTATTTTATTGTGGGTCGTGCATAAAATTATTTAAATATGTTGTTAAAATCAAAATTAATGTGCTTGGGAAACAATTTTTTAAATATAAAACAATTCTCACAAATCTAAACAAATCATTTTTTTATTTCATATGTCAGTACATACCAACGGTTTCTTACAATTACGAAAGGTTTATTTTAAGTTTTCATAATTCTAAACACTATTTTCTTCTAGTTTTAGGCGTTAGTATTAATTTTAACTATTTTTTACATACAGGGAATTTTTTTTATATATTCCTACTGTATATCATTTACATATCCCTGTGACAAAAATGCTAATTTTTAGAAATGATTTTCACTGAAACGACATCTATTTATTAACATTCGAAGGTAAATATATATATATATGTACCCATAAAATAATATTTGTACAAAATTAAATGCATGCGCCATTATGGTGGCATTCAGTTTATACTGCGACAAATTTACGAGTACGCAATCTAACTTTTACTTATTGAAAAATGTCGATATTTATCAATACTATACCTATGTATATATTAAGATTTATATTCAGTTAAATACTCATTTTTACGAACTTAGAGTTATTGAACAATATGTAAATTTATAGCTGCAATGATCCAACTGCAAAAACTTTGAGTGCCATTTTAAATAATTTCCAAATGTTTTAGTTATAAAAATTTCTAACAGAAATAGATCGGAAAATTTAAATACCAAATTTTCGACCTATTCCTTAATTGCCCATTAGCCCAAAGTTTTCCAAAATGTGGGTCGCGACCCGGCACCGGGTCGTAGTAAAATTTTACCGGATCGCGAAAAAAAATTGCAATTTTTTGTGTATGAAATAAACAAACAAATAAAATGATTTCTATTAAAAAATAAAATTTGTTTCCAAAATAAATGGTTCTTTTTTCATAAGGTGAGTCGCGAAAAATTTTAAAATCTAGTTCCGGGTCGCGGTCAAAAATGTTTGGAAAACGCTGCATGATTAGCCCATTGTTCGAAAACTCAAGATAAAAATATTTACCTATCTATAGCAGTAATGATCATATTACCTAAAATTTTGTTTTACCAATTAACTATTGTAACGTATTTATACTTTGCTATATTGACAGTTTAGAAAAAAAGCTAACAAGAGAAAGAAATAAGTATAATATTTAAAAATTACACTATCACATGATAAACGTCATAATATTTATTATTTACAATATATTTATATAAATGTTCTGCTTCAACATTTTTTTCTATCATAAGCTCTGCACTTACAGGAAGATTATATTGTTTTTTTCCGTGAATATCAATAAGTTGTTTAAAAATGGTGATACTAGAATCTACTTAATTATTTTCTATATAATAACACAGAAGAGACTTTTTGATACGCCATTTTAAAACATCTTTTATAAATACTTTTCCTGCAAATAAACCTCTCAAAAGTAATAACGTTATCAATATAATATCTCCATCTTTTGTTTTCATTACATTATATTACATAGTTCAGATAAATTAAAAATCCTAAGTTTCGACGTCAATTTAGAATATTAATTTGTTGTACTTTTTTAATGAAATTTCACATTATTGACTACATTATCGTTATGAGGAAGTAGAGTTTTTGTTTTCTGGAAAAATCCTTTTTAATGATCTTAATCTTTTTTGTACAATCATAAAATGTTCAGTTCTATTGTTTTAACACCTGCCAATTTATATTTCGATATGTCTTAGCTTCAAAAACTAAAAAATATACAGTAACATTCCAGTATTTGCAAGGAAACCATCTTCAAAAAGACAGTTATTGAGAAACGTTCTGTATGTAATAAAGGACGTAATTCTTGATATTATGATATAATATAGTCCAGAGCTTAAGTATTTATTTAATAACTATTTGATACAGTATCTACTTTTATTTTGGAAATTTTGTTTGGTGTAGTGACAATGGAAGTTAATTTCTTGCTCCTTTGCTGATAAACGGAAGACAATTCATGTGATGTCACTTTAAAAGGAAGCTTCAACTAAGTATGTCCCATCCATGCCTCCTCCAGTTTGGTTACTTTGAACGGCCGATGTTGCTGGTATGTATTTTCCACAGGCCTGCTGCACAAAAAGAAGTGCAAAATGTAAATTTGTATTGAATGAGAACATACTTTTTTTTGACTATTGCAAAATATGTAGAAATCGCTAATCTATCAGGATCAAGCATTCAGAGATCTAAATAAGCTTAATTCTTATCGTATAAGTATAACCAGCCGTAAGTCGTCGTAAACAATAGGGTTTTTCCATACCTACAGAAAAATCGCTAGTACATATTTATTTATCTAATATTAAAAAATATCACAAACATGTTTTCATCTAAAAAAACGTTTAGTTGCAAACATCAAACTTATGTTTTATACAAACAATATTCAGCGGGAAAAAGATGAGCTAAATTCAACTTCGTTCAAACAGCAGATATATTAAAGAAAACATAATAATATGCTCTATCCACTGACAGAAAATACCCTACGATTCAATAACAGAAATATAATATAAACATCAGCTATTAAAACTAATGTTTAAATTATAAAAGAACAGTATGTTTAAGACACGCTATACAGAGTGGTCAAAAAATGATGCCAAAAAACTTTAGGAGGCGATACCATAGTTGATCTAGTTGCTCCTATAGACGTGGGTCAAAAAAACGCGGCGTTACGGCGTTTACAACCTTCGGAAAATTTGGATTTTTCATGTGTGAAAATTCTCTAAACTGGATTTTTATTTTTATGTCCATGATAATTTGTTAACATTTTACTTGACAATTTTTTTTAAATTATTAAGAGGTCACTAATTATTATTGAGGAAATTGAAGAAAATGATCGTCGCAATTTGCTCAATAGTAAAGTGTGGGTTCATAAAAATTATGAAAAATTCAAAGGACTGTAACACTGTTGCACAGCGTTTTTGAGCATCTATCTATAGACATTTTTTTCTTAAAATAAACTAATGATTAACATTCCGAGGTTTGTCGATATCATTTATAAACCGTCTGTAGATAAGTTATGAACTCGTCAACCTCTATTATGTAATCCATCCTAGACTAGTTTATACTTGTAATATCAAAAAGATGATTCAGTTGTTACAGAAAACACTTCGAAGAGGATGTATTGTGTTAATTATTTGCTTTTTTTAAGTTAATTAAAAAAAAAAAAACTGTTTGGCAGTTTTTTTGTAAATTATAAAAAGTTGTGTGAGTGTAGTAAATAATACAAACATTTGTATTCTATTAAGGATTCATAACTGAATAATATTAATAGTTTATTGTGACATTACCACCGATAAATATTTAATTTGTAGTAATAAGTTTAAGTGACATTATTGCAGAAAAATGAAAAAATAATTATTATTCTGGTAAGAAAATCTGTTTAGTAAATAAATCTATGTTTAGATGTACCTAATGTAAACAATTCTATATCCGCTCTACTTTTATTCTCTGTAGTACATTGGCGTCACAAGTGGATACCAATTTGTAGAAACACGCAAAAAATATTTTGAAAAATAGATATATAGCTATGTTAATAAATTGATTTTTTTATATTAAATACGAAAGGTTGTATTCTTGTCCATAGTTTTCTAGAGCTCCGTGCCAAATTGGTAAGAACGTAACAGTGATCTGGCTATTTTGCCTGTCTCAGAGTTGTATTACTTCTAAACGACTAGTAGTAAGAAGGCGGCCATTAATGTTAAGATTTCAAAAAGGCCTCACTTTAAAAATATCTACTAAAAATACACCCTCGGCGCATGAAGTACGCCCATCAGTTGTTTTTTTATAGATATAGAGCATGAGTATATATTTATTTATTACAGGAGTTGGGTTGGCTGCCTCATACAAGGTATGTCCAGCATCATTAAGTATCAAATCTGGGTGAAAACCATACCATAAAATATTCATGAGCAGGGATGGGATTCGAACCCACTACAGTCTGATTCAAAGACCAAAATTCTAACAATTACACCACACTCTCCTAGGAACCTTGTTTGTTATCTAATAGTTCAAAGAGAAATAGACAGTAAGGGAAGACATGTTTTTAATCAACCTGCCAGGGCTACCACAGTTCATAGTTTCAGTATATTAATAATTTGAAAATCTAGTTAATATCGACGTTAGAACTTTTGAACTAGGGGTTTGTAATAAATAAACTATTGAATATCTATATAAATGGTGGGCCTACGCGATTCTCAACCTCGACAAGAATTTCATAACAATACTTGCGATCAGCTAGCGAAGGCGAGCTTTAGACGAAATTACAAAGTCATGAAATTTTCAGCTCCAGCTTTTTTCCCAAGCCCCAATGCAACACGACGACTATGCTTTTGTTATATTTCAACTATATAGTTAGTTTTTAATATAAATATAAAGTAATATGCCTACTAGAAAGCTTGGAATGGTGGTCTATAAAATGTTTTATTGTTATATTGCAATTTTAAGCTTCTTTATAATACACGTTTAATTAAGCTTAGCTCTACAAAAATTAATAAGCCCTTCTAAATAACAACATTGCATCTATATAATATATGCATACGTATCTTGGCATTATTAATAATAATTAATTAGTAGTATGTAAAATTCTACTTCGGTCTCAAATTCATAGCGTTTCCTAAAATACATTCGGGTTTCAAAACAAAGAAGCAACTTTTTTTTATAACTAAGTGATTCAAGAAAACGGTTAGATATTTTATTTGAGAAGGAAACACTACATATTTGCTTGCACCTTTTGTGAATTTTTAAACACTC
This sequence comes from Venustoraphidia nigricollis, assembly GCA_034508555.1. Classification (NCBI taxonomy): domain Eukaryota; kingdom Metazoa; phylum Arthropoda; class Insecta; order Raphidioptera; family Raphidiidae; genus Venustoraphidia; species Venustoraphidia nigricollis. The sequence continues at coordinate 5,377,898 of JAVRKA010000022.1, read as the reverse complement.
TCCTTCAAAATTTACTCATTTATTGACAATTGATTATAGCTTTGGATAGACTCAAATTTTGATGAACAGAATAAAAGTATTTTTTTAAACGCAAAAACGATTATTGTCACATGGACTTTATTCTTTTAAAAATAAATTTAACGTTCATCCTTTGCATAAGTATTATTTTGAGACGTTTTGTAACTCGGGTTTTGAAAATTATACAGGTGTTTGAAGTTTTTTTTTCACTCGTGTTAATATAGAATCATCTTAAAAAATAAATATATGGCGGAGACTGCAAGGCGTGGTGTATTAAGAAAGAACTAAGTTTTTATGAATCATTGCAATTTTAAGTTTTGAGGGAAGCCAATTTCATAGTGTTATAGTTGAACGTGAAAAAACCACGAACTACGGAATCTTATGTTTTAGTCCAGGTCGTAAATTACCTACATGCAAAATTTCATTAAGATCCGGTGCATGAATGATTAACAGACATACACACTTACAGACAGATTTTCACATTTATAGTGCATGTTACGATGTTGCCTGAAGACTGTCTAGACGTGTGTAGGCTTTCACGACCAGGGTTGTTCCAAATCTTCTTAGTTTCCGGTAGGTTGTGATCCATTACGGTAGACATTATCAAAGGCCGTGTGCAGTGTATATTATCATCAAAATTAATCTACACCTTTCTGAGCGGTGTCGGCACGGACAGGCAATCTCCTAATCTTTGTGATTTCCAAACGCATACTTCCGCCAAGGATGCCCTCCTTGATGGAAGTATGCGCCCGGAAACCAAAAAGATTAGAAGATTGTCTGTCCGTGCCAACACCGCTCAGAAAGGTGTAGACTAATTTTGATTACACTAATTGTATAATAAACAGTGTCAATTTTACTTCAATTTTAATTCGAGTTAAACAAAGAGGGCTAGTGAAAAAATCCCTAAACACCTGTGAATTTTCTACACTTTTTATAATACACCCTACATTTTATTAATTTTAAAGAAGAGTATTGTAGTTTTTATTACTGAATTACAAAAACGACAAATTACAAACGTCACACTGCACCGTGTTAAATGTGGTATAATTAGCTACATAATGTATACAATTATGTTTAATATCAATATCCGCCTTACAATATTTTATTAAAATAAAAATTTGTGAAATGCGTATATGATTCAAAAAAAAAGCGCAAATTTACCCTCTTCCGCTTAGTTATCGGTCTGATAGAACGGTTTTTCCGAACACCCTCAAAGACTGTTCGTAATGATGATACTTTATCATCATTTTGTTGATTTCCATCATCATCGTCATCTAACTAGTTTTTTTTTATTGAAAGAAAATAAATAAATTAAAATTTAAAAGTAAAATAAAATGATAACATTGAGCTATCCGAATGAACTAATAAGGTGTTATTTATAAAAAAACACGCTTAAATAATATCTATATTTACATAATATGTTAAGCGTGGATTAACTTTTAAATTAGATTGACTCAAATAAAAATAAATATATTAGCGTTCCAATAATCTATAATAAATTCATGTCGCAATTTAAACTGCAAATAACTTTATGGTATTTTTAATTAATCTTCTATGATTTTTCGATTTTTTATATACTGATACTGGCTGATTGTTAAAAAATGCTAAGAATACAGTTTTGTTTGTCTATTTACCGATTAAAAATACATTGAAAGAACTTAAGCTAATGGAACCATGGTCGAATAATTGTGTCTGAGATTAAAATCAGGTTCTAATTGCAAGTATCACCCCCAAAACTTTTCGAAAGGTAATTTTACGCAAAGCGGGTGTACGTGCCTGTAGTTTCTTTCATACATAATAACTTGCGAAAATGCATCGATTTTAATGATTTTTTAATGTTTTAAAGCAGTGGTTCCCAACCCATAGAAGTCTGCGGACCATTCAGCCCGAAATTGAGTCAGTACGGATCTCCCATGCATTACCCCCCTCCCCCCTCAATTGTGACCAAATTCAAAGGTGTTAGTAAAACAGTTTTTTAAAACACATTTATTATGATAGACATAACCACGGATATATTCACCCCATTTCGTTCAATGCATATCACTTTTAAAATTCCCATTTAATGGCAAATGTTTTATATGCGCTGCCGAACCCTCCCGCGGACTCTTTTCAAGGCTCTCACGGACCACCCGTGGTCCGTGGACCACTGCTCGGAAACCACTGTTTTAAAAACTTCAAGTTTTATAATTTTTGGTACCAGTCGAATCTGTCGTTTTAGAAATATATAGTTTTACTTTGAACCTATAACAATATCATCTAAGTATCGTATGAAATGTTTATAACAAATTCCATTTAATTTTTCATTTTGAAAACAATTTTGAAAAATGATTTTAGAATTTAGACATGGAAAACATGTATAATTCCCCATATCGATTTTTTGTGGGAATTGCATACTTATTTACATAACAACATTAATTCTTAAGCAGCTTCTACATAATCAAACATGTTTGATTTGAAGGCATTCTAACATTCCTATCGATTTAAGAATTTACTAATGCAAAATGTGTACGGCTTCTTGAAATCACATTAAGCCTGTTACAGACACACGCACTATCTTAAGATAAATACATTTTTCAAAATTGTACAGTTGACTCAATATAGTTTACACTTTTATTCATCTAGTTACCGGCTTTTTTTAAATTTTTGCATATTGTAATTTGGCATTTGATGATCATGTATCAGTTACTAGGGTTGCATCCTATTAATGCAGTAAAATATTATCAAAATATCTCAATTATTTATTATAGTTTAATTAATAATTAATATTATTCAAATAAAACATTAATTGATACAAACAAACCTTTTTCTGTAATCTTGCAATAATTGATTCTTCCTTTTTGTTCTTCATTTAAATAATTTTGAGACATTTAAACGACTATATTATTATTTTCTTAATTGTTGACAATGACATTTATTTATCAAACTAAATCTGTTGCCAAGCAACTGACTTCTTATGAGCTTACACTGAAAAACCTCAAGTATGAAATATATTGAATCCGTAACTGTACATTCAATAACATTCGTGTATGAATAAACAATCTATGCAAATATCTCCGTGTGTGTGTAGATAAATTCGTTTATCTTTCAACAATTGTTAATGAGTATGTGGTTTTAAGTGACATAGTTGACATAGTTGCATGTGCATCTGTAGCGAGCTTTATAAAATGAAATTTCCTAAGCGACACATTAAAAACCAAGTTTCTTTTAATATGAATCATGTTTCATGCCATTACTCTTTTTTCTATATGTTAACATAGAAATTGAAATATTTACAAACTGTTATAAAAATATTTCGCCCACTTTATAACGTCTACTATAAACATTGTTGTCATAAACACTATAATGACAATAAATCAATTTTGGGTGGACATACATTTTGGATTATTCATTTCCATAAAAAGAAAGAACAATAGCCTTCGATGCTTTAACGAATGTTTATTTGTTAGGAAGAAGAAAAATAAAAATACTTTATTGATTTAAAGGTATGATTCTTAAATCGAAAAATTAAAACAGTTGAAAGAAAATTTTAAAAACAATATCGGACAATATACCTGATATCTTTGAGGACAGCAACAACCGCAACAAGCGTGTAACAATCCACCGACATGACTATTGGCCGAGTGTGCCGGACTTGCCATTGGTGACGGTGAACCTGGTCTCTTCGGTTGTCCGTTATAAGGTACCTCCAGTTCAACAAATTCTCTGTCCTGTAAGTAAATAAATATTGAAAGAATTTTTTTAGACTTTCGGTTTAAGCCCCAACTCTGCAGCAATTGGGATTTTATATTAAACGCCGTAGACGCAGAAGGGACATTTGAAAGTATTAGAAAACGTAGTTTTAAGTCCGCTTTAATTATTTCAAAAATTAAACTTACGTTTAAAATTAAATTTGTTATTTTGCGCTCTGCTCTGGCACAACTGTCCATATCTTTGAGTGTAATTGTTTTAACACGCAAAATGGTTGTTCTTTACAATATTTTTAACTAATTCCAAAGAAAACGATTCCATTATTGCATCATTCTTAAGAAGTCGTTCAGATATATTATTAGCTTACCGTTGTTTTCTCTAAACACCGCAGTAAATGATGATGTTGTAATTCAAAAATATCTTCTTCGCGGTAGCTGTCATCAAGTTCAATACCAGATTCTTGTGCAGCTAGCCTTGCTTCAGCAGCCTTCTTCTTACTAACGAAAGCAGCACCGGAAGACGCTTTGGCTATCCTAATACGCGCCAATCGAGCTTTCTGCAATACAGAATTTCAGTATTCTTAGCCAAGACGTTGTTATCAATCAATATAGTAGAGGTACAGCAATCCTCCGCTATAACACGATATATTTAGTGCTGTTTCGCTATAGCGCGTTTTAAAATTTTACACCCACGATTTCATTCAAGCTAATGTTAGCTTTGACTGGAACTTTACCTAAATTCGATCGTAGCCGAATAAAAAGTGTCCTGTACTTTAAGTTGCAGGGGTACCAGTTGAAACTATACTTAACTTTATCAAAATCGATCTAGCCGTTCTCGAGTTATGCTAATACAGACAGACCGAAATTGCGAAGATACATTTTTCCTGTGTATGTATCATACAAAATACCCAAAAACTTCAAAGAAACCACAAGGAAACAAAATCACAAACAGAAAGACCATTATTAGAATTGATGATAATTCTTACAATCCCCTGTTTTACACATAAGTGCCTTACCCGTTGGGCTTTCCTTTTGTCGGCTCTTTGATTTTGGTGGTAGATCCGACTGAAATTGGACACGATCACAGGAACGGGAAGAGCGATCACAAGCACTCCACTAAGAGAGCAAACCCCTCCGACTATTTTACCAGCGATTGTTTCAGGAACCATGTCACCGTACCTGCATTAAGTTTGACCGTTAATATTAGATTTATAATACACCTTATATGAATTGAGTTTTAATTGGCACGTTTGCAAACTGGGCTAGTCCATTTTTTACATTTATGGTGTCTCAACGACTGGATTAATCCATTTGTTACAGTGATGGTTTATCAACACAGTTATTGTTCTATACTTAATAGTATATTAATTTGTCTATTGGTATCGTCATAGATTAAAGATTTGGTAATATTTTGAAAGTTTAAGTAAATAGTAGCAATCAATCACTTACCCAAGCGTGGTCATTGTCACAATGGTATACCAAAATGCGGCTGGAATGGATGTAAAATTTGTGCCATCTACATTCTTCTCTGCGTAGAACATAACCGTTGCAAATATAATTATAGCCATGGCCAATGAAAAAACTAAAAATCCAAGTTCAGAAGCACACGATTTCAGTGTGTAGCCGAGAATTCTTAGACCTTGCGAATGTCGTGAAAATTTAAAAATTCTGAATACCCTGAATACTCGTAACGTAACAAAAGCACCGGAGACATCATCGTTATCCTTAATACCTAATCCTATATAATATGGTAGAATCGCAACCACATCTATAATACTCATCACGCTCCTTACAAATTTACAACGATCCGGTGCCGCGAACAATCGCAATAAATATTCTGCAGTAAAAATCATCACGCAGGCCGTATCCAAACAGAAGAACACGATCTTGTATCTCTCTCCACAAGGTAAGGTCCCGGCTCGTCCGGGTCTGTGTCCACAAGGTACGGTTTCGACCACGTTGGCCATCACGGAAACGGCAATGAAAAACCCCGTCACATAGTAAAATACCAAAGCTGCAGTGGAAGTGTGGGGATTTTCGAACGCTCTCCACATCTTCTGACGAATGTCTGTGAGTTGTTGAAGATTTTGATCTCCGTTTTCGGATAATTTATCATCCATAAGACGTTCGGCATTTTCTCTTTTTCTATCTCTATAATCTTCATAACAACAATCGCCTATCACATCGGGTAATATACCAAAAAATGCTAACTCTTCATCGTAGCTTGTTAAACATTCGTGTTTTGGATAATGTAATTTTCCAGTTCGATAATAATTAAGAATATGCCGAAATATATCTGGATCACGATCGAAAAAATACTCTTTGACCTCTTCGTCATAGAAGAATTCACGTTCGTTGGAACCCAAAAGCGTGTCTGGATATTTTTCCAGAGTATTCCGCCAAGTTTCAAATCTTCTACCAGACACGTTGATTAATAACTTTTCGTCGTCGGTTTTCCTCCGATCCTTCGGTATCGGCGGCGGTGGAAGGGGATGGGTCGCAATCGGGACCCAACCTATGGCCGCCGCCCGGGCAAATGGTAGCCAAGCGGCGACCGAGGCCATGCTGTGAGGTGGAATGATTAGTTACGGTCAGCAATCACTTTCTTCTTCAGGGATGAAGTTCACCGCCACACGGATGACCGCGACGGCGAAGTTCTTGTCCAGCAGGTATCGACTATGTAATCTTCTCGCGGCACGAAATACCGGATTTGACTAGGAGGATAATCTAAATATTTCACCGAAGCAAACGTTTGATATCTGCCAACTAAAACTCTTCTACTGAACGCACGTCGCCGACAAGCGGTCACATCAAAGAAAACGAGGTCATCACCGTCAATAAAGACGGCCGTCATTAATGAACGACCTCCTCTTGTCGATCTTCTCACCACTGGAACAATCGATTCATCACGACATCGTTCTGTTCTCCGTGCACATTTATTTACATCACATCAGATCAGATTCTGACTACCGTCACAATTCACATCGCTTAGCAATATTGTATTTTGTACTAGAATTTTATTTTAATTATAGATTCTCGTGAACTGTTCAAGATCTGTCTCCACACATAGAACTAACAAATACACGTCTGTGGGCTGTTGTAGGATCACATAGACACTCCAGAACTAGAAATTATAAACATTACACATAAACTACGTGTATTGTATATTAAATTCTAATAGACACATATATGTACACAAATAAATATATCAAATGTACACCGAGCCTGTTTTTGACGCCACCAATGAAAATTATAAATAATTGTTTACGTCGAACAAACACAAATCTACACTGCCAATATTGTCTATTATTTAATTAGGATGAAACGAGTCTTTAAAGGCGCACTCATTAACGCGGCGTAGACTGTTCACTGCAGATCAGGCACGGGTTCAGAACGCAACCGCGCAAAGGCGCTATGTCGTCAGCGTCACACGAACAGTCGCTGCGACGTTCAATTCGACGGCCCCGGCGGCGTCGGTCGGGGTGCGGGATTGTATGCCCATCTGAACGCGTTCAGATCATTTTACTGCGCCGTCGTCAAATACTGCGCGAACAGTTTGCCGCTGAACCGACTATCGCCGATGCCACACGACGCTTTCTGTCACTATACTCTATGACGTCGGTGGAACGTCATCAAGTCGATATTTAAATGATCGATTAATTATGGAATATTATACCCGAATGTCTTCTAGATCATAAAAATAATAAACGGTTTCCTTTCAATGATTCAGTTTATTCTTAGGTTTATCATGACAAATTAGAAAATATTGAAATAATAAAATATACAATCGTCACAAAAGAAAATAATTTCTATTAGATATCTGAAAAGATTAATTATTTTTTTAGATTTTATATTCGGCCCTTGAAAAGGGAAAGACGGCTCGGGACAAAAAAAAACGACTTTTAAATGTTTTTTCTCGTCCCTGAAGTTACGCTTCTATTTAATATGACGTAAAGATCTTCAGGGATTTTAAAACAATTTTTAAATTATTGATGTCATAATATTTCCAGTTTCCTCGGGGCACATTTTTAAAAATCATTGACGTCTTCAAATATGTAAACATCCATTTTTATTTGTTTGTATATCAGTGTTTTTCAAAGCGTGGACATCGACTCCCCAGGAAGCATAATGAAGGGGGTCGCGATACTATGAACTATTATCTTTAACGTTTAAGCATCGCCATACCACATCGTATAATTATTCTTTTAATACTAAGTCTGAGATTTTTCTTGTAGCAAAAATAAATGCCTATTCGTATTATTCATGAATTTGCAGCACATACACTATGGACATCAGTCGGATGACGCAACATAGTTTATTAAATCTAAAAAGATCGAAGATAATAACCTGATATTATATAGAAAATTTAGTATATAAGTGCTCAAATTTTTTTTCTTTATATTCGGTCGAAAGTACATACTTTTGGCTTCGATTTTAAGGCAGAAAACTTAACATTTATGCACTACTGAAATTATTCGCACGCTATCGGTAACAACGTACTTCCGACCGGATATAAAGAAAAATAGTAAACACCGCATGGCCAGAAATTCCTGCCCTTGAGATGTAATTTACTATGTGTTACATTTTTAATTTTAATTAACTGCTCTATTTTTTTCATAATTGTATTGGTTATATCAATTACGTTATATTACTAGTCAATGCGTGATTCAAGTACCTATAAAGTAATACTAATACTAATACTATTCACCGGTTAAATACGAAATATATATCCATACTGTATATTCGAAAAAAACTCATGTCATATAATGTGCACCCAACTGACGCGGCGTGATTTGATTGAAAATATTTTATAAGTCCTGTTTTAATTAGGTAGTAAAAAAACACATCAGGATTTTTGAAGTCGACGTAATTAGCTTTTGTTGTGTACAATCTTTCATGGTTTTTTCGGGGAAATATCCCAGGCTGCTATTACCATAGCATTCAATTTTCACTAATTTCACTGCTTTAATTACGTTTTTACCTGGAGACACAATATTTGAGAAGCACTGTTGTATAATATAATCTATACATAATGTATGTATAAAGCAAAGTGTGTTTGTGTATCCGCTAAAAACACGAGACTACTGAACGTATTTGAATTCGGTTTTTACAGTTCGATAGCTTATTTCTTAAGGGGTAGTTCTATCGTGCTATAATAAGAGAAATCACTTTCTACAAATTTTGCTCATCTTTTTTTCATACACTCAAATTAATGTTTTCTAATAAATCCCAAAGTTTCAGTATTTTTGACCGTTTAGAACGCGAGATAATTAATAACAAAGTTCGCAATTTTCGTGAATTGCCGTGGTAAGCATGTGAAATCGCGAACTTTGTTATTAATTATCTCGAGTTCTAAACGGTCAAAAATTCTGAAACTTTGGGATTTATTAGAAAACATTAATTTGAACCTATGAAAAAAAGAAGAGCAAAATCTGTCGAAAAGTGATTTTTTTTTGTTATACCACGCTAGAACTACCTTAAGGAAGGTGATTTACAGTTATAATATATGTCCACCCGGGCTTCACTCGGATCAAAAACCGAATTGAGTCCACTGTACTACACAGATTTGAATGCGGTTTTTACAGTTCGATAGCTTATTTCTTGGGAAAAGTTTAGGGCTTTAATAACTGCCCGCCTCTGTTGCGTCTGGGTACCCTACATATTATGTAAATCAAAATTTCTCGAGTATGTTTTTCTGTGTGTCCGATCACGAGAACTACTGAACGGATTTGTTGCTGTTTGGACCATTTGGTTGCTTATTTATTGTGGAATGCTTAGGACTATAATAACTGTCTTTCCCAGATTAGCCCCGGGTGCAAATCGGATTAAATGCGCTAAAAAACATTACCCTCCCTCTGGGGTAGTCGGGCAAAAACACGGCCTGCATCCAAGCGAAGCGGAAGCGGGTCGCTAGTATATAATATAAAAAAAAGTTTGAATATAATTAGGAAAAAACTCGAGAACCACTGAGCCGATTTGAAAAATTCTTCGATTGTTTAAAAACTATTAACTATTATTGACAGTAACATAGAATATTTATAATTACTCTACAATTTTCACTCAGACGAAAGTGGACTCGGTAGCTAATGGTTATAAATTGATAATAATTAGTGTTATTTACAAAAAATGCCTTCCATCAAATTTATAAATAAAATATATATTCACGGATTTTACTCAAATTAATATAAGAGGCCGTTAATAAAACGTCACCCAAAATTTCGCCCTTTTTGAGCCTCCCCCTTCTGCAAGCTGCATTACGTTTTCTGCATCCTACCTAAAAAATATTACCTACGTCAAAAAAGCCATACTTCCCCCCCTCTCATCTCGTAATCAAAAAATAAAGTTAAAAAAACTAACAAGCTAAGAAAAAAATTTAAATAAAATTGTTGATCTACGAACGTCACGTTTTGATAGACCCTCCTCCCCCCTTGTCAAAATAATGACCTGAGTCTCTCTCGCTCTCATGTTCAAAATATAACATTAAAAATATGCTAATTAAATTTCTTATTGTCATACCAAAATGTGATGTCATTTAATGAATTGTTTTACTCAATTTCACTTTGTTAACTACGATGCTTACTTCAATGTTTTTTCTTCTTGTTTCAGGTATTTTTGTGAGTGAACTAAACGTGCTAATTGCAGACTGCAGAACTTACCAAGTGGGCCATAAGAAAATAGGGAATCATGACGAGTTAATAGAAATGAAAACGAACCAAATGATCCCTAAATATACATTCAACATAAACTTCGAGGTGAAAATCATGGATCGAAGAGAATGGAATAATCCGAAGCTCGGGGAAATGAATTGGTATACAGATGGATCTAGAATTCTCAATTCAGCATTCCACTTGGGCAGTATACTACAGTCTATCAGGCAGAAGTATATGCTATACTGCGATATGCATACGAAAACAATAGAAGAAAATATAAAAATAAACGGATTCATATTGCGTCAGGCAGCCAAGCGTCACTAAAGGCTATTTCTAGCTCAAAAGTGATATTGAAGCTGGTACGGGAAGGCATAAGAGAACTAAAGGTTTTGGCAGAAAACAGCAGAATAACTTTATGGTGGGTGCCGGGACACTCAGGAATCAAAGGCAGTGAAGAAGCTGATGAGCTGGCGATAAAAGGATCGTCAACGCCATATATTGGCCCAGAACCTTCCCTAGGAGTATCTAAAAGCACAGTACGGGGTCAAATAAGGGAATGGGTCATAAATCAGCATAAAACACACTGGAATCAAATTTCCAGGCAGCAATATGGAAAAGCCTTTATCAAAGGGTCATCCAGAAAAAGGACTAAAGAACTACTACAACTTAATAGGAACAATCTTCGACTAGTGATTGGTCTGCTAACAGGACATTGTGCTCTGAAAGGACATCTCCAAAAAATCGGACTGTTTAATGGGGACTTAAGGTGCAGACAGTGCAATAAGGAGACGGAAACAGCGTACCATATTCTGTGCGACTGCGAGGCTCTGGATAATAATAATAATAATTTATTTATTAGGGTTCAGACAAACCAATATGGCCAGTCCGCCGTCTACTAAAAACGATAAATATACATTAGTTTAAAACATTTAAAACACTTTAAAAATCAATATAACAAACACATTAAAATTAACATTTTTAAACACCAATGCCCATAAATCAACATAGAATAACAGTAATAATGACAAAGTAAACATAATCAACATAATCAGTTCAGTGGTTCGCAGAAGACAGATAATTTATGGACAATCAGCAATGGGTCCAGAAGACTATATCAACCATTCAGTCCACGGACTGTGCGAGTTAGTACAAGGAACGAGGTTACCGGATCGAGTGGTATAAAGAAATTGGGAGATTAAGCCCTAGAGGTTACAGTGCTCTCGGCAATAGACTGGCTCCCATGTCAAAAAAAAAGAAAACGTGCTAATTAAAAAAGATCAACTACACAACTGATATAACTTGTATAAGTTCAAATTTATATAACGCATTACAAGATAGCAACTATAAATTAACATTTCCACAAAACTGCTTTATTAAAAAATAGTCCTTTAATAAAAAATCGATCTGAAGGGGTTCCTTCTTTTTTAAAAATGTTAAACATTTGTATTAAAAACTTAAAGCACTAGTCAACTATTCCAGAAGAATTATTAAAAAAATACTAATATATTTGTGATTTTTGTGTCAAGTTTTGCGTGATTATAGTGTCTGTAGTGATTATAAATTTAGTTTTAAGTGTGTAAATGTTTTACTAAAATCTATCGTGTTTAGTGTCTGTTGTGTAAAATTCTTTGTGTGTGGTTTAAATTTATTGTTTTGGAGCGGACCCAGCAGGGAAGAATCTACCAGCACAGAGATAAGGACCTACGAGTACAGAGATACGTCACAACTCATAAGTATGTACATATTTTGGTTTTTGGAAACTTTTTTCAACTTCACCTGTATGTTTGTTTGTAAAGGAATCTTTGAATGTAAAATTCAACCACTTCAAAACGTCAGATTAAACTGAAACTTTGCATACTTATCAAGAACCAATGACAATACAATAATTTAATAAGTTTGTCCCATTATCCTGACCAGCACCTTCAGGATAAAGCTAATTTTTTTGTCAAATTATTTTGCATCTTTTAGCTCATAAAAGCGTGGTGTTTTAGTTTTTTTAAACTCCAGTTTTATTTTACTTACAGTTTTTTGTTTGTTTCAGATGCTGATGAAAATGTCGAGGAACATCGGTGAGTCATATAATATGTATGTCTTATTTCTATAAGTACGTTGTCTTGCTGTAGAGCTGTATGTTGAATATTCAATTTTAAATGAAATATAATTTTTATATAGTCTTTACTGCTAAACTCTCATAAGAGGGCTCTTAAGGATATCTGGTGTAAAAATAAAATTAAAAAGTAACGCTGAGGACAGTTGTGGTCCAGTGGTTAGCGTACTGGCTTCTTGACCAGACTGTCGTGGGTACGAATCCCGCCTCTACTCACGGATGTTTTGTGATGTCGATTTATATGATATTTAATGTTACTGGCCAAAATGCCTTATGGTGGAAGTCAAATCCCCAAGTGATATGTGAATATGCTCTATATATGTGGACATATTCAATTGGATATATGTATGTACCTTTAAAAAAATAATAATAACTCTTATATCTGGTACGTACCAGGCAACGGTGTATCCTGCCACAGTGAACTCGAACCAACTGCAGCATATGCTGTACCACCCCTTTACAACGACACATCTTGGTTGATTCGGCTAGGGGTGCCAAAGACGATGTTTGTTGATGACATTGCGTACGTCATATTGTTTTGTTCTTCCCTAGCTAGATGGAACTTCCGCGGCCTCTAGGGTTAAATTAGGCTAGAGTTCTAAATCTTGAAACTGCTTTTCGTCATCCTACGAGAAGTAGGCTTGGCTGGTTGGCTTATTCCAGAAAGTGGAAGACTAAGCCCTCTCGTAACAACTACAGTTCTTATGTTACATTTCATCAAATTTATAGTTTTTTTAAATCGAGCGAGGGTGGATGCTTCGCATCGATAGCAACTGTTACTGTGCCACTGGCCTTCCGTGTAGGATTTGTATGGCTTTAAGTTTGCCACAGACAAGTCTGGTTATTTTGCTCTGATTATATTATAATTTCCGGACGAAGGGGTACCTCTTTTATTAAGGTACACCGTGAAACTTAGCAACTCTTCCAAAATTAATTCTTTTTCAAAGCGTATTTTTTATAGATTTTCAGAGAAAAGTTTAATAAGTTCAGAAATGTTCAGAAACGTTAGTTCTTTTTTAACAACTATTTCCTATTATTGATTTTTGTTGTTTCAAAATTTTAGTTTTTTTTTGTAATTTAAAATTAATTTCATTTGAGTTTGTTCTTTACATTTTTTGTCAGTATTTTCATTTTTTGCTATTACTAGTGCTAACAATTTTTTAATTAATGTATAAAAAAGCTTTAATAATATATATAAATAAGTAGATTAGGATTATATCCGTACCGTTCAAATTTTAATTCAATCACTAGAACCAATAATCATTGTTCCTTCGTGATGTGATCCTGCTCAAATATTTTTGTTACGGTGTTCCTCCTCCAGGACTTGATTCGTGTTTGGGGTTGTCGGAAACAACCGAAATAACACGTCATGCCCCAGAGGACGTAGGGCCGTGCATGGTAAATATTTAAGTTTAGCTTGTACTTTAAAGTTTGAATTCTACATAATTATATATTAAAAAGTTTTTTTTTTTTAATTGGCTCTTTGGAGCGAAAATTTAAATCCCGGCTTCGTTTTTTTTAATATCGGTTTTGCCGTTTGGCTGCGCGCGTGACAGAAAAATAGACAACGCGAATGTGCACTACAGCTGTGCAGAGGTCGCGTGGTTTCTGATATTCCTTAGATGATATGAAATATTTTTATTTGGATACACAAAATAAAATTATTCTTATTTAATTTATATTTACATATAGTTTTTATTTTTGTGAATAAACATTGCATTAAAACATACTTTTATTTTCTAACTTCACCTACTTGTGTATGGATTTCCGAAGTAATTATTTGAAACTGATTTGTTAAAATCTTTTTCAAAACAACCACACCTATAGCAAGAGCCACGCGGATTTTATTAAGCAAAACTCCTGTTATCTCTTTCAGTACAGATGCTTTGTTTTGTTTTAATAAATTTTAAATATCGATAGCTTTAAAACCAAAAACCATAAACAAACTTTTTGTTTTATTATTAACTTATGTCGTGGAATGCTGATGGCGTATTTAATCAGTTATTTCTTACCGACTAATAAAGGATTGTTTTTACCCGACTGTCCCAGAAGGAGGGTAATGTTTTTCAACTTACCCATTTAAGTTCCAGCCCTAATAATACGATTAATTAAAAAAAATATTTTATTTTTCATTATCGAAGTGATAGTCAACTGTTCTGGAAATTCATTTCAAATCTAAATTCCAAATTTAAAGTTAAATAAAAAACAATGTTATAATAAAACCTTGGAAAAGGAAAAAAATGAAACGCTTTCAAATAAAAAATGTTATTTTAATATTCAACTTTTAATGATTTTTTTTCTTTCGACTACAATATTTCTTTTTCATGAAAATGATTTACAAATTTCCATTGAAATGATCAGGAATGATTATAACGGCTTTTCTGATTTCTGTCTGTCAAAATACATTTATTGCACAAGTGTAGTGGAAGGGATCGTCATTTATTTTCTTTTTTTTTCTTGATAAAATTGTATATGAAGATTAACAAATTAACTGCGAAAATATTCTTTTTATTATTATTTGTGATAATTTTCTAAAATAATTTCGATTTCTTATTTCCAATTTACAATGAACTATTTTTAGCGAGTTTAGAAAATATATGAAGAGAAATGTATTTTACGAGATTTTTAGAATATATTTTGTTTTATAAAAATTTCTTCAAATATTTACTATTTCTAGTTTTTGTCTACAATTTTTACACAATGTTCTATACACAATTTCAATACCTACATAACGAAAACAAAATGAAAAAATATTGGTTTTATAGAAATCGAAATAATTTTTATTTGAAGTGAAAAATATTGTTGATCATATCTTCACATACTAGTATCATTATTATTTCTATACAGTACACTATCTTATACATTATTTAAATCGTTTCTAGACACCGCCGCATTACTAATCATTAAGAATATAATCACTGATTTATTAATTATACAGGTCGCATTATAAAATCTTTTCAATTGTTGTATTTTATTGCATCAACTTTCATTTCGAATCGTCGATGATATTGGGAAGCCGTTGAACTGCAATCTGCCACACGGCGTAACATCATTTTTGAACACTGCTAAGAGTAACTGTTTGACGTAAAATTGAGATTTCTTACAGGCGTTATTTACAATTGGCCGGTCCTTATTTAAATCAGCCAATCAGGTTGGTTTTAAAATCGTACGATATAATACCGCGCATCGAATTTTCTTGAATATTTTGTTTCCGACACTTATGCAATGTTCCAAAATCACGCGGATTTGAAGTATCACCGACGTATTATTTTATTTAATTTTAACAAATCTGTATATTCACATTCCGACTTCTGTTAATAAATGAAATATCAAAACAAAAAACATCATTATCTCAGTTACGTTTCAAATGAACTTTTATTATTGATGTGCCTCGAAAACCATAGACAGTTCAATATACAGTTTCGCGTTATTCAAACTTAGTTCTGGTAGTTCTAGACTTCGAGAACTGCTAGAAGCCTACAATTGCTAGACAATCCGAAAAGTTTGACCGGCAATCACGCAGTTGTGTCCGAAGCTTGTATATTGCCGACAGACACTTTGACAGTTCACAACTAATTCAGAATTTATCTACAAATTCATAGCTGAGAGTCTGAAGTGAAACCAAAATTTTTTTTCTAATCATACGCCCAAATATAAATTCCAACCGTACGTTTTGCCTGTGATTGAATATTTAAATTATTGAACATTATTATCAAGATTTCAAAAACAACCTGTATATAAATCTGAAGTAATTTTTTTAGAGTAACATTACAAAATCGACTCATTTTTTACAAAAGTAATGTAATAATATACAAATGTATTTTCAAGGTATACATTAATAATTTTATAAGGCATTTCATTATTTTTTATGGAATTTTGTTTTTTTTTTGTAATTACAGTGCGTTACACTAAAAAAATTATTTCAATTTTGTCTTTTATAATATACTAACGTTTTTAAACAATGTCAGATGTAATCTGTATTTGCAAAACAAAATCTGATATGCTATCAACTATTTGTAGGATATGTTTTATAAAATAAAATAGTGGCATAACAATTCAAATATCTTATTAATTAAGGACTAGAAAATTTGTTTGTTAGTTCAGTAAACTCCATTTAATTGCATGATCATCGATTAATTAGGACAATTTTGTTCTGCAATCAATCAAAAGAATACAACAATAAATTCCGCCAACATCATTAACTGTTAGAATTTATTATAGAGGACAGTTTTGTTACTTTTTCTCCCCTCCTCATCGTAACAAAAAATAATATATCCAAGAGACCCCCCCCCTCAAAATGCACGTAAAATAATTATTTTTTCTGTTATAAGGTTATATATTTTACGAATAGTAATTTATTTTTACAGAAGACATTGTCACGATTCCCTCCCTCTCCATTTGTAAAATAAGATGTTTGCAATCTCGTCCTCCTAAAAGCACTTATACTCCTAAGTGCGATATTTTTCTTTAAACTGAATTTATCCAAATCAAATTACTGTACTTTTGGTACGTACTCAGCAAATCGTTTAGGTTTTAAATATTCTTTTAATGTTATTATTTACAATAGAACTGATGTCTGGTAGAGTTTGCTGTACTATTTATTATAATAGTACAAATACAATGTCAGAAATTTTAACAGTTTACGTAACTATTTAATATTGAAAATGCATGATTGACATAAAAAAAAATTAATTTATATTTCATTTCAGATAGTACTATAATTACGCATTTTCCAATTGATATTTACACTTCAAATGTAAAATAAAAATATTACAGTAAACTTAAAGTTTTTTTCTTCGGTTATTTTTTTTGTAGTTGAATTGTTTTGTTTTCCGTTAAAATAAATGCTAATTTAAGTAATAAGTACAGATTACAACTGATTTTAAAATAATGTATACTCAAGTGCCAAATAAGTGCTAAATACAATAATTTCTCTCTGAAGATTTTGCAATAAAATTCAGCATCAAAGGTGCAGTTTACAACATTTTGCATTTTTTTATCAAAGTGCCATTAAAGAAAAAGAAAATAGAAAAATTGTAACACCGACCAATAGCTACAGTGTGATTGTTATTTGTTTTGTACTTTAATTTTTTTGCTTTTATAATTACATTAATATTTTTCTTAAGAAGTAACATAGCTTCTTACCGATTTTGACGTATTTTTTCTAGATATTTGCCTTAAAAATTGCAACTTAAAAAATATGTGAAAAAATGATATTTAGGTTATTTACTTTTGATCAAACAATTCGTTTGACTGTTGAATTTAGTTTTGAAATTAAGTGACAAAACAATATCACCCATACCCCTCAGTACTGTTCCGATTTTAAAGATGTATACACGTCAAAAATAAAGCTTTTTTACGGTTTAATAGATATCATAAATTAAACTACCTACTATGTAAAAATAATATCACTCTATTTCGACTGTTCTAGGTACCTTTTTAACAAAAATAATAGTTATTTTTGAAAAAATAGTAATTATATTTTTATATAACAATCACACTGTAATAATTGATGTTCCTCTACTCTTCGAGTCAGTAGCGTATAATAAAAAATTATATACTATATTTTTGCCAAAATATATAGTTTTCGAATTTTCCATTATAATGAAACGCACTTCATTTAAAAATTAGATTATCCTGTATAACGAGACAATTTAATTAAAACAAATCACAAGTAAAAGCACTAAAAATAAAAATTGTTAGACAAATATCAACCAACTAAAAAAATATATTATTTTTTAAGTAGAGTATTTATTCAGATTATGTCGATTTTGACTTTAATTATTCTCCATACAGTTTTTAGTGACTAGATGCCATAAATAAATTAAAACTAGAACAGATAATAAAAAAGACTAGAATCAATAAACAATTAAGTAATTTAATTACAAAAAAATAAGACTAGATATATTATACCCTCTTTATGTCTAAGTAAATAAGTAAAGCTATATGTTCTCGTCAGGTCAATGTATTGTCCAGATTAAAATTACAAAATATTATTTTGTCAATTTTCTATATTAAACAAACTGGCATTTCATAAATATGTTCATTGTAGAATGAGAAATTCCCTCATAATTACAAAAAACCAATAGCTTTTTACAATTTTACAGTCGGATTTTTCAATTTCGAATTTACAAAATCACTTTGAAAAAATATTATAACAATAAATGTTGATATTACAACAAATTTTTGGAATGTTAGGTATATCAGTAAAATATATTTTACGTGGAATGATTCTTTTTGGAATTGAATACTGTAAAAATAAACCCCTAGCCCCTAGGTGTTGGTTCAAATGCAATAATGTCTACATAATTTGTTAACAAAGATCTCAAAATTTTGTTCTGTTGCGAAAATGATCTCAAAAATAAAAAAATATTGGAAATATGAAAAAGGGCACTCAACATGCAAACATTGATTTAATGTACAACTGAAAATCATAACTCTTAATTTTTTTCGCAATGGTACAAAGAATAAAAGTTCCAGTTTTCATAAAATTATTTTGAAAAGAACTTTGGTATATATTCTTTTTTTCTTTCAATAGCGCGTTATGAATTTTAAATTATTTGTACAAAATTTTACTACCTGAATATTTTATATTCATCTTATTTTTATTACTTTTTGAATAATATCCAAACACTTTATAAGTGCTTTTATTGCCCTTTTACTTATAATACGTATATGATTTTGGGCTTCAAATTAAAATGGGATGTAGGATTCGCTTTCTAATTTAAAATTATTATTAGGTTACAACGATAATTTAAAACTGAATTAACTTTTCGGTTGTACATAATCGCGAGTTGTCCAGAAAGACGTTACCATCTATACCTAATTATGGAAATATATGAAAAAGTGGTAACACCTTAAGACTAGAACAATGATAATTTTTGTTACTAACTAAATAATAGTTTTGAGTGCCACACTTAAAAAAAATATATTCTATGACATTATTTTGTTCTGATGTCAACTACTGCAGTGCATTGGAACACAACATTAATAAATAATTATTTATTAGTAGACATCGGACATTTCAATCTAAAACAGTTAAAGCGAAAGATGGGCTTTAAACGTGGCTTTATTTTATTTTGCTAATGCGATTTACTCATTATAGGTTAAACAATATGTTCTGAACTGCATCTGAATTCACAAAGCGTTTGTCGACAACACCCAACTACGTGTTTGTTGGTCAAAATCTCGGACTCTTCAGACTGTTTGAACCTGGTTTTAGCAGTTCTAGGATGCTAGAACTGCTAGGACAAGGTTCAAACAGTCTGAGGTGTTCGAGAATTTGACCAACAAACACGCAGTTGTGTTCGCAAAATTTTGTGTTGCCGACAACACTTAGGGAAAGAATAGTGATGTAAAATTGCCTATTATTTTTATTGTAACCCTTTTAACCGGAAAATTAACCGTCTATCTATAAAACAACATAGCGGTTTCCGGTTTCAGTTTCTCAGAACAAAAAACAAAACAATAGAGAAGTTTTCAACGGTAGAATCAACAGAATTAATTAAATAATGTATTTATACTGATAAAATTAAAATCTCGACCGGAATTTACAATCATGCGCAAAACTTTCTGCGCAGCATTGTATAGCAATAATAATTAATAGCCGCAAATATTTTACCGTATATTTTAACCGACTAATTAGCCGGTTATTTAAACTTTTACATCAGTAGTTAAGAGCTATGCCTTCGTATTAAGAACTTACCAACAAACACACCCATTATTGGGTGAAAAAATACGCACGTACGGTTCGAAAATAATCGTCAGTGATTGATACACTTACATGTATTTACTTCACAATATAAGCAGCGCAATTTTTATGCATGGGACGGGTATACTTTACGTTGTTTCATTACTTTGCCGCTACATAACACTTGTTAATAACTCTGTATGATTAACTGACAATTATTTTCGTACCTTTGTTGGGTCACTTTCAGTAACATTAGACAAATAGAATAAATACACCTCTAAGTCCTTCTCTGGTTTAACGTTTTTAGACCAGAACACCCAATGTCTGTTCATTAGTTACTGGACATACTACTATAAAATTAATGTTTTCAGTAATATATAATTTGATTTTTATGGGTAACATTCATTTTAAAAATAGGTGAACGAAAATTTATCGGAAATGTATTTTACTAGAAACAGATGAAATAAATATTATATCTGTTCAAAAATGGGACTTTTCATATACAATAAAAATCTATTTTTTAATAACAAATTGTTACGTAAAATACATACGTCATATCGGTAAATTTTAAAAGCAATGCTTTTCACAACAGAACTAAAAAGTATTTTTTTTGTCTACTTTTAAATGCAACGTAAACAGTTCTCCATTTCTTGTGGAAATATATTCTGAATTTCAGACCTAAAATAAGTTAATATAATAAATAAGACCTTAACAAACAATAAATAATAAAATAAAAAACATTCATTCACGACGGTGCTCTTAAATTCGGTGCCGCGAAATCATTATTTGTTCAAATACTTTGTTTAATTTTAGCATGTTTGATAGTAACTACTTATTGCACATTACTTCATCAAAAATTACATTATCTTTCTGCTCTAAGAAAAATAGTTTTTTATTATATTAGTTTTATCACTTCAAAGTTTTTAGAAGTCTTTCTTTTTTTTAATGTTCACACAAACACATCTTTTATTAACAGTACTGGACCCACAATGTTTTTGTTTGATTTAAAATAACACTTTAATAGGCGAAGCACGTCATTATTTTCATATAAAACTTTTCACCTATTACCATAATCAGTTTTCATAGTCATTTTGTCTGGAATATTCAAAATCCAAAACGTATTTTGTCATTACAACGCAATTTGCGTATAAATTTTTAATCATATTTGATTTTTAAACTAGTTCAAGTTATGTACCATTGTTAATTCTGTTCTTTAAAAAGATTCAATAGTCTCGATGATTAATATACAAACAATCATCTGTAAGTTTGACCGAGTCATTTTGCTCACAATAATAATAGGTGTCGGTCTCGAAATGCATGATGTCACAATACCCTATGTTCGTGAGGATCGTGGTCAATATCTTGCTGGTCACTTTCGAGATCATGATCCACATCCTGTTCTAAGTCACCATCCTGATCCGGATCGTCGTGTTCCACTTCCAAACCGCTACTTCCCGGTGATAATTGTTGATGTAAAGCCGACGCGACTGTTTTTGGATCCTCATCTTTCCATTTGTCCATTGAACGACGTCGAGCATTCATAAAGAAATTACCCACCGTCGTCGGCTCCAAACCAAGCTGTCTCGCTATTGTTACTTGCATCTCTTTTGATGGCCGTTTTGTTTCCTGTATTCAAAAAATAATTTATAATAAACTAACATCAAACTTGTAACAAAAGGGCTTCAGAATCAAATTACGCTTGGGAGACTTTTAACATTATATTTCATCATATTGTGTAAAAACAAATACCAATTATATAGACGTATTTCTGTTAATTTCTTACCTTAAAAATAGCCTGTAGAGTACGACGCTGGAGGTCTGTGAAAACCAGGCGAGGTTTCTTGGGCGTAGGGAGATGATCTTGTTGGCTCACAGGTTCTTCTTTCCTCTTGCAACCTGAAAATACATATTCTATTATACTTCTAGAAATTTTTATTATAACTCATCAGGACGATTTTTAAATAATTATTATGTTTTAATCAAGGCTTAAAATTTTAAAAAAATACCAAATGTGTGTATTTTTCTGAAAACAAATTTAAAAAAAAATGAATGAGACCTCAGTTCATTATCGCATCTATATTGAAATAACGTGATGGTCAGACTGAGAAAAATATTTAATAGTTTATACTCACTGCCTCGTTGAGGAATCTGTGCAGCTGAAACAAAAAATATACTTTAGTTAATCAATAGGTAAATAATCAACTGTTATATAAAATATTTCCAATGCAACATTAATTTCAGTAAAATAAAACATAAATGCTGCATGCAAAATGGTTAATCCGGATTGTATCTATTACTGTTAGATAGTTTTGAAGGAATAGCTAAAATTTTAGTGAATACATCGTTACATGCAGTGCTGAATTTTTATGCCTTAAAAATACATCAAAACCCCGTATAGCCGAAATCAGGTATAATCTAAAAAAAAAAAAACGCTGGAATAATGTGAAACAAGCATTTGAAAATTATCCAAACTTTCTTCGTAGTTGAGAATCCGACATTAATAATGATGGCACGTTTTTGTTAATTGTTGATTACTGATGGTGTTTCGAACCAATTGGAAAATAATATAATTAGCAGGATAAATGAATGATTATTTTGTTTAGAAAGCGTTTTTGTTTTGCGTTATCAGTGGGTAGGGGTGTAACAGAGACAAACAGATATTAAATGTATGATAGTGACAGAGACAGACTCACAAGCACGAAGAAGAGTGCGGTTTCCTTCGTTTGGAGTTGACTGCTCTCACATTAACATTGCGCATCTGGCAGTCTGCAATGAAAACAAGAGAGTAGTCAAAAATTCAAAATAACGAGAAATCAAGTGGCCCATTGAATAAACAATTTTTTATGATATCTCTATGCTCACATAAATAATTTTATTTCGGCAAATAACTATTCCAAATTCTAAAATAATACATACATCAATTCACCAATTATCCCATAAATTTAATTATTATAATCTTAGAACCAAAAATATCAAATTCCGTTTTTACAATTTGATTAAGAAAAAAAAACAAAGTTTTTTTCCGTAACAGAATTTGGATATAGTTTTATTATTGAAATCGAATTAAATGGTTACCAAACATACAGATATCACTTATTCTAGTCTGCGTGGACCCTTTTCTAACGGAATTTGATAGAACAATGAAACACCATGGAAAAAATCAGATTTAAAATATTAAAACTCAAAAAATAATATTTAAGCATAAAATAATGTTTACTTTTAAACTTTAGGAGCATTTATTTGGTGCATACATTCCGAAATAAAAATCTTATTTTATTGTTTCTATGATTAAAAACAAATTATTATTATTTGTTTCCATCTATATTTTGTACAGTTTAAAAAATACTGTAACATGTTTTTGATAATTTTAATTTGATAACAATGACAATATAATATGTTTTTGATTGAACAGCATTTATTTTACATTTTGTTAATTACAAGCAATTGATAAATAATATTCTCGTTTCTTGTCTCTGTCATAAAGAAATTATACTTTACCTCAATTTTACTACCGGCTATAATTTATAAAAAATAACTAAATTGACTACTCTTTTTTAAACGAATAAACGAAATATTCATTACACTGATTTTGTATATGGGTCGTTTTTTGGTCATTTTAATATTTTCTTTAAGTTCATTGGTTTAGTTTTTGAAAAAACGCAAACTTTCAATATTCCCACTTCTTTATGACACGTGTAACTTCAGTTGTCGAGCGTCTATAATCTACAAGAATACTTTGTTCTCTTTCGTTCTATTTTTATATTATTTATGTACAACCATCTGTAATTGCTGCACAGCTCTGTTGATTGGTAAATAAATAAATAAATATGTAAATATCTAACCAACATAAAATTGAAAAACAAAAAATTAATAGTCGGTGTTTCACTGATTATTTAGTCGTAAATTTTATTTTTTAAAGAAGTGAGCATTTTTAAGCAGTTTTTGTGAAACATCTTGCGAACTTGAAAAAATATAAAATGAACAAAAATTGTCGAAACCGAGTTTATGAGTGATAAAAAACTTTTAAACAAAACCTTTTTGATTCTGAAATGTTGTCTCTGTTACCATATGTTTAAAATTAAGCATATTATATATTAGCGCACATAAAAATTGTGTATAAGACTACAAAATTAGAACTCTCAAATTCTAATTTGAATGTTACTAGATAAAATAAAAAAAATTTTTTTTTGCAATATGCAATAACTTTTAAATTAAAATTCAACTTTGTTCTTAAAGCACAAAATATGCTTCATAATAATAATAGGGACTTTTTTTGGAGCCTCACTGTAAAATACGTGATCACTCACTGCGCATGCGTTTGTTTACCATTACATTTAACGGATTTCGTATTATTTCACTGGAATTAATGTACATTGTTATAAATTAAAAAATAAATAATATAAACATCAGGCATTACATTATAAACTGGCATTTTTGAAAATATACATCGTTTATTGTATTTTTTTTATACATAAAAAAAAATTTCATTTACCATCAGTTGTTTGCCCATCAAAAGGTGAATTTCTAATCCACATAAATTTCTAGCGCAATGAAGCATGGAAGTTCCCACCCCAAAAATGTTTTATATAGATACTTTTGATATAAATATTGTTCTAAAATTAAGGATGGCCAAACTTGACTTGTTTAGCAATTCGTGTTTCGTTTCACAGTATTATTTCTCATTACAATTAATTTGTATTTTTTTTATTTTTATGGAAATTATGGATCGCGTTACAAGCCCGTCAATTTTTAAGTATAGTTCCGTAACGGCACATGCAATTTGAAAAAGTGCTGAGAAATATGGAAATGGAAGCATCTCCTACATAAGCAGATTTTAGGCGGTGCCTCAAATTTTAGTTATTTTTAATCTAATATTGCGGTTTAATCAACCCTATTCTGTATAACTCAGTGCACCCTACAAAGCTTACCTATAAACATTTCACAAACAACTAATGCGCGCTGAATTTACCCCAATCCAGTGTCAGTAGCATATATACAGAGTGTTTCCAAAATAATATTTAACTTCACGAACGATTTTCACTGGAGAAAATATGTTTTTAATGAACTATTTGTAAATGAATCACAGACACTCGTAAGATGGAAAAGAAAATAATAAAAGCAAATAAACTTACTATCGCCCACCTTTTATGAACGACTTTACAGAAAATTTAATCGAAGTAGATACAATACACCAACTGTATTCGAAATATTACTTACGATTTTAAAATATTATATGAAATATGTTTTAAATGACACAACACAATTGAAATATTTACAAATTTTTAAAATTGGTATATTAGTGATCAGTGATCACTTTAATACCAATAGAGTTAAAAAATTCAATTTTAAATTTATGTAAAACATTTGTAATTAATCTTTTACTCATTCATAGAACTTATTTTTCTAAGAAAATGTGAAAATTATTTCAATATAGTTGAGTACGATACTTCAAAAATATATTACTTGTTATAGATATAAAATTAAATGTATTAGTTTAGAATGACATTTGTATGTGGCGTCCAGTGATTCATAACACGCTACTGTAATTGAATTATTTCACTTTTTTTTGTATGCCCTTTAAAAGTATAGAAATATACCCTTAAAATATTAAATATTAAAACTGCTGAGCAGGAATTAATTTAAAATGTGAGTTGTAAATAATAAATAGGTAACCGTTGTACTCACTTATTATTTATATTAGGAATTTTGTTGAAATAAATAATATTTATATTCTGACATTTAAATCCCTGAAGAACTATTTAAAAAGTAGCTTTTTTTTAAATAGGTAGTTACTGAATATAACGGAACTTTATTGTGTAATGAAACAATAAATCACTTGAACGTCGAAAAAATTGATATCAAATGCGTAATTAAAATGAATTTCTAAGTGGTTTCAATAATTTTGCAAATAAAAAAGCGTTGTGCAATAGAGTGTAATAATAAAAAAATAACAACATATAAAATGTTTAAACAAATTTATCCCACCTGCCAAACGAAGAGCTGACATTCTCTGAAACTCCGGTTCCTGTAACCATTTCCACATTCTTCTAAACGTCTCTCTACCCGACTTGAGTTTCGACCAAGGTTTCGGATTCCGTAACAAGTCCGATAATGTGCCTTGCGATCTACATAAAACCCTTTGGGCGAATATAGCTTGTGGAATGCTGTATCGTTTCAATTCAGCACTAATTCTTTGTGCCAAATCTTTAGTATTAATTTCCTCCACGTCGCCTGCTATACTCCCTACGCCGAGAGCATTTCCTCCAGTGACAAGGCCACCCCCATTTCCACTCGTCGCAATACTTTTTGTCGTTAGTGTCGTTTGATGCGCAACTGTTTGGGCTGTGACCGATTGCTGTTGATTATTGTGCTGCTGCTGTATTGTCAATAGCGGTGGTGATGGCGATGCAACTACGACCGGCTCCCGATCAGTTACATGCGTCGATATCTGGACGAGACCTGGTGGTGTATGATGTGCACCACCAGCACCGCCGTGCGAATGTGACAACGGCGATACAATTGCCCCATGACCTGGTGCAATTGTCGTCAATCCATTAACATTTAACGCCGCAGCGAGACCCGCACCATTTCCGGAGAAACTCGTCACTATCGTGTTGCCCGGACCCGGTGAATGTAATGATGCGGACGGCGACGACAATTGCGGACTCTGTTGTTGCTGTTGTTGTTGTTGCTGCTGTTGTTGTTGCAACGACGTGCAGCCAACAACAATATCACCTCGCTGAGCATACGGCGATTCGTATCCAGTCGGTGACATACTCTTCTGCGGCGACGGTAATCCATTTTGACTGTAGGTACTTTGCGGCGACACAGGACTCGGTTGCTGTGCCATACCGAGTGTGTTACCCAACGCACCATCAGTCGGTGAATAATTATTATGTGGTGGAGACATACCCATGCTGGTCATCTTATCATAGTTGTACGGTGAATTGACATTGACGTTTACACCGACGCCAAGTCCAAGTCCAATGCCGAGTCCATTATTTTGCATAACCGCAAACGAGCCGCTTACATTACTCGCGTGACCAGCGTACGCGAACTTATCGCTCATTGTCGATATCGGCGGTAAAGGTTGAAGTGGTGTCAACGTAGCATACGACGAACTTGGACTAAAACCTGGAGGTGACATGCGTCCATTAACGGATGTCAACGTTTGGTAGGTAGGCTCCGGTTGTAGCGACCTGAAATCGGCAGCATCCATCATGCCCGTAACACCAACAGATATACCGGACGTCGGACTCAACTTTCCCGGACTGAGAAGCTGCGAATCGCGCGAATCGTCCTGAGGCTGAACTATAACACTGAGTTCGTCTTGTTTGTCCTGCACCGTTTGACAAGTCATAACATCGTCGTTTGACAAATCGTCACCGCCGACTACTACGGCCACTTCTACACCCACGCCACCGTGTTCCTTTTTGATGCAGTGTAATTCCTGCTCGCCGATGTCCTGCACCTGAACGCGAATCTGCGACGGATCGAGCAACAATCGTCCACCCGACTGTTGTCTATCATTGTTGTGCGTCGTATGTTGTTGTTGACGATGATGCTGTTGTTGTTGCTGATGATGTTGGTCGGACACCGACAGCATGCTCCTGACAACCGTTACCATTTCGCCACTGACCCTGGCGCCGGCGGTAACTGCCTGAGACGTGCGAGAATCAACCGCATCGCACGTGCCCGTTGTCGATAACTGTTCAGTGGTGTCGACGCCGAGCGATTGCTGTTCTATTATTTCACCGATAGTCTCCATTACGGGTCGCGCTAACTCTCGGAGGGAGGATCGGCGCTACGGTAGATCGGTTTCGGTGTTGGTGATGAGGCGTTGCGAGTGACGACGCGCACGGCTAACGTTCGCGGCGTGCTCGCAGCGTCGTCACCGAATCCGTTCTTCGACGTCCGCAACGGCATACAACGTCATTATCACAGTTCGCGATGACCGAACAATGTTCACTTTTTGCACATTCACCAGAAGCACTGTAGTAACTGTTCGAGTCCACAGACACCATTGCGGCGACGGCGTTGACGACGACCATGTTTTTAATGTATCAGTCCGCCGTCCACTTACCGCTGTCCGAGCGAGACCGACCCCTATCGCGCAATCGCACCCCTCGACCTTCCTTGTCGCTCCAACAGTTTCGTTCACAAGCTCTATCCCACTCTAACGACGCTCTATCTACCTATCTAACTCTCGCGTGTACTGTTTTCTTTTCAGCGTCGCGATGTCGCTTCGTCTATCACATTTTCAACGACGAACTATCTCGTTTTGTTTCAGAATTCCGTCGCCAAAATGATATGTAAAACTGCTAAAATTATATGAAACACGTCTTTTATTTTTCATACGTCTCCACAATACGAACAACACCGTTACATTGTATGATAATCTACCCAGACAACGATATCGCGTATATTAATTATTGTCAAATGCAATACAACACAAAAATAAATCTGACCACCTGTCTGTTTAGAGCTACGACGACTAATTCATTAAACCGCTCATGATTTCTGCGGACGCATTTATTTTTTTTATTCCATTAATACGCAAATAACAAACTGCACACATTTCACGTCCGTTTGACAAACCCCCAACATAACAATAAGGGTGAACGGACATTGAAGCACATATGTACGTTTTACGTCACCTTGTTTTGTTTATTACCTAATATACACTCGCCTTATTTCACTGTCGCAATAACTTGCACAATATTTTAATATTATTATCACACTTTATCCCTTTTGTTTTGACGCTTTATATCAAACGTGTGAAAATTAGGCACTGCGAGGAATAACAAGAGAAGCGTTCAGAAAACGACAAAACAATTTTATTTTAAAATAAATACACAAAGATTAGATTTCTTTATTAAATAACGACACCGGACTATATTCTTTCTGAACACATTTTGTTCAAACATTTCTCAGTTTCATAAACGTCATATTATTTTCATTTCATCGTAAACGTGAAACACTTCTTTTGAACACGTTCCCTATTGTATAATAATATGTCTTGTTTGTATGTATGTGCGTGGTTTGTAGTATTATTCTATATGTATGCACCTATCAACGATGTATGTACTTATAAACATATACCCGAGCGCATATATATATGTATATATTATGTACATATATATTATCTAGCACCCTTTTCGATTGCCAATGTTGCTTCTCACAAATACGGGTCGATATCGTATGTACTAAATTGAAAAGATCAAGCCCGCCATGCCAGGTGGTTTGTACTGCATGCGCGCGCCACTAACTTCTAATATCGTTTGACTTCACTGTGCCTACCATATGAATCACCCTATCGGGACTGTCGCCGGTCACCCTCAGCCCTGCACGGGTCGGGCGCAGATGGACGAAATACTCTTTATTTTAGGGGAGAAACGCTGTCTGATGTACTTCATAATAATATTATTATATAGGTGCAACTATCGCCGATATAATATGCATGCATACATGTATAGAAACGGGCAGGCGGCTACGCGAAAACAGTGGCGTAGCATTTGTAGTCCTCCAAGAATCTAATAGATTTTTGTCCGTAAACTACGTCAATAGCTCAAATTTTGCGTGGATCATAAAGCGTTTACACTTAGCATCGCGAATAAAGCTTCAGCAGCGATAATACATAGAAATGGCACACTATTTAAATTTCTGACTACACCACTGCGATGCGACGGACACAAGAGGGTTGTTTATTCAAATTGAAGGTATCTATGTGAAAGTAAAATGTGTTATCATGTTAGGTTTTCATTATGATGTTTATGCATCATTCGTAACACTTCCTTCCTTTTATTAAAAGGCTGGACCGGTGTAGCAAACTCCTAAACTGCGCTGTAATAAAAAGGATTATTGAACAAAATCGGCTGTGATGGCCAGCGAGTTAGATCTTCATTTTCTTTGGTAGGGGATAATTATCTTCCTAAGAAGCATCATAAAACATATTTTATTTCAGAACATAATCTCATATCTGCAAGGATTGTTTTATAAGATACTAATCATTTCTTTAGCGATACAACCCTCGACTAGTTTCGAAAATAATCAATTTGTTCAGGTTTTTCCTGTTACCTTTAAAGAGGTAAAGTCGCGTTCCTTCAAATTCGACCTTATTTCATTATTTGTTAGAGAGGAACAACAAGTACCAACCTCACAAACACTTCTAGCTCACACGTGCTAACTTAAAATTATAACAATCAATATTTAAGTATGTAAAAGCAGTCGTGTTCCAGGAAAAGTATATATGCATAAAATAATAAACTCCTTTGTTTTGTGCTTTATATTAATAGGGAGCTTTTGGCTTTTCGAAGATGAGAAATAAAATTATTAACATAGAAAAAACTATTTTTAAATAAATTTATTTAATTAAATCACAGCTGAGATGTATTAATTAAAAAGCTTCCGAATATGAAAGATCATTGAACTTGAAGTTCACAACTTTAAAATTCAAAACGGAACAGAAGACTTGCGTTACTTCTGGACATATTACGTATTCTTTTTAATTAAAAAATATATACATTTATATCTACTTTAAAAAACATTATATACATCAGCTGATTAGCTATAATTTATTTATCAAAAAATTCAGTGTTATCTATAGCACAAAAAAAACATTAAAAATTATTTGTCTTATCCTTTTTAGACTTGATGAACAAATTAAATTAGCGCCACGCCTCATATAATTAATTAAATTGAATTTAAAGAATCCCTCTTTTCTCTTGAAACGCCTATGCTATCAGCTATTAATTCACCGACAAACTTTGATATATGAAATCTCACCTAAATTTAAGATCAAATTGTATAACACTGCACATGAACATATGTCCCATTTCACTTATTTGATAAATTAAGCATATAAACATTTGTTTTCTATTTTTTATTTTTAATTAGATAAGTTTTCGTCTGTCAAAGTTTGTCGGGGAACTAATAAATCACGTATATAAAATGGAAAGATTAACATGTGGTGGAAGTACCGAAGTTGGTGGTGGGAAAACGTGTCTCCAGTAGTTTTTAGGAGCTTTATTAGTGTATTTGCCATATGGCAACATACACTATTGGCGTCGGTCGGATGGCGGGACCTAGGGGTCGGACCAAAATTTCTCGACGTTTCATAACCTCCTAAACACTTTGGCACCATTTTTAAAAATGTTTATATATATATGTATATATATATATATATATATTTATATATATATATATATATTTATATATATATATATATATATGTGTACGCGCGATAACTTTCGAAAGAGTTAATTGATTTCAACGAAATTTGGGCCACGTGTTGAAATCCATCACCGCAAGAAGCCTATTTAAAATGGGCCTAATCGGGCTATTTTAAGGGTAGTTTTTAGGGGTTGAAAACTGTTTTTGGGCCCCAAAATACCGAAAAAATTCTCCGAATCGTTTCAAAATTGAAATTTAACCCTTTGGTAGTGATTAAAAAGTTTCCCCACAATTTTAATAAAATCGGCCCGACAGGACCGGTTTTACAAATTTTATGAAAACACTAGTTTGCAGATAGTGACTTATTTATTGAAGGGTGTATTTAATTTGGTGTAGACGTTAGTTTGATAATATTACAATTAAGAAAAAAATGTTATTTTAAGGGGTGTATTAAGGGGTTAAATTTTTTATTTTGCCCAAAAACAAACTTAATTTCACATAATAAAAGTATAAAACCACACGGCCCTATACAAGCAAATACACTATATTGTCGGCAGGGTTTTGGCACTGCGACCCGGGTTTTTTAACAAGTGAAAACAATAAATCATAGACTACAAGGAGCACGAACTCAAATAGGAGAATTGACAAAATCTGTCCACTAAATCGTATGTTACGTTTTCTTTTTTACCACTAACGTTCCTAATTTCCCTTTTGTACTAACGCGAATTTAATTTATAACGAATTTCCGTTCGTCATTTTTATTTTGCTATGGAAATGTTCACTATTTATTAGGCTAAATTATAAATTTATTTTTCGAATTCTCCATGGTTTAGGTGCGTGCCTCTCCATCGCTTCAATAACATAGAGCAGGTTGTATCTTCTTATTTTACGAAACTATTTATATACATGGAGTTTTTACTCCTTGTCTAGTCTCCACGGTTTATATATTTAATTTCTTAAATAATATGCTCATACACAAATTTATTCTTCTTTGATGAACTATTATCAACGTTTGTTAGTGAGCTACTTAATCAATCTGCATAAGACAAATTTATAGTTCGTCAAAAATATAAATGAACTTACCTTAAAAATTATAAACATCTGAAATTAAGATGGATGGAAAATGTTCCAAGAACGTAAAATAATTTCTATTTTCTTATTAGTAGAAAACAGATCTTTTGTTTTTTGATAGCCACTATTTCCGATTAAATTTAAATACTAAAATAGATAAATAATGTTAATGTCAAGTGGTATAATAAATTTTGAAAAATACAAAAATTAAATTACTCGAATACTAACAATCTGTTATTGTTCTTGTAAAATATACATTCCCTTTTTGAGTTTTAAGTAAATGACAGCAAATGTAAGAAATATTTGTGTATTTTTTTCTACTGAATTTACAATAAAATGAAAATAATATACCCATATAAAAAACATATAACTTTAACAAAGGATAATACAGCCTTCCTAGTCTAACAACCAGTATCTCCATTTTTGCCAATTTCTAGTTAATTCACTTGATTTATTAGGAGAGTATCTATTATCCAACACTGCTAGAAAGCAGTATGAGCACTAGATTAACACAAATACCTAATTTGGACATTTTTGCGCGTTTTCTCGAAACTAACAAATTGCGAGATACTGATTTTTACATCAGGACGGAAGAATAAATAAAATGTACAATTTCTCGTTACAAACATTTATTTGTAATAAAATTACTGCAATCTTGTTCTCATAATTTCACAATTTTTTCAATCAACTAGAACCTTTTCTGTATCACTTATATTATAGCAAACTAATTGTTCTCTCGGCTCGCCCGTGTAAAATTTAGAAAAACAGAGTTTCAATCATTCTACATATTATATCGCATCCAAAATTATTATTATAATTCAATAATAAATCTCAGGTATTTGGATTAATAATACAAAACAATCGTGTTATTGTTAATCTTGCTACGTTTCGACTACTTTATTTATTTATTTTTTATATATTTTTTACTTATTATAGTATAATTGAATTTGTATATATATATGTATTTTTCAGAGCCTGACGAAGACTAAATAAAATAGTCGAAACGTAGCAAGATTAACAATAACACGATTGTTTTGTATTATTAATCCAAATACCTGAGATTTATTATTGAATTATAATTCTACATAATGATTATAATATTCCAAAAAAACATTTTTTTTGAGAAGAGTATTTTTTTCGAGTTTCGTGTTTCTAACTGAAGTGCTTTCCGAGGTGCCCGTACCCTACGAGAAATTTCTACCCTCATTTTCACTTCTTAGGACGCGAATATCGAGAATTCGTCAAACACATATCCGTTTAATTTTTACAGAGCACATTCATGTCAACCGTCGTATTTCTATTACAGCAGTTTTGAAAAAACTTATAGACGCTAATGATCTCAGATGTTGAGCGTCTACAATCTACCTCCCTCTCTCTCTCTCTCTCTCTCTCTTGAAAAAGCTCGGTTTTTTTTCAACTCCATTTTTCATCCTTTTAGGAGTTAATTTCCCACAAATACGAGAAAAAATAGACGCTGATGACCAAAGCTGTCTATAATCTACAATCTCTCTCTCTCTATAAGGAGAAAACGTCTCTAAAATATCAAGTTATTAGGTTCTGCGGTTACGGTTGTCACTTTTATATAATATATAAATACAAAAACACTCACTTGTAATTATTGAATTTTATACAGTAATTTAATTACAAGAAAACGTCCGGCAAAAATAATTCAAAGTAGTAATTATTTTGCAATTAATTTATATGTATTTTTATTTTATAAACTATTGGAAATTCACGTTCAACACTGTATAAATTAAATAAATTAAAACATAAAAAATTATTTGGAAAACATTATTTGGATTGATTTATTAAAATTTACAAGCTAAATAAATACAGAGAAAAAATTAAAAAAAAATATGCGAAAGAATGGAAAAATTATCAAAAATATAATTCCCATAACGATTGACAATTATATTGTCAACTTACTATATAGAGGTGTTTCCTAAAAAACAGCTTAAGCTATAACTCCGTTATTTATTGTTCCATTTCAAAAAAACAAGATTTTTGTAAATTTAATTTTGTAAATTTTTTCTAGATACAATGATACCTAACAAGTCGATTTTGATGCAATATTAAAAAAATATGTATCGACATCAAATAGGATTTCAATTAAGAAATTCTATTTTATGTTGATAAATATTAATTTTTTCGGACAAATATTCCAACAAAATCAACTTGTTGCAGATCTTTGTATTCAGAAATAGCATTTAAAAAGAAATTAAGTATTGTTTAACATTACGATTGATGTTGAAAATTTTTATATGCAGTCTTTTTGCAGTACTTCTAGAATCCTTTCTTTTATTCCTTTGTTGTGTTTTTAATTGGGCAATAAAAACGAAGTTATAGCTTGCGGCGTTTTTTAGGAAACACCCTATATACCTAAGTAGTCCTAAATCATTTCTCTGTATTCAAGTATTAATTACAAAATAATTAAATGTTGATTTTTCACATCATTAAGTCTCGTAACTTAACCAATCATATTTTTTTTTTAAATAAATGTATTTCAATATTACAAAGATATTGAAATAAACTTATTTATTTATTTTAATTTTCTATTCGATTGGTTAATTCAAAATCTAGGACGTTTATAATATGTTTAAAATAAATCGACCTCTTTGCATCATTTGAAAAAAAAAACAATATTAAAAAATCATATAATTATCTTGTATATCACGTTTTTAAGGCTTTTTCGAGTTGTCTATTTGAAGTACTTCGCGTTACTTATTTGGAAGCGTGTAAAAAAATTGTATTTCGTTAGTTCCTACAAAAACGATAGAAAACTATAAAAAACCGAAATATTAAATATAAACATTTTCTACTTTATAACGCAGAAATAGCATGTTAAGTAAATAAATTTTATAATATTGTCGGTGATATCTCAAAACCTCTGAACACTCTGAAACATGGCATAACATCATTTCAAAACCATGAGACGTGTCGAAATCAAAATTTTACAGCGCAAATATTTGAGCAAACTCAATGTGCAGTGCATTGTCATACGATTTCAAAGCCGTTCTGATTGGCTAATTCAAACAGCCAGCGATTTATTATGCGCCAACGAGGCCGTCTGTACGAAATGTCAATTTTGCTACTTCCAGTAGTTATATAGAAATTACCGAATGATTTCAGCTATTTTGCATTATCACCGACGAAAGACGATATGTAAACAATTTTATTTATTTATTTCATTCATAAAACAACTGTTTATGATGAAAAGAGATTGATAACAAAAACTATTATCTTTTCTTTATACCCGGTCGAAAGTACTTACTTTCGGCTTCGATCTTAAGGCAGAAAGTCTAACATTTATGCACTGCTGAAATTACTCGCACGCCGCATGCATACTGATACGAAAGTACATACTTTCGATCGGGTATAAAGAAAAATAGTATACACTACACGGCCAGAAAGTTGAAATTCCTGTCCTTGAGGTATAATATACTATTTGTACCACAAATGTGTACACAAAAAAATATTCAAAACACGTCAGTAGAAAAATAATCGCACAAAATACACACAAAAATTTCAATGATTTTTAAACAATTTTAGTTGATCATTTTACTACTTAGTTTCGAATATTAATGACTGAATTTTCTAAAAATCTTAATATGCAGTCTTAAAGAGTACCATGAAGTTAGTTTTCAATATTATTTTATCGTTTTGAATCAAATAGTATTCTCATTATGAGATACAGGTTTTATAACTATAGTCGATGAATTTTCCATCAGACTATTTTGACTATATATGTGGGCACACTCACCAGTTTTCCGTTTTTTATTTACGTTTCGATTATCCTCCGATCCCGGTGAACATTCCGAAGCTAGTCTCTTTAAGTGTACTCTTGGCAACATAACATTTAAAGGAGGCCCATTAATTTGATTAGATGAAGATTGACTATTCCTAGATGTTAAAAAAGTTTTTGACGTTTTACCAATCCCTCCACCGAGAATTCCACTACTGAAAGACTTGAGTGGATCGTATAGAACTTTAGTTCGCGATGAAGCGAAACCGGACGTTGCAGCCGTAGCAACCGGTTTAATTATTGAATTAAAAATACCTCGAATAACATTTTTCTTATTATATTCCCTTTTTTTTCTTTTGACTTTATTTGAATGCAATATTAAAGGTCTTGGATGTCGAGAAGTTATTTTCAATTTTCTATTATCTATGTAAATGTCTTGTTTTATTTTCGATTTTATATGCAATAATGAATTATCACTTACTGGTAATATATTTACAGATTCTTTATCACACGCGTCTGAATTAGCCGATAATAATTTTAAAATCGGAAATTTATCAAACATATTATTTGGAACTAGTAGTTCTTTTGGTACTGAAGAACTTTCAATTGTAGTACTCAGTGCTTCGATTTTTATTTGTTCACTTTTATGTAGCGTACGCAAATTAACAAACTGATTTTGACTTATGCAAAAACCATTATTAATTTCGTTTTGTTGTGAAATTTGTGACGCCGTTGTTGCACATACTAAAGAATCAGTACTATTTTTCAAAGTCGTTACAGATTTCAATGCAACATCTTTATGACTGGCTGTAAAGCCTAATAAAGGTGATGTTGAACAATTTGAGGATCCTGATAAATTTTGTGGATCTCTAATCGATCCAGAAAGATTATAATTTGGGGAATTTAAACTAGAAGATGCAGAAATCACCACATTCACAGACGATTCACTATTGGAAGTTACAAAACTAGACGGCGAATCTAACGGCATCGTTTCTTTTACCTCATTATTACCCGCTAACGGTAACGCTACAAGTGATAAATTGTATAAATTTTCTTTTTTCGTACTAGGTAAACTAACATTTTGGGAATTTTTAATTAACAGTGAATTTGATGATACAGTATCTCTTTTATTATTTGACAACGGTGATGGTTCTTTGTTATTATTAAAAGAAGTAGATGTCAAAGATGTCGAATTTACATCTTTGCTATTAGAAGATAACCCCAAAAATGAAGTAGGTGCCGCTGTAGGACAGGACTGAATACCTAGAGGATCTTTGCTTGTAGGATAACTTTGAAATCTCGTTGGCTGTGTAGGGGAGCTCGGTGATGCGGACCAATAATCTGATTTTGGTGACCATTCAGATATTGGTTCTGAATTTTTCTCGCTACCGGAAACATGTATAGCGCTATCGGTACTAGAAACACTCGATTGCGAATTTGTTAATTGCGGTAATGAACCGCTCGAACTAACAGTCGTAGGCGTAATAACTTCTGATGACTGCAAACACCATTCTATTGAATCTGTTGAACTGTTACTTCCCGATTTTGAAGCAGATAAAAATTCATATTCCGTTTTCTTGGGCTAAAAAAAATTATTGAAAAAATAATTATAATCTAAAAAAAATCCAGTAACAGTTAATAAAAGTTAAACATACCTTATTAATTTTGGTAGAGCTAGGCTCAGTACTACTACGGAGGCCAGAGGTTTTATGCTCATTTATTAATTCATCGAACGGTTTACTACGACCTTCTACTTGTCTTCTTAATGGAACCGAATGTTTCTTGCAGGTAAGCGAATAAGTACAATGACGATGTGTATTTTCAGACATTACTCCGCAGTGGCGATCGGGGTCATACTTTCGTTCTTTTATCCGCGTTGTTCTTCGATCGGATTTACTCGATTTATTACTCGAACTATTAGTACTACTGCCGCTGCTATTGCTATTGCTATTATTGTTGCTGCTGTTGTTACTGCTGCTATTACTATTACTACTACTATGTTTTTGAGCCGAACTCTTTTCTGTTGATTGTTTTTCTTTATCTACATTGGGAATGACTGGAGCGCTATTTGTAGTACTTGAAACTGGCGTGGAAACAGTTGTTTCAGTATTTTCAAACGATTTTGTGTGATTATTTGGAGTGGGTGTATCCTTATGACTTGATTTGTGGTGTTCTAACTTCTTTCCCGGCTTATGGTGTTTCTGTTTACTACGGTTACTATTTCTATTTGGTGGCGCTAACGGAGCACCCATCGAACCTTCTTTTGTTTTAAAGTTGGATGGTAAACCAAATTTAAAAAGGCCTTCGTCTCGCAATATGAATGCATATTTTTTCCCACTGTCACTTTCCGATGTGCCGACAAACATTTCTGTTATAGGTCGCGTTCCGTATAAATCCTTATCACTATACGGAAATTTATTTACTCTATCGTCGATCGGCTGTTCATCTGTAAATATGATTTTTTTGTGAAAACAGGACTAAAAAATAAAAAATAAGCACTTGACAGATTTTGTTCAATTCAGATAGCTACACGTTCAAATACGTAACTGTATTGAATTAATATCGGCAATCATATTGACTATCAGTAAAAACAACTGCCACAATTTTTTTTCTCTATTTTATTAAAACAATTGAACATTACAACATTGCATGCTTATTAATTAAATTAAAATAAATAATCTTAACTTGGGCTAGGTTTTCCAATTCATCATTTGGTTCTCTTTCTAAAAATGTTGTCCATGGTTCACCAATAGAATGAATTGTCAGTGATCTTTCAACTTCCGTAGTATTTTTATCTCGTTCCGATTCCATTTTTTTTTTAATTAATAAATTATTTTGCTGTAACAATACAAGCATTTGTTATTTTTTCGGACAACTTTACTAGCAGATTAATAATGAAAACCTACCTAGACACCTAAATGTTTTAAAATAAACACAAAATATGTTACTTGAATGACTAAATTATATTTAAGTAACGTTCAAACAATTATAAAAAATTAAAATAAAATCTTATACTGGGGCACGACTACTGACAAAACAGCCATGGACACGCTGCTTCAACACAAACCAGTTTCAGTGCTTCTCAATGTACTTAGGAACCTTATTCTCCTGGTTCCTCGCAGCAAATGAAATTTTATTACAATGACATCAGGGATACCATATTAAAAATAATATTGGGCATTCAGTTTTACAAAAATATTTTGTAAAATTCAAAAATTTCATATTTTTAAAAAAATAGCCGTAACGTTTATTATTTTTTAATTTTACAAAATCTCAGTAAATCAATAACAAAATAACAGCATGCATTGGTGATTTTCTATTCCTCCTTCTGTGGCCTTAGGAATAATTCACGTGCGGCCAGAGACATGCAGCAGTATTTTAAACACCATCTGTTAAATGGCTAAAGAACTAGAAATAAGGATTATATATATTCCTTGATATACGTGCAAAAAATATATATATATATGTGCAAAAAATGCCATATCTCTTACGTATTGGTATTAGCAACTATCTATATGTTTTACTTATTTTTATTGTTGATGAAGGATTGCAGTGGCCGTGAGATTAATATTTCTACTCAAAATACAATTATTTGATTTTTTATTTCTTAATACTTATTTCTTATTTTGCGGATGTGTGTTGATTGTATTGTTTTATTGCTAGCTCATTCTTTGTAACGCGTACCTCTTCTAACAGTGAAACAATTTAAATAAATAAACTCGCTATTGAGATGATGCTGTAGCCACTGTAGCTGCTGAGTGGTAGCGTCGATTTTTGCGTTGTATTTGACTTTCAGAATAGCGTGAATCGTGATGTTTCAAAGATGGCAGTTAAAGTTAAATGGAAGTGTCATGTGTTAGAATTAAATATTATTTTTATTATCTTATCAACAATATTTTTTAACGAAATTGTTGGCTTAGGACCGTGCAATCATGCGTATCCAAAGGCACATGAGGTGATCATTTCTATCCTTTATCTTAGTGTTATATAAATTCTTAAAATTTCCATTTGATTGACTAATTAAACGTCAAATTTTATACAAATGAACGAATTACTTTAAGTGCATGGATAATTATCGTTTTTTTTTTTCAATACACATTTACACATTTATATTGTTTAAATGTTTATGTCGCGAAAAATTTTTATTCATTTTAATGAATTAGAAAGTTGTTTTTGAATTATTTATATATTATTATTGAAAAACATGATTGATTTTAATAGTGAAATTTCGTTTGTGAAGTCGTTTGATGTTTTTGTTTTCACAATTTCTAAAGACCATGAAATGACACAGTTGTTAAATTATCTGTAATGATATACTGTCACCATAACCCATTTTTTTATGTTTAACCTTAACTGGAAATATTTTAGTATGCAAGTCAGTTACATACTTCGTGAATTTTTGTCAGTTTTCACTTGAAGACATTGAAACTACCTACACAAAATTACTATTAGTACCTATTTTTAATTATTTTATTTTAAAAAAATCAGTCAACCTTGTCCCGTTGCAGTTTGTACTCATTTGTTTGTTTTTTTATTGCAAGCATCACTTTAACAATTTAAGTATCAATTTCTGCCAATAAAAGCAACGGGAATTTTGATCATACTATACTTGAAAATTCATTATTATTTTCTGAATAAAAGTTCCGTACCTCAAAAGGGAAAAACGTACACATATGTAAGACGGTGACCCAAACAAGGACGCATAACGTAAATTAATTAATTTTGAACACTTTTGCAAACTGTACCGTGTAACATGTCAAATGAAAGGACTTGTACTAAGGGTCTCAAATATATGTTTTTTTTTATAATTTTAAAATAAAATATAGTTTTAAAGTTATTTAAGAAAATAGATGGAAATTGACCCTTATCTCCGAAACTACTGAGCCTAAAATTTTGAAAAAAATAGGGAATGTCGGGTTTCACCCATAGTTTACAGGAAAACCTAAACGAAAATCTTAAGTCGTAAAGTACTCACGGAAAACAGAATAGTACTGAACCCTCTTCTCACGAGTACGACTCGCACTTGACCGTTTTTTACAATGCTAAATTAGAAAAATTTATTTTTTATCCACCAACACCGTCGGGACTTTCCCCAAATCTTTCCACTTTCGCGGCGGAATGAGTTTTTTTTTTTTTACGTCAATGGACAATTTAATTAAATACATACTATTGATAATTATATCACAAATTATTGTATATGAATTAACGTAATTTACATTATTATTTGTAAGGTAATTCATGGTGTACAAATCGATCCAGCACACATTGTTCATAAAAGAAGTATTGATCAACCATTAAGAATTCTCTTATGGTATGACGAAAGTGTTTATAGGTAAATATTTTTAAAAGATTTTATTTAGCTTGACTCCATGTATTTATAATTAACTAACTTTATTTCAAATCTTACGACCGATTGAACTGAAATTTTTAAATACATAATAAAATTTGTGGAAATAAATTTAAATTATTTTTTTTTAGGCTGGATAACGAAAAATTTGAATTAATAAATGTAAGTGTACACATTTTTGTACTATCTGATAAATTAATTTATAAACTTAATGAAATATATATATATTTTTAGAACACAATTCTTCCGAAAGCTGTAAGCTTTTGGGAGAAAGCTTTAATGGTCCGAAAATCGGAAAATGTGATTAGGCTTAATAGGTAAGGAATAAATTTTTTATTTCTTCGGAATATTTTTATATTTTTTTTCTTGAATTTTTTTTTTTAGGAAATGTGAGAATAGTCAAGTCTTTAACATACGTTCAACAACCCACTGTATAGACTCTTGTCTTTCAGAAACAATGTGTGGAGAAGTAAAAGTACCAGAGAAACATTTGGATGTAATTATTATTTTCAAAATAAATTATCTAGTTTTATCCACAACTAAAAATTATTACTCTTTCTAGGTTTGTCGAATTTGTAATGCAACCGGTCAGCTTTGTCGAGAAGATCCTAATTCCGTCCGGGGACCCGGTATCGACAATGCTGATTTTATATTTTATGTATCAGCTATGCAAACTGAAAGGTGTAATAAAGGCTTGACAGTGGCGTATGCGGCACATTGTCAACAAGAGGCTGCCTTAGATAGACCAATAGCCGGTCATGCAAATTTATGTCCGCAAAGCATAAGTACAAAGCCCCAAGAAATGGAGACATTGTTATCAACTGTTAAACACGAAATTACGCATGCATTGGGTTTTTCTGTTAGTTTATATGCATATTTTAGAGATTCAAACGGTAATCCTTTAACGCCTCGAAAAAGTGATACCGGAAAACCCCCATTGAACGAACGACTGCAAACATATCAATGGAGTGAAAAGGTACTATAATGATCAATTTGATCTAAATTAAAAAATAAATAAAACAATATAAATTTGATTTAATTAAGACGAGTTTTAATACGTCTAATCACAACGAGATTAAAAATTATTGCATACTTGTTTGTTTCTTATGCATAACTAATAGAAACTCAAAACAAAACAATGTTGTGATCGACAGTGCAGGTCTCAAAAAGACCCAACAGTACCATTTCAAATATTCTCATAATAATAACAACGACTTTGCTTACTTGTGCTTATTTTTAGGTGATTCGTACGATTCAAAGACCTCATTGGCTGATTAGAGGTGGTGTAACAACAAGGACGATGCATATGTTGGTTACACCAAAAGTTACTGCTGAAGTAAGATCTTATTTTAAATGCAATCAACTTGAAGGTGCTGAATTAGAAGATCAAGGTGAAGACGGCACAGCACTTACACATTGGGAAAAACGTGTGTTTGAGAATGAAGCAATGACTGGTACCCATACGCAAAATCCGGTTATTTCCGGTATTACACTGGCTCTCATGGAAGACACTGGTTGGTACAAAGCTAACTATTCAATGGCTGAACCAATGACTTGGGGTAAAGGACTTGGCTGTGATTTTGTAATGAAAAGCTGTAAAGAATGGATGACGATTAAATCTTCGAAGTAAGTGTAATATTGTTAGAATGAAAAGCAATATTTGATATTGTTTCTAAACTTTTCTGTAATTTAACAGTATTTCAGATGATGATAATAGACAGTAAGTACTTAAAAAAACTATAATTAATTATGTCACAAGAATATGCGGAATTTTTGGCAATAATTTTTTCTTTTATAGCTTCTTAAATGACGACTTTTATGGATATGAAAGGTATTTTTAATGGCTGTCCGTTTCTGTAACTTACAAATTTATATTAAATATATTTCTTCTTTATGTTTTTTTCTCTTTTTAATGCGCAGTGCTTTTCATGATGATGAGATTGTGGCTGATGGAAGGTGATGTCATGTTTTATGGAGACATTTTGTTTTTTGCGTTTTATATTTTTTTATCTGCATGTGTATTTCTAGTCATTTTTTTTTTTCACATCATTTAGAATTTGTGTACGCTATTGTATATGTGTTTGCACCAATTTTATTATTTTTAAATGAAAATGCTCTTGTATGCTGGCCGGTTTGTTTTTATGGTGTATTATTTCATTTATATATATAATTAATAATAATAACAATTTGGTTTTGCTAGAGGATCATCGATACATCCATTCTGTGATAAGGTAAAAAGAGATCCCCTCC
This sequence comes from Venustoraphidia nigricollis, assembly GCA_034508555.1. Classification (NCBI taxonomy): domain Eukaryota; kingdom Metazoa; phylum Arthropoda; class Insecta; order Raphidioptera; family Raphidiidae; genus Venustoraphidia; species Venustoraphidia nigricollis. The sequence goes on along the minus strand of JAVRKA010000022.1, from coordinate 5,334,165 downwards.
AAACAGGATGTACAGATGACAGAACATCAGTTGCTCTTTGCAATCTTATTGAGCATGAAAATGAACTCCCAAAAATGTATCAGGTTTGTTTTATATCTGCGTCTTTGAAAATATGTTGTATTTGAGTTTTCATTTATTTAATTGTTTTCAAGAACTTTGATGTAATTCGTCACGTAGAACATGGTAAGGAAGGTTTTTACGGAGGCTCTGTATCACTTGCTGATTATTGCCCGTATATACAAGAATTTACATGGCGTTCAAAAAATATTTCTATAAGAGGATCACAGTGTCAGTATTCTGATAATACTCCACGTAAGTACTCTTTTGAAAACTTGTAATATTTAAAAATTGAAGTCATACAAAATACATTTATTGATTTGCTTTAGATATAGATAAAAATTTTGCACTCGAAACTTACGGCAAGTATTCGAAGTGTTTTGAGCATACGGACCAAATGTGGGAAGAACGATCTTGTAGAGAAGTTAGACAATGGTTACACTGGGGATCTGGGTGCTATGAATACCATTGTGCAGATGATAGATTACATATTATGGTATGAAATTTCACAGCTTATGTTAGTGTTCAGAAATATTTTCCGGAAATTTGAGTTCATTGTGTTATCAAAAATAAAACGAGAACATTTTTTTTCTAAACTATTTACATGACCTATACTTGATTTGTGATATTGTAAAACCACTTCGAAAGTAGGGTTAGTCTAGTCTAGTTAAAAGTGCTGTTCATATGTTAATACATCCATAATTTTCTTGAATATATTTCTCAGACATTCTATTCATAAACGAGATACTATTGTATTAGATCGAAGCATTGTTTTGAAATTATTTATTTTTTATTTAGGTAGCTAATTATACGTATACGTGCTATTATCCCGGTCAACATTTATTAATCCGAATAGTTCGAAATGATTGGTTGCATAAAGGAGCACTGATTTGCCCACCATGCAGAGAATTGTGTGGTGAATTTTTCCATAAACAGGGTAGAGAATGCAAACCAAATTTTGAGGCTCCACCTGCCAATCAGTATCCTCATGATGAACTTCATTGCCGAGGGCATGTATTATTGTCTTCACCAGGGATACTTTTGATTTTAAGTTTGTGTATTATTATCAGATGACCATCCGTATCTTATTGGCTTCTTTAAAAAAATAGACTGAATGACATTCACATGATATTTCAGTTTTATTTTTTTTGTTTTTATCGTAAATGTTCTGAAATGAATATATCTGTTCACACTGTTTTATACATGTTGATAAAAAATGAAAAAAACATGCATATCATTCAAATTGGAGTTTAAAACCAAAGCAAAAGAAGATGATAGCTATAGATTTTTTTGGTAGTAACTAATTTAGACGATTGAAATATATAATATATATAGAAATCTGTGATATATGTATTTAATTTTTTAAAAATACAGTAAAGCTCCACATTCTTAAAAAAAATGGTCGTACCTGCTCAAAATAATCTTATTCGTTGCGGAAAAAATACAGACTGTTGCGTGAAAAATTATTTAAAAAATCTAAGAAACGCTTGAATGTATAGAATTATAGCAACATCAAGTCACAGAGCCAAACAACGTGAAAATTAGGTTGATAGGATTAGAACTTATACATAAAGAATTAATTTAAAAACTTTTTATTTGCAAAGTTTCAGAAACAATTTGAAAATATGTTTCTTCATTTTTCATTATGATAAATAAATTAAGTTCTTACCAAATTATATTTTTTTAAATTTTCGCTATGTGGCGAATATTAAAAATACTTATTTTAATAAATTGCTTTTACGCTTAAGTATGTACTTCTCTCCAAATAATCATTGTCTCGTAGAGAGGCGCCACTTGTCTTCACGCACTGAATAGTCATCTGTTTATAATTTTACATCAATTGTATATTATACTATTTTTCTTTATACGCAGTCGTAAGTACGTACTTTCACCATTATATAAAAAGACTAATAACTTTCAAGTGAGCAATTTTGAGGTTATACGGAATAACAGCTGTTAGCTACTACTTACTGGCGGCAATCTCACTTATCAGTGTGCACGAGAAAACTCTTTAGTCTACCTGTCACTTTCTGTCGGCACGCGATTATAGATGGCGTGCGAGTAGTTCCAACAGTGCATGAATGTTAGACTTTCTGCCTTAAAATCGAAGCCACAAGTACTTCCGACCGGGTGTGAAGAAAAAATGTATTTGTATGTAGAAATAGGACACCAGCAACCTAAAAATTTGAGTAGAGGGATTGGGCAAATCATATATGTATCTATAATGTCATACATGACGCATTCTGTTTCGAAAGTGGAACCAACAACTATCAATATTTGTAGGCAAAAACGTAGTTTGCTTGCAACAACAATTTTGTTTTGCAAGTAGAAATAGAAGGTATATCTCCATTTCAGTTTGTTGGTTCAATGTTTTGTGTCAAAGGATAACAAACAAGAACAATTTCAGTATAACTATTGATACCGATTTTGAATATACAGATTACTGTATTTTTTTTCTTTTTTGTAGTTTCATATCTAATTAAAATGTTAGTGATAGATTTGTTTTTATTAATAACTCCGACATGAATGAATTTAAAACTAATCTGAATGTTTAAATTTTTAATTGTAATTGAATGTCACTCAGTAAATTTCTCCTTTCTTAATATGACTGTGATTTCAGAATATTATTTTTCAAGAATGCTCACTTTAAAAAATGGATAATGGGAGACTAAACTAATATTGAAAGTAAACTTACATTACACATTTTCTTCGATAAAAAATACACGGCAAGGGCAGAAAGTTGAAATTACTGCACTGCGGAACACACGATGTCCGAGGCATAGTGTGTAGCGCAGTGCAGGAATATAAATTTTCTGGCCGTGTGGTGTATACTATTTTTCTTCATACTCGGTCGAAAGTATGTACTTTCGTGAAAGTGTGCACGAGAAAACTGTTTCAGCCCGCTGTTACAGATGGCGTGCGAGAAATTCCAACAGTGCATAAATGTCAGACTTTCTGCCTTATAATCGAGGCTGAAAGTATGTACTTTCGACTGGATATAAAGGAAATTGATGAGTCTATTGTTTTCTCCCATTAGCCTTATTGCAGCATGCATCTTACATTTTTTTTTCTTCTTAAGCTTTAGTTATATAGTTTTTCCTAGTCCAAATTCATTACCCTTGAAGAGAACTTGATTGATTCCGTGCCTTCCATTTTCCTGTTTTATAATTTTTAAACATAATATTATGGGTCTAAGGTTTAAATGACTATTGTCAATAATAATATATAAATTCAAATTTTTCAACGAAATCAAACCGAGAAAATCAATAAATTTCTAAATGTATTTCAGTATTCTTAAAGTTATAACAGTTTTACAGACTGGCTTATTTAAGTAACTTGTAAACTGTAAATTTTTGTAGTTAATTATTTCGCTGTGATTATTTCTTGAAATATTTTCAGCAATAAAACAATTTTTTTTTTATTTGCGTATAAAATAATTGTAAATATTTATTTAGCATTTATTTTTTGAAAATTGTTTTACATTCCATTATATTTATATATTTTATTATTTATCACTTTTATACATTGTGTTTTATATACTTAATAAAATGCATTTATCTGTTCGTCCACTGTTTTTTTACTTTCAAAACATAACATGCAATAGAAGGATTGGTCACATAACGCAGGTAAATCATTTGAGGAATTTGTTTATTTTTATTTAATTTTTTCAAATGATATAGGAGATTGTTAAGGCATAATTTTTTTTTCCTTTAAAAAAATCGGAATTGCAGGCAGCTATCTAATACTTATTTTTAAATGTGATGTATTGACTTTACCGGATGTGTTCTTGTAAAAAAAATTAAGTATATTTTTCCCAAGATATTAATTCCTTCATAGTGATTTTAATTTTTATTTAATTATACATACATGCATTGAATTCTACATAAATTGATAAGTTATTAAACACAATACGTTAACTCGAATCTAAATCTGTTAGTAAATTAAACTATTTTTCTAACATTAACAATAAATAAACTTCATAAATTGCATTACTGTAAAGTAACAAAACATATATATTATAGTAAGACGTGCTAACTTTAAAGTAAAAATATTTACCGATTTTTTTCGGTAAAATTTTCTGACAAATTTTGATTTCAGTTTTTAACCGTATAGTTGCGGATATGTTTCCCCACTTTACCTTATGTTGATGTTTTTCTACATTTTAAAATAAATTATTCTTTAATATATATACATCAAGGTGGAATAAAGGTACAATTTAATTGTGCATGAATAGGTATACTTTGGTGCGGAAAGTGATTATTATCTTAAGTTTATTATTAAAATCCGAAAAGTCTGAACATATTTAGAAATATTATTTTATATACTCTGCGGTTTCTACTGTATTCGTGCATTTTTCTATTGATATAATTTAGCAAACACTACTGTGGATAATAAAGTTAATACAAATAAACTTGGACGTCGCGCTGTTGGATCTCCACCTGAAAAAAAAATTAAATGATAATTTCTTTCTTTATAAGAACGCTTCAGGGCTGTATCTTAACCATATTTAAAAGGCAGCGTTCATGTTGACTATGAATTAGCATCAGCAGACTTATGTCAAGGTGGTCCGCCTTTCAAAATCGCCGGATATTTTTGAAAGCTGTCAGTTTTACAAAAATATATCAATCGTGTCTAAATACAGCCTGTTTTGTGAGCAAACGTTTGGATCAAAGCAAAAGCGAAGGACACAATATAGCTTTATAAACACCGACGAACGATTTATCTACCGGCCATCTTGTTTTCCATAATTTTCCTCATTAATTCAAAATAAATATCTTACCTAAGATAAATATTGAAAAGATTCCGTACCAATTACCTGATGGACTTTTATGCTACCGAATTTTCTATAATTTCTCCACTCGCTATTAGCTAGTTGAAATTTAAAAATGTAAAAAATATCGGAAAAATGGTAAATGGAAGATAGTAATTGTGCAAGATTGCATGACAATGTTTAGAAACGAATGTTAAGCGCATTATTTAATGTATTTGCCCGTGTGGCACAAACACTATTGGCGTCGGTGGGACCTAGGGGTCGAACCAAAATTTCGCGACATTTCATAACCTTCTGAACAATTTAACGATATATATGCATGTATACGGGTAATAACTTTCGAAAGAGCTAATTGATTTTGACGAAATTTTGTCCAAATGTTGGAATCCATCACCGCATGAAGTCTGTTTAAAATGGACCCAATCGGACCATTTTTAGGGATTGAAAAAAATTTTGGGATCGAAAAGATTCTCAGAATCGTATCAAAATTGAAATTTAACCATGTGTTATTGTTGGTTTAGTTCGGCCATTTTGTGTGGTGTCGCATAGTTTTCTTATGCTAATCAAGTCGTTTTAAATATGCCAATCACGCAATATTTTATGAATCTTATCATAAATTGTATTTTATACATGGTTATATTAAAATTACCTTTTTCTTAACAGATTTTGATAAATTATAATATATATAATATACTATTCGTAAATGAATTAACCTATTTTAGCTATTGTATATATCTAAAAATAACACGATTTATAATTGTTTTAAGTTGCTTACAAATTTTAATTATTCCTTTACAGCCTATAAAAAAAATTATGTCTGGTAACGTGTTATGATTTGTTAAAATTAGTAAAAGCATTTTGTTAACAATCAAAATCTTGTATGGTATTATTCTCATTCTCTGTTCACTGGACAGAAAAAATATAAATTGTGTCAGGACCGGGTCTATTCGTTTTTCTGATATATACGTTTATTTTTTTACGACCCATTAAAATTTAATCAAAGTGCTACGAGATACCACAATGCCACATCGTTCCTGCGTTCGTATACTCTAGTGCAATCTTGCGATTATTGCCTCGCCTACAACTTTATTAGTGTATTTGCCATAGGCAACATACACTATTGGCGTTGGTCGGATGGCGGGACCTAGGGGTCGGACCAAAATTTCTCGACGTTTCATAACCTTCTAAACACTTTGGCACCATTTTTAAAAATGTTTATATTTATATGTATATATATATATATATATATATATATATATATATATATATATATATATATATATATATATATATATATATATTTATATATATATGTGTGCGCGCTATAACTTTCGAAAGAGTTAATTGAATTTTACGAAATTTTGCCCACATGTTGGAATCCACTACCGCAAGAACCCTATTTAAAATGGGCCCAATCGGGCCATTTTAAGGGTAGTTTTTAGGGGTTGAAAAAAGTTTTTGGGCCCAAAAATACCTAAAAATTCTCAGAATCGTTTCAAAATTGAAATTTAACCCTTTAATAGCAATTAAAAAGTGCTCCTAAAATTTTAATAAAATCGGCCCGACAGGACCGGATTTACAAATTTTATGAAAACACTAGTTTGCAGATAGTGAGTTATTTGCTGAAAGGTGTATATAATTTAGCTTAGAGGTTCGATTGATAATAATTGCAACTGAGAAAAAAATGTTCTTTTAAGGGGTGTATTAAGGAGTCAAATTTTTTATTTTGCCCAAAAAACCAACTTAAGTTCGCATAATAAAGCCACACTGCCTATATTAGCAAATACACTATATTGTCGGCAGGGTTTTGGCACTGCGACCCGGGTTTTTATTATTTATTTTTGCACGCTTTCGATCGTATTTTTGATCTGATAAATTTTTTTGATCAATTTCAAACTGATTATCCCTGCTTAGGACGCCAATGTCATATAGCCAATTTTTAAAATTTTGAGTTCGGACCACACATTGCTCTTCTTAATATTACATGATTTATTCGCTGTACTAAGAAACCTAAGTGCTTAGGCATTTATATTTAATTTAAAACCCAAGACGGATTCTCTAAGTTCAAAAAAAAAATTACGAGAGTAATTATAGTTTCATCCGAAAAAATGATCGACATAAAATCCTTTAGTTCTAACCTAATGAAAACTGAACTATCTACTATAAAAGTCAGTGAGTCGGACGTAAGTTGAGGCTTGCAATTTTATATAAGTGCTAAATGACGCTATGCATATAATTAAGTACGTAACACTAAAGTCGCAATGGGAAAGCGCCATGGTTTAGAATATTGATTATTTCTTGCGGATATGTAGTCCTTTTCTGCTTGACGATACATACAACATAATAAACAGTATATATTTTATTGTTTCTACTAATTACGCGAGTGCTATTTTTAGAACTACGTTAATTCTGCATTTTTATGCAATTTTATGGATTATTTTAATCATGGAGCCTTGAGCGACTATTCTCACAGGGTTTGTATTGGCGTTCCACATGTGGTCTTTGCCCAAGCGATTGTTTTTCTGATCGTGGTAATTAATAGTATATTACATTATTTACGCCCCAAGGACAGAAAGTTGAAATTCCTGTCCTGCGCGACACGATATCCGAGACGAAGCCGAGGGCATCATGTGTCACGCAGTGCAGAAATTTCAACTTCCTGGCCGTGTGGTGTATACTATTTTTCTTTATACCCAGTTGAAAGTACGTACTTTCGTATCAGTATAATCGAGAAAACTGTATCGGTCCGCTGTTACAGATGGCGTGCGAGTAATTCCAGCAGTGCATTTAGGCTTTCTGCCCGTACTCTCGACAGGGTATAAAAAATGTTAATGTATTGAACTAATACCCTACTAAACTATATTGGTAAAGAATTTATATTGTAAAATATGTAGTATTTAGACCACTTAAAACTGTTACATGCGACACACCTACTTTTACGGGAAGTTATTTATTATTTTGAAACAGGGGCAGACTCAAGACTAAAATTATGCAGACTTTAATGTGTAATACACAGTTCGTACAGGTTTCCTCACTTTTCGCGATACCAATATATGGTAGCTGATCAGTGGCGTAGCCACGGAACAAAGAGTCCCAGTGCAAAAATGAAATTAAGGCCTTACCGAAATTGGTTAAGATTTATCGACACAGTGCCGATCATGCGAAGCCCTATTTATTATTATTAATTAAGAAATGAAGTTTCGGGAGTCGACATTTTTTGAGGTTTAACTTCTTTAGGGACGTATCTGTTTGAAAAAGGTAAAAAATCGAGGGGAAATAGAATCGACCCCTAAAGGGGAAGTTAGTTTGTCTCCTAAATAAATTAATTAGTTTGACATAACAAAAAATTAGACTTGGGAATAATATTAAAAACTAAAGAAATTAAACTTCTTATGTGAGCTTATGAGGGTGAGGCTCATTATAATTTTTTTAGGAAAATTTTCTTCTCTTTAAGAATCGTTTTTTTAATTTCACTAGCATTAATAGTTTTCGAGATATTTGCAAAAAAAATAGACTCCCTTTTTTGGGATTTGATGACGAATCCAATGACCTTTGACACATATTTTAACTCGCAGTAGCAAAAATTAACACGTTTTTCAACTTGTAAACCAGACTACAGGGGCAAAAGAGTCAAAAATTCTTTATTCGATTAGTATACTTAAATACGTTTTCGAAGATCGCTCAAGAGGCCAAGGGACCCCTTGAGCTTGGGGGCCTCGGTGCACTGCCCTGGCAAGCCCTCCGACAGCTACGCCACTGGATAACAGTCCGGTTTAGTAAAATGTTATACCATAATTATTTTAATTTCTGCCACCAGATATCGTACTGTGTTATGAAAAATCTCAATAGGTGATATACCAGTTACCGGAGACTATATACATATATATACCGAAAAGTAGAGTAAATCGGGGAATACCTGTATATTGCATATCTATATAAAACATAATGTGAATATTTATTATGCGTCAAGAATGGCTCATAACGTCTCGACTTCTTTAATACCTAGTTTCGGTTCGTCGACCTATGTGTTATAATTATTATAATTAAAGAAACATGAACAAAACATTTACCTACGGAATATACCTATAGTTTGAATGAGAACGTTTGAGGTTTGAAAGGAAGTTCGTGAAATGTTACGGTAACTATGCTATTGTGTTTCGAGACTATAGCAAGCTAAATATTCCTACAACACGTTTGAAATATTACTTTCTTGTAAAGTAATAAAGATTAAAGATATGACAGATCCTGATAAAAAATCTAAAAGTGATGAGCTTTGAGTAAGACTTGGTTTCGAAAAAACATGTGCATAGAAGTAAATGGATGTGTTTTTCTCGGTAGCGACGGCAACATCGTAACGTAAAAAAGCGACATCAATTTATTTCTATGCACACGCTTTTTGTTACGTCATTTAACGGTCGGTATATTAAGGTACCGCTGTCTTAGGAAAACAAGACTTTACAGTAGTTACATGTTACCAAACCTGAAATGTAACCTGTTTGACCCAGTCGAGTTTTTACAACGATAATGAACACAATGAACTTTTTTTTTTCAAAATGTTTATCTGTTCGAAACGTACTCAAAGTAGATTAGTGGCCCACGATGTAACAAAATTTTTAAAAAATGCAGATAATTAATTTTACGCAAAATCCTAGAATGCACTTTTATACGAAACAAAAATTTCCACTATATCTAATATACACTTTTAAGGTCTACCACGCTTAACGGAATGCCTTTTACTTAGTGTTTTTGACATCCCTGAAGTAGAAATTATAGTAAGAAATTAGCTCAGTTAAAATCGGATGAAAAATACTGGGTACCTACTCTGTACCACCTTTAAAATATATCCAGCGCCTACTCTAGCCCTTGATCAGGGTAGAGCGAGTCGTTCAGCGCCCTTTGATCGACGCTTTCACTTCGCGTAAATTGTACTTCGGTTTTATGTTAAATAAATAAGTCCCAAATTTTCAAATATCAACTATTGCAAACATCAACACTTGTTGAATTTAAATGAAATTAAGTAGCTTTAATTATTATACTTCTGCTTCTTTAACATTAAGAAAGTTTTCGCATAATTGACTTTTTGGCGCCCCTTGCCGCCTGGCGCCTAGAGCGGCTGCTCCTCTTGCTGTACCCCAGGACCGACGCTTGTATCTGTTATTTAAATTAAATATCTTACCATTACAATATGGACCATCTTCTTCAAAATTTTCTTGACATTGACAAATATTAATTTTTCCTTCGATTGTAGAATTGCCTGGTGCACACATCATATTTTCATGACAATTTTCATCAGTATCGCAACGATGCTTCAAATCTGGAAAAATACATTTCGGTTATCACAACGTTGAAATTAAAAACGATATTGGGCATGCCTTATGGGTCTAAATAATTGTTGACTCAAAGGAATTTTAAATGTGCAATCGACACTTAAATAAAATAAATTGAATTATATTCCATTTGGAAAAAAAAGGAAAGACACATCTGTTTTTCGTTTGCCGGTTGCCGACATAAAATGTTAACTGCGTTATTTGACTTGTACATATTATTGATAGAGAATTTCCGTTTCTTTTTATCATTGCTTTAACAAAACAATCCGCCGTTGAACACGAATTGCTTGCTTTCATATGTTTTGTCGCATTTTTTTGTGTCACGCACGAAATGAATCACAATAAGCACGCTGCACGCGTTTCATGCAAAGATTAAGTAAATAAGTTGCCGGCTGGTGGAAGTGGAGGAACGCTATACCCGTTCTCACACCATGTGCAAAACTATAATTCAATTCGAAATGATTTTAAGTTTTTAACGAGGAAAAAACGGTTTTGAAAAGAGCGATTGAATTCGCGCAAATTCTATACATGTTGAGAATTTTGTGATAATTATTCTCGTCTTTTATGGCTATAGATAATTAGTGTTACCCGTGCGAAGCCTGACCGGGCCGCCAGTGTTTTATAAAAATGTATAAATAATCCCAAACGTTACACGAGAAACTAAGAAACTAAAGTTTTTTATTACAATTAAGAACGAATTTAAGTTGAAAATTTTTAAATCAATATTATAATAAAATGCTGCATTCTGTTTTCTTGAGACGGAATATTTATAGTTGTACAGTATATTTTTAAAGGTATATTTGCATTCTTTTTTCGAATATAAATCAGTACAAAATAATTGGTATTATTATATTCGCATTTTATGGTTGTATTCTGTATGGTCAGTGTTAGAATTTACAACACTGAAGACTTTCTGTCACGCTCTACCTTGAACAATATCAAATCTGTTAGAAAGTGACAAAAAATTTAACAACACTGTAATTTCTATCATTGACTTTACAGAATAGTGTCATTATACTAGTTAATAGTAAACTGCAACTGCGAGACATTCATAGAAATCATATAAGGCAAGAAATTTATTAACTTTTATTTGATTTTTTGTAAAATTTGATTTTAAATCAGCTTTAACAACGATTTTTCCTGTTTTAACATTTATAAATAATTATTTGAATTAATATTTCAATTGATAGTAGAAAAATTGAACTTAAGATCATTTATTCAACTTTAATTGAATTGTCTTTCTTCCTAAGGCTAAGCTTTTGAATTGATTTATAAATAATAAATGAAGTTAATTTTCTTTCCTGTCTATATAAAACATACAATGCGTTTTTATCATGTGTGACGGTACCATATCAACACATACAATCGCTTTCTTCTACCGGTACATTTTTGAAATTGCATGGTGGAATCAGAGATCGTTCAGATAAATGACCGAAAGAATTTTTAAATACTGAATCGCTAGGTACCTTTTATATCAAATGTATTTCAAACATGCTAGGACCTATCGCGCTATTTTCTTATTCATATTACCGAAAAAACCACATACTAAAATTTATCAAATCTAAATATGTTATAGTTTGTTTTCGATACACGAAGTTACGAACTAATATAAAAATGGTTTGTCGGGAAAAAGGACTTTTTAAGTAAACACTTATTTGTTATTATAGCGACGTTTACTTAAAATGTCGTGTTTCCCGACAAATCATTTTTATATATTAATTACCAAGGACAAAAAAGAAAAAAAGTTACGAACTAATGTTAAGTCTCTTTGCTACCAAATTTATTTTACACTTTGACATTATCTCTATTGTACAGATGCTTATTACAGATTTATTTTCATAAGTTAATTATTTTTTAAGGCCACTGACAATGGGGATTATTTGGGCATAGCATGATTTCATATTTTTGAATTTATTATTTTTAACAGTAAATTGAAAATCTAAATGATACTTTCACCAGCGCTCGAATTAGAACCTGGAAACTGGGAGCTTGTAATAAACACACCTGTATAATATAAACAACGACATTGTCATACACGCCCGGCTATTGTCAAGCCCTCAGTTGATTATTTAGTATTTTTAATTGACGCCAAATAATTATTTTCATCAGTTCTTGAAACTCTCACAAACGGGTGGTCGATTTTTTTTGGAAATGATTACACCTTTCAAATTTGATGTTTCATAAAATAATTAAAAATATTACTATATATTCAGCCGTCACAAATACACATTTTTTTAATAAAATAATATAAATCAAAAGCTAATAATCTAGAACTAGATTTATGACTACGAATGACAGTTGTACGTTTTCTTCATTATAGATGATAATAATCTTTATAGTATAAAGCGTTGAAATACTGACGTATAAAAATTTACATTCGGTATCAGCTATAAACTGTTAACAACTATGTATTTATATTATATGAAATCCCCAACTGTCCGAAGCAAACTTATTGCATTTTCCGTAAGTCATTTCCTTCTTTAGAATTCAAATTTTAGTTTTAGTATCTATACTTATAAAATATATCGGGTGCTTTACATAAAACAGTTTTGGAATCAACGAAAACAACTTCTTATAAAAGTGACGTTTAAAGAAACTACAAAACGTAATTATATTGAAATTATGTTTTTTAACGAAAGAAAATGTTTTTATTCCATAATGAGCTAATAATAATAAATAATACATACATATTATGATACCACAAAAAATGTAAAATAAGCTAAACTGGTTTTGGACGATTTTTAAGTAACAGATTATTGAACACATGGTATTTTACTAATACTGAAATCATTAACTCAGAAAGTGGACTGCGCAACAGGCTAGGTAAAATGTCGGTTAGAAAAAGGAAAAAATATTAGTTAAAACAAATTTTAAAGAGGATTGAAAGGAATTAAAAGGATTTTTTTTTAATAATTTAGGTTAATAGTTTTGAACAGACGTCGACAACCTTTTTTGACTTCGGGTCAAAATTAACTATAATATGACTATTAAGAAGACGGACTCAGGTCAATGGATATTTTCATTTTAAAACAATCCATTAGTAAATATTAAAGTGAAGATAGAAAAACAAAATATTCTCAAACCTAGAAGTCATATTTTTTTTTTAATTTCTGAATATGTACCAACTCTGCTGTATAATATCTCTTTTTTTTCTTGTTCACTCAATAGTCTTCGCCGAGGCAGGGATTGCGCAGTCAATTTTGTAAGTCAATGACTGGAACAACATTGGGGGTGTATGTACCCATTTACATATTTATGTAAATAGAAAATCCTATAATATTATGTACACAATTTTGCCGTATAATGCTTATTTATGTAGTAGCCCATCTTATAAATCAACATGTTTGATCGACATGTAAGTACCTTGCGATGGTGGTACGAAATAAATTACGCTATTATTGTAGTCTTTGTCGGTTCTCCTTAAAAGATTTATCAATAGTAAATATCCCATGAAAGAATCGTTTGGTAAAAGGTAAACTGTTGTGAATACATTCTCATTTCTACAAAGTCGTGACCTGAATGACTATTTCCTAAAGAAAGGTTCTCCTATTGACAACAAAGAATGTCACAGTAGTTTAGAAACGAATGCAATCGGGTCAGCTGTCACATGAAAGAAATATTTACTTCAGATTTGTCAATGGGAATAGGCGAATAATGTAAATGAAACTAGATAGTACACAAATCCTACAGAAGCGTAGCGTGCCTTGGCGGGGCCCCGTATAAAAATTTGTTTGGGGGCCCTTCCCCCGTTGAAGTAAATGACTTAAACGGGGAAATCCCGCAGCCCGCGATAACCAATGTAGGGTGTTGCCAACTTTTGAACGCACGCTTTACGCGGGAAAAAAATAAATAGCTTTTTTTGACTTTTGTCATTTCTGAATTAAAAAAAAAATTGGGAAGTTTTTATTAATTTTTGCTTACGCACGTTGGGGGCCCCGTATAATTGATACGGCGGTAGCTACGCCCCTGAAATCCTACTTGAAATATTAGGAGCCATCATGAATGCTAAATAATGTTTTAATTAATATATATTATGAAAAATATTTACATTTTCTGGCAACGTTGCATCCTCCATTTTTGGGTGCTTTATTGTCTCCGCATAAACAAAGCATCTTTTCCGATTTGCCAGATTGGACGCAACTAGTGTTGACAATATGACAGTCCTTATGTTTGGTGCATTCTTGAGCTGAAACTGAAAAGAAATATCCCATTTTAATCGAATATCGATTGACACATTTTAATCGAGTAACCTAATCCTTGACTTTTAGAATAAACAATTATAAACATAAACATAGCTTTATTATACCAGAATGTTCAAAAAGTCCGGCAACGCTGAAATATCTCAAAGGAATAGTGTTTTTATGGAAAATGTTCTAAATAAAAGTTTCTCAGTTCCAAGGAACGCTTATTTTGGTGACAAAAATTTCACCCCTCGAGGGTGCCCCCTGGGAGCTGGGGTCAACTCTAAAATTTCAAATGGCAAATCCTATTTTTCTCTATTAGATCGTATTTTCCAAAGAAAAATAAACATCTTTTGTCCGAGAAATTTTTTTTTATTCGGTACATTTTCCATGAAAACATCATTCCTTTGAGATATTTCATCGTTTCTGGACTTTTATATTGCTTTAAGATAGAGTGTCAATATAATAAAAATTCGTAAATTTGTTAAAATTGTCTATTTTGTAATCACGATATCTTGTGGCGTATTTGAAAATATCTCTGATATGCCTATTGATATTTTTCCTTGCAAATAAGACGCAATTATAAATGTAAAGATTAATTACTATATAAGTATTCGTTCATTTTTGAAAATTGGTTTAACTGACTCCTAGGGGCAAACTTATAAATTTTAAAATACTATATTCGTGCACATCGAAATGAATTACTTTTTTTATTCTTGAGAAATGCAATTTAAAAATGAAAATGTCACCTTTAATATTTATATACATTTTCATTTATGAATTGCATTTCCTCAAGAATAAAAAAACTAATTCGTTTCTATATACCGTACATAAAAAATTATAGATTTGCGTTATATTTTTTTTATTTTAAAAGTCAAGGATTAATCGATTCAATTGTTCATCCATTCAATCTGACGCACAATATGTACTAAATTTATTTTTAGACATCTAGTAAATAATACAGGATTTTCGATTAATTTGATTTTTTAAGAGTATCTTTTAGGCAGGTATATTTATAATACAACTGTATATTATGCTAGCTTTAAGCCGTGGCCCACTCGCGTTAATACCGATTTTGGCTCGTTATTTCTAATTGTGGAAGTTTAAATTTAGTATGTCAAATTTCATTAAAATTGTGCTCGATATTCTCGAATGTTGTTGATACAGACATACGAAATTACCCAAAAGAAACCCACTAGGAAACGGCATTACAGACAAAGCGTTCATAACAATTTTATACAGGCTTATTTACGCCAGGTGGTAAGAAAAGTAAATTCTTGTCCGCGATTGCATAAAATGTCATTTTTTCCAGTTGGTCTTTGTTTTAGAGATATCGATGCATGGAGCTATTAGAACGTATTTAATCTTTGTCCTTAAAATGAATAGTAAGCTATAAAATTGCTTGGAAACAAAATACTTATTCACTAATTGTTCACAATAAGTTCCAGTTACTATAATAGCGCAGTTAATTCGGCGGTTTCACGTTGCTTCTCGAATGACGATGAATTTTTTGAAGATATATTTTAAGTTAAAGATTTTTTTTGTTCTGTGTAATCGTAACAAAATTTAAATAAAGCTTTCAGAGGGCATTCTTTTAGTTTTTTTATGAGAATTGAACTTACATTTTTCAAAAGTTTGAACCTTTATATCTACAAAACAAAAATCTATGGGAAAAAAGTCATTTGCAACTTATTCCGAATACGAATTTTCATTTTTCGTTTCTTGGTGTAAATCATCCTCTAAATACATATTGGTATTGATTTAAGAAAATGTTCTCCGATCGAGTCTTGAGTCAAATAAAAAAAACCCAACTGCGGAAATATAAAAAGATGGAAAAAAAATCAAATGATAATATGCAGTCGGAAACACCATATATTTTTGTTCAACTTGTTACTAACAAGTTGAACAGAAATATGTGGTGCCTCCAATTGCATGTTATCATTCGATCTTGTTTCAATTGTTTCCATTTTTTCAGTCCATATTTACGCAGTCGGGTTTTTTGATTTTTTTAATTTACTTTTTTTTCATATACTGTTATATCTTTTTTTATCACTAAGAGTTAGGATTTGATATTTAAAAACAACATTGCATGGATTGTTAAAATAAAAATAATATATTATGAAGGAATGGGCTAGTTAGGTATCTATATCGATCAGGTACTTTGGTATTTCGTGCTGCAGCACAGACTTCAGTAACTGATTGTGGGTTACCCTTTTTACTTCTTTATCGTTGATTTAATACAATTAAATGCGTGTCCGGCCAAGCAAAACTAAATTTACTTTTCATTTGTATTATTTACCTCTATTTTACTTTTAAATGAGTATATATATAAAACTAGAAACTTAACCTTGAATTACATTTATAACGAAATAACAGTTAATCGTTATTTTGAATAGTATAGCTCAGAACGGCATTTCTTAGACTATAAAGTATACCTCCTTGAAAATGTATTGCAATTTAATGACACTTGAAGCTCATTGGTTTGAGAAACTTAAAATTGAACCAATTTCTAAATCAAAATCAAGAAACAGAAATTCGCTTGTACTCACTAAAAACAGTATTTTTTTTCTACAATATAAATAACATCCCTTTTTAAAACCGAGAGTTTTCCTTTTTTTTATATGATATAGATACCTTAAAAACTCACGAAAGAACATTTCTGGAGATCGTTTTTAAAATCAGTACACAGAAAAACACGGATTTGAGTGAGAAGCAGACTTGTGAAGTATTTGAGTAAAAGTATTTCAAAATACAACTACAAATACTTTTCTAGTATTTGTATTTCAAATACTCTAGGAACAAAAGTATTTGTATTTAAATATTGAATGAAGTCAGAGTATTTGTATTTAAATACTTTTTAAAAGTATTTTTCACAAGTCTGGTGAGAAGCTACAGTACTCATTTTTTTGTAGTAATTGACGAACGTTAAACGTCCTCCTAAAGTACTATAGAAATACAAAAGCCCACGTCTGCTTATTGAAATTAGCGTATCTTTTTCAGATAAAAAAAGCTTAAAAATAAATCGATTTTCACCGAAAACTGGATTTTAATGTTCATAGAAAAAAAGTCCGCTAATTCCGGGAATCAAACGTCTGTACTTCTTTTAATTTAAGAGCAATGAAAGTTTGAATATTTTTGTAGTTTGTTGAGAACTTAAACTCCTGTATAATTGTTTGATAATTGGCGACGGTAAAGAATGAAATCCGGCTTGTAAAAACATTATTCGATTTAAAGTTACGAATACTATCTAATAAACCACTATTAATCAAACAAAAACCTAACGAGTATTTAATGTCTACATCACTATATCCGGCCTATATCCGCAACAATCATTGGCCAGAATATCAGATTATTTATAGTGTATTTATACGAGGTATAGTCCAAAAATAAAATGAGATAATTTACACCGAGAACGGAAAAGAAATGATGCGATAGAACTTTTGATACCATTAAGAAATTGACAGTCTCATCTAAAAATAAATTGCTCATCTTTTTAAAATCCTCGCCGCGATTTTGATTCACCTCGGCCAGACATATTATGTCTCGTACAACAAAATATCATGCATTTCAAATTTAATAAAAATAGTATTTTAATTTATTCAGACAACTTTATTTTATAACAATTTTTTTCGCACAACACAGTGGCTTCGTCCAACAAAAAGTTAAAAGCTTACGCAATTTAGTTACTATTTTTATACGTTCTGTTAAGAAAATAGGGTTTTTGAAGAGTAGATGCACGAATAACTATTTCATTTTCTTTATACAACCACGGTATAAAAATAAATTTTGGACTGCATGAGATTGTCTCGCGTATCAAAATTTGATAATTTTGAACACTGAAAAATGCACAAAGAATGTATACCAACTTTTTCGTTCTTATATCCATCGTCTTAATTACATTAAACGCTGAGCATATGATGACGTCGAAGGCTAGTCAGTGATCGCATTTTTTTATTTATGAAACGAGATGTATATAAATTATGTGGCACATACAGATCAGTGGGCGTGACACAGTATGTCGATTTCATTTCAATAGTGACATTGAAAATACACACTTTTGTGATTTTTTTTTAATATAGAAAAAGCTTTCGAAAAATTTTCAAAACGATTGTTTTATAATGAAGCTTTCTACAAAAAAAAAACAGCGTGGGACGAGTCCAATGTCTGAAATGTTTTAATGATTCTTCTATCTTTATAAAAGTATTTTTTAGTGTATTTGCCATATGGCAACATACACTATTGGCGTCGGTCGGATGGCGGGACCTAGGGGTCGGACCAAAATTTCTCGACGTTTCATAACCTCCTAAACACTTTGGCACCATTTTTAAAAATGTGTATATATATATATGTATATATATATGTGTACGCGCAATAACTTTCGAAAGAGCTAATTGATTTCAACGAAATTCTGACCACGTGTTGAAATCCATCACCGCCAGAAGCCTATTTAAAATGGGCCTAATCGGGCTATTTTAAGGGTAGTTTTTAGGGGTTGAAAAATGTTTTTGGGCCCCAAAATACCGAAAAAATTCTCCGAATCGTTTCAAAATTGAAATTTAACTCTCTGGTAATAATTAAAAAGTGTCCCAAAAATTTTAATAAAATCGGCCCAACAGGACCGGACTTACAAAATTTTTGAAAACACAAATTTGCAGATAGTGACTTATTTATTGAAGGGCGTATTTAATTCGGTGTAGACGTTAGATTGATAATAATATTACAATTAAGAAAAAAAATGTTATTTTAAGGGGTGTATTAAGGGGTTAAATTTTTTATTTTGCCCAAAAACAAACTTAATTTCACATAATAAAAGTATAAAACCACACAGCCCTATACAAGCAAATACACTATATTGTCGGCAGGGTTTTGGCACTGCGACCCGGGTTTTTTGTATTAGTATTGAAAAATAACTCATTTAATTGTTGTATAACAACATAATTTTATAGTGGCATCTGCAATAACGCCCAGACATCGAAATAAAGGTTAACATGTTATATAAATTGTCTAGGTCAGTCTAATTTTATACCCATTATAATATGCGATATGAATATTAAAATGGCGATTTGTATTGTGTGAAATAAAACTTGTATAACATGTTTACTTATTTTGTTACAGTGTGTTTGTTTTGCAAGTGGCAGGCATTTCAGACGGTACCTAGGTATTTCATGTTTAGGTACCTCATTGATATGTCTGTCTGTCTATCGGCCACAACCTTTTAGCTGTAATAAATGTATTACAATTATGAATTTGCATACCTTATATATTATTGGCTCAAACCCAGATCAATACTATTTTTATTGAATTTATACTTAGGAAATAATTCCTTTACATCGAAAGAAGGTAAAAAAACGGTCAAGTGCGAGTCAAATTCGTGTGAAGAGGGTTCTGTACCATTCCGTTT
Source organism: Venustoraphidia nigricollis (assembly GCA_034508555.1). NCBI lineage: Eukaryota > Metazoa > Arthropoda > Insecta > Raphidioptera > Raphidiidae > Venustoraphidia > Venustoraphidia nigricollis. Next base: position 5,314,428 of record JAVRKA010000022.1, on the reverse strand, counting down.
AAGATAAAGGAGAGGAAGACGAAATTACAGATATAGGTCGCGTTACAACTTTATAAGCTAGCTGACTTTTTTTCTTTTTTGTCCTTGGTAATTAATATAAAATAGATTTGTCGGGAAAAAGGACTTTTTAAGTAAACACTTATTTGTTAACAATACCTAAGTGTTTACTTAAAAAGTCCTTTTTCCCGACAAATCATTTTTATAAGCTAGTATTGATTATAAACACTGTATTACAACAAAATGGAAAAAGCTTTTTTCATAAAAAATTGAACCGCCTTAAAAAAGCCGCTAAACAGAGAAAAACAATTATTTTGAGAGCGGCACCAATTTAATAAAAGCATATAAAAAGTCTTAGTAATTAGATGGCTACCGATCTCAATTTTCAGTTATTTTTCTCTTTTTAGTGACTTTTTTGAAGGCACTTAAATTTTTTTTATGAAAAGTTTCGTTTTTCCAACCACTTCTATTATCTTCTAAACACAATAGAGTAAATTATTATAATTTTTTTTTATTCTTTCTCATGACGACTGTGTATTGTTTTTCGCTGAAATAAATGAATATGAATAAGAAATCTATTAACCTCTCGAGAAGTTAAGGCTGCACAAACATAAATGTTAATCTCCTTTTTTCAAGGCGGCAAAAATTCAATAGACGACGTGATTTTATTATTTGGCGTTCTTTTCAGGACAATATCGTTTAACTGGAGCAGAATAGACTATAACCACGTTGCATGTTAATTTTGACATCAAGAAGAAATAAATAGATATGAAACCGAAAAAAACCGCAGGATAAAGGTGAAATATTGCGATAACATCACCAAGTTGACGTAGCGTTTTCTATATATGTATATATGCTTAATTATAATATAGGGTTCACTCGATTGTAGCGCCAAAGCTCGCGCGGTGGCTAGTAAAAGAAACACATCGTTCGTATTTTAAGATATATTGCCTATAAACACGCGCATTTAATTTTTCTTTTTACTAACGTATCTTTTATCTTTTTCTATTAATCACTGCCCTTTTCACTTTAAACTGTTAGTTAATATTTATTAAACCTGCAACAGTTCCAATATACCTCTACTTGTAGATATAAAAATATTTTTCCCTTTGTTTTGCAACAATTTTCCTTACCTATATAATCAACTAGAAGTCAACGCAAATAAACCACTATGGCTGAAAAATAATAATTTCTATAAGAATGTTGGTAGAAGATGTAATTTTAAAATGATGGAAAACATTTTTTTTATTACTTTTTTGACGTCGGTTCAATTTTTAAACGCTAGTGGAAATGGCCCCCTGAGGACTACCGCTGTAACAATTTAATAAAAAAATAAGTTTTCCACTTAATAATTCCACATAGAATTAAAAATAAGTGATTGTCGGATATTTCATTTACTTGTGTTATAAAATCTTTCTTTTTACCAAATTTCTAAGTCAAAAGAACATACCCTATAAATTTTGATGAATGAAATAATGTGTCGGTTTCAAAACACGTGTTCTTTTAAAGGTCGTATCTTTTTATTGCATTGAAGCAGAAGTTTGAATTTAAAACAGGTATTCGATATTAATTTCAACTTGATACCTCTAGGGCCTAGGCGTTTCTAAGAAACAGGGTCTTGGCAAACAGACAGATGGACAACCAACGCCGGCACTAAAGTAGAGCGAGAGGAGCGGTCGCTCAAGGCACCAGGTGGCAAGGGGCGACAAAAACCCGAATCATTTATGAAAAACAATTTCCAATGAAAAATAAAATTTTGATAGAGCCTTTTGAGAGGCGCAGAGGCCGTGTTGTCAGATCTAATTTTTAAAAATCCGTAGGATGCCTCTAGATAAATCCATAGGTCTACAATGTTGATGTTTGCAATAAAAGTTGATTTTTGAAACTTTGGGACTTATTATTTATTTATCATAAAACCGAAGTACAATTTACGTGAAATGAAAACGTCGACCAAAAGGCGCTAAAAGACAATCTCATACTCTATCCTGATCAAGGACTAGGGCCGGCGCTATAGACAACAAAAGTGATCATTTTCCTTTTTTTCATTCTGCGATACGGAACCCTAAAACTTCGACAAATTAACAATATAATTGATTTATTAAACGGCTTTTTATTAATGTGTATTCAATATAATACAATGCTTGTTCGTGACGTAATTCCCTAAATGAGAAGTTAAACAACGGATGTGTCAATATCATGCAAAAGATATTAGTTGTGTATATTTAGCACTCTGCAATTAATTAACTTTCATGCATGCATTTTTCGAATACATGTCATAAAAATTTCAGGATATAATATCCACGCTATTTGAACAATTTTATAAATTTACAATGTGTTTTGCCATACTTTTTCATGGTGAATCAGCGTACCAAAAATAATTTATCGCCTTACACCCAAAATAGCATTTTTTTTTTATTTGTTATTAATGAGTTACCTTTATTTGTTGACGAAATTGTTATGGCGAGAAAAAGTCACGAGCAAATTATGTTTATTTAGAATAATAATAATAATAATCTTTTATTTCATAAACTTAGAACTGTGGAACATGTCAATTCGAACTATGTAAATATTCCTCTACAGAATAATTAGATATTTAAAAAGTATAGCCTTAAATTTGCTTAGAGGCTGCAATATGGCAATGTCATCTCGGAGATGATTAAAGATTTTTATAGCAGCCATGGTTACATTTTTCTCAAACGAAACCGTGTTATGATAAGGGATTGAGAGGCTGCTGACAGCACGCGTATCATAATTAGAGTATTCACTATTTTTAGGAAATCGAAACATGTTTTTCCATAAACATACTGAAAGCTCGAAAATAACCAGACTAGGTAGAGTTAAAATATTATTATTTATGAAAATATCACGACAATGAGCTCGTCTGTTAAGTTTAAACATACATCCGATTACTTTTTTTTGTGCTATAAAAAACTTTGTTACAAAAGAGGAAAATCTCCAGATGATAACGCCTTACCGCAACCTTGAAACAACATAATATACATTATAAAATAAAATTAAGGAGTGCAAACTAATATAGTCTTTAAAAACAAAAATTGCATAATGCGATGAAAGTACTTTTGAGACTAAAAAATCTATGTGATTTTCCCAGGGCATTATTTTATGGTTTTTATACAAAAGTGTAAGAGCCAAAAACGTTTCTAAAAAAATATTTAAATTAAATAAAAAAATCTTAATAAAAGATACTTTTTTTCCGTTATATATTGATTGGTGTAAGATTCTAACGCGAGCAAAGTCGCGGGTAAAAGTTAAGTACTATATCTGTAAAATACTGGGAAGTGGATAAGATAAAAAAAGTATGTCATTAGAAGTTTGGTTTTGGATATATGTTCAATATTATCAATATTTTCCGTGCTTTTCAGGAAATACCAAAAATATATTCAGCCAATCACAGACTGAATTCTCTGTAGCGGCATATGTATAAAATTCCATTAAAAATACACATTCTTGAGAATTTTTTTATTATATAAAAAGCTTCCAAAAAATTCTAAAAAAAGTGTGCGTAGAACTTTTGCGCTATTGAAGTAAAATACGTAAACAATACATATATTGTTAGCGACAAACAGTATCCATAGCCAAGACGCCGAAAAGATTTACTTCAGTTATTTTCGACTCTCAGACTGAAAATACTGTACTAATCTGTGTCCTATATACCTAATCTCTGGTACCTATACGATATACATGTAATGGTAACTCACGAGTTACTCCTTCGCGAAATTCACAAAACGCGCCAATAGAAATTTTACTTCAACAGCCAAAAATGGTCTTATCCTTCATCTCTCCAATTATTTTTTTACTAAATCTGTCTATGCAGTTTACTACACATACTGCAAGAGATGTTTTTTATGAATTAAACAGAAGTTAGCTGAATGAATACAAATACATAAAATCATAACTTAGTTTGTAAAGGTACAGTTTTAAAGATCCCTAGAGCGAATTTTCACATTTCCTCATTTTTGCCTCTTCATTGATATGCATCAATACAGTATGCTTATATGCTACATATAAATATATGTTACATATAAAAATGTAAACCTAATATATGTAATGTTTACATGTTTTGCTTCAACCGCGCGTAAAGGTTATACGTACACTTTTTTTTATTTTACGATGTTCTATAAAAGCAAGGTGGGATTGTAATACCTGTGGAATGAACAAAGAAGGTACATTATATAATATATATATTTCCAAATGTATGCTATGTTATATTGCACAATATAAGCGCATATAGATTAATACAGAGCCATAATTTATTATTTTACAATGCATCTACAAATGGGATATGATTTTAACATGCACAAAATTTGCATGAAATTGTTTTAATTGCTTGTACGTATTTTGTTTCTGATTCTGAAAATGTAAATGGTGCACAGATTTCTATGCCGACTTTATGTGATAAAGATACACCAATTTATTTAAAACTAGCCGCTCCCCGCGGCTCCGCCCGCGATTTTAATAGTTAGGATTCTTTCATTACTCACTCACTCCGTTCGTTCACCAGAGTTTATAATTATTTGTTTCATTACTCACTCATTCACTCCGTTCGTTCGCTCGAATTTATTTGATTATTATGCTGCAGTGAACTTTCTTATAGAATTAATATTGGACGATTACATAAGTTGCTTAGAAATTGTCCCTACTAATATTATAATTTGTTTGTTACGCTTTTTTTAATAAAAAGTATCTTATGTCCTTTCTAATACATCTAAGAATATGTGTACAAAATTTCATAATAATCGGTTGAGTAGTTTTGGCGTGAAAGCTAAACAAACAAATTTACATTCACATTTATAATATTAGTAGGGAGGTATTTAACGTTATTATTTCCTATCCCAAATTCGTGTATAAATTTGAAAAAAAGATTATTTTACGTCGTTCTTATACGAAAATATTAAGATCTATTATTTATCAATATACAAAGTAACAAAAAATTGATAGTGTTTTTTATATGGAAATTTGTAGCCTTTGTTAAAATTTTGCATTAATTACAATGCTGTAAAACTGACCCCATTGTGTTGCTTTCACAGTAATTATTTTTAAAAAATGCCACCTTATTCAGAATTTAAGAATAGTGAGTGGTTGTTCCCTGTTCTTATTCTACTTTTAATTATAGATTCCCTGTGTAATTTCAATGTAAAATATGCTAATAATCCTTGCATATTGTTACTCGTATGTACTTGTAGTTCACAGAGTTTTCTTTATTTTGCTACGCAATTAAACAAGACTTTTTATTTAATCGTATCAAAAAAAACTTGATGTTGATTTTCGATAAAACAATTTGCTTTTTGAATGTAAGTAACTGCTGTTTAGTCAAAAAGCAGGATATATTTCGATTTACAGTGCACCTTACGTAAAGTTTTATTTAAAAAAAAAACAAAAACAAAACAATGTAAAAACAGTCGAAGCGCTTTTTTTACTTACATGTATGCTGCGTCGGTTGCGATGGCGGGTTATTTTGCGTTTTTCCAAAAGTCGTCAAACTGTTAACACCTTGAATACTCAAAAGCGTCGCAATTAATGCACAAAACTGTATAATATGTTTCATTATTACTATTTTTTTATTTTGTTACAAGAAAAGATATTCCAAATTGTTATTAAAAAAAAATATCGAAAAAATATTTAATGTATATTTTTTATAAATTTATTTTAGTCAGTGATTTATTTTGTATGGAACTTTGTATATCGTTTGAAAATGTCGTAAATATTGTTATTAACAAATCACAGCCTGATCTGAAATTACTATGACCTAAAACCGTTAAGTGAGGAGTATATTTTCTTGTAACTGTTTGTTATGGTAGAGATTCAACGCGGCATACTTGTTTTCCAACAATCAAACCGCGCCTGCGCAATTCCTTGCAAAATAAAGTGTACAATTTGTACTTTATATCAAATATAAAAGTATATTATTCTATAACCATTCAGATACAGGGTGTAAATAAAAATAAACACGATTAAACAAATATCATACTAAAAAATAAAATTGCGATAACTATTTTGGTACGCTTTTATAAATGAAAAAGCCTATAAAAATTGATGACTAAAGAATAAAACATTTTTTTTATTTTCATAAGTGTACTACCTATTCAAAATGCGTCCTTTTCAACGATATTCCACATGCAAAATTTAAAAAATCGAAATTTTTATTTCGTTGCAGCAGGGGAGGCAAAAAATATGTTTTTATATAAAATGACCACGAAATATCTGGATATCTCGATAAGCAGTTTTGTGTAACAAACGGATGGACAAAGGAATATCGCCAGAAGGGTTTCGTACAATTTTGATGAGGAATATCGTGTACTAAATACGATAGGATGAACATAATAATCATCTAAATGTGTTAAATAATAACGAAAGTTATTTATCACTTGGCTCAAATATTTCTAAATATCTGCCAATCAAACTGCATATTTTGCAAATTTAACAGGTGCATACGTAGTGTGGTTTTTTCTTTAAAAAAAATTTCTAAAGTGTATATAAATTTTATAATAATTATATAGTCCATGGTTATATATTATAATAGTTGCATTGACTAATCACTTGAGCGTTCCAATGCGCCATATTATAAATATAGACTAATTTTCAGTAATGCAGAAACAGCCCGGTATCCCTTTGTAATATAGCCAATGATATTTTCACATAAGAATTCACCCTTTGTTATTTAATGCTCAATTTATCAATCTCCGGTTGAAAACAATACCTATATATTAGCCTTATATGCATAAAGTAATTAAATTAGGAACTTTATTTTTTTTTAAATGTCAAGTATCTTTCTAAAGATTTTTAGTCTTTATACACTGATCGCCATAAAGACAAGTGTCAGGCCAAAACAAAAGACAAATTCAAGATTAGTTCCACCGTACAAGAACATCTGTAACTGATCCAGTGATCAACTTCTACAGTTTATGTCTAACTATATCCTAAACAAATGGCTATGTTTATTCGTTGTTTTACAATTAATAGCATTTTAAATTGATATTTAAGGCTGAAATTCGTATAAGAAACCCAGCATTATAATATTAGTACTGTCAAACGGAAGTTTAACACCACAGCAATCAATGCTCAGTGCACAACATTAATTAATTAATTTATTTTACATTAGCGATATCGTTTCCAACAATGCAACTGCCACCTCTTCTACATTGATCTTTGATAATACGGTATATTGAGTTATAATTTTTTTAAATAAATAGTAATTACAGCGCAAGGGCAGAAAGTTGAAATTCCTGCACTGCGCGACACACGATATCCGAGGCTAAGCCGAGGGCATCATATGTCGCGCAGTGTAGGAATTTCAACTTTCTGGCGTATACTATTTTTCTTTATACCCGGTCGAAAGTACGTACTTTCATATCAGTGTGCATGAGAAAACTGTTTCGGCCCGCTGTTACAGATGGCTAAATGACTAAAGCAGTCGAAGCATGTTTTCTTTTTGTTTTTAAATAAATAAATATTTTTATTATTATCTGCACTGTAAATAGCTGATCACGACTGAGCCAGCGATTAAGAATTTGATATGTAGGGACAATATTATCATACACTTTCTGAAAATCATCTGATGATAATGCCAGATGACCAGATTTCAGACTCCAGCACTTTTTTATGAGTTTTTTGTAGTTTATCCCAATTTTTGAGAAACGTGTGCCATCAGAAGTCTCAGATTTTAAGTACAAATTTTTGATCCGAAAGCTGCTCTCTTCCGTTTTAGATTTAACCCGACAAACTGATATGCAGAATATTCTATCAGCCACAAATAGTTGATCATTACACCACTTATCAGTATCAACAATATCATTTATTCATAGACATAGTAAGAAGAATCAACGTCTTCGCCGATGACTATACGGCGTAGTCCACTTTGTCTTCTTCTTCGACGACTTCTCCTTCGTCAGCTTTTCCCTCGCTAGCTTTTCCTTCATTTAGAAATATTAAAGTGATTTTTAATTGGGTTTTATATCCGTATTTGGTTTTTAAAAAAAGGTAAAGATCAATTCTTAGGTGAAAATTTAAACTATAGCCTTAAAACAGTGGTTTAAAGGCGATGGGTGGAGTTTGCACACACATATAACGATTTGGTAAAGGTTTACATAATCATACATATGTATATCACAGGTGCAATCAAGGGTCGTAATTAGGACCACATGAAATAAATAAACTTTTAAAAACGATTCCTTCTATAATTTTTCACGAATAAAGTCTTGTTTACATTAATAACTATGTGTGCTGTATGTGATATTTCGATGAACAAATTTTTGTCCCAATTCTTTTCTCACGTAAAAACTTCTGTATGTGATCAACACATCTGTGACCTTTTAGATAAAAATATCTGCAGGTTTTATAACCTGTATCAGTGCACATTCAGATTTTTAGCTGCGTCACAAGTTTGTAAAGATTTCAAAAAATTAAAAAAAAATCGGTTGAGCTATGAAAATAAAAAAATAAAATTTTTAAAAATGCGATGGTACTTGAGTGGCAAAAAAAAATTCTGAATCCAACTCTTGCATCTGCGTCGCATGTAAGAACTTAGTTGACCAGAAGGCTATATATGTTCCAACATAAGTAGGATGGGTTTGGCGATGTCATGGGGCTGTAAGGTTGAAATAAGTGAAGTATAGCTTTAGGATATAGTCGGGTAAAGGGGGTTCTAGTAAGCTAAAACCTCCCCCTTTACTCTTTACTTCTCAACAACAGCCTTAGATGTTATACATCTTATAAAATGTCCAAGTTGCACGCAAACGATTGCGTCACAACGAAAGAGTTAAAGCTTCATCTAAAATTTTATTTTGCATAGTTAAATGTTTTTAAAGCAATATTCGTAGTTACAAATTTTATTAACATAACTGAAGATTCAAAATTCTGTCGACGATCCCGGTATCTCAAAACTTTGCGCAGCCAGGTAAAAGATACCTTATACTTAAAGTTTGGTTGCTAAGTTTTATCAAAATTAAGGTACATACAGACGAATATTCTAGATAACAAACAAAATAGCTGAAAATCTCGAAATATCCGTAAGAAAATGAAATTCCAAATTGAAGTTACGATTTTATTTAACGAAAGAGTGCAGTCACTTTTCAGCTGGTCAATAAACTAGCATTCACTGACTACAGGCCGTTAAAGAACTAAAGTCTAGATTGCTAAATTTAATTTTTACGGGATTTAAGTTTAAATTATATTCTCTTTCGTTTGGTGTTAATAGCTTAAAAACTAAGTTTTTCGATTTAATTCCTTTATAACTGCCACCAGAGATTTATTCGGATGAACGTGTGGATGTTTCTTTCAGCCAGCAAAGGTGTAAGGTTGTAGTCAAAAGCACGATATTGTATACTATTTATATGAACGTAACTATATGACACGCACTTTTGCCACGGGCCCTTTACCACTACAACTGCCGCCAATTATTTTATTTGAAACAATTGTTTCTCAGTATTAACGACAATTAACGCAGCTTTTACTTTTCAAGTTTTTCAACTTAAGAGGGTGAAATACCTTCTTAAATAAAAGACACCTGATTTAATTTTTAACCGACATCAAAAACTTACTGAAGGGCTAACCGATTTGAAAATTTTCGACACCATTTTCCTCACAACGTTTACGGAGTGATCCTAGAAAAATTCCGTCTTTTTTACTGACATCGAAAAAGGAGGTTGTTTCGTTTGTTACCTCATATGTCAAGCATTTGTAAACCGATTTGGACGATTCTTTTTCGATTCAATAAGGCATACCTTCAGAGTAGTCTCACATGAATTTTAGTTAATTCGGTTCAGCAATTTAGTAATAAAATATTAAGGAAGAAAGCGGCTAATAACGTGCAAACTACGTATTGCGAAGTCACTAAAAAATAAAAAACTTCAAAGAGGCTGATAAAAAGCGTAAAATAACAAAGTTTGGAAGTCGGCGCCAATTTTATGAAGTACTTTGTATCTGCATAAAAAGTTATAGTATGTTTAACAAAATTGGCGCCAATCTCAAAACTTTATTATCTAACGCTTTTTAGTGGCCTTTTTTGAAGGAGTATTAATTTTTTTAAAGTTTTTAAGAGATCGTTTTTTAACAAAACGAACTTGAAAACAATTCTTGATAAATTACAAAAAACGGTTCACCTCATGTGCTACGAATCGAATCTAAACCCTATAAGAAATACTTACAGTACAAACTGAAATGACAACCGCGTTTGTTTTTAACCCCGTTGCAAAAAGAGAGGTGTTATAAACTTTAAAGCCTTTGTCTGTCTGTCTGTGTCATCGTAACTTCAAAACAGATGAACTTATTCCAATGTGTATATTTTAAGCTGGCATTAATTGTGAGATGGTTGTTACTTTAGCCATGTTCGGTGGAAATCGGTTCAGCCGTTTGCTTTTTGTGTCGGAGGTTTTTTTAATTTGTAATTTTTTTTATTATAACTAATGCCATGCTCTTTAGAATTCGTATAAACTCTATGAATTAACATAATATACGATATTTAATATCCTTCAGTAAAATCTTTTTTAGCATGTAGTACCTACGTTACCCCCTTAAACTCTATCGCAATACAATTGTTTGCAACATAACTATACAGAGATAAAATCTTTTTAGTACACCAAATCAACTACAAATTATTTTTACAAGTTCTCGCAAACTTGGTCTTCCGACCGACATCATTTTTACCTCAACGTTCTGCTTACTGTAATGAAAAATTGCAACATCGTGTATACAAAAATTAAAAACGTTGTCACTCGTCTATACATTGCATAGCAAATTTAATTTATCGATAATTTATGAATTTAAAAAATTAGTACATATTATCAACATTGATAACTTATTCCGCCGCGAAAGTGGAAAGATTCGGGTTTAAATCCCGACGGTGACGATTGTTTGAACATAAAAAAAATTTCTAAAATAGCATTGCAACAATGAATGTTTCTTAACAATTATAGCGAACGATAGCTATTATTTGTTTATTATCAACAAAGTTGTAAGTTATTAGTGTACCTATAAATGTCAACTTGAGATAAAAAGAAATGAATAGATTGTACATTTGTTTATAGGTATTCTTTTTGGTTGACATATTTTCTTTTATCTCTTATTACTTTTCAATAAAATGATTTCTTTATTTTACTTCACCTCCCTGATTGCAACAGTGAGTAGATCTACCTGTTTATATGACCGTGATCTGCAGTTTGTACTTTTAGAACAGATCAGAGTTCGAATTGTTTAAAAAGTTCTATCAACAAACGCATCTATTATATCATCCCACTTGTACTAAAAGTAAAAAATCAGCATTAACTTGAGTGAAGGAGCAGGTAAAGGCTAGTACATAAATAAATTGAATGGATATACGAATAGGATATCAAGCAGTTGTGGGCATTTATTATAATTTAGTTCGCATTTAGGAAGTTTGGTCAGGTTAATAGATGTGATGACCTAGATAAGGTCACATAAGATGTTCAGCTTTGAACTTCTGACATTTTGATAACCACCCTTAATACCACACCTCTTCTCCTCTCGCATTTACATACGAAACTGCATTAGTATTCTGACGCTTTGACCATCTGCTTTCATTGTAATCTTCTATACTGGGTGTTCCAGACGCTCACGCCGAACTTTTTTTTACCTATCTAAAAATACATTTTATTTCCATTTTAGGGTTCCGTATTTCAGAATGAAAAATTAAAAAAAATACGCTTTTATAGCAAACCGAACTAAGAAGTAAAAAATACTTTTTAATTATTAAGATTTTGTTAAACAGCGATAGAGAGTCCATAATTGTACTGAGTGAGTGAACTTTCTATCGCTGTTAAACAAAATCTTTATATTTGAAATTTATTTTTTAGTTTTTAGTTCGGTTTGCTATTAAAGCGTGTTTTTTTTAGTTTTTTTTAAACTATTATTTGTTTTTTTATTTTTTAGACTTATTCCTGCACTGCGCGACACACGATGTCCGAGGTGAAACCGAGGGCATCATGTGTCGCGCAGTGCAGGAATATAAATTTTCTGGCCGTGTGGTGTATACTATTTTTCTTTATACCCGCTCGAAACAATGTACACGAGAAAACTGTTTCGGCCCGCTGTTACAGATGATGTGCGAGTAATTCCAGCCGTGCATAAATTTTAGGCTTTTTACCTTAAAATCGAAGCCGAAAGTACATACTTTCGACCGGGTATAAAGAAAATATATTTTTATTGGTATTATTTTGTAGTCTTTCAAGGAAATGTAGATTGTAGACGCTCCTCCGCAATCGACTCACACAGCTCTCGTGATCGACTGTTTGATCATCCCTGCCTTATATGATAGCTATGCTCTTGCTGTTTGCAATTTTTGTAATCTTCAAAGCAAAATTTTATGGTTGATAGTACAGAATTTTCGGCGCGCGATCCTAACTCGTACTTACCGGGTTTTTATCAATATTGGCGTAACAGACACCATTTCCTCTAGTATTTTTAAAACATTTGTATGACAATGCGAGTAAGGAACTAATATTAGAGTAGATGAGTGGTCTTTAAACTTTGTCAATTTAAGGAATCCTTGACACATTTTTATTGTTTAATTTGAGAAATTTCCTAGGATAACCTAGATGGCACAGGCTATCCTAGGAAATTTCTCAAATTACTTTAAGGATCATCATCACTCTAAAAACAAAAAAATTTTTAGAGTTATTTTTATCATTGTTTAATTTGTTTATGTACTTTAGTAGGTAACTTAAATTAATTGAATACAAAACTAATAAATTTTACTAAATGTTGTAATAAAAAATGCTAGAATCATTCTGTGCTCATGACCCCGTGGCATTTTGCTCGTCCTGCGACCCTATTGTTACGCCACTGGTCAGACAAAAATTGTAAAATAACGCTGTTTGTCTTGTAAATTGTATACTTTGTACTTATTTGAAATAATTGTCCACGTCTAGCTTAGATTCTCAAGGGTATGAGAAAATATTCCAATGAGAATATTTTTTCATGCTTCAGGGAACATATTTTATGTTCAACATAATTAATAATTTGTATTTTGTACTAAAAATATTTCCTCACAGGAATAACCGAGAACCCAATCTACTATTTCAATACTAACTACATCGGACGGATTTTCAGGCAACTTTCATAGTTCGTGTGCTTAGTTACATAGGTTGATCTTCATCCTGGTAAAAAAAAACAAAATACTGTACTTTTATAAAATAATTTAAAATCATTAAGCATTTATTAAAATAATATAATTGATGCAGTCTAGGGAATGAAAATCACTTAGCAATGAATCTTTATAGGGACATAAAAAGTATATAATAAAGCATAACGCTAGATTTTTTGCAAAAATAGCATTACTATTCACTTTAAACATATGAAATTTATCAAATACAATTTAGAGTATGTTAGAAATATGTATAAAACATTTTAGAAGTACTTCGAAATGAATAACAATTACAATTAATGTATAACTTCCACATCCTTGTTAGTATCAGCTGTTGATTTCATTCATGAAACTGTCATCTGCTGACGTACATTTGTACTACTAATATTATGTGCATCGTTTTACTAGAAACTAGTCACGTGACTGTACTACAAAAATCTAAGTACGAACAGTTCAGACGCCCCCGCAATACAGCAGTGTACGAATTATTACAGAAGAGCTCATACAGCTGTAGATAAAGGATTTGTGAAATGAAATTTTCTAAAAATTTTTTTTTTTATAAAATGTATGCTGTAAACTCCTAAATAATTAATTTAAGTAAATAAAATCCTCCCGCCTTTTTGGACATGTATAAATAATATTATAGATATTATGTTTTTACATAACTATTAACTCCGACGTATATCTGTTAATATAGCAACGTAAATCGGAACTACTTGTTGCTAATTTAATTGTTTTGATGTTATGACAGTTGAAAGTTGAAACTTAAGTTCTCTACGGTTACTACGGTTAAGTTTTTCCGTATGTACAGTATGTGTTTTCTATCTGTCAGAGAAAAATCTGTCTGACTGTAATGTTCAGTAATTATAAAAAATATGTTGCAATTCCATAAAGATGAATTACAAAACGCTGACTACAAAAATGAACATAATGTACGAGTTTCCAGTAAAGGTGCAATTGTGGATAAAAAAATTACGATTTCAATTACAAATTCAGTTCATAATTTGGTAAGTTTTGTTTTATATTCATAACTATTTTTTGTACATATATTATTTTATTTATTTATTTTTTTTTAGAGAATAAATTTATCAGATGAAAGGGATTTGTTCTTTTTGTATTCTTTGAATATAACCCATGAAGAGTATTTACAGCTTAAAAATGAACAAGGGTTATTAATAAATTTTTCAGAATTTCCGGATCAAATAATAAATTTGCTTAAACAGTGTTTTACGGGAAAAATGTAAGTTTTAACACAATATGTGCGGTGTGTTTTTATTTTATCAAAACATTTATTGCAGGTTCCTTCAGTTATTGTCCACCAAACCTCAGGTTTGTAATCTTGAATTTGTTGAACGAAGTGATTTTAAAAATTTAGTACACCTGCGACTTGACTTTGTTGCTTGTGAAAATGATGAAATTATGGAAAACATTTGTCATAAAATGAATTTATATAAGGTACTTTACCATAAAAACAAATTTTTTTGATAAATTGGGACCTACATTTATATTTTATATGTATATATATTTTTTGTAGGATTTGATAAATAAACTTGAAAAGAACAATGAATATTTAACAAAAGAAATATCAGTTCTAAATGGATTAAATGCAGAATTAAAACAAATTAAGGCTAATTCTGAAGATACATTGAAACAGGTGATTAGTAAAAAATATTTGTAATATTTCTTTTAATATTTTATGTATTGAAATTTTGTATTCAGGAATATTCTGAAATAGTTCGTAAGAAAGAACAAGAATATATGATTAGAAATAGTCAATTGGAAAGTGAATTAGATAAAAATAAAAATGAAATTAAAGATTTGAATACTCGCATAAATGAATTAAATTCTTCACAAAAAAATTTAAAAAAGCAAATCGCGGATTTTAAAGAGTCCATGAATAATATGACAGATGAAATGAGTAAATTACAAATTGAAAATGAGAATTTAAAATTTAAAAATATCAAATTAGATGAAGACTATCACAAAAAAGACAAAGATTTAAATATGGCACACAAGGAAATTGCAGCCTTGCAACAGGTAGATATATAATTAATTCAGTGAAATAATTGTGGTTTTTACTGATACATATTTTCGTTTTCAGTCATTAGCAAACAAAAATGATATAATTTCTATACTTAAAGAAACGCTTACTAAAGCTGATAATGAAAATGTAAGTATTATTAAATATATTAAAATGCTTTTTAACCGACTTCAAAAAAAAGGAGGCTATAATGATTCTTATTCTATTTAATAGAGTATTCCTTCAGAGTGATCTCACATAAATTTTACTTAAATCGGTTCAGTAGTTTTTGATTAAATATGTCTAGATTGAAGTAATCAAGTAATCAAATATAAAAAAATAAGTCGGTTAATATTTAAACTACTTATTGCAAATCTACTAAGTAACAAAAAAAAAACTTTTAAAAAAGCCACCAAAATTTCTTACGTATCTACTTTTATTAAATTTGCACCGACCTCAAAATTGTATGATTTTCTTCCTTTTAGTAGCTTTTTTGAATGAGGTTCAAGTTTTTTGTTGTACTACAGTCTGTATAATCAAAACTAAAAAAAATAACGGCTTGTTCGGATTACTGGATTCTTGTACAAAGTGTACAGTTTAAAATAAAACGTTTTTAACAAACAATATACGAAATCGAGCATCGAAATTATTGAGCCTAAAATTTTTATAAAAATAAAGAATATAGAGCCTTACACATAGTTTACAGGAAAACCTAAACGAAAATCAAAAATCTTAAAATTCTCACGTAAAACGAAATGGTACAGAATCCACTTCACACGAGTTTGGCTCGCATTTGACTGTTTTTTTAATTCTAGGAAACGCTTCGAAAAAAATTAGTTACAACTACAGATGAATATTCTAAACTACAGTCTGCAATTCAAAATATGTCTACAGACCTAATGAAAGCGAATCAAATTATTGCTCAAAATACACTCAAAAATGATGTTCTTAAAAAGAAGGTAAAATATATTCGTCTTATATTCAAACATTGTGAATTGCTTGTATTTGGAAAACGTGTCATTTTTTTAGTTAAATGTCGTAAGCAAAGTGTCAATTACTATAGAGAAAGAAAAAGAAAATCTTCAAAAAGAACTGGAAGAGAAAACTTATACTATGGATAATCTGAAAAAAGAACTACAAAATGAAAAGTTACATTTAAATGAACTTCAAAAAGAACAGGATAGACTTTGGAAAATGATAAGTTCGAAAGATGAAAATATAAAAGAGTTAAAAAAAAGTGAGTAGCAATCATGTGTTCATTTAATTAATTTTTTTATATATATATATTTTTTAACATCAAATATTTAATTTAAGTAATCGAAAGTCAATACAATAGACTCAAATCAGAAACTGAGAAAGCTGATCACAGTCAGAAAGAAAAAAATTATCTACCTGCGGATATCCATGTTCCTTTTTCTGAATGGAAACCACTTCCAGGTAAAATTGTCCTCAAATTATTAGAATAACAGTTTGACATTTTGGTAATTTTTATTTTTTTAATTTCAGAAGTATCAGTCAGTTCAGAATCATTTCAAGGATCAGATATAAGGCATAAGCCTGAATCGCTAAAAACTGTACCCATCGAAAAACCAAAATTGGGACAAGCAATAAAAAGCAGTTGAGTATCTAATTTAAATTGAAGCATCGTAAAAATATGAACTCATTGTTATATTTCAGGTACCACTAAAATTGCAGATGCTATTTCGCCAAATGTGCCTATTCTAAAATTAAATACAGTGTCAAATCGTCAAAAAACAACTCCAAAACTATCTTCATATTTTACAAAAAAGACTTATTTACGGGAGGAACTCAAGAAGTCTGACTGAGTGACAAATTCTTCAAAATAATTCCCACTGCAATATTGGAATATTTAAAGCGGACAAATATAGAAAATGTTCCAATTAATCTATTTTTATATTTCACTGTCATTTTATGTTTGATATCATTCAATAAATTATTTTTTTAAAGATGTTTTTTATATCCTAGTTTCTGTAATACTGTACCAGAAAGCAGCGTTGCCGGACGCTCCGTTCTCCTTATCCTTCTCCGAAACGACTGAGCCTAAAATTTTGAAAAAGTAGGAAATATAAGGCCCACTCATAGTTTCCAGGAAAACCTAAACGAAAATCCTAAGTCTTAAAGTTCTCACGGAAAAAAAGTAGTTCGGAACCTTATCCACGCGAGTTTGAGTCGCGTCTGACCGGTTTTTTTTATTACGAATTGTTGAATTAAAAAATGGAACATCTGTGCACTTATATACCTAAAATCTTTTACTGCATTATTATCGTTATATTGAAAAGTTTCAAAAAAAGGCATTTTAGGAACTGACCTTTTGCAGTGCACATGAACATTTTGTAACAGTGCAACTCGATTGACTATCCCACTAGACTCTGGCAGCTGCCGACGGATAATAGTGATCGAGCGACGGTTAAGCGAGGCTCTACTGTATATACTTTGATCAACTGCCATTTTATTTCTTATTATATAAAAATGGAATGTTTATGTTAGCGTTTAATTTCCATGATACTCAGCTTTAGTTATTAATAAATTCTAGTTTCGTGTTATTTTCTCTACTATTTATTTATTATTTCATGACTTTTCCTAAATTGAAATTTTTTTATACGTATCGGTTAATTTATGAATGTACTGTAGTTGTACCGTTTGACACGCCATCGCCCATTGGCGAAGAGACGCGAAAATACTGTCGAATCTATTAAGACCGTTGTCAAAACGTAAAGAATTGACTGGGGCTTGACCCACGGGCGGTGTACTCTCGTTTTTGTGGAAATAAGTGTTTTAATAAATAGTATACAAAAACAGAAATGGGGTGTGCAGTAAGTACCGGTGATAAAGAAGCATCAGAAAGATCTAAAAAGATCGACAGAGATCTAAGAGCTGATGGAGAACGAGCAGCTAGCGAAGTTAAATTGTTGCTTTTAGGTGGGTTGAGAAATATTTGACATTAAATTTAAGGAAAAAAATTACTTTTGATATCTGAACAAATCTGGATCATACCATATTTTAAATGAATTTGGATGATTTGTATTTATGTTTAAATAAATAGTTTTATTTAGGTTAGACCAACCCTTTTCAGATGTAAACATGTTAGATGTCCTTGTTTAAATAACAGTGTTTACAGCAAATAGCTAGTGGGCATTAATAAATAATATTTAAACTAATCAGTTATTTTTTATTTACGAATATAATAGGTGCCGGAGAATCGGGGAAAAGCACAATAGTAAAACAAATGAAAATCATACATGAGGCGGGTTATTCTGATGAAGAGTGTAAGCAATATAGGCCTGTAGTCTACAGCAATACCATTCAGAGTCTTATGGCGATCATAAGAGCGATGGGTCAGCTTCGTATTGACTTTGCAGATCCTAGCAGAGCTGTAAGTAAAAAGATGGCTGTCCTTGAGCTTTATTTTATTTCGGGTCACCCAGATAATGCGACTTGTTTAATATATAATATTTCGAGTGACAATTGTCAATTATTAAAATGTCTTAAGAAGTTTTATCTGCCACTGTTTTATTAAGTCTCATAATCGAAAATTGATTCGTTATAATAATCATATCAAATGCATACAGATAGAATGATTTGTATTTTCGCTCATATCCTAACCATTTGAAATCCAATATGCATGACACAGTACTGAATACAATTCTGCGTCTGTACTATGAAGGCTGATCATCGAAACCGAGAACAAAATTTATTCGAGAGTTGAAACATTAGCTGAATCATTCGATTATAAAAATTATTCGAATAGTAACTTTTCAATTATCAAATCATTTGATTATTTCCTATTAAACAAATAGATCCAGTAGTTCCTCAGATCATGGCTTTAAATCTAGTGGTAGCACAATAAACTATTCAAAATTTCAAATCGGTTCAGTAGTTCGTGATAAATTGATAAGATGTCTTTTTAAGATGGTACCAAATGCACCTTATATTATGATCAGCGGAACGTTTTTTTAGGATATTGCCCGTCAATTTTTTACATTTGCAAGCGCAGCTGAAGAAGGCGTTTTGACGCCAGAACTTGTAATGTTGATGAAAAGATTGTGGCAAGATGCCGGTGTTCAGCTATGCTTTGCACGTTCAAGAGAATATCAACTGAATGATTCAGCTGCATATTATTTGAATGCACTGGACCGTATATCGCAACCAAATTATGTTCCTTCGCAGCAAGATGTATTACGCACAAGGGTTAAAACAACGGGAATTGTAGAAACCCATTTCTCGTTTAAAGGACTTAATTTCAAGTTAGTATATTTCTCGAATTATTTTAGAGTCAAAACAATTTTTAATTGATTTGTGCTTTTAGGATGTTTGATGTGGGTGGACAGCGATCAGAAAGAAAAAAATGGATTCATTGTTTTGAGGGTGTAACCGCCATTATTTTTTGTGTCGCTTTGTCTGGCTACGATCTGGTACTGGCCGAAGATGAAGAAATGAATCGAATGGTGGAATCGATGAAACTGTTCGATTCTATATGCAATAGCAAATGGTTTGTGGAAACATCTATAATTCTTTTCTTAAATAAAAAAGATTTATTCGAAGAGAAAATAGCTCGCAGTCCTTTATCGATTTGTTTCCCGGAATATACTGGTCCCAATACATACGAAGAAGCAGCGGCGTATATTCGAATGAAATTTGAAAATTTAAATAAACGAAAGGATCAGAAAGAAATTTATACACATTTTACTTGTGCTACTGATACAGGCAATATTCAGTTTGTTTTTGATGCTGTCACTGATGTTATTATCAAAAATAATCTTAAAGATTGCGGACTATTTTAATTTCAGTTATGTGTTCCCGAAATAATCGCATTTAATTCAATAATCAAACTTTCATTGCCGTCATTTATTTTTCTTGAAAATTTTAATTGGCAAACTGTTTGATCCTTGAATTTGTATATATTTTTAATTAATTTTTTGTCATTATTTTTCATTCAATTGCGTAAAGTTAGGAAGAAAATGTGATAAAAAAATGTATTTACTGTTTTCATAAAAATGCATATATGACAACGAGCTAATGTCAATCGCTTTAATGTTGCCTTTTGTTGCAAGACCGTCTATCCACAAACAGAATGTCATTGATTATTATGTCAACATGTCACTTATTTAAAGTGAAATTTGGATAGATTGCATAGCTTGATTTAAAAATGCACTTTGCATAACACATCCACTAGCCTATTAATTGAAATTGCATCTATCAGATTTAGACAGATTGTTCCAGCATCAAATTTTATTTTTAATACTTCATCCACTAACAAGTGAGTGAAATAATAAAATGGAAAATTAAATATCAATTTTAGTACTTCAGGAAAAATAGACACAAAAGTATTCCCTAGGTAGAAATAATTTGTAACAGGCCGCATTTTACATATACTAATGTATTGAGATTCTAAACGCGGGAGTTCCTCATTGATTCTACACCTGCAGAATTCATTAAGTGGGGTTAATGGTTCGTAAAAATGTTTTTTTTTTTGCAAATGTCATAGCGAGACAATTTGCTACAAACACACTGTAAACTCTTGATCAAAAATAAAATTTCAGTAAATCGTAAGAAGTGCCCAAAAGTAACCACACTCAAATTATATCAGTGTAACGCTTGCACTCTTTCCTACAATAATCATAGTTTGCATAAACGTGTTCATACTAATGAGAAACTCTATGATGTTTGTAATAAGCATTTTACACATCTTGACATTTTAAATATTCACAAACGACTACATACTGGCGAGAAACCATATAAGTGACGATTGTTGCATTTTAAACAAACATAAACGAATACATGCTGGCGAGAAACCGTGTCTGGACGACGCTTGTAATAAACAAATGACAGTTTAAACATTGACTAACGACTATATACTGGAGAGAAACCGTAAAAGTGTCATGTTGCTTTGCAACAAGCATTTTATTGAGTTTGGCAATTTAACACTGGTGAAATATTTATTTTTGTAATACTTTTGTCAATGTGAAATAGAAAAAAGTTATTTTTATGTAATACCCATTCGGGAATCTCATTGCAGTGAATGATCAGAATTTTTGGAAATGTTCAACAAAATATGTCATTTACAAATAGTATTTTTATAATTAATTTAAACAATGTATACTAATTAATATCTCGAGACCTTTAACCCTCCGTAATTAACCCTCCATGTCGATTTTATGAGGTACTCTCGCATTTTATTTAGAAATCTAATACCAATATGATTTTTTTCTTCAACCATTTACTGCCTTTTATGTAAAAATATTAAATTTACCAAAAATGAATAGTTTTTATATAAAAGTCACTACAAAAAAATGGACACAGTTGCATCCCAATAAAAGATTTCGATAGATGCTTCTGCAAAAAATGTAATTCCTGGACTTGTAAGCCTCTCAGAGAGAATACAGGCAGTTCCCGCATTGCGAGTTTTCAATTTAGCGCTTTGTTCTTTTAATCGTAAAATCGAAAATATGAAAGTTGTAATAAATGTTGAAAATGCCATTTCAAACTATTACTAGCCCTGTTTTTAACACGAGAACTATGCAAATATCGCTCTAGAAACGAACTAACGCGTAAAGTTAGGAACTACTTGTACTTAACAATGGATTAACAAAAATAGTGCCAAAGCCTATGATTTGTCATTTGCAAAAATACTGTTGCATTTGTTTCTTGTTTTATATTTTTTTTTGTCTGTTGATTGTAATATCAATGACTAACTTAAATGTATATTTGTCCTGCTATATGTGTATAATATAGTTCTATATGAAATTAAAAATGCATTCCACTTTTAATGCATTTAAATTTATTATTTATAGATACGAAAATAAAAGCATTATGTTATTTTATTGCCCAGACAATGACTTGAGTAACCAAATATAATTTAGATGACACATTTTTTTAAAAAATATCTAAGAACGTAAAATATAGTTTCTAATAAATAAATACATATCTTGATTTTGAAAGTAATAGAAATCATTTTATATGTGGGCTTTTATATTATCGCAAATTTTACAAATCCAAATTCGAGTATTATTTTTTTAATGAAATAGATTAATCGTTTTTTATATCAATTTATTAATAATTGAAAAAATATTTTCTATATTTGTCAAAAGGAGGTGATTAATTGGACCAATTTACTGTTTAATCTGCCACTTATTGATTAAATTCGTTTTGAAAGACAAATATTTTCATGGTTTAGCTGGGAACATTATTTTCGTTACCCTCGTAACCAAAATTATATTGCTAAGTGTGCCTTAACTCCATTGTTTTTGTAAATATATAACTAAGCTTTACAAAAATATCGGTCACAAAATTAATCTGAATTTTCAGGAAGCCAAAATTTTATACCAATTTTGAAAAAACAAACACGTAAAATACTAATTTACAACATAAGTTAATGCACAAAAATTGTGCCTTCTATATATTTAATAAAAGAAGTTTATAGACGGAAAATATTTATTTCCGAAACAAGTGAAATTAGAAAAGAGACTTTAAATTTTTAATTATTTTTTGGTATTTCATTTATTTTGGACAAAAGTAAACTTGACTCGAATTATTTTTTTTTTATTGGCAAAAAAAATCTCCAATATTTTTATTTAACTTTAAAAATATTATGTATTTTGATTATGATTTTACTATTAAAAAATATATTTGTTGTTTGGTAATAAATATTTTCCCATATTATTAATAAGGAACTGACAGTTTATTTTTTTAAGATCAATTTTTATACTTTATTTATTTTTAATATGTATATGAAATGTAATAATAATAAAACATTACTAAAACTTATGAAATGTTCATTATAATCAATATTTTTTAAACATTGATAATATTGTTTTTATTTTTTTCCACCTACTTTAAACTTACAATGATAACTTATATTGTTCTAAATCTTATTGATTACCCAAACAAAATTTATTGATAATTAATCCTTTATTTTTAATTTATCATTATTGGTCTTTTCATCAATCTAATTCATATTTCAACTTCTCATTTAGTATGTAAGTTGGAATTTCTATACCAATCGATTGTATTTTCATACATTTCAATCTTGTGCCCTGAAGAATCTGAATGGTCAAATGGAATTTATGGCGACGTATCATCCCCAGAGGTCAAAAGCACTGTCGGCATAACCCTTGCACGACAGTTGAGCATAATCAAGGCAATGTAAAAATATTTCCAGTTTCCAGACAAAAAGGAATATTGAATCGAGATGCTAAGAAAAATACTGACAAATATTGTGTTTTGTTAACAAGCCAAATGGTAAATTATTTTTACATTGAATCAGTAGCCAATTTTATATTACATCAATGATAATAACAAATTATGCAAGAGAATTTTAATCTTCATTTATCAAAATACTTCTGTATATTAATATACGAAAGGTTATCAAAAATAATTTACAAACGGTAAAACGTAATTTGACCTTAATGCTTGTTTCATATTAAGATATCTGCCTTTATTAATGACGATATATTATTTATGTCATAGTTCATTCACAATTATATTTTTCTCGCGTATAATTAAAACGATTTAATTCATTGGCGGTCAAAAGATTAGTCACAGTTAATGATACAACATTAGACCACGTCTTCTGTCTAGAATAATAATTGTAATAATCTAGAAGTTATCTTCCCTAAATATACTTACGGGAATACATTTCTGTTAGTAGGGTTGCTGCTAGTTAAGCAAACGCCTTTTCTTTACACCTGATCGAAAGTACGTACTTTCGGCTTCGATTTATGCACGGCTGGAATTATTCGCACTGTAGCAGCGAGCCGACACAGTTTTCTCATTGACTGCACTGATACGAAAGTAACGTACTTTCGACCGAGTAATAAGAAAAATAGTATACACCACACGACCAGAGAAATTCCTGCATCGTGTGTTGCGCAGTGCAGGAATTTCAACTTTCTGCCCTTGCGGTGTAATATACTATTTGTTTGATTCTTCAGCAAACTTTTCCACGTACTTTCCCATCATTGTTTTATTTATGTGATACCTGTATCATACGTACAATTAATTAATTTTTAAAATCGCAAAAAATTTCTATACACGACTTTCGAAGTTTTCTATCAAAATGAAAAAAGTGGATTTTGTTTTCAGATCGTCATTAAAGAAAAATATTACACGATGAAAATGATAAAAATATAATTACTATTTACTAATGTGCACTTCATTACCTACTATAAACAATATCTATTTCTTTTTCATGTAAAAACTATTTCATGATGACACTAAAAATTCTATAAATGTTTTACTGAATGTGTTCAGGATCCCATTTTCTCCATCTAAAATCGATTTGAATATTTAATTGCAATGCATCTATCGGCATTTGTGTAGACAGTTTTCAACGTGAGAGGTGTCGAGAAACCGTTAGGCATATCTCAAAGCATTGTTCAACCTACTCATCAACCCCACTCCCGTTGCTTATTCACGATTCGGAGCTTGAAATATTAAATAATAGTACTCCTGACTTACAACCACTCAGCTTACCAGAGACAATAAAAAGTTCGTTCTTAAAATAAATAAAATCTACATGATCATGTTCCAAAACTCATGTCAATAAATAGTATATTACACCGCAAGGGCAGGAATTTAGAAGAAAATGACATATGCAGTATAAGGGCCTCCGAATTTATAGTGTCTAGGGCGCGCGCGCTTTGCTTATCAATGCAGGCCATGTATGCAGAACAGAAAAATATCCAAATTTTATAAATACGGAATCATTACCGCAATCAAACATTTTTTTTAAAGCGTTCTCGAAATGAAAAGTCTCTCCTGGCCTTAGTTAACGTTAATGCACCACTGATCAAATTATCCAAAAAGCTAGAGAAAACATGATTTAACATAGGTGAGGAATGATTCGGATGTTTTATGAAATTAAATTCTCGGAATCTCAATTGCAGAAACTACTTTCTTCCATGTACCGTAAGGAAATGAAAGTATAGTGATAGGGTCGAAATCTGTGGAATTTTATATCACTGAACTAAAATAAAGGGATATTTAGATTAACCTAGAAGTTATAATGACTGCTTGTTACAACTGAAGTTCAAGTTTTCCTCATGATTTTTAGAATCAATGAGCTCAATTTTATTTTTGTTTTGAATGACGCATACAATATTGAAAACGTATTCACGTTTTTATCATGGATATGTCATTTTTATACATACGACAAGAACTTTTACAAACCTTCCTCGGCACAAATTGTTGCCTTTTTTAAATTCGATTTCTCTATATTAAGACAACAAAGGCATTCGAACGTGTTTAAATGGAGTCATCCCACATTTGATTTGATTTTTTTTGTGGTTGGAATCTAGATCATCAAATAGATTATAAATTTTTTTCAGGATTTTTCGGAAGCTTGTTCTTCATTAAAAAAATTCCCAAAAGTGTATATTTCTGGAAGTAATTTTAAACACGAAAATATTCCTGCTACAAAAATGACGTAGCATTCGGCCAGCCTGTGTTACATCCACTACTCTGTGCTAATTACGATGAAATTTATATACTTACACCTCTTTCTATAGATAAAGAAGTGTGACTAAACTACCTACGTCATCCTGTGGTGACACAGATATATATAAATTCTTGTTTGCAATTAAGAGGAAAGATATAAGAACTGAAAAATTGTTTTACATTATTTGTTTATGTCTGAGGAATACGAATAACATGTGCCATCCAAAATTATCAAATTTTGATGCGTAAGACGACCTCATTGCAGATATGCATGAAAACAACAAACTTTCTAATAGCCTTTAAAACGCGAGTAAACATGTTTACAACAATCAACAAACGTAGTTTTGTAATCTTCTGTGTAGAACTCATTGGGGATGACTTTTTATTATTTTCGCAAGTAAAGAAAAAATTATGTGCAGCAAGAAATTGTCGTGTTTTTAGCTCTTTAAGATTAATTTTCTCACTATTTTCGCTCGAAAAGATGAAAAATAATAATCTTAAAAAAAAATCAGTGAATCGGTCGTTAATTTTTACAAGCTAGGCTTTGAAGTTTAGTCATTGTTAAAATAAAGTTTGGATTAATCTTTAGTATCGTTGGTTACTGACAGATATATCACCATTTACCATACGCCTACCTGCATTTCGTAAAATCAAAAGGTAAAATTTTACACATCAACTCAACTGTCTTGTCTGCTAGTTGTCACCATTGTTGTTTATACATATTAAATGATTCTTTTAAAGAATCGTTCAGAATCATATGTACCACCGAATTAACAAGGATCATTTTGATGTCAAAGAATCCGAAAAAGTAATATTACTTTCAATTTTCCCACAGAAACATTCAATAGTTATAATTTTCTGAATTTCTGTTGCAAAAAAATATTTTTAGCTAAGCATTTTAGCAAATAGTTCATGACAAAAAAAATATAGTGACGGCTTTCATTCTTTTAAGAATTGAGAATTACTCCATCGTTTTATGCAAATTAACACTGGAATAGTTGACCTGCCAGTTTAGATGATGAAATGATCCGTTTTTGATGTACTTGAAAAATCTACTGGTGAGATAGGTACCTTTTTTTACACACATCAGTCGAAGACAACTTGGAAATTTATTATATAACTTGGTATAAGGAACTTCGAGGCTAATTGGTACAGGGGTAAATAGTACCACGGATTTTTTAAAATGACTTTATACTTTTGATGCTATATATTTTCAACTTTATTTGTTCTTTACAATGTGTCGCATTATCTAAACAAAAATTAATGTATCTTGCTAGACTTCACACGAAGAAATAATATTAAAACCTACCCCAAATCTGTAACGAGTTACACCAAACTCGAATTAAGTATGTCTTAGAAAAATGATAATTGGTGTTTGACACAACTATAAAAATATTTTCAATAATTTTAGGATACCTGAAATAGTTGACATTTCAAAGGTATAATTGAATGGTTTTATAAATAGATTTATAAATGTTTTTTTCGGGGAACGATCTGAAATAAGTTTCACCTAACTAACCACCACTGCTTTTTATTAACACTCCGCTTAAAATAAGATGTTCACTTGAGCGAAATCTAGTAAAACTAGTGAATCGTGTTTCAAATTGGTTTTTTGAATAAACGACTGTATAGGGTTGAGTCGTATCAGACGATTCGTTACCTAAATCCATCGAGTTGACGGTGTGACATGCCGACATCCACGCTCGACGCTGCCAGCAACTGTCAACCAACCGAGAGCCGATTTGCATAATGTACGAGATCAATTTGCGCTTAATTGTATCTACATGTTCCACAGTTTGCACTTTAATGGATATAAATCATAAAATTAAAATGACTTCATACTCGACTCTCTCGAAATATCAATTGTTATCATTAGTTGGATAAAGATACAAAGCTATATAATATATGTACATATATATAATATATTATATAATAATATATCAGCGATCATTAAATAATGTATTAATTTTGTTCACAAAATATGCTATATTATGCATATACAGATGGTCAATGTTCTTCAATGATTGTAAGCAACTTTAAAATTGAGGATTTTATTTGCGAGCGAATCAAAGATTCACTGTTCAAACTTTTTGCGCTTTTGTTTTGTCTGAACTTTAACTTTTTAATGCATATTCGAGTCATGACCAAACTTTGCACACATTCAGTGGCGTGGCTACGTAACCAAGGGTCCCGGTGCAAAAATGAAATTGGGGCTTATCTAAATTAGTTAAGTTTTATCGAAACAGCGTCGACCAGGCGCAACCCTGTTTTCAACATTAAATGAAAAGTATTAATAATAGAGATGAAGTTCCGAACATCGACATTTTTTTCAGAAAAATTCCTCTTTAGAAATCTTTTTTTTAATTTCATTAGCGTCAATAGTTTTCGAGTTATTTGCAAAAAATAGCCACCCTTTTTTGGGATTCTTTTATTGTTAATAACTTTTGCAATTGTTTAAGTGCGAGTTTGAAGTTTACTTTTGCACATTTTCCTAGATGTGATTACAATTCAATGAGCTATCACTGGTATTTTAACTCGCAGTAGCAATAATTAACACGTTTTTCAACAGGGGCCAAAGAATCAAAAGTCAAAAATTCTTTATTTGATTAGGATATTTAAATAACGTTTTCGAACGTCGTTCAGGAGGCCGATAATTCCCTGAGCTTGGGGGCCCCGGGATACTGCCCCGTCTAGTCCTCCGATAGTTACGCCACTGCACATATTTATAGTCGCAAAAACTGGATCGCAGAGACTTTTTAACAATAGACATGCCAAAATCAGAGGCTCTTTAGTCGAATTTTCACATATTACGTATATTTTGTTCTGTATAGTTTAAATGTGATACTAAATACCAAATATATTCGATTTATCTTTTTAATATGCATGTGTCTCCGACATGGGTCCCCAGGCCTGTATCGCGATTGAAGATGAACTTTATAACATTCCTAAATAGGGAGAAAAAAGCGGCACAGTTTTGTACATTGTTCGGGTATGTTTAAATTTCGCCCCATGCATGTGCCGCTTATATTTTGAAGCCAATTTTGCCAATTATTTTGGAACCGTCCGTAGAAAAATAAAATTTTAAACACGAAGTATAGATAAAAAGAGTTCTAATGACATAGTGAAAAAACTGAGGTAAATATGTTTTTTTTTTCGAAAACGGCTTAGATTTTACACATAGACACTCTATTAGTACCAGTATGAAATATAGGGAGAAAAGTTGTGGTGATGACGATGTGCTGATGATATAGGTGGACTCCCAAAATAAAAAAAATATTCCCAGTGCTTCGGAGCCTTTATTTTCAATAGCGACCTTCTTGTTTCCAGATCCTCGATTACTAATTTAGAATTACAGTTTTCTGAAACGAAAAAAAGCTTATTAATTTTCAATATGAAGCAGAATAAATGTTTAAAAATGTTCGTTGTATTTTTATTTTCAGTTAAAAGCTTTTTAAATCCCTGCTAATAACTTCCATGTATACACAATGAGGATACTATACATTGGATACCTTTCAGATACATAGGATACTGTTCTCACTTTATTTTGTTTTTTATAATATCTGTTATAAAACGCCACCTAACAGTTACCCCATTTTTCACCTTTTTACAGGTATATAATGTATATGTACTTTGTATATTATATACTTGATTCTGCGTGGATTTTAGTGAGCGGTGTGACATACAGACAACCCTTTGTTGAAGGGATGATTACACAAGAGTAAGTGAAATAGGTAGATTGTTCGAAGGGGGTAGGTAGGGGTTTGTTACAGGATAGAGGAGGCAACCCAATTCTGTATATAATATGTATCCTACAGGCACAACCCCCAAATATTTTAAAGTTGATTCAGTTCGGATCAAAAGCCAATTTGATAGTCTGTTGGTCTGAGTTCCGCTCAGAACTTTGAACAATGAACAGTTCCTGCGATTAACTGATTTGAAACAATTGATACTACAAAATAGTCTCAAAAAAAATTCATTCAATAGTCTTTTTTATTTAGATTTGTGCGGCTTTCATAAAAATTAACGAATTGACGAGAGAGAAAAAGCTATAGATGTTATTTAAATGTTTAACTGGTTTTCAAATAGTGCGCGATTTCAAACAGTGGGCATACAGTGCGCAAAATTTGATTGGGATTTTTGAAAGTTGGAATAGGTTTCGATATTATTTTAAGTCAACTAATGTTGATGTTTTTCTCACACAAATTATTCGTTATATTTTGGTAAGTTAAAGTTAGAAAATTTTACTTTTTCACAAAAATGGTTTACTTTATAACTTAGCTTGCATGTTTATTCTATTTAAAGATAATGTTAATTATTATTAACACATATTTTCTAATCAACATTATTGATAAATTTTACTATAATTATGAACTAATGACATCAGTATGCAAAACCATATCACCTATAATACTAATCAGTGAAAAAATAATAATATTTATTTATAAAATACGGATTGAATTTTTAAAGTTTTATTCAAATTATGGAAAAGCTGAATTTGCTATTAAAATTTGTATTGCTTTTTTAACAATAATGTGGAATATTTCTAAACGATTCTTTTATAAAGTAAAATACGATGATTTACTGTTTACGAGAAATATCTGAGAAGTTGTTACTTAACAAACGTACTCACGGTTGTCTTTTTAATAAAAAAAAACTCTTTTTTTAAATATACATTTGAATTTAAAATTTAGGTAATTATAGAATCTTATAAATGCTAACATTGCATTGTTAAAACTTATATAATACAATTTGTGTGGATAAATTTTAGGTCTATAAATTAGTTTTTGAAAAACGTTTTGAACTTTTCCAAATCATGTTTTTTTTATGACTCCCTAATAGAGAAATTATGAAAACATGATATGCTTAAATAGTTTAAGAGAGAGATTATAAATTATAGACGCTCTAAACAATTAAAATCATTAGCGACTTGAATGGTTTAAGAATGTAATATATCTTGGATTACTTTTCTTGAAATAGGACAAAATTTAAAGATAAGTGTGATTCAATGATAAAATAACGTCAACAAAGCTCTTAAAAAATATTTTTTCATATGATTTTATAAACATTTAAGTTTGAAATCGAGTTTCATTAAGTAGTTATAATTATTTGACGACATACCTAATATATTTTAGTTCCCCTTGAGGAATAAAAAATTGAAAATTTTAATCGCTGACACATAATTTCATATTCCAGTGATTAAAAAACGCCAAAAACGGTTTATTTTTGTTTTCTATAATTGTTGAATTAATTAATTTTTAAATTTTGTCGAGTTTTAGGAATCAACAAGTCATTTTCGCTCTAGGAAGTTTATATTAGTGAAAGCTTAGTCGCTTTATAAAAAAATACAATAATAATAGAAATAGGAAACCTGTAAACTTGGAAATGATATTCAAAAAATTAATTTTTAGCTTGTTTTAAATTAAATTATTTTTCGGTTTCACTTCTATCATTATCTTGATACAACAGCTACAAAAATGTGATCTTTCATTCATTGAACACCTCAAAATTCATCAGCTTATCTAATTTTTTGCCCAAATTTAAAAGCATTATAATTTACTTTTATTTAACAAATTTGAAATGTACATACTTTTTTTTCAAATTGAGTCTTTTCATTGTTGAAATTAATAGTTGAGTTTAAGATGTCCCGTGGAGGTTATGTTGTTTTTATTTAAGAAAACACAATGTATAAACCAAAAGTTCTAAAAAATAAATAAATATATTAATAATATATATAAATCTTAACAAAAAAATCATTAGAATTATACAATTTGTTACTTATTTCTTTATAAATTTGAATTGTAACTATTATTGTGAAAATGTTGCGCATGGACAGTTTTCTTAACAAAATGGTGGAAAACGTCACAAGTGTTTAATTTCAAAAAAGGAAATTAAGGTAACTTACATAATATCAACAAATTTAACTTTTTAACCGTGTTATTTGGCTGACGAGAATATGTTTATTGCTTTTTTGGTTTTTATATAGATATTAACAATTATTTATAATTTAACAATTGTTATTTTGCCACGTGTTAACTCTATGCATATCAGCTGATTTTACTACTATTTATTATAGAAATTACTTGAACTATTCACAAAATTATGTATATGATATATCTATAATATCTGTATACATTACTCTCTTCCGCAAGTTCTTTTGTTAGCATTTTAGTTTTTGTGATGTAATATATTTTCATCACAAAAACTAAAATGCTGATCAATTTGAATGGCATTAAAATATTATAACAATCTCTAAATTATAACAATTTGAGGATAGATCTAAAATTGTATTTAGTTCCTTGTTTTTCCCAGTAACAAAAAAAATGTATTTTAACTTGGTGTACTGACATCTAATTATAATATAGAAAAATATACTAAATCTTAATACAAAAATTGCGGTAGTTTATGCCATTTCATTGCAAAATAACAATAAACAATATGTTTAATAAATATGTGAATATTATAATCTTCTATGTTTTTTTTTTATTTAAATAATGAAATTTTGCAGTATATATTTAAAATGTGTTTGTTTTGATGTTCTATAAATCTAGAAAAAACTGGATTACTATTAACTATCGTGAAACTTCAACAGTTATTTTTCTTGTGTTTTTAACATTAACATTCATTTAGTTAAAATGAATTTTTGTTTCAATTTTTTACTTTTTTAATATTGAATTTTAACCCGATTTAAAAAAAAAATATTTGCGCCAGAACTATTCATCTTTTATTATGTTCCTAATTTCCGTATATTTATTTTCGTTTAAAAATAATATGTAAAAATATATATCTTGAACCTAAATAGCCAAACCGGTAGTAAAATCAATTTTCTTTCATGTATTATCTACATTTAATTTAATATTAGCCTTCCGCCAACCGAAAAATGCAAAAAAATGTACAAAAATAGCACATACCATAAGTGTACTTTTATATTCAAGCAGTTAAAAAAATTATCTCCATAGCTTATCCAAATTTGTTGTGAAGTCGCCAAAGGATCCAAAAAATAATTAACATTATTTATAAATTAGCTTTTTTTTAATATTCCTCACAAAACACGATATCATATTCAACCGATATTAGCGCAAACAAATCGATAAAATCAACATTCACTTGAACGAAAACGCGTCTTAAGCTAATGAGATTGTCCTACATTTTGAGAATTTTTCGGAAACTTTTTCTATAAAAAAAAAATTCCAAAAGTATATTTTCAAATTTCAATGGAATTTTAAACATAGTAATTGGCTGTTAAGATCTACTGTGTCAAATCCATTGATCTGTGCGAACCACAAGGAAGATAATTTATATGCGTCTCTTTCTATATAGATAAAGAAGTGTGATTAGTCTTCTATGTCATCACTTGACGGTTTATGCTCAGGGTTAAAATATATTTCTATAATTATTGTTTACTGCAATTAAGAGGAAAGATATAAGAATGAGAAAGTTGCCTTACATTATATGAGGATCAAAATGTATTCTTCAAAATTTTAAATTATCAAATTTTGTTACGTGAGACGATCATATTATTTATAAAAATCATTTACCTACTCGATAAAGTTCTCAGTCTAAAACCATTTCTAGAGAAAAAAAACAACTTAATTGGTTTTTAATTGGCAGAATATTCAGAACACATATAGACCCGTAACTTTTACCCCTGACTTCACTTGCGTTAAAGTAATAATAATAATAATAATAAACGTTTATTGTACATATAAAACGCATAAAAGGCATGGTTCAACTTTCGTTGGTCTTCCACCTAGCCCATGGTAAAATTTACATAGTAAAAAGCAATATACAAAACAGTACAAAGAAAAAGTGTAATTTTTATCGCAGTTGCTCTGTCAGTAATTTATTGAAAATGAATTGAGAAAAATTATTTTTATTATAATTATTTTTAAAAGGAGCCCAAGCGTGGCCGGACAAAAGTAGCACTCACAGTGTACCATGTTTCATCAAAATTGGTCCAACTTTCAAGTAAGGCCGGAGATATGAACGGAGAAATAAAAATTTTGGAAACTTGTTCTCAGTCATCTCTCGTTCTAGTTATGATACAAAATATCGAAAAAGAAAAACCGCGAAAACGAAAATTTTTTGTAACATAAAAAGGGCTACAATAACAACAACATAATTCCTTTTTTTAGATTTAAAATGTATATATATGTATACATTTATATATTCATTTTTTCAACTTTTTTTAAATTAATTTGTAGAATTGCCAGCTTTATTTTGTTTTTCCATTTTTTAAATGTTAGATCCATATATAAAGGCTGTCCCGTCATCGACGAGTAGAACAGATAGTTTTTATATTATATATCAATACTGACGATTTAGTCTTCGTGGATATTGCTGTACAACGAACAATTCGTACAGATATCATATATAATGGGTTACGCATTGCCTGTGCAAATCTAATCCCTTTATTTGAAACTTGCAGCCGCCGTTTAAATATGAACCGACTTGTTTTTTTATATTTGAACTTTTTCAAAAGAGAAGGGTGACAACCGGCTCGGTTAGTTTTTTACGCACATACGCAATATGCGTTACGCACTATAATGTACCTATTATGGGGACGTCCAAAGGCTTACATTTTAGATTCAGTTAGATGAATCAAGGGGTGATTTTTATACTTTCACTTTGCAGACGTCGAATCGCGTTATACCGGATGTATTCGAAAACGATTATTACATTTTTGATGTGTTTAAAATTGCATATTATTTTTGTAAAAAGACTACCTGTAGGCTATCAAATGATGAAATAAATAAATAAATAAGTATAATCAATTATTAAATAAAGTATATTCAATCCAGCGATATATTCAATGTGAACTCCATCCTGTCTCAACACAGAATGCTGCATCCGCTCACAATCTTTACAATATCAATTTACCATAACATAAACCAGTACACAATTCATTGAACAGGACTGAAGAACATTCGTTTAAATACTATGGGTCAAACATTCGTTTACATATACCATTTAATCAGCTCTTTATTATTTATACATATTATTATTCTGTACGTACTTTCAATTTGAAAAAGTAAAATTTATAAAATGAAAAATGTCTAATGCCAGAAAAGATTTTCCAATGCTACTTTTTTGTGTTCTATGTCGAACTTCTTCAAAAGTATATAAAAATAGTAGTTAAAATACATATTTTTTTAACTACTATTTTTATATACTTTTGAAGAAGTTCGACAGAAATTTGTAAAATGAAAAATTGCAAGAAATGTTTTTTTAAATACCGTGAAGTTAATTTTTTTCAAAACAAAATCAATCATGTTTGCGTAATTTGTATCTGTAGTATCAGCTAAATGCTAAATTAAGGCTGGTGATTTCAATTCTAGAGTAAGAAACGAATATGGGTTCTAACACTTGTAACCTACTTTTTTCTTGAGTTTCTTAATTTATTTGTATTCACGGCTAGCATTATAGTTTTTACAGTAATTTTTAAATAATGTTTCTATATTTCAATGATTAGATTATAATCATTTGCATTGATTATAAATGTTACTTGGAAATGAATGCATGAAATAAAAAATACAGATACCTATGTATTTAATTCTTATTATAACAAACAATTTCTTAAAATAAACTCACAACTTTAAAAATATATATTTGAGCTGTGGTTCTAATGGAATTATTAGTAAAATAGTTGAAATAATCAGAATTATATTGTAGGCCCGGAATTTATTACTGTGCTTGATTTTAATGCACTGTTTAAAGTTTCCGAATTTTGAAAATTAAGTTCTAGTTCTCCCTTGTTTTTGCTTTTAAACAAAAAACTGTAGGTACGGTACACGCTTTTTGTTTAGTCTGTATAATATGTAGTGCGCTACTGACATTAGATTCACAGCATCGCGAACGCATTATTACATATACGTCGATATAGACCATAATATGTATGTGTGTGTACTATTTTATTTTAATCCCATCGTTTGGCCTACAGAAGAACACCTGGACTATCGAAATACTCAATTATGATCAGTTCTCTTTTTTATTATTATTTTTAAACCCTCAACCCAGTTCACTTTTAAACTACAAAATTACTAACTAGACACCCTATCCCTTTCTGGAATTTTGTGTAAAAAGTACACAATTGAAAGAGAAATTTTATATCGCAATTTATAAAACACTATAGAATTACCGATTGCCTTTAAAAAATAAAATAGAATATTAGCTGTGGCATTGATAAAACATCAAAAGAAAAATATATACTTTTTAACTTTTTCTGTTGCACTTATTTTCACAGTATTAAAAAATAATTAGGTTCAGATAGTGATGGTAACGACCTCAGTTGTCGAACGTTTATAATCTACTCTTTCCCCCCCCCCCCCTCCCGCTAAGTCTCTTTAAATACGATATTTTTAAGGCTTGCCACATTATTGTGTGCAGCACCGGATTTATATTTGTAAGGGCCTTCTAAGCCTTTGTCGTAGCAGAAGCCCTTAATCTCAGAATATAGTCATTGGATTTATTGTTAAAATTGATATTTTTCACTTTAATTTACTTATAGGCATAATATTATTTTTTTCTAAATTAAAATCTTAAGTCGAATTTAATTATAAAATTCGCAAGATTTCGATGAATCGGGAGTTTCTACAAAACTGCTCATTTTGCTTATGAGTAAATCCGGCTCTGAATATTGAAATTGGACAACAAAATTGCTATTTTCTATATGAGTTTTTCTCATCAATTTCTACCATATGTGGGAGTTTTATTTCATTTTTACATACTAACCACGCCAATAAATGTGGTTGTAGACGAATTCTTAATACTGTTACAGTCGCATATTTTTTCTTTTTTACTTGAAAAAGATTATTGTTAAATTTTTATGTACCTTTCTTTACAAACAAAAGGTCATTTTTACTCCGTATCAAAAGTGTAGTGACACAATGGCAACTGTCAATTCAAATGTCTATTAGATATTCGAAAACTTGACTGAATGTCAGCAAAGCACTTACTATAAAATAAGAAATTTATACAAGAAGCTTTTTGCTTCTATGCATTATTAATTTAAACGTGATTTTTTTATTACGCGGTATAATTAAATATGTAGATACATTTAAAAATAAATATCCGATGTAAGGACAAACTTTCATTCAGTGTCTTTTATATTTATTTTTATTTTGAAACTTTTGAACTGAAAACTAATACTACGTTTTTATGAGTACCTACGGTGAATCCGAAGGCTTCAATTTTGTTGTAACGACTATTTTGTATATAAATGTATAATAATAATAATGAGTTTAACGTCCGTTTCTCGACTTTATGTCATAATAATAATAATATGCATACTGCACATTTATTACGCATAATTTTTTGTGCCATTAAAAAGTATGCGTGTTTTTGACTTAAGGATCAAGCCAAAAAAACTACCGAAAGATTTGAGTTTTTATTATATTTTATACTACCTAATCAGTGACGTATAAAACCCAAAGAAGAATTAAATTTGTATACCGTATCCCGTATAAGTGGGAACCACATATTTTATGAGGGAAAATTAAATTTCATGGCTTCGTCTAAAGTAAAAAACTAGTAAAGAAATTTCATTTTTTGAAACAGTGATTTTGGAACGCCTGTAGGGTCCTAGGCAAATGTATTTTTTACCTGTAAAATAACGCGCGCTATACTTAAACATGTATATTATAGACATTCGACAACTGCCTACTAAGCCATCAGCGAAACTATATCTGATTATAACATGTTTCTGTGTTATATATATATTTTTTTAATATAGATTTTTGGCCTTTGCTTGCACAATCACCGATGGTTATACGTATAAAATTTAAACTGACCCCTTGTTTAATGATTCTGTTTTCATTTCAGTAATCATCAAAATAACCGAGAAAATGGAAATAGTAAAATAATGCAGCGTTTTATGGTTTTGATTGTTGCTCAGAAAGCCGTGTGTTTTAAACGGGCTTTCGAGCAGTAATCATCACCAGATAAATGCTGAATACTGTCGGAGATGAAATCAAATATCAATTGATCTATGGGCGTGAACATTATTCATCGATCATCAAACATCGGTCATGATTACTGATCACCTAGTAATAACTAATAATTCAACGCATCTTTTTAGTTTTTATTAGATATCGAATATATTCCTATATATGCTATATATAGATACAAAATAATTCTCGGAATTGGTGTTTGGCAAGTGTCAGATGATACAAAGTTAGAAAAAAGAAACATTACTGTAGGCAATGCGGACACAAGATTTAAATTTACAGTTATCTTTGATGCTTTATAATCAGTCAGCGTAATTTAATATAGTGTTTTTTTACGTTCTTATCGATTTATTTAAATATGATGTCGTAGTCAAAAGTAAATAACGTTACTTGGCGGAAACATTCAGAGAATGTTTGTAACCTTACATGATAGCTGTGATATCCGAGCGCAAATTAACGACATTGACAGTAAACTACATAACTGATGTCATTTTACATTTATAGGAATCCGAAATCTATCTAGTATTCGTAAATGAAGGACTTCGCATCTTTTGTGTTTACATTGATTCAAAATGAAGAGATAATGGCAAAAGTGTGTTTTACAATACTGTGTCATGTTGAAATTCCTAAACATAACAGTGAAAAAATATGTTATTTATGAATTTGTATTTGTTCTTTGACTTTTCTAAATTAATGTGTCAAATAAAATAAGTGTTTTGTATATAATTTCAAAATGGTTTTGTAATGATAAAGTTAATAAAAAATATTTTGTAGTGTATAATCTACATAATTTGGCTGTGATAGTTTTTTTAAATTGTTTTTG
The DNA here is from genome assembly GCA_034508555.1 of Venustoraphidia nigricollis. NCBI lineage: Eukaryota > Metazoa > Arthropoda > Insecta > Raphidioptera > Raphidiidae > Venustoraphidia > Venustoraphidia nigricollis. The sequence continues at coordinate 5,276,077 of JAVRKA010000022.1, read as the reverse complement.
CAAAATTTTTTAAAATGGTTACTAAAATGTCTGTGGAATTTTTTAAATTTTTAAAAAATTGTCTTTATTTACGCGGAGTCCTAAATGATACTCTGCATTATATGGAGGAAATCTCAATTGCAAATTTATTTCCTGGAGGTAACTTTAATTCATTTGTATTTATTTAATTGTCTTTGTTTACACATTGAGTTTTATTTTTTAACAATTTAATGTTTACAGAAAATGTGCGTGAAATGTTTTTAAATAATGATCTGCTTGAATCTCTACATAAAGATCTGGAATATAAACCAGCTATAGTAATAATGGGTCAAAACTGCCATACGAAAGCTATTCTTGTAAATTGTATATTGGGACAAATTATTTTACCTTTGCATAGTTCACAGTGGAGATGGGTTAGTTTGTGGTGCTAATGATGAGATATTAATATGTATTATAGAATTTAAACGATATCAACATGTTTTCGTAGTTGCGATTCCAGTACGGCCGTTTAAAACGAATAAGACTTACAGTCGCTGGTGCTGAATTTGAAATTGTTGAAAATTTGCAAGCCAACGATCGTCCATGGATGATTGTACCGGAGGCTGATTTAAAAAGACCTGATCATGAACAACTTCCTGAACAATCTACAATTTTGGAAGTGGAACTGCCTTATGCTGCTTTAAGAGATCAAGTTCAGATAATTGTTACCCCAGATTGTTCAGCTGATTCGTTGTCTGATATATTAGCTAAAGGTCTTGATCAAGTTTTGCCTGTGATATTGTATGCTATTTCGGATGAATCTCTTAACGAGGAGGTAATTAAACAGACATAAATCACGAAAAACAACATCTTATCCTGCATGTTAATACGATCATCTTGTTTTAGAAACTAATAACCTCAGTTGTCGAACGTCTGTAATCTACAATTCAGTTCTTGTTTTAGAACATATTAGAAATACGAAAGTATAAGGAATTATACCCCGATGTACCAATACTATTCATCAGTGTAGCTGGTAATATTTCTCCCAACCTTCATGATTTTGCTGCCGAGCTAACAGAATCTGAACAACACGAATTGGAGGAACATGTTCCTAGATCTCAGATTTCTGGTCTTCATTCAGAACATAAATTACAAACTCTAAGACGGCAATTTGAAAATTTAGGTATATTTTAAGACTATATTTTATTGGAGCGTTCGACCGGAAATTTAAATCTATTGACTTTTCTTTTCAGGTTTCATAAGTAGTAAAGACTCAAGTCATGAAACATTAGATATTAGAAAAACCTGTTTTACTCAGTACTCAGTTAATAGTCTTTTAATCAGTGCCTATAATATAAATGATAAAGTAACGTCTTTCGTTAGAGCTTGCTTCCAATTTCGTTTAGTTAAATCCTCAGCCCTTCTCAGTGAAGTTCACAATAATTGTTTGAGAAAATTTATATTGTCCGCTTTTGATATGGCGAGAGAAATACAAATAACTCCCCGTCGAATGAAATATGCTCAATCACGAGAAGCTGAACTTTATAGAACCCTAATAGAAATAGCTAATGAAAAACAAGATGAAATCACGCGTTTAATTCAAGTCACACTTCAGAATATGAAAGCAAATATCCATGAAATTCTTGAAGAATATAACAGTAACCGTAAGTAATTTACTATTAGATTAGTATCTTTATCTAAATACTGTATTACTCTGAATTATTTTGTACATAGATACAGCTGAAGGTACTGAACCAATGCCGCCTCAAACAATGAAAATAGCAACCACTGAAATTCAACAATTGGTGCTCCAGAAATTACGCAATTCTGTTGCCTCCGAATTAGTCCGCTCATTTGACTGCCTCAAAGAAAGTTTTACTGGCACTCTTCAACGTTGTTTGGAAAGCTTAGAGAAGAATTTTGATGATCAAGAAGTAAGCTTATCAGCTAGTGATGCAGTGAAGCAAATTTTAAACGCCGCTTATAATGTCGATTTAAAATCTTCAACATCGTTTTCATTGGTTCATACATTAATGGAAAAACTCCGAAAGTTATTGCACAGTGTACATATTCCATGGTCTACGTCTTCTCAATTACATTTAAATGCTCAGTGGAGGCAGCAAGTAGCATCAGACATGATAGACTCTCTTCATTCAAACAAACTAGCAAAAGCTATTTCTATACAGGTATACAATTACTGAAACTGATTTTGGATAAAGATGTTTATTTAACTTTTCTAATTTCAGTTTCAAGAACGTATAAAATCATCTCACGATTCTTTCCAATCAGCTATGCGAGCTTTAGAAAATCATTATATGGGTAAACTGGAACAAACTGATGAGCAAAGAGTTGCAATTCGTAAGCACCATGCACCTAGATTTGCAAGATTAGCGTTGGAAAGCACTTCTATGTGTGATATGGTTAGATGGGGAATGCCAGTTCAGGGCAAAGAAATCGGTCGTGGACAATATGGGGTTGTATTTGCTTGTGATCCTTGGGGTGGAGTAGATCCATGTGCAGTTAAATCCGTTGTACCTCCAGATGAAAGGCACTGGAACGATTTAGCAATGGAATTTTATTATACTCGGTCGATAACTGAACATCCTAGAATTGTAAAACTAAGAGGCTCAGTCGTTGATCATTCTTATGCTGGTGGAAATTCACCTGCCGTTTTGTTGATTATGGAGCGTATGATTAGAGATCTGTATTGTGGTTTACGGACTGGTCTTTCCTGGCGAAAACGTTTGCAAATAGCCATAGATGTAGTTGAAGGCATCAGATATTTACATTCGCAAGGGCTTGTTCATCGTGATATTAAATTAAAAAACGTTCTTGTAAGTACATTTTCATTCATTTATATTATATCTCCGGGGCATCTAACTCACAGAGAAATTATTTTTTTTTAGCTGGATCGAGATGACCGTGCCAAATTAACTGACCTGGGTTTTTGTATACCTGAAGCAATGATGTCCGGTAGTATTGTTGGCACTCCTGTTCATATGGCTCCTGAACTTCTTTCAGGTTCATACGATTCAAGTGTAGATGTTTATGCATTTGGTATACTTTTTTGGTATATATGTGCTGGTCATGTAAGATTGCCCTATGTTTTTGAACAGTTTCATAATAAAGAACAGCTTTGGAATAACGTCAAGAAAGGTAAATAATGAACAACATTTTTAAATACGTACATTTTGTATTATAATTATTAATTATAATGGACGTGAACAATATTGAGAATTTTGTATTATATTTCATAAATTATTTCTCTTAGGTATACGCCCTGAATGTTTACCTAATTTTGACGAGTCCTGTTGGCATTTAATGGAACAATGCTGGTCTGGGGATCCATCACACAGACCTTTGTTAGGAGATGTTCAACCGCAGTTAGAAGCAATTATGAAGGAGACGTATGAATTAATCAATTAAAAATGAGTTTGTTTTTCAAATTCAGTAGATGCCATTCAGTGTTATTACTATTTTTGATATAAATAAATCAATAAATAAAATTTATATGTATGACTTACGCAAAAACAAATCCAAAAACCAGTGTTTTTATAACTCATAAAAAGAATAAAATATCATTTCAAAAGTAAATATTTTTTTATAAATCATTTTATACCAAAATTTGGAAGTTTAATTATAATAATGATGATAAATTTATTTCGAGCGTAAAATCATGGTAACTTATGAAAATAAGTTGACGTAGCCAGTGATAGGATATTGTAGTTTCTGGTATGAGATTCTCTTTTATGTATTTCGATCCACTTGGTTTTCTTTTTTATGTAGCCCATAACTGAAGGCATCTACTTTGCTTGTAATTACACGTATTTTTTCAACTACTTTGTGTTTTTTTAATATCAATACGCATCCTTTGATAATTATTTCAGATATTAAAAATGTCGTTTTTCTCTTGTTTTAATCAACTTTAAATACTTTCTTAAAACTGTACCACTGCTCTAAGAAATTATTTTTCTAATCGAAAAAAATGGCCTTCGTAAATATATAGGATATTAAAACTAGTCTTGAATATTGCATTTTTATCAACAAATATAAATATGTTACATGCAATCAAAATGTTATTTAATTTTTTCTATAATTCTACTATTGATTTGTGAGTTAATTATCAAGCCGTCCAGTAAAATTTAGTGAATTCAATTTTAGTTCAATTCAATTTATATTCTTACGACACATTCAAACATTTCTTGTAGGTCAAATATAATATTTATTATATTTGATAGGATTATCAGAAAAGAATATGCTAAATTGATATAATGGTAAAAAAAAGCTAATAAATAGAAAATTTTGATTTTTTTTTTGTTTTGTTTATTTACTCATATTTGATTTGTCGACCGTTAATTGTTGTATCAAAAAATCAAAATATCTCTTCATTCCATCTATTCTTTTTCTAATATCAAACAAAAGCATTCTTCTTAGATATCTTATTATAATGTGTATCTTGCATTATTCTAGTGATATTGAAATGCAATTATATATTGAAAACAAGTTATTTTTGTAAAAGTTGTAAGTTTTTCACTAAAATGTTTATATAAATATATACAAAAACTTCAATGGTTGTTTTACTTTTGGTTGTTAAAAATAATAACATGATGAATAATTATATAACTAAATTTATTTATTTTTTTATACATTTATTTATATACATAATTTTAATCATTACCTAATTCATAGCCATAATTCGTCATAAAAAATATCATTTTAAAAGTTTAATTTGCAACACAATTACCGGGTACTTGAATATTGATGACCTTGGTAACCTTCTTTGAACTAAAATCGGGACTGGCTCCTTTGTCGATTTGTTTTCTCCACACTTCAGCTACAGATGTGCGTTGTACGCAATGTACGTCGACTTTCTTCTCAAAGTTGTTTAAACCCTTGCAATGTTTTTTGCAGGCCGGTTGTGACCGAGTTGTAAAACAAATCACTTTACCGTCGTCTTCAATTCTGTACTGAGTTTGTTGTTTACTGCATGAGGTATCATTTTCATCAATACTTGGATTTGTGATTTGGTTTGTGGGGTCTTCTACTTGAGATTTTTTAAGAGTCAAAGTAGTTCTGTGTTTTGAAGATTTTGGGGTGCTTTCGGCTTGCTTGGCTTGTTTTTGCAGCTCAGCAGTTTCCCGATCTTCAGGTAAGGCATAGCTAGCAACAAAATCTTTAGCATTTTTCAAAATTTTATTATCTGGGTTAGTAAAATCATTAGACGCTTCTCCATCGAATGGACCAGACAATCCACGAATCGAATTACGGTATTTGTTGTCGACTGCGAACATTGCTCGGACATTATTGTAAAGCATATAGAATTTTCCAGGAACAATTAGTTTAAGTACACCCTTTGGTAACGTATAGATGGTGTAAGGTGGTCGGTACGTAGAATGGGTGGGTTTCATCTGTGCAGGTGCAATTTCTTCGTCATTCACTTTAACAGATGGTGTGCCTCTGTTTGGATCCCTGCTTATAGTTGGGAAAATGTTGATTACTTGTTCGTCACCACCATCTTGTGGCAAAACAACCATAATTTCCTTGTATTGTTGTCTTACTCTGCGCACTAATACCGCGAAATCAACTTTTGGTTCGTATGTTTTGTTTTGGACTGCATACATCGCGACATACCAGCTTCCAGTAAGTGATAATGGATAAGTCTGATTGTTTAGAGTATTGGCAACATCATAGTCAATAACGAAGTCAGCTAAAAATAAAAAAATTGTATTTAAAATAGTCTTAACTTAATATAAATTAGTAAACGCTAAATTTGAAACTTACGGTTCCTTTCAATAAATTTGAATGCTTCACTTCTAACGCGTTCATGAGCATTAAAGTACGGGTGGCTGACTATCATTGGTCTGACAGTTCTGGAAACATATACTTGGTTGAATGATGCTGCGGACTTTGGCGTATTGATGGAAACATTAACATGTTCCAAATTTGGCTCAAAACGAACGTTGAGTTTAATTCTGGAATCTGCTTCATTTTTCGATGCGTTAACGCTGTTTTGTTGATAGTACTGGTATCCTATGAATTGGAGAGCTCTATAGATTTTCTCTGTGTAATTTCGAGAAACCGGACTGACTCCTTCATAGTGCATTTCAATATCCATATTGTCGTTGTAACTAGCTTGTACAGTTAAATTTGCGCAAGCCGGAAGTGCGTAATGATTTTCAGACATCTGTTCGGAACATTGTTTAGCCTCTGCTGATTGTTTTAGGTATTGCGTACGTTCATTCGTTCTTTTCATGTCGGCCTGTTCAATAAAATGATTATTGTAATATTTGAAACTTAGGAAATTCATTATACATTTTGATTAGAGATATAGTACAATTACCTTAACGTAAATATCGGTAAAAGGCTCAGAGGTGCTGCGTCCATATAAAAGTATTGCTTCCTCAGTATAAGATGGATCATTATTTATAGCATCTTTGAAGTTCAAGGCTGGGGTTTTCAAGGCGTTGTTGCTAGTTGCAAATAAAGCGAAGAATGGTTCGTATTTCTTTGATGCTGATGCAGAAAATTGTCTGTAATACATTGCTACGCTTGGTTTTTCGTCAAGATCCCTTAAGTAAACAAAATTGGTACGAATAACAGGCTGCATTCCACCTTCAAATGCAAGGCCGACAAATGCCGATCTGTGGCGAGGTGAAATTGAGTCAGAATTATCTTCAGCATTATAGTCATTATGTGAAAGTTTAATATGTGGCCATTTAGCTGAAGAATGTTCATTGTTCTGGATTTCAACGCCTTGTTTATTATATACACGTTGTAAGGAAGCCTTGGGACTTCCATACTTCCAATCAGAATATTGTATTACAAAGTCGACAGCCGTGGAAGTCGACTTTTCAGAGTCATAGTTGAAATTCCAATTTCTTTGTTGTATAGTTTCTTCAAAGATAGGTGCCCAGAGTGCAGAAATAAGGTTTTGTTGCTTATACTGTAAATATTTAAATATATATAATATTAATTATTATAAAAGAATAACATTTTACTAAATCACATCGAGGGTAAAATTATGTCTCAGTTTGCTAATTTTTAAATATTTACCTTCTTGACCAACCAGGCATAGTTAATCAGTTCGTGCTCTCCTCTAGTTTGTGCTTCTAAGTGAAAGACCATTCCAGTACTTTTATCTCCAATGTATTGATTTACTGTTTGTTGAGGATTTGTGTCGATTTGAACAGTGCTCTTTGAAACGCTGACGGGTTTCAATGACGTCTCGTCATAAATGCTAGTATATGGCCACGTACTGTAATGTACCATATTTATATGTTTTTGTTGTTTTTGAGGACCCACTTTCCCTGTGAATAGTTGGTCTTTGAAGTCAAGCGTCATATCGAAAGTAATTGGTAATTGCATTTGCATATTTTTGTCATAACCAGCGATGTATTGATTTCTGTCGAACGCAGTTAGAAAACTGATCTTCGATTCTATTTTGATAGCAACAGTTGCGTGTAAATCTCCACTCAGGTTCACTTTCGTTGGAACTCTGATTTTATTGGTAACTGGATCGACAATAGATGGTTTAGAGTTAGCACTAATATGACCACCAACATTAATAACGGATGGAGTTCTCAGTTCATACACAAATGGAAGACCCATCTCCGTTGAAAAGCCAAGAATGATATTTCGCGGGCTAAAAAGCTTAGTGTATTTGAACGCCTGTTTGTTTTGGATCAGCTGCGATAACAGTTTAATTGCTGCAAAATACAAAATATAGGTACAAAATGTATAACTTAGATATTAATACAATGTAATTAAATTGACTTACTTTGCGATAATTGTGCAACTGTATTTTTGTCATAAGCGAAGAATCTCTTGGTGTCCATTAAATTCCAGTAGAAATTTCCTTCAAGTTGCTCAGCGTCAAATTTAATGTTTAGCATTTTTTTAATTTTGTCTACCCACATATTGTTGGATTGCCGTTTGGGTGCATCATTATGATCTATCATGTTATTGAATGTATCATGAAGTGAACGAACACTCGAAACCATTGAACCAAAGTTGACATACTGGCGTTCATAACCACCTCTGTTCCAGCGAAGCGAATATTGCATAGATTTCGGGTAAAGGCTGTCGGCACTTCCTCCATATTGGATAGTTTGCTTGTAAGCCAAAGGCATTTCCTTTACAATGTAGTCTTCAAGATAATCGCGAGAGTAATGAAGACCACGCACTTTCGAGTTGAGCATGTTGAAGGCAGTTTGTGCGTTAAGAGCTCTGAAATATAACATTCAGTGATTAGGAAATAATACATTTTACATGTTCAATTTAATTAACAGATACACTCACAACTGTCGATATTCAGGTTGAGTTAATTTAGCTGCCGATTCAAGAGCTGTTTTAACGGCGGATTGGACTTGTTCACTGTCATCTAAGTTGGTGTATTGAGCCATACGTTGCAGGATATACGCAGGAGGAACGGTACGCATAAGTTGGAAAACGGCAGCCACTCTAACTTCATTAGATTCGTGAGGATTAGCGTAAATTTGATACAATACAGAGCGTGTTTCTTCCGGATGCGCTTTTGCTATTTCATTCATAGACATGACAATCACGGCACGTTGGTATTCCGACATTTTTGAATTGCCTTCCAAGTGTGGTTGGAACGACTGAAGAATTCTTTTCTGGGCTATATTTGCAAGAGCGCGGGTGTATACTTGAATTTTATGACTATCACCTTGTTCTACAGCACTGTTTAATTGCTTTTCCAAATATTGAATATAAGTCATAATATTATTATTACTCAATAAACCAAATGGATGATGGCCACGGTTAGAGTCAGAATTGCAGGAAATTCGAACAAGTTCGCTGAATGATAAGATGGCTGTGTCGTTTAAGAATAACTGCTTTTGAACTTCAGGACTCTTAGACAAATCCTGAAAATTTAAATGAAAATGTTTTAATGTCTTCTCATCAAAATATAGAAGTCGTACAGATAAATACATACAAAGAAGGCGTTCATATATTGGTCATTTGGATTTAGAGCACTTTTCGGCAATACAGCAATAACTTCGGCAGCTTCTTCTCCTTGTATTTTTCCTTGCATGATTAAATCAGCGATTTGCTTAAGTGCGTCCAAGGTACCAGATTGGGCGACGGCATCACGGTAAGCTTTCCATGCCAATACGCTTGTACTGTCAGCAGAATCAGGCACGTACAATTTTTTCGTAGCATTACGCAAATCGTCAATGGTCATAGCCCGAACTACATTAGATAAAATTGAGTGACTGGACAACGTTCCTTGTTTGGGTATTTCGTTTGGCTGTTGAAGTCCTATAAAAATTGACATTAATTATTATGTTAACTCTGAAAATTTAATTCCATTTACTGTTTACCTTCAGCAATTTCACGTGCGACTTTTACTGCAGCTTCAACAATGCTAGGATTCGGTAAGTTGTCCGGAGAGTTTTGTTCGGCATTACTGAATTGTTGTAAAACAAAATCAGGTGAATTAGAGTCCTGGTACGAACAAGCAAGGTCGCTAGCTGGTTGAGGATTTTTCATTTGTTGGGGTTGACTTTTAACTGAATGGAAAGTTATGCCTGTCAAATTCATCATGCTTACGACTATACCCTTTTGTTTATTGTACAATGTCGGACTCATGATTATTTTGTTTACTGTTACAGCCGATAGAATTTCGTGTTGTTGCAAACTACCAGAAATCATTATATTGCTGACTGTTGATACCTACAAAAAATTAAAATATAAACGTTTTTGTATTCATTAACATTCATTAATACTACGTAATATACAAATATGAAAATCTGTTTGTATGTTTATTACATAATCGTGACGGAACGGAACTCAATTAAATTTTGTATGCGAGATAATTGATGATTGGAACTGTAGGGATATTGAAGATGTATTTTGCTCACAAGTAGTAAAAATTACCTAACTTTACCCTTTACAAAATTTAGCGTCACAGTTAACAATAGAAAAATTATCAATTAATATTTTGAAAATACCTATTTTGTATTTTAAATGCATTTTTCAAAACTGTTTTACATTTTGTATTTGAAATAGGGGATTATAACCATTTTGAATATCTCTGATTTTTGTATACATACCGCAGCAAAAGTTCTCATGTTTCCACCAGCTTCTCCTTGAGATATTTCAGGATGACCGAAACTATATGCGATTTTCTTTTGACATTTATCGTGGTTTCTTGTTTTAATAACTTCTAGTATTTCATTTTCATTATTATGACCCTGTGGAATGTGAGCTTCGCCTGATTTTGCAGGAGCAACATCGTATAATGTTTCGCAATTGCCGGAAACAGAAGGTTCCTTTGTCACGAAATTGGTAGAATTCTGTAAATTAAAAAAAAAGTTATATAAACATTATAATCACTCAATATTAATCTATGTAAAACAGTAACAGAGCCTCTGCCTATAACTTCGTTTCCTTGCGGATTTTTTTAGTATTTTTCAGTACTTTATACAACGCGAGAAAACGTGTTCCAAATTTATTTTCTGTCTGTATATCACCTGTGTCGATTTTACGTAAACTTGATATACTATCAAAAGAGACTATAGGGCACTTTTTATGCAACTACGCTTGGTTTCCGTCAAAACATAAGTAAGCGAAGACTCAGGTAAAGGTTACTGTTATTACAAATTGTAAAAAAAACATACCTGTGTGCTGCTGACTTGCAGTTGAGAAACAATACCTTTGATCATATTAGCTTCCCAAGAGGCAACCTCATTTTCAAAAGTAATGTTTACAATCATTCCATTTTCGTAAAACATTTCAAAATATTTGTTAGACCAGTTCGGCACCTTTTCGTATTTAAGTTTTTCATCGGGAATATCCGTAGACCAGCCTCCAGGCAAAGCTTGGTGAATCTATTTAAAATTTCCAAATAATATTAAAATTTGTAAATATCGTCGCCGTATACAAATAGCGTATCTCATTTTTTGGCAATTGTGAGTTAGGCTAAGATAACTGCAAGAGTCTACGCGTCTGAATTTTATAAACAGAGTTAAAATAAAAATATATGTAAAAACTTCATTAATACAATGAATTAATGAATGAGTTGTAGATTATAGACGCTTAACATCAGAGGTCATCAGCGTTTATTTCATTAATACAAACTGGCTTGTATTGTATTAAGTCATTTTGCCTAAAATTACCTAACGATGTTTCTACGTTAAAGCCTAGTCCAGTCTTGCAGAAAATTATCCGCACACAACGCGTGTTTTCCATCTTCGATGGAAAACAGAAAACATAGGTGAATTTATTTAAATAGTTTTTGGAATAGTTTTTTACAGATATTTAAATGTTTGCGGGTAAGTGTTTGTAGGCCTAACAATTTATACCAGTTAAACAGTGTGCAAAATATCTCTAGGTCGACTATTTTCCAGTAATGCCTTTCTAAATCGAAACCTATTTATATCGATTTTTAGCGTTTCACTTGCAGTTTGACTTATTTAGATTTTATTATAATTTACCTTGGCATATTGAAGATCTTCAACTTGAGCAGTCACGGTGTTCTGACCAGTGGGGATTACGTGCAGCGTTCCATTTAAAAGTACTCCGGAATAATGGTTTTGAACTTGATGGATCCCAGCTAATGTACGGCCTCTTACAGAATACACATACTCCAAACCCGGTTGCCAACAAACGTTGCTTTGAGCGGAAACTGACAGCCCCACTGTACAAAAAAATTGTTTTAGATCTGCCTTAAAAAATCATATCTAAGACTGAAAAATTCGGGCTTTAGATCCATATTTATTACGATAAATAGGAGAGCGATTTTTGCTTGTAAATTAATGAAGACGAAACACCAAGAAAAGTAAAAAATAACTGTATATTTTTTAAAATATCAAAATTTGTATATGCATTTTTGAAGAATAACAGGAAGTATTCAAAAATATATGAATATTTTCATGTAGTCTTTTAGGAAAGCGAGTCAAACAAAAAAGAAAAGCATGAAAAACCTCCTCAAAAATGACAATTTTATGTTTTCTAAGATCAGTAATATTACTAATTTTTAAAAATCGTTTAATAATTGTTCTATAAGTCATTTACAATAAAAAAGTATGACAATTTAAAAATATATTGTACTTACATAAAATTGGTAACAGAAACGATAGAATGTTCCTCCGGTTGATAGCCATTGTTGCTTGTATTCAAATGATACAATAGAGTGACTGTACTGGACATTTCTCTCAGCAAACCTTTTATAGGAAACATTTCAATCAACTCAGCAACAATAAGGTTTTTCAGTATACACATGTAGGGTCAAAGAAATGATTATTCAGGCTCACCTCAGATCTTTTTTCTGAATTAAAAACCACGGTCTTTATACAGACCCGTATTTAAAGAGAGAATATTTCACAAGCTACAGAATATTATATTGACACATTATGTTTTCATTTATTATACAAAATCAACTGTGCGCAATTTTTTCATTTTGTTTTTTTACCAGTGCGGCTTCATTCTCCTGAACGTCAATGTAGCCTGCAAGTTCGTTTAATCAGAACCCTATTTTTACTTCAACGTAACCCAGTGAAAAATATTAAGTTTCGGTTCCATTTGAAAGTTTATTAAGTTTAATTAAAATATAGGTCCAACCATTCTTGAATGATGGCGCTCCAAATTCTGCTTTTAGCTGGTAAATTCTAGACAGTGACTCATACACGTATACTTCATAATATAAGCGGCATGGTTTTTTATGCGAAAGCGGATATCATTTACATTGTTTAATTACTTCGCCGCTCCAGTAAGTGAACCGTACAATAGTGATAACTCACTCTCTACTATTCCAGAACCGCAGTATAGTTGCCATGCAAAATACCTGCAATCTGGCAAGACGAAGAAATCACAGATAAACGATTTTATCGACAGATTTGGTAACGTAGTGGCCAGCGCAACCGAGTAAAATTTACCTTTCTGCTTCAAGTTTGGGTACTAACTGATCATATGATAAAGATTTATCGAAATTGATCCTGTCGTTTTCGGGTATGGCATGTACAAATAAATAAAAATCCTGAAAACGCTTTATCCCGTCTTGGTATTATACAAAAAGAAATTACCAACAAAGATCTCGTTACAATAGTATATTACACACCAAAAGGGCGGAAAGTTGAAGTTCCTGCACTGCGCGACACACAATGTCCAAGGCGAAGCCGAGGGCATCATGTGTCGTGCAGTGCAGGAATTTCAACTTTCTGGTCGTGTGGTGTATACTATTTTTCTTTAAACCCGGTTGAAAGTACGTATTTTCGTATCAGTGTGCACGAGAAAACTGTTTCGGCTCGCTATTACAGATGGAGTGCGAGTAATTCCAGCAGTGCATAAATGTTAGGCTTGCTGCCTTATAATCGAAGCCGAAAGTATGTACTTTCGATTGTGTATAAAGAAAAAAAAATTTTCTACCATGATAAATAAACTGTGACAGTCTCTTAGAACTACATGTTCAATATTTTTTTTCTTTATTTTTCATCGGGAAAACAATTGTTATATATAATTTTAAAATCGAAATTATTAACGTAAAATCGTATCAATATTAATTGTATTGAAAAAATAACGATCTTCTTTAATTTTGCATTTTGGTTGGTACCTTTCTTGAAGGAAACTTTTTGTTAAAGCCGCCTCTGTGTCTTTATTGTTTTTACAAATTTTAGCTGAATTTCATTGATTGATTATAAATTTACTTACTTAGATGACCTCTTAATATGTATTAAAATGATAAGCACACGCCAAACGTAATTGCAACAATTGTTATCTCTTGCTATGTTATATGATCAGTTCTTTTTAGGGTTCCGTACATCCGGTGAAAAAACGGAACCCTTATAGGATCACTCTCGTATCTGTCTGCCTGTGTAGTCTGTCCCAGCTTATTTTCTCTGAATCTTTTGATCCAAAAAAATTGAAATTTGATACATAAAGTTGGATGACCCAATCACGGACATATAGCGTAAATAAACGAATTGCGATTTTGGGGACCAAATTAGAAAATTAAAAAATATGTTATCATCTGATGTATCAAATGAAATATAAATATATTTTTTTATAATTTCAAAATGCATAGCTGAAAAGATATTAAAGAAAATAGACGAATATCTTCGAAACTACTGTGCCTAAAATAAAAAAAAAAAATATGGAATATGGGAACACAGGAAAACCTAAATGAAAACCCTAACTCTTAAAAATCTCACAGAAAACGGAATAGTACGGATCCTTCTCATCACGAGTTCAACTCGCACTTGACCGGTTTTTCAATGCCTATTCAATTTTTGAACGGTAACGTAGGTAAGTTACTGTCACACTGACCAAAACATCTTGTCAATTTTTATCAATTAGTGTCAAGCTATGAACAACCCTTCACAGAAATATTTAATAAATAGGAATAATAAAATCAATATAAAAATATTTCTAATTGTTTATACATATTCATCTTATTTTTTTATACTATAATACTAAACAAAGAAGTTTAAAATTGGATAAATGTAAATGTTTCAGTTAATACCGACAATAGAATGATAAAGAAATTTAGCATCGTATAACTCAGGTACTCTTAAAGTGTGCGCCGCGACGCCCTGGTGCTCCTGTTTATTTATTGAACTCTCTTGCGACAGCATTCTTAAAACAAAATTCACATGTTCCGATTTGGATATCGGTCCAAAATGAATATCCAAATTTAAGTTCTAAAACTCTCAAGAATTGTCATTCCCTTTGCAACATCTTATTTATGTGAAGCCGGATTTTCAGCTGTAGCTGTAATAAAGAGCAAATATCGGTCAAAGATCAATGTGGGGCACGAAATGAGAATAACGGTGTCAAGCCTTATCCCACGCTTTGAAAAAATGTGTTGAGATCACCAAACTCACATGTCACATTGATTAAGTTGCCATTGTATTTTATTTCCAATTTTTCTTAAATAAAAAATGTATTTTTGTGCGTTAATTTAAATACAAAAATTCAGCTTCATGTAGTATCATTTTACCCTATTTTGACTAGCTAGGGCGCCGAGACAAAATGCTTAACCCGTAAGTGCGCCGCGAATTGAAAAAGTTTGGGAGCCCCTGGTATAACATGTAAGAACTATAGGCAGACGTTATCCTGCTACTGACCTCGCTAGCATTAAATTGAGAGATGCTGGGAGGTTGAAAATTTGGGATTATATATTTTTATATGAGAAATCAAAAAAAAAATATATATATATATATAAAAAAAAAATTGGTCGGAAAATTAAAAAAAAATATTTCTGGATCTTGACAACAGCGCCACCTACTTTGTCCAACTATAGCTAAGAACTATCCAGGTTACAAAAAAAATCATCAAAATTGGTCAAGCCGTTTAGGAGGAGAAGAATTACGAACACATGCACGCCGGAATTTTAAACTGGAAGACCGTTCATATTTTTATCAACCACGTTACAACGGAACGAGGTCACCTCTGTATTGAATAACCTTAGGTTTCGTTATAGAAAGTTTTGACTGTCGGACACATGTATTTTCAACTGTTTAAAAAACGCGATAAACTCGGAAATCGATTTTCATACGGTTTTCAAGAAAACCAAAACAAAATATACGGGAGTCTTATGGATAATATTCTACTATAACAGAGGAGCTGTCATTCTGGGGAAAATACAGCTAGCAGTGGCGGCTCGTGAACATTTTAAATGGGTGGAAAGTACCCCCCAGCATTGAAAGTGGTTTTCAAAATTTTATTCAAAAATAAATCCTCTACAGTTGATTTTTTGGTATCTGATTAAATTCATTTTTACAGTCATCCCGTCACCATTTTGGTTAGTTGTATTAGGCAGAACTCGTAAGGAGGAACATCACTATGAAGGATTGTCCTTTTCCCTATTTTTTATATTATTTAGTTAATTATTTGATTATTGGATAAGGATTGGGTAAAGAATATTTTATTGAGAATAATTTGAAGTAGTTTCATATAAATTTTTATTGGAAAAAATGAAAATTTACAAAATTATACTTAATGAAATTTATACTGGTCCGTAAAAAAATCTTCTCTAACGGTATGCTCAAAAACTCTGTTAGTAATAATTCAAATGCAAAAAATATTTTTACGAACATTTTTGTAATCGCAATAACAGTCTTTGCGTAGCCCTTTTTATTTATTAAAAAAAATATTTTTAAGTCTCTTGAATAAACAAAAAAAAAATTGTTTTTTATAATGTTTAAAAAATTAATTTAAAAAAACACGCATAGACTTAGTTGTGATTACGAAAATTTTCGTAAAAAAATTTTTGCAATCGGACTATAAACTGATCGAGTTTTTGACCCTTAAGTACAGTAAGAACTCGCTTAACGCTATTTCAGTATTACGCTGTTTCTAACAAGAAAATTTTAGCCACTATAACGTAAATTATGGATTTGTTTATACAAAATGATTCAAATGTTGATAGAAGTTCAAAGGCCAGACGAAGTGTCATTGGTGCAATTCTTGCTATCGACAACAGCTTGCTGCTAAACGAAACAGAAAAAGGCAGCCGACATCAGATGACTTCTTCACAAAAAACAAAATATGCCAAATGAGGAACCTTCCTCATCACAAACAGGACTTCTTACTCGGACTCTAATTTGATTTTCATAAATATTTTATGAGCAAAAATCGATATTAGCAATTAATAAATCTATAATTAATGTGAAAAAAAAGTATTTATAATAAAAATTAAACAACAAAAAAACTCAATTTTTTTTATTCTCGGTTTTATTTCACTTATGCCTATTACCTACGTATTAAGATTACCTCGTTTAGCGCTGTTTCGTATAGCGCAGGAACTTATCGGAATGCATTTTCCGCGTTAGTAGGTTCTTACTGTATATCAAACTTCTGCATAGGCCACAGGCTGCATCTCAAAGCCCATGTCTAGAGACAGACTTCCAGTGAGAGCGTGTGGGTAGCCAGCTCAGGTAGTTAGTTTTGAGACCAGTGCACAACAGTCGACCAATTGCAGTTGTAAATCTTTATCATGACAGAGGCCGGTGCTAAATGAAACTGGTCGACTGTGAAGTGTGACATATAATAACAATCAGGAACAACATTTTTGCGGTTAACGGCAGACTGCATGATTTACTCGCATATTTAAACGGTTTTTAAAAGGTTTTATTAAACGGTATTATGTAGCTTCATATTTTTTTCAACTCTTGCGGCCGATTTTTTATCCACTTCCCGTTATTCAATTGCTCTGAAATTTTTTAACACATGTCACATGTGTAGTGCCAATAACTATGCAATATTACGAAAACTAGTTGACCACCCCGACTTTCGTCCGAGTGCAAATCGCACTTTTGAATTTTCACCTACTTCCCGTTAATCGTTAAGTTGAAATGATGAACACTTGTAGTTCTAGTGTCAATATACAGATATACAAAATTATGGTAACTAGTTGACCGACAAATAAGCATACTGCAATTAAATAGACGAAAAACAGCATTAACACACACATACCGTTAAGTGTGTATAGGTAATATAAAATATTATTTATGCACAAGGCACCTAAAAATAGTAATAAATAACCCTTTTCTGCAGGTCGAAGTATTGGAAATTTTACCTAAAAAGTCTAATATTTAATTTTACAGAAGCAAATTTAATAATTTTTAGGATCTATGTAAATTACATTATATTTTATTAGCACCATTGTATTGTATAAAATATTCTCGCTCAGCAGTTCCTTTTGGAACAATTGTAAAATAAGTACAGTATCTACAATTCTGTAAACAGAAATATCGGAATCCATTGCAATAATAATAATATACATTTAATCTTAAAAAGCTACATTAGTAAGAAAGTTCGTCAAAACATAATTTTGCAAATACCCATGCGACAATATATAATTTACGTATTCTTGAAAACTTTTATATTTTTTAATTGAATCGTAAAAATGGTGGACGCTAAAGTAAAATCTAGGGACTTTAGTAACTTCACGAGCATCAGAGCTATCTTTTTACAAATTCACAAAGTAGCTTTATTATTGAAAAACAATTAGTCATAATTTGGTTATCACAATTTGTTTGTTAATTGTGATAAACTTCAAAGATATATAAATTAATATTTTCAGTGATTGACTATTGTAAACATGTTATTCCGTACAGTGCGCTAAGCATAGTTCTCTATGGCATAGTTCATAACCAATTCTCAAATAGAGAGATTATACAGAGTGTGGCCAATGCATCCGATTTCCGCACATATTGAGCCGCGACTGTGTATGTGGCGCTTGCGCGGTCACTCTACAAAGAAGCAGCCGACAGCAGCACACTGCATAATGTAACGGCTCAATATGGCGCAACCAATCCGTGTTGTGGCCACACTCTGATATAGTTACCTCACTCTCAACAACACAGCAGCGCTACCATCATTTGTACAGTCAAAATCTGAAGTAGAGACCATGCAATAAAATTTTATTCTCTGTAGTTCCGTCTAAATTTGCTGCACGTCGCTAGGATTAGTGTTTCATCTCTTTCTATAGGAGTGGTCCATCTCTTTTTTATTGTCTCTGCTTTATGAAGCAATTCCATATCCAAGTACTAAATTCCAGGAAAGTGGATCATAGAGAAATATCTAATAAAGAAGTGTAATTACTAAATAAATAATATTTAAAAAAATATTTTTCACATAATTAATAGTTAAAAATGCCCGTAAGACGAGCAGTGCATGCAGGTAGTTGGTACACAGAATACGGTGAGTTTTGAAAGTCAGCTGTTTTGTTCGATCATTGATGTCATATAATACATAAAATGATAATAAGCAAATCGTGTGCTACTTTGTATCTATTTTAATGACAAAGAACATTTCAAACCAAAACCCGTAAACCATGTAAACAATTAAAGAAAAATATTTAATGAAGAAAGAGAACTTATTAAAAATGCATGTGTTATTATCATCAAGTCGTACATATTTTGTATTTATGAAATGTAAATCTAACGATTTTTAAATACAATATAGATTAAAGGGAATATTCTTTCTATTTTTTTTTGAGTTAATTACAATCAGACCCCTAAATAGTTTCCTTGGCTTTTTGAGTGAACCAAAAAATAATAATTGTAACTTCCCTCACCATATTTGCAGATCCATCAACAAACTAAATGTTGCCCATAAATATTCTATTTAAAATTGTTTAATATTTTGGGTATTTTATAGCCTCAGATCTGTCAAGCCAGTTGGACAGCTGGTTAACACAAGCTGATTTACTTCATGGACCTGCTAGAGCGATAATTGCCCCGTAAGTATTAATTAAAGAAGATTGTAAAAATTTCATTAAAACAACTCAAATTTCATATGTTTTATCTTCACTTTTTTGTTTAGACATGCTGGCTACCAATATTGTGGAGCATGTGGTGGGTTTGCTTATCGTCAAGTGAGTCCAGCTGTAGTGTAAGTACCAACTAGCTATGGATGATGTGTAATCAAAATTTATTTTTTTGTAAATTTTACTATTTCGGAGGCAACCGAAGGTACTCATAACAAATTTATGTGGAAGATCATATATATTATAAAAGAAAATTGATACTATGTCTATAGCTCATTTAATAAAAAAGAAACAAATGAGTATAGCTTAAATGCATATTAGTTTCATGTTTATGGAATAAGCATACTGATAAATATTGTTATCTTCCAGTAGTCGTAACAAAATACCTATAATGGTACAAATATTAGAATTAGAATTTTATTGTTCCACAAAATGTAAGATACAACAAAAATGTATTACCCAATAGTATTTATATACACCTATCTGTTTTAAAACAGAAAAAAATAATTTCGAGGTTATGGAACTAGATCCATCAGAAGATAAAGATTAGATGAACTATCATACAAAATCTATATTATAGTATAATGTTAATGTAGAGAATATAAAAAATCTCTATTATATAATATAATTCAATTTGGAATTGTTTGATCCTATGGCTATACAGTAATACTTACTGTAAATACGAAATATCTCTTAAATAAACTTATTGAAGGTTTTGAAACAAAAACTTTTTTTTATTTTGTAACATTTGTTCTTCTTTCTAGTTCACTTCTGTCCAGTAGGATACTGTTTGCGTAAAATATTTTAAGAGTTTTGTAGAGATACAAATGTCTGGCAAGACAAATGTTGAAGTTCTTAAAATGACGGAAAGGAGTGTTTGTAGTTAGAATTTTTTAAATAACAAATAATACGTTTTTGCACAGAAATGACATTTAAAACTGTTTAAGTAAGCTCCGCTCCAACACTGTATTACATAATTTATTTTAGATTGCACTAAATATACACATTTTCAAAATATTTAGTGGACATCTAGTTCTTACGAAATATATTTTACACAGACATTATCGCAAATATTTAACAATCATATCAATTTTATTTTACTGTCGTGGGTTCGAATCCCACCTCTGCTCATGGATGTTTTGTGACGTCGATTTATTTGACCCAGCTTCGATAGTTAATGTTACTGACCAAAATTAATGTATATGTGTATCTGCTCTATATATGTGGACATATAGAATTGGATATACCTTTTTTTTAAGTTATTTTTTCCATCATAATGTTGAGTCGAACAGAATTCCTAATATTTTTACTCCATCAATTTTGTCGATGGTAATAATTATTTGTACATTCCACTGAATGGTATTTTAAATTAAACTGAAATTCACAGGAATTCCGTATACCAAAGATCATCAATTTAGATTTTTCACTTAATTTTAGAAAGTGACTAGTGAACAGTTTGTTTATATTTTTTAAGTCCTTATTTATTTTTATATTTCTCTGCGTAAGAATTGTAATATATTTTATGCTGTAATCTTACAACTGTTAAACTTCCCGTCCACTGAGCGAAACTGTATTATATGGCGCCAACCATATGATTCGACGTACCTCTATCCTCCTCACTTAGTGTACCGAAAAACTACTACAACTAAATAAATTACCGGTTAAATAACCGCGGTAATTTATTTTAAATAGCCAAGACTATTTTTTTATTATTATTCAAGATTGTGCAGAAAGTTTGCGCATGAAATATGAATGTATTTTTTTAACTAAGAAATATATTATCTGAGGTATCGCAGCAAACAAAAAAGTATTAATTTCACGTTGCATTGTCTGTACTTTTTCAGAAAATTAGGAATTCCTTAAGTATTTAAGAAGGAGTTTTCATTAGTTAGAAAGAGAGTTGGTTTTAAGTGTTATACAATTTTCTTTTGCAGAAGAAGAGTATTCATTTTAGGGCCTTCGCATCATGTTCGTTTGTCAGGCTGTGCCCTTTCGACAGCTACTCAATATCGTACGCCTCTATACGATCTCAATATTGATTATGAAGGTAAAATCGATATTTTAAGCTATTTTGATGAGATTTTAGCCTCTAAACAGCATTTTTTTATTTTAGTAAATAGACAATTAGAAGCAACAACTCATTTTGAATGGATGGATATGAGAACAGACGAAAATGAACATAGCATTGAAATGCATTTACCTTATATAGCAAAAGTAATGGAAAAGTAAGTAACTAACCAAATTTTGTCAAAATGATAAATTATATGTAACTTGTATGATTTTTATTTAAAGTTTGTGTAGAATAATCACAAAATATTTTTTTTTGTCCATTAATACGTAAAACTAATTTGAAACTAAGAAAGTTTAAATAATGTGCGATCTCGTACGTTTTCTGAGGAACGCTTCATGTGATAGTGGAAGATATTCTCATTTAAACATTACTAAGTGAAAGTAAAATTTTGAAATTATTGATGATATAAATTTGTCTACTTGATCTGTTCAAAATGCACTGGCATCTACAACGAAGCATAGTGGAAAAAAATACTAATGTAATGTTAGGATGTTTATACAGTCTGATTTTTAAGTTGATACTTCTTTTTTAACAGCGTATGGAAATCAAATAGACGAACAAATATTTCAAGTAACTTTTCAAAACTCGAAAATTAGAGTCATTCAAAGTTTTATTAAGGCCCCAGTACACAGTGGTCTGTAGTGGGCCATTGTAGACCATTAAATAAATAAATCTATAATTAATGTGATAAAAAAGTATTTAACAATAAATGTTACAAAATTAAAAAAAAAACAAACAAACAAAAAGTTTCTTATTCTCGGTTTTGTTTCACTTATGCCTGTTAATTATCTACGTATTAAGATGACCTCGTTTAGCGCTCGTTAGTATAGCGCAGGAGCTTATTAGAACGTATCTCCCGCGTTAAGTAGGGTCTTACTGTGTAACACATTTCATACTGCTGTAGCTTACATGTAATAAAAGTATCTTATTATAGGTGATAAGATACTTTTATCATATGTAGGCTTCAGTAAAATAAAAATGAAATTAACATTATTGCATAAATAAGACATTAGAAAATGACATAACAAACCAAAATATATACATTTTTTATCAGAGCTGAGAAATCATCAACAGTTTCGCTAGCCCTAAACACATGTTCGGGCCCAAATTTCACCTATTCATTTCATTCTCTAGTATTTTTTTTTTAATTATCAGCGAATACCTAAAGATTTATTTTTCTGTGTACTTTATGGTAGTGGCATTTGCATTCTTTAAAAAAAATTCGTAAATTCTCAATACCACAATTTTTAAAACTTAAAAAATTACATAAGTATTATAAAAACCGGTCAAGTGCGAATCGAACTCGCGAGTAGGGGGTTCCGTACTATTCTGTTTTCCGTGAGTACTTTAAAGATTTTCGTTTAGGTTTTCCTGTAAATTATGGGTGAGACCCGACATTCCCTATTTTTTTCAAATTTTTAGGCTCGGTAGTTTCGGAGATAAGGGGGGGAATAGTCAATTTTCATCTATTTTCTTAAATAACTTTAAAAATATTTATCTTAAAACTATAAAAAAATATATATTTGAGATTCTCACAACAAGCCCCTTCATTTGATATGTCACACGATATAGTTTGCAATACTTTTTTTTTTAATTTTGTAATTTATCCCCCCAAAAGAGGCCTTCATGTTTAAAATTCATTTATTTACGTTACACGGCCGTCTTTGAGTCACCGCCTTACATATGTGTACCAAATTTCAACTCAATCGGTCCAATAGTTTCGGAGCAAATTGACTGTGACAGGCAGACACGCGAGTGATCCTTTAAGGGTTCCGTTTTTTTTTCTTTTTGAGGTACGGAACCGTAATAATAGTCTAGATACTCTTCACATATTTTAAATGAAGTATACGCTTAGTAAAAATATGGTAAATTTGAAAAATATAAAATTCATGCAAGTTCTCCTAATCCAAATTCTTTTTGGACAATTTCTGAAATTAAAAAAGAAGTTTTATTTTAGTTATCAAAATGAGTTTACTATAGTTCCAATATTAGTTGGTTCATTAAGTCCTGATCAGGAAGCTTTGTATGGTCAAATTTTGGCTCCTTATTTGGCAGATCCACAAAATCTTTTTGTGATATCATCGGATTTCTGTCATTGGGGACACCGTTTTAGATATACGTATTACGATCGAAACCTAGGCAATATTTATCAATCCATTGAGTGCCTCGATAGAGTCGTAAGTATCATTTTATATAATATATTTTATATATTGGATAGATACCTACTTCCTTTTTAATTTTTTATTTCAGGGTATGGACATAATCGAAAATTTGAATCCAGTTGCCTTTACTGATTATTTACAAAAATATGGGAACACTATATGCGGGCGTCATCCAATTGGTATTTTATTGCAGGTAAGAATTTCAATTATCTGAAATATTTAAAACGAATGCTCTAAACAATTTGTTCTAATATCTAGAACTTGATTGAATTGATTAACTTATGTTTTGTTGCGTCATTGTTGTAGTACCGTGAAAAGCAAAGTTATTAGAACACAGGTTATCTCGTTCCATGAAAGACGTCAGCTGGCAGACCGTCATATTTTTATCAACCAAATAATATCAATTGACAGTCCGCTGGATGACGTCACCCCTCAGTCCCACTTATATTTAACGGAATGGGGCCACCTCTATATCTAATAACTTTGGGTGAAAAGTACATTTCTATATTCTAAACTCTAAACTTATGCAACTCAAAACTAGAAAATCGCTAAGATTAAATAGTGTTTTTATAATACGTGCATGGAAATTGCATCATTGCATACTTGTTTTCGGGGAAGAAAGTTGACTTTTGCATGCCAATGACGTAAAATAAAAGTGGGGCATCTTACAGCTCGCCTAACCGACAATGTCCATTTGCGGTTTTTTTTGTAAATATTTAATGTTGCTCTTTCAATGCATTTATTACAAAAAAAACCGTGTGGTACTTGGGCAGAAATCGGCTTCGCAACGAGAGTGAACTTTACCACACGAACGAAGCAACCAGGTGAATTGCAATCGCCCAGTAAAACAATGCACTATCATTTGTTATTTATTTTAGGCAGTACAATATTTATTAAGATCAAATAATCGCCCTAATGTAAATTTGAAGTTCCTAAAATACGACCAGTCAAGTCGATGCCGCAATATGAATGATTCTTCCGTCAGTTATGCCTCTGCAGCCTTGGTGTTTGAATAACACACGTTAAGATTATTATTATCTATGCTAAAATTTGTAATGTTTGGGCTTCATATTAGCTAGTGTTAGTTTGATCATGAATTTAAAAATAATAATAAGTTTTTTATTTAAATTTATATATATATGAGGCACTGCAAATACCTAAACGCGTAACTGGTATTATGTATACATTATACAGGATGTCTCACAACGAGCTGAGTCACCTGAAATAGCATCTTTTTGAAGTGAAACAAAAATTTAGAATAAATTGAATTTCGTGTGGAAAATGTATAGTGAACGTTGAACGTCCGAAGGTAAATAAAGCTTAACTGCAAATTTTAAAATTAAATAATTAAGTTTGGAGGATCTATGAATACTCTCAGCTCGTTTTGAGAAAATTTGTATATAAAATATTGTATGTAGCCAAAAATGAAAATGCGTCAAATGAATTTTAAATAAGTACAGGTTGTTCCCACATCATGAGGTTTCGTTTTACAACTTCTATATCTTACGATTAATTTTTTTATATTTATTTTATTTTGTATAATAGAAATTTGAACAATCAATGAAAACGGGAAATCCGTGTTGTACATAGGTACAATTTATAGCAAGAATGTTATTTACATACATACCTACATACTGTTGAAGTTATTTAAATATTATTATAAATTATTCAATACTTATATGCATTACTCAGTTTGGCGTTTAAATAAAAAATGGATGAATGCCAGACAGAGTCGCCCGATATAGGGTCCGTAACACGAAACATATTATTTCGAATAGCTCTGGATATATTTAACACGTTCAGCTGCTGAGGCTATTTGCATGGATACATTGCCATAGTTTTTTTTCGAAATTTTAGCTGAGCTATTTTTAGAAATAGAAGAGGAATAAATTTTCGACAAAGTCTCGAAAATTACGTGACAAAATACATATTGCAAAAAAATAGTTTTGCATTTCTAAATAAAAACATGACCAAATACAAAATATAATTTTTTGGACGCCCCAAATGAATACGAAAATATTTTTTTTGGTTTTTGACTATTTATCCGCGTTTTATATATTTTTCCTTTTGAGGAACGGAACTCAAAAAAAATGACAAATATAAATTGTTACGCAACTTCATGTCAAATTGATGGATTTTATTTTTATATTATATTTTATGACAAGTGTATAAATCTGAATTTCAGTACTTACTAGTATTATTTTTTGTAGGGCTACCCAAAATTATATAAAAATAACCAATCCATTTTATTTACTATTTCTAATGAGGATATAAGAAGCAGTTCATTGATTTGACATTAAATTATTATATTCCGCGTTTTATAAATGTACAAATTTTGTTTAACAATCTAGCGTCAAGTCATCCAAAATTGACAATATTAAGGTGACTCATCCCTTAAATCGTAAAATATGCTCTAGGGAAATTTCGAACTGTGGTCGCAAAATTCATTTTATTATTGTTTTTATTAGCTATGATTAAGCATTAAGCTTCACAAAATTTGGCTTACCGCTTAAAAATTTGAAAACATTGAACCAAAAAACGTGATATTCGTCAATATTTCTTTACAGTACGTCACGGGATTTCGAATTACGGGAAAGCAAACTATAATATTTTAAAGTTTTTTTCGTTACAAACTTTAATGTTAAAAATACTTGTTTCAAATGTAATTTCTCTGTACAAAAATTTGTATAAAACTGTTGTTGACTTTTCGTTTTTATCTGATTTTAAACCTCTTATTTAGATCAAATAAATTTTTAAAAACTTGGCTAAAAGTCATATGGGAAGAATAATACATATTTCTAGTCTATTATGAAGCATTAACATCAAAGATTGAATAAGAATTTTTATAGAAATTAGATATCCGAAACACGAGTAAGTGCATTTTACATGTAAACACATCCAACTCGTAAGATAGCGCTATGCTGGTGAAAGAGGAAGCATAGTGAACAGCTGGTACTCATAAACCTGAAATAAACTTTGTAAATCTAACGAAATTTTATGAAATATAAAGAAAGTAAGAGATCAAAAATATATCAATAAAATTATTACAGCATAAGAGACGATATAATGTAACTTGGTCGACGAAACGACGGGGTGTGGTTAGACCCTTGATCACGTATGAAAACTTCCATTTGGAGTGTTGGACGGTAATCAATTTTTTCGCAATTTTTCAGTGCATAACATTTTGAACACTTCTACGTAATTGTGACGGAAATTTAAGTGTATACGACGACTTTTTTTAAATATGTTTTTAAAATATAACGAAAAAAATGAAATTTGTGTAATAATTAAACATTTTTATATATACATAAATTTACCGATAGATTTACAAATGACGATAATATAAAAAATTACACTAGTTCATCGCACTCAATTTTCTTTTTTTTTTTTATATATTTTGTTTTTGTAGTAATCACAATAATAAATAGGATTAATGTCACGGTGGCAGATTAAATTTTGTATAGGTAAAAATAAAATAAATTAACACTGAAATAGGTAAGGCAAAAATTAAATGATTTCTTTTTTTTATTATTAATATTTAATTTTGTATTAAATAAATTTTGTAATACTTTTTTGTGTATATGATTTTGCTATTTATGTGAATTACGATACGGATTTCAATTTATTTACGTGTTAATTTGTTAAAAATAAAACTGTTACAATTTTTAAACAATTTAGTAAATCGATCTCAACTTTCTTGAAGCTAAGGTTCCTTAGCCTCATTGCGCGCTCGGCCGCTGAGGACTAAACCGAGAAAAAACGTCAATGTCACCTTCAGCGCTAACTTTCCCCCTATTAGCGCGGGGCAAAAAAAATAGTGAACATTCGGAAACTTATAAAATATTTTAATATATACATACATTCTTCACATAACTTTAAATATGTTATACTTTCACCGAAAAATGCGTAGAAGCTTCGCCTCTGTTGGGCGTCTCCCAACGCCAGCTTTTTTTTTTTGAATTTTAAAAGATATATAATAGACAATCTGTTAATTTTCATTAAAGTCTTAACATTTTTAAGTATATGGGCTAAACGTTCTTAAAGCTTATTTGTTATTTAAAAACTTTACCGTTGGAATTTGTCAAATATTTCTAACCAAAATAATTTAATACTCCAACTACTTCAGAATAAACTGCAGGTCCAATTTGGAAGTGATTCCAAAATTCCGGTAAATGTCTGAATGTATATTTTATTATTTACAAATAAACGTAAATTTCATTCCAGGCCAAATATCTACAGCTAATTAATTTCAAAATATTTTTGAGACTTTAAAAGGTAGAAACAACTTACACATAAATAATTTGTAAGTTTGATATTTAACAGATCTCAATCAATATGAAAATTAGCAGTTAAAATAAAATTAAAAAAATAGTGTTTGTATCTCTGATTTGGTTTACCCTATTCAGTACTTTACTCCTGTTTTGAAAAGCAATAACAGAAATAATTGCATAACACCTTTTTTTGCATCGTGGTCAATTTAACAATGGAATAAAAATAAAAATGCAAGAAATATTCAGGACACTTTTCTATTATAAAACGTATTTTGTAAATGTGTTTTGATTGAAAAATATATTATACTATATAAGTATTTAAAGAAATATGAAATTTTAATACATTTTATAAGTGTAAATAACTGTAATAATAAAATACAGTATCATATAAAATAGGTGTTCATGTTATCTCACAGGTTGGTTAACTTTGCGTCATTTTTCATTTTGGAATTGTTATAATAAATCATCGAAATAATAGAAATGTAACCACTGAGAAACAGGAGTAGTTTTAACGTACATATAAAGCCGGGTCCAGACGTGTGTAACGCGTAATGTAATCTATCATGTAATGTAACACGAATTCTGCGTGTGGACGGCACTACGAGCATTACATGTAACGCTCGCGCCGGCGTTCGCCGTGATCCATCGGCTGCCGGTTTTTAGCGCGAACACAAAAGCGCTCGCAGTACTCGTTTGGACGGCGTTCGTGACGATTGTGTCGTGTGTACGTTCATGATACGAACAATCGCTTGAACTTATCAGTTTGTATCAAGAAAAACGTGTTATTTGGGATCCAAAAAATCTGGATTACTTTAAAAAAATGTGAAACTTCAGTTAATAAATATATATAAATAAAAGCAGCACCAGCTATCATGACTTTCCTATTCGGCATGTTCGTACCAACTGAGTGGAAACAGCTTTTGACAAAGATTCGCTTTCACGATTCGCGTTGAGTTCGTGTGCTGTCCACACTGTTGACGCTAAATTACACGTAATCTTACATTACACGTTACACACGTCTGGACCCGGCTTAAGTGAATCATATATTAATTATGATACAAAAAGTTTGATTATTTTCAAAATACTTGAAACTACTATATGTACAGAGTGAAAAATACGAAAGGACTTTTAAAAAAAATCTATTATTTCATGTAAGCAAATTAACATTTGGAACTGATACGCGTTCTTAAATAACATGCGTATCCAAAAGTCAAGGCCGTAGTCAGACTGGATCGCCAAGGTCTTCTCCAATCGAAATTTTTGCAGAAGTCAAAGTGAATACACCGTTTTCCAATTAGATTTAAAAAAAACTAATGACTGAACCCGGGAAACGTAATAAGAAATGTCGAACGAACCCCTCCTCAAAGTTTTTTTCTGGCTACAGCGTTGTCAATAGTAATACAATTGAATTTGTTGTCCTTTCGTTTTTATCACGACGTAGACAAGATTAGGTTTTTGATTTATTGTTAATATATATTTTTAAATGGATTGTGTGATTATGATTTTACTATGATAGTTATAATTGTATTTTTTGTTTTCAGCGCATTTTTGTCTCTTAAAACACGTCTTTCATTGTTGTAAATCAGCTATTATACTTACAGAAATATGTTGTTTCTTATAATATTATACATAGAAATAAGATTTGTTAAAACTCTAGGCCATTGCAGTCAGATTTTATATAATTGAGTAAATATATTCAGTAGTTTATATTATTTAGTTCATTCATGTACATTTATTTGCAGTAGGAAATATTTACTTCAGTGATTACACATTTTAGCAATTTTGGGTCAGTGTTTATATATACATCTTTTTATTTTTGTTATAATTTTAAAAGTGGCAATATACAATATACATATTATTATAAATTATTGTTTAAATAACACATTTTTCTCCGGACATTCCATAATTTACATACTGAAATACGGTTCAGCTGTTTTCTAGCGATACCAACACGGACAGATAGAAATTTGGAAAACACGTTCTTGCGTCTAAATATCAAAATTCTCGAAAATCCCAAGAGCGGGTTTAACAGTAAGCGTAGAGCCTCGGTATACCATAGGGCCCCGAATTTAGCAACATTTAAATTTTTTACAAAAAATAAAACAACTTTTTTCTTCACAGTAAAAAATGAAGGGACGTCAAAGTGGAGCAACCGAAAAAAATTAAGAAAAAGTTGGAAATTGTTGAGAGCAAAAAAAATGCATTGCCTAAGTTGTTACTGTAAATTTTTCATTACTTTTCTGTTTTGTTAATAAATTTATGATAGTTTGATTTGAGCAGACACTGGAAAATCGACAAGAAAACGTAATCACAAATAAAGGTTTTATATATTAGTATTGATTAATATAATGTGGACGCTAATGGTCTTAGTTGTCGAGCGTCAATAATCAACAACAATAATTTACAAATACAATTCGTACGTAAATAAAAATCACATTGTGTAGGTTAGGAAACACAGTAGAACCTCGATTATCCGTCAAGGACTGGGATTGGGGTGATGAATGTATGAAAGTAGAAATCCCGTTTTACTTTTTAGTGTATTTGCCATATGGCAACATACACTATTGTCGTCGGTCGGATGGCGGGACCTAGGGGTCGGACCAAAATTTCTCGACGTTTCATAACCTCCTAAGCACTTTGGCACCATTTTTAAAAATGTTTATATATATATGTATATATATATATATATATATTTATATATATATATATATATATATATATATATATATATATATATATATATATATATATATATATATATGTGTGTACGCGCGATAACTTTCGAAAGAGCTAATTGATTTCAACGAAATTTGGGCCACGTGTTGAAACCCATCACCGCAAGAAGCCTATTTAAAATGGGCCTAATCGGGCTATTTTAAGGGTAGTTTTTAGGGGTTGAAAACTGTTTTTGGACCCCAAAATACCGAAAAAATTCTCCGAATCGTTTCAAAATTGAAATTTTATCCTCTGGTAGGGATTAAAAAGTGTCCCCACAATTTTAATAAAATCGGCCCGACAGGACCGGATTTACAAATTTTATGAAAACACTAGTTTGCAGATAGTGACTTATTTATTGAAGGGTGTATTTAATTCGGTGTAGACGTTAGATTGATAATAATATTACAATTAAGAAAAAAATGTTATTTTAAGGGGTGTATTAAGGGGTTAAATTTTTTATTTTGCCCAAAAACAAACTTAATTTCACATAATAAAAGTATAAAACCACACGGCCCTATACAAGCAAATACACTATATTGTCGGCAGCGTTTTGGCACTGCGACCCGGGTTTTTTATTCTTTTACCATACACCACGTGCCGCTTTATATAGTTGTGCGCCAATAGGTACTATGTTGATGCATTCTCGGTTTTGCATTTTCCATTCCACAGATAAATAACAGATAACGAATAATTGAAGTTCTACTGCACATTTAATCATAATGTGATAAGATAAGCTAATCGCCACGCATTATCGAGCGGTTTTATCTGTATGTCACTTTTAACTTTGATAAAGAATGCAATTTACAATAATTAATTAAGTAGGGAGACAAATTAACTGTCGGTTGAGATTTTCTTAGTCATCAACTTTAAGTTATTTAACTGATACTCCGGGGATGTTACGGATTTGAGATTTTACCAACATCCGCAGATGCGGTTATTAACACGGAATTCATAGGCATGTAAATGTCTTACTCGCAAGTTTCACGAAAATCGACCGTTATGTTTCAGATGTACTTTCGGTATATCACTATCTCAAGAACCGCTCAACCCAAATTAGGTGTCAGGTGGTCGAGTCACTCGGCCCCCTTCTACCAATAGTACTGCTTGCGCCAAAAAATTCTAAATTACTTCACTAAAACTTAAATATATCGGAAACTACAATTAGTCCGATCGCGAAAGTACAAAGTGCGTTGTGATCCTCAGAATTAAATATCTCTAATAATACTAATTCTGAGTACCAAAATCACTCACGGAAAATAATATCAACATTTGAACCTAAAAATTCGGAATGCCTCGACCTAAAAATCGCGATAAAACTCGAACCAAAAATTTCAAACCAAAAACCGGCAAATTATATACAGAGCGTCAACAGGTCTATCGTTTGAGACTAAATCAAAGAATCGGACGAGAACTTAGAAAATGGCAACCATTTGAAAAGATTAATTTCATCAATCTTCAAATGGTCCCCGTCAACGCCCAAGCGGCCCGCATCTCTGATACCTAATACATGATTCCATATCTACCGGTAGTCCCACGGCTACCAGGGCATTTTTAACGTCCACTTCTGCAGAGGCGGATGTGGGACTTCTGAGTAGTAAATATTAAATTTTCGTGAAAGAAATAGAGATTACAGTTTATTTTTTTTTATGAAAAAAGTTATTGTTTTCATTTAACTTAATACCTAATCAAATTTCAGAATTGGTAAATTATATTTGATGAATAATAACTTTGCAGCAATGTTTATGTATTAATTCTATACACCAAATAGCCAAAGAACTAGAGCAGGCGTCGGGTGCCGAGCCCGTCCCTGACGATAACATTGTCGTGACTCGTATCGCATCCGCTAAAATTCCGCTACATATGTTGCGATGCGGATGTCTGTAACATCGCTAATATGGACACACAATTTTATGACAAATAATCTGATTATTCTGCTCATTGACATTGTTATAAACCCGTTTAACTATCTACGAGAATTATATTTTCTAATAGAAAACAGTATCGCGGGTAATTGGAATAAAAATAAATCAATTTAAACACTCATTGATTATCTGGAATTGAACTTTAAAGATGAATTATATTTTCTATTGCCTGCGCGGTTTTAAATCAAAATCGAGACATACAGTTTAGCAATTTGTTGAACATTGGTTATTTTGTTTACTGTTATGAAAAATTAAACTAATTGGAATCGCTTTAAAATAATCTTAACATTTAAAAGAATCTAAAAAATTCTGAAAAAAAATTCAACCATCTTACGGCGCACGGCTCAGCCCGACCTAGCCACCTCAAGTACCAGAGAATACTGACTTGTCCTTTTCGGTTGTCTGCCTGCCTTACGATCTATCTTTCGACTGCGGAGTACAGACTACAGAGTCAACGAAGTGGCAAGTGCTACCTACCCAATCGATCCCCTCCACCGCGCCACAGCTGAAGCGTTGTAGATCTTATTACTGGTGTCAAATATCGGAGATTTTCTTATCTGCAAGTTTATTGTGTGGCAACATTCCTTTCGGCATATATCAATGCAATTTTGTATCGTGTTTAAAATTGGTTGTAGCTATTTTGATAATGTTAATACCGGTTAGCTTTGGAGGTTGACGCCTGCGTGTTATGATTTGTCAGTTTCGTATTTCACTAGATTGGCGTTGTTCCTTGTCTATTGTGAATAGAGTAAAGCGCAGTTAGAAATGTGATCGCGTTATGGCGGGTGCCGAGTTAAAGTGGAGAAGAATTGTTAATCCAACGGGACCACAGCCAAGACCAAGACATGGCCATCGTGCAGTTGCGATTAAAGACTTAATGGTTGT
Organism: Venustoraphidia nigricollis; assembly: GCA_034508555.1. NCBI lineage: Eukaryota > Metazoa > Arthropoda > Insecta > Raphidioptera > Raphidiidae > Venustoraphidia > Venustoraphidia nigricollis. Next base: position 5,242,856 of record JAVRKA010000022.1, on the reverse strand, counting down.
TTTTGGTGGCGGCAATGAAGGAATTGTTCATGAATTACATGTTTATAATACTGGTGAGGGAATGTTGTATCATTTGAGGTTTCGTACTTATAAACATGGCGTGTTGTTAGATATTTACCTTTCAATTTATTTTTTGAAATGTTTATAAATTAATATATGACTAAAATCAAAAGTGATAATGGATTCAACCCTGTCAGAATTTAAACCGGCCGGCGCCAAAAACTTTCGTCTAACAATTTTTCCAATGTTTGTTTGTGTTAAAACAAATATGGCGGTCTCCATGCGACGACATGACATCGCTTATAGTAGTGGACGCCAAACACATTTACACACACAAACATATGCGTACATATATTCATATAACTACAAAATATATAGACAAAACATTCAAATTGCTATGCTAGAACTTTACTCGTTACGAACAATATATATTTTAACTGAAAGCAAAAATACGAAGTCTTAAACTTCTATCCATATTTTGTAATGATTACGCTTCAGCATAATTTATTTTCGAATCACAGGTTAAAATTGTAACGCTATATTTCATTGTGGGAACTGTTTTAAAGGGTTTGATAAAAAACAAATAACATTCCAGACTTTGACTTATAATATGCCAAAAATGGGTAAAGAAATCTGTTTTAGTAGATATTTATATATGTATGTATTTTGAAAAATTGCGTACTGTAAATTTAACTCAAGTGCTAAATCATATATATTTCTGCAAATTGGTTTGGAATTTATTATTCACGTGTGAAATGTATTTTTAAATTTAATATGCCTTTATATATGATGAAGTTTTTGAAACCCTAACAATTAGTAAATTATCTAAATATATAAGTATTCTATGTCTCTTAATGGATGTACGTCTTTCTACGCTTTCCAGAAGGTCCCCGTTGACCTAGGAAGCTGATACTTTGCACACTATTAGTATATGATACGGAACAGAACCTAACGGGGTTGAATTTTTTATTGTTGCCCGGGAAATATATGTAAAAATGTACCTACCAATTGACTTATTTGTTGTAATCGTTTTACAAGAATCTCAAATAATTGTAATTTGAATAACCATAAAACTACCTGGCGAAGGCAGGTTTAAAAAACTATATTATATATTTATTTTATAAAGCAAAGTTATATTTTGTATATTGATATTTAGTGCACAATATATAATTAAGTTGCTTTTACACTATTATTATTTACTGCAAATTTTCTTATCAATCATTTTAAGTTGCTTATTTTGTATAACCACACCAAATAATTAGAAAACTGCAACAATATAGTCCCATAACTCCCGCAAATAATTTGAAAGTAAATTTGCATATTATTTCACATATTTTATTGTTCATTTCTTAGTCAAGCCCCAAAAACGGGCTACTGAATTCCTTGGATGGGTTGCTATTAGGCAACCAAGAATGGCTTCGCTCTTTGTGGGCTGCTAAACCACTGGTAATATATTGACTGTCTACCAACGCTAAATGCATTTATTCGCGCTATATCCCCACCACAACTAGTTATCGATAAGAAGATTCCTGGAATAGGAAAAGTTATTTTGTTTATATTCTAAGGAAAAGGAATTCGAGTATTAATTTAACCATGACGCAGAAAATGAAACAATTATACTTTAAAATGAAGATAAAATGTACATTAAATAAAATTAAGAAATCTAACACCCCCGCACCCCAACTTTAGTACATGCACTCGATAGTTTTTTTATTTATTTAAACATATTGAACGTTTGCAATAGTTTGCATACATAATTACTTAAGTTGTTTTATACAGGGTGAAACAAAAAATTATAATTAAAATTCGAAAATACTTTGAATGAGTCTCACAGTACTGGATTTAAACTAGGGACACTAGGGGTTAGTGCCCAGGGCGTCAAATTTCCAGGGGCGGCAAAATTTGGAACATGAGGGTAAAAAAATTTCACGTTATAGAAATTTTTTTTTGAGAAATGATCGTGTTGAAAACATTCATAAACAAAATACTTTTTCGCTTTATTAAGAATGTATGTAAAATTATAAACATTGCAGTTTTATTTGAAAAATTGTGAAAAAAAATTTAGTGTCTAGAATTTTACACACATTTTTAGTAAAGAGAATATCTTGTTATTCACAATGGCTCGATCACAGTTTGTTTGATGAGATCACTATTTTAGTTTAAATTACGCGCTGCAAAATGCACAAATTGACCAGTTTGTAAATCAGAGCCAGACGCGTTTACCCCTAAAAGATGTAATAATATCTTGCACCTTATGAGCAATCGGTTCGTTTGTCAATTTACGATTTTTAATACGAAAAATAATGTTTTTGTGTAAACATCCCATTTATAATAAAAAGATTTTCAGCTATAATGAAAGATTTTATTTATTTGAATATTGCATACCGCTTTAGTTAATGGGGCGGCATTTTTCAGAGTGTCTTAGGGCGGCACTTAGGGTAAATCCGGCCCTGATACGATCGCTATTTCTTATCCCCTTTACAGTCCACATCCTTTTTTTATTTTTAATGAACCACTCGATCCGAAACATGCATAAATAATGTCACAATATTCAACTTGGAAACATTCAAGGAACAGGGTGTTCTCCTTGGTAAATATGCTTATAAATTTTTACAGGCAATGGACAACATACAACAAAATTTCGCCTTTTGCTATTTTTGCTTTTAGCGCCCTACTTTAAATTTCTGATGCCCAACTCAAAATTTGGTTCTAACTGCGGCCCTGCTTGTTAGTGACCCTGACCCAGCTTCTGACTTGTTCTTAAACTTAATGTATTTTTAATAAATTGAATATTGTTTAATAGTACAGAAATGGAAATTTGTGTCTGCTTAATCTTAGAATTTTTATATTTGATGTTGTAAATTCACAATTTAAATAATTTTAGATGTGAGAGTCTAGTTCTTTGAAAGGATATTTTTAATAATTAAAAAGTTTAAGCTGTAAGCTTCATACGTTCAATTGTCTCAGGCTATGGATGGTGATAGGTTAAAAATTTTAAATAATGTTATCAACGACAAATTAAATTATTTTAAATTTTAAAATCCAAAAGTTATTTAATAAGTTTCGCTGGTTTTTCACTCGGCACTTGGTAGAACATGATTAATAACAAATAAAAACACCTGAAAATTGTACAAAAAATATTTCTCGACAATCGTTTCGGACAATAAATCCATCCTCAGGAATATAAAACATACAAAAAATATGTTTTATATTCCTGAAGATGGACTTATTGTTCGAAACGATCGGCGAGAAATTATTTAATAACAAATGTTTGGAGAATTTTCAACTGTTTTTATTTATTTGTTACAAAAGTTATTTCCTGAATTATTAGCTTCCAAAGGCGTACGAATAGACTAACGACATCAAGTATCAAGCAGTTATATTTACGAGATTTCTGTTTCCAAACACATGATTGAGTCGATTTTTTTTAGTCAGTGCATCCGATTATTTTTATTATTTTCCAGCGACAAATCAATGGTTTGTACCATCAACAAAAGGAGATATTCCTCCAGGATGTGCGGCTTATGGCTTTGTGGTAGATGGGACAAGATTATTCGTTTTTGGAGGAATGGTCGAATATGGCAGATACAGTAATGATTTATACGAATTACAGGTAGTTTATAAATTCCTCATTGATTTTATTGTGTTCTTCAACATATAAAAATCAATTGAATTTGTTGTAGGCTTCAAGGTGGGAATGGAAACACCATGATCCAAAACCGCCAGAAAATGGTAAACCTCCATGCCCACGTCTCGGTCATAGTTTCACTTTGGTTAATGGCAAGATATATTTATTTGGTGGCCTTGCTAATGATGGAGAAAGTCCGAAAAATAATATACCGAGGTAGACTTCTAAGTTCTATGAATAATTTTCTATTTTTGTAACTATACTCTAGGCGCTCGCTAGTCACTTTTATGGCCGTGACAGAACTTTTTTTCGCCGTTTTCTACAGAAATATATGAAGCTGTGCTTGCGACCGCGACGTAACAAAAAGTTTCAGCGACACCTCGCCTTCAATACACACACAGACGACTTTTTTAACACCGCCGCTCGTATGGCGTGATGACAATTCCTATCGTACTTTAATTAAAGTATACTTTGTCATCTTGCAATGGGATTGCAAGAAATAATACATTTAGCAATTCGTCAAAACATTCGAAAGAATGAAAAAAAAAATAGGATATTGACGCAATTCATTAAAAAGATAATTGCGACTTCTTTGAAATTCATTGCGAAAATTAATTTGTCATCCATAATAAGCGCCTGGTCTAAATTATGGCGAGAAAGTTAATTTGCATTGTCTGTCTACAAAATCAATAAAAGGACATTTGTGCGCAGACATATTGAAATTACAATATTAATATGATCATTGCTCTTTTTTTCGTATTGATTAAAAGTAGATCCTGTAAAACTTCTTGACGTCCAAGCTTGTATGCCGTGGTCCATTGGTATTTCTACCTGACGTTTGGTCTACAACTGCGGTAAACATTATTAAAGACGATGTGGTAACAGGCGAAGTGTCCTCAGCTGCTCACAGGCAAGTGTCTCGACGATTGCTGTTCCTTCTTTTTTTGAGAACACTAACTCACTTTGTATAGAAGAAAAAGGGGCAGCAATCGTCGACACACACACTTCGCGCGCTACAAGCCCAAGAAGTTGTACAACAACGCCAGCCATGAAAGCCTACACACTTGGCTAAAAGTAGATCTGTTCTTCCATCACTTTCGCTTATTGCAAATCTTTTTTTTCTGTTCATTATGGCATTAGGTGTATCTATCAACTACGATTTGACACTTTAGAATGTTCATACGGCAAAAATGTTGCAATTATATTTTTAAAATTCTAAACTGGAAGAGTGTCATTTTTTTGGTGATAGATACTTTCAAAAGAATGGAAACTTGTATTTTCTATCTATTTATAGTAGACCACCTTGTTCTATTCCAAGATACCTGAATGATTTATACTGCCTGGACATTAAGAGTAGTCCAACCACGGTGACCTGGGAACTTCCAGAAACTTATGGAACGCTACCACCAGCTCGTGAATCGCATACTGCAGTTGCTTACACAAACAAGACTATGGGTGAATCGTTTCTAATCGTCTATGGTGGCATGAGCGGCTGTCGTCTCGGTGACCTCTGGATTTTAAATACAAGTTAGTTGATATAATTTTCACTTAACTTAACTGAACATGTGATGCAAAATTACTGGTTGTTAGTGTATTTGCCATAAGGCAACATACACTATTGGCGTTGGTCGGATGGCGGGACCTAGGGGTCGGACCAAAATTTCTCGACGTTTCATAACCTCCTAAACACTTTGGCACCATTTTTGAAAATGTTTATATATATATGTATATATATATATATATATTTATATACGTATATATATATATATATATATATATATATATATATATATGTGTGCGGGCAATAACTTTCGAAAGAGTTAATTGATTGTAACGAAATTTGGTCCACGTGTTGAAATCCATCACCGCAAGAAGCCTATTTAAAATGGGCGTAATCGGGGCATTTTAAGGGTAGTTTTTAGGGGTTGAAAAATGTTTTTAGGCCCCAAAATACCGAAAAAATTATCAGAATCGTTTCAAAATTGACATTTAACCCTTTAGTAGTAATTAAAAGGTGTCCCTAAAATTTAAATAAAATCGGCCCGACAGGACCGGACTTACAAATTTTATGAAAACACTAGTTTACAAATATTGAATTATTTACTGAAAGTTGTATATAATTTGGTATAGAGGTTCGATTTATAATAATATTGCAATTAAGAAAAAAAATGTTATTTTAAGGGGTGTATTAAGGAGTAAAATTTTTTATTTTGCCCAAAAACCAACTAAAGCTCGCAAAATAAAGCCACACTGCCTGTATAAGCAAATACACTATATTGTCGGCAGGGTTTTGGCACTGCGACCCGGGTTTTTTTTTATTGTAACCATTGTAGTCAAATAATCAACTATCTATAAAACAACAGGGTGGTTTCCGGTTTCTGTTTCTAAAAGCAACAAGCATTAGAACAGTTTTCAACAGTAGAATCGAAAGAATTAATTACATAATGTACACTAAGACCTCGCTTAACGCGGCTCTGCTTAATGCTGTCTCAGAATTAAGCGTTTTCTAAAAAAACAAGTTTAGCCACTGTGGCGTAAATTATGGATCAGTTTATACAAAACGATTCAAATGGTGACAGAAGTTCAAAGGCAATATCTCTATCGACAACGGCTTGCTGAACGAAGCAGAAAAAGGCAAATGGCATTAGATGACTTCTTCACAAAAAACAAAACATGTCAAATGAAGAACCTTCCTCATCACATACAACTTTTTACTCGAACTTTTATTTGATTTTCATAAATATTTTATGGACAAAAATCAATATTAGCAATTAATAAATCTATAATAATTGTGATAAAAAAGTATTTTACAATAAATATTACAAAATTAAACAAAAAAAAAAACTAACAAATTTTCTCATTTTCGATTGTTTCACTTATGTTTATTATCTATGTAACGCTGTTTCGTATAACGCAGGAATTTATTGGAATGTATCTCCGGCATTAAGCGGGGTTTTACTGTATTTAAGTTTATGTAGATATTGGTTATAAAATTAAAATCACGGGGGTTTTACTGTATTTAAGTTTATGTAGATATTGGTTATAAAATTAAAATCACGACCGGAATTTACAACCATGCGCTAAACTCTCTGCGCAGCCTTGCATAATGTAAACAATATTTAGCGGCCATGATAATTACGTCATACGTCTAGCATTAGAATTTGAGACATAATGCCGTCCAAAAGTGCAAACAAAACTGGATTCCTTTTTCAAAGCAGGATTACCGAAAGCAAACGCGTTAATATCAAACAGTAACGTCACTTCCTGACGAGTGTCCGACCTACTTTTATATAACGGACTTTCGGCTTTAACGAACACCCCCCCAATTAGTCCGTTATATCGAGGTTTTACTGTATTATTAAAGACATTTTTCAATTGAACAGATACAATGACATGGTCAAAACCAATAGTATCGGGTCCTACGCCATTGCCAAGGTCTCTTCACACAGCTACATTAATTGGAAAACGAATGTTTATTTTTGGTGGCTGGGTCCCACTGGTTGTAGATGACATTCGTGCTCCATCGCATGAAAAGGAATGGAAATGTACAAGCACAATGGCGTGTTTAAATTTAGGTGAGCTTAAAATATATTTCGAATTTTAAAATAATGTAGAAGTCAATTTAAATCTAAATATCACATTTTTACAGTTATTAGTGTATTTGCCATATGACAACATCACGTCGGTCGGATGGCGGGACCTAGGGGTCTGACCAAAATTTCTCGACGTTTCATAACCTCCTAAATACTTTGGCACCATTTTTAAAAATGTTTAATATATATGTATATACGTGCGGGCTATAACTTTCGAAAGAGTTAATTGATTTTAACGAAATTTTGTCCACATGTTGAAATCCATGACCGCAAGAACCCTATTTAAAATGGGTCCAATCGGGCCATTTTAAGGGTAGTTTTTAGGGGTTGAAAAAAGTTTTTGGGCCGAAAAATACCGAAAGTTTTCAGAGTCGTTTCAAAATTGTAATTTAACGTTTTAGTAAAGATTAAAATATGCTGTTAAAATTTTAATAAAATCGGCCCGACAGGACCGGATTTACAAATTTTATGAAAACGCTAGTTTGCAGATAGTGAGTTATTTACTGAAATGTGTATTTGATTTGGTGTAGAGGTTCTATTGATAATAATTGCAATTAAGAAAAAAAATTTTCTTTTAAGGGGTGTATTAAGGAGTTAAATTTTTTATTTTGCCCAAAAATCAACTCCAGTTCGCATAATAAAGCCACACTGCCTGTATTAGCAAATACACTATATTGTCGGCAGGGTTTTGGCACTGCGACCCGGGTTTTTTTTCTAATAAAATTCGTCAGTAACTTAACACGTTGATTGCCAATTACGAGATATCTCATAAGTTGTTTGCTTACCCAGGACGCCTACTACGAGTTATCTGGTCCCTTCATAACTTGCCTTATTTGTACAGCTACGAGAAAACTCGTAGCATAATACTGTAATTACGAATAGATGACCTCAGGAAAGAGAATAAAAAAATCAGGTTTCAGAAAAAACACTTAAACATCTAAAAAAACATTTCTTAAGCCTTTTGATTAATTATTAGTTTTTTATAATATAACATGATTAAATCAAATTGGCTCGTTAGACCGGAATCATGAAAAATTCCATCGCAGTCAACGTGTTGATATTTTTTTTTTTTTTTAAATGATGATTTTTTAATTATAACGCGAAAATGTTTACATACAGGCTGATTTTTAAGTTGGTACTTCTTTTTTAACATCGTGTAGAAATCAAATAGATGAACAAATATTTCAAGTTACTTTTTTTATCAAAATTAAAAAATGCAGTCATTGAAAGTTTAATTAAATTTTATTAAATTTTGAGGTCGGTCCTGGCGTCATGTTATGTCACTATGGAAATATATCATTGTTCGAAATTGGCCCCGTTTTGTATCAAATAGACAGCAAGATACTTGATAATGATATAAGATATTTCCATAGTGACAACATAACGCCAAAACGACCTCAAAAATAAATAAAATTTAATTAAACTTTGAAAGATTGTTTCTCTTTTATTTTTGAGTTTTGATAAAAAAGTTACTTAAGATGTTTGTCCATCTATTTGATTTCTACACGCTGTTAAAAAAGATATTTCAACTTAAAAATCAGCCCGTATATGCGAAAGTTTGTCATAATTTCAATATCAGATTTAACTTTCTTAATTATTATTAATTAGCGTTGACAGTAATAAAAGGAAATATTATTTTAAACAGAATCAATGGCTTGGGAAGACTTGCCAATAGATTCTTTTGAAGAAAATATGCCGAGAGCCCGTGCTGGTCATTGCGCAGTCGCAATTCATTCTCGTCTGTATGTTTGGTCTGGAAGAGATGGTTATCGCAAAGCATGGAATAATCAGGTAGTAAGTTTCAACCATTTTTGGAGTGGTTTCTTTTTTAACACGCTTACAGAAGTTTCACCTCTATGCTAGTAAAGGAATCTTTGAACGTGAAATTCACCCACTTCAAAACGTTAGATTGAACTGAAACTTTGCACACTTATCAAGGACCGATGACAATACAATAATTTAATACGTTTGTCCCATTATCCTGGCCAGGACCTTCAGAATAAAAAACTTTAAAAAAGCTAAACACGCTTTTGTGGACTAAAAAATGCAAAATAATTTGACAACAAAATTAGCTTTACTGTAAAAAGCGTGGAGTGCTATCTGCTTAAATTTTCATAATAGCTCTACGTTTACAGTTAGCTAGTAAATGAAAAATTTATTACCGACACTCCAACACTTTTTACAGTAAGGCTAATTTTGTTGTCAAATTATTTTGCATTTTTTAGTTCATAAAAGCGTGTTGTTTTAGTTTTTTTAAACTCAAATTTTTCATTTGTTTTCCTTTCTAAAAATGTTTCGACAACTTAATTTTGTCGCTATGACAGTGATATAACAAGTGGATTGAATCACATTTATAAAAATTCCTACAAATTAGGAAAGTGTTGATGTGAATGGATATTGTAAAGTAAATAAGCAATAACCGCATTGATAAATGAACTGAATAGTCAATTGTCACATTTTTAAAATTGTCACCTGCCACTATAAACATCGAAATTTCCACAAACTGCAATTTATTTTTTGAAATTATATTTGAAGCGTCGTTTTTAAATTATAGGTCTGCTGCAAAGACTTATGGTTTTTGGAAGTCGAACCTCCATCGGCGCCTGGTCGAGTGACACTAATTAAAGCATTAGTGGATCGACTAGAAGTAAACTGGACATCTCCACCTCAGTGTAATACATTTCTATTACAGGTAAATTTAATTAATATACAAGCTGTCTCAAATCGATCGCCTGTTGACAGTATAGCGAAACAAAGAAAAAAAAAAAACGCTGTACAGAAAAATCTGTGGATTCTATGATTCGATCTTAAGTTAATTTAATTTATTATCATCAATAAGTTAGCGAACTATAAATGAATATTAAACCATGCCTATTTCCTCGCTTATTGGTGATAATTATGATCCATTGAATAAAAAATGTTGAAGAACTTTTGTCTTCAAAATGTTTGTCTTTGCAAATTATCAGAGACACCCTATATAATAGACCGTGTCTCAGTGAACACACAACGTAAAAATCTACAGCAATATGTTCTATTTAAATACGCTATCTGGTGGGCTAAATGGGAACTAGCGGTTTTAGGATAAACTACCATATGATTACCGCGATCTCAATGACAACAGCATTTAAAAATAAGTTTTGATTTTTATTTAAAAGAAAATTTGCCATAAAACGACTTAATATTGAAAGTACATTAACAAGCGACACTTGTGATAATATAAATATAGTCAAAAATATAGAATTTTCTCCTCATTCGAATAAAAGTAACTACTTTTGTGTTTATGGTAAAAGTTGTGCATCGAAGCATGAAACAATTCGCTTTCATACGTGTCCCCAAAAAAAATGATAGATTGATAAAAATTGGGAATAATTTTAATCAAGAATCAAGAGATGCTTGGGTGAAAGTTCTTAGAATGGGGAAAAAAATAACACCCTCCATGCTATTATGTTCACATTTTACACGATTCCTTTTCGTAAGTATAACAAATAACTGAATATTTACAATTGTCACCGAATTTTAAAATCTTGATCGAAGTACTTACATTTTTATTATTTATTTTGTAGTAAGCCAGCAACATTATCTGAAAAAACAGCTGTTACTTCAGTTGGTCTACATCAAAGTTCTGTCGATTGCTTCATTTATTTTTCCGTTTTTTCAAAATTTGACCATTAATTTCATAAGGTGCATTTTTTTATTCTTGTTGTTTATAAGCAAAATGCAAGGATTTTGTAAACATAACCTCACCATTATTCACTTACCACAATTTAATATATGACAGCGATCAATTATGTATTCTCTACCAGTGAAATTTCTACTGGTAGCAGAAGCAAATTTATAAATTTCTTTTATTGAAACGCGTTTTTATTTTTTAATTGATTTTTTTTAAAACAAATACATGGACTTGTATACACCAGCTGACTACAGTCTCTAGTTCATTTTTTAACCACCAGGCGTCCAAAACTTAAGCCCCACCTTTCCCAGGGTTCCCAATAGATTTTCGAAATAAGACGCGAGTCATCTCTAGCGTTGAATGCAGTGTGTTTATATACTATCTGACACCCGTGTTAAATGGCATTTATTAGCAAATTACGATGTTTCTAGGTTCAAAAGTATGATTTACCCAACTCACCAACAGTACCTAAAATGACATCTCCGACTATGCCTGTATCGCAAGCACAGACTGGAACATTTGCGACAAAACCTTATTACGCGGAAACACCGGCACCAGCACAGCCGGTTCATGTTTCTGCTGTTAGCAATCCTGCTGAAGCGATGGTTCCAGCACAACAACAACCTATAGTGGTTGGTATGAGCTCGCCGAGTATTTTGTCACAGCAGCATTGTATGTAATATTTTTTTATTATAGTAGGAGAGCTGTTAAGCATTTTTGGGTAGGTATTTTAGGCGCTGTGAAAATTTGTACAATAACTCCTTTGTAATATCCGAATACAAAAACACAGACCTGGCTGAAGGGTAGCGAGCCTTAACCGACTGTACTTATTTTAAAATTTTTGTGCAATAAAAAATCCTTCAGGCATTTTGAAATTTTAATATCTTAAAATTTAGTATTTAAGAAGTTTAAAAAAACTAGATTTTTTAATTGGATCTAAAACTTAGCCAGGTCTTTGCAAAATTATATTGTTTTAAGACTTAAAAAATATATTTGAGGCATGTTGAAATTTAAACATAATAATATTGCTAACTAAAAATAAATATATCAGAAAGACACATCGTTTCGGTGGGGCATTTTACATGCCAGGCGACCAATATGTTCGATAAATCAGTTAAGCCACGCTACCCTTTAGCCAGGTCTGTGTTTTTGTATCCGGATATTACTAGAGTTTTTGTACAAATTTCCAGTGCCTCAAATTCCTACCCAAAAATGCTTAATAACTCTTGGGCTATTATTAATTATACTATGCGTCTCTGTAGAGGTGTAATCGGTTGTAATATTTTTGCTTTGCAGCTAACACAAGTAATCCTAATGTTCTTGGAACACTATCGGGTTCAGTAAGCAATTCGGCTGTACGTTCTACAGTTGCCAGCTTAACATCAGCAATAACCACGTCTCCGTATTCAACTTCTCTAAGTTCGACTGGCCAACAGGTGCAATACGTAAGCGCATCGGCGGTTTCTCAGGCACTTTCAACACCAGTTGTCACAAATTTACAACAAACTGTACAGTCAACGATAACAACGACTACAGCAGTAAACACGCCAGTCCGCGCGACGACTATTCTGTCGGCGTCTTCTCCTGGACAATCATTTCGTGTCAGGGCGCCTACTGGCCAGTTCTTAAGCTTGAACGATCTTGTCGTCTGCAATCCTAACAATCCACGTAAGTGTCTCTTATTATGAATAGGGGCCATAAAGAGTGTGAGAAATTAGAAACGAATTTTAGTGCGAATTATTCGCACAGGTACCGCTAGTAAAACCTTCATGTGGTAAAAATCTGAAGTAGGGACCGCACTAAGTCAAGAATGCCCGACCCTCTCTCTCTTAACGTGCGACGTAATTTATGGATGACGATTATATTCACTTGATTTTTTGTATCTCAGGTACAACTGTACGTATCAAAAATCCGTCGGTATTACCAGTTCTAAGAACTCCACTCCAGTCTGCACCGGGAACACCGTTGCAATCGACAGTTAATACACCTGGATCGACAAAACAAATAGTTCTTAAACAGCAACCTGGCGGAACTGTATTATCTGGATCGACGTCAAATAGTTCAACTGCAAGTTCTGTTAATTTTTCACAGGGTGGCCATGTTGTAACTATCGTTAAAACTAGCCAAGGATTGCAAGTGGCTAATGTAAGTTCAGATTATTTAACTGTTTGTTATTTTCAGTTTAAATATTCATTTTTTTTTTTATTAAGATGCCGAAAGTTAACATAGTACCTAGCAAGAGCGTTCCCATTCAAGGTACGGTCCAAACAAAAACCGTACCAGTCCAGGGAACAGTTCAAGGTCAGTCGTCGACATCTCAGCCTACGGTCGTAAAACTGATTACCGGAAGTGGTAAGTTAAATTTCTTTATTTTCAGTTTTTATAATTAAACCGTGAAGGGTGTTTAATATCGGATTTTTTTAAGGCAATAAAATGGTAACGATGAAACCGATATCATCAAATGTCCTTCAGATGTCTAAGTCATCGACTGGCGGTAAAATTGTAATATCCAAAGCAGGAGCTGGAAATGTACAATTAGCTGGGAGAGGCCAACAACATGTTATTGTTGTTACAACTGGAACTAGCTTACGGACAGTACAAACAGTTACAACATCCCAAGCAGGAAACATTGGCAAGTTTATCTTATATATGTTTATATAATTTTATATAGAAATAGAACTAATGAATCAAGACAATTTTATTTGACTACTATACATAAAAAATTACCAATACATTAAGACCTCGCTTAACGCGGAAGATGCATTCCAATAAGTTCCTGCGCTAAACGAAGTCATTCTAATGTGTAGTTAATAGGCATAAGTGAAACAGAACCGAAATATGTTTAATATACAATGAAGATGAAAATTTAATTTTCTATTTTAGGTGCTACTCCTGTTAACGTAATACCTGCCGGTTCATCGAATGTTCAAGGTGTTTCTCCTGGTGTAAAAATGATAATGGTGTCATCAGGTGCAATACAATCGGGAACCACTGGAAAACCAATAACAATCACTGTACCTGGACAAGGCGGCGGTCCCAAAACCGTGACACTCCAGAAACAACATGGTCAACAGATAATTAGTACAAATACTGGGCAAATTTTAACTGTGCCTACAAGTCAAATATTAACTGGCGGACAAGTTCGTGTAAGTTACATTTCGTCAAAAATCAAAATTTATCTTGATAAAAAGATAGGGTGATTTCAATAAGGGAGCGTCCATTAATCACGAGGGGAGTTGGAGTCAAGCTACGTAATTTTTTTCATGTATTTTATTTCGCACAATGAAGAATAATTTGTAGAATAAGTTGAATGTTTATTTTCAAACACTAGCCGCTCCGCCCGTAATTGTAATGATACACGGCAACAACAACAGTAGTGGAATCTTAAAGACCTAACAGCTACATTTTCTATTCATAGAAACTGTATTTTAAAAATTAGAGTGTGTTGATCATTGACACCACACCTTAGAAGACTATTTTAGTATCTCTAGTCTACAAAAGAAACATGTCTGCCAAATTTCAAGTCTGGTCTAATAGTTCCGCAAGGTATTTCACCCCCTTTAATTTTTTATTCTGAGACATTCCTTCTTTAGGATGCAATCTACCTCCTTGTCAAATTTTATCGGAATCTATTCAGCGGTTTAGGCGTGAAAGTGTAACAAACTCACATTCGCATTTGTCATATTGGTTAGGATTGGTTACTTTTATATCTTCTACATATAATAATAATAATGCGTTTAACGTCCGTTTCTCGACATTATGTCATAACAGACGCCATTCGCACCATTACTATTTTCCATCTACCACACTTCCCGTTATTTTTCTACATTTTTAAAACTTCAACTTATGTAATAGCAATGGGCAAATGAAGGAATTATAGGAAATTAGGATAAGGTAGGTAATTTTTGAACTAGGAATTTGATAGGTAATCGGCCATGGCCTCAAATAAGGAACCATCTCGATATTTATCTGGAATTAATTGAGGGAAACCATGGAAAATCTCAATCAAGATGGCCGATACAGAAATTACCGTTTCTCGGCGAGAAACAGTAGGAAAAAGTCCCAGCCACATCTGCCCCTGGATTCGAACCCGGACCTCCCGAATGTGAGTCTAGTGCTGTCACCACTACTCTACCCAGCTCGGTATATCTTCTACATATAACATATATCAATCTCGTGCATTTTAAACCAATATTTTTTAATAGTTTGTTAGCAGAAAACACAAAATGTCTTCTGGACTTGATAATAAAACACTATGTTCCATCCGGAGTCAGGAAAGGCTATGTTAGGTTACATGAATGAGGGGTTTCAGAGAAGCTGAAATAGGGCCACGTGGTTTATGGACGTTCCCTAAGTGAAACATTTGCTTTTGTTATACCTATTGATGAACAATGATTTATATTCTTTAAATATTTTTTCAGAAGCAAGTAATGATTGGCGGAAAACAGGTTACAGTCATGGGTCAGAAAACTGTGACTTTGTTAGGAAATCAGTCGCACGGTATTGGAAAACTGATATGTCTACCATCGACATCAGGTGTAACGACACAGTCGACAATTACGGGAGTTTCGTCTTTAACGCCGACATCGAGCTCAACTGAACCAGCGACTAAACTGATGGTTGTGAGACAAAAAACACCCTCAGCTACTATTGGTATGTTTATTTAAGACATTACACCACAAGGGCAGAAAGCTGAAATTCCTACACTACGCGCCATGATGCCCGAGACGAAGCCAAGGGCATCATGTTGCGCAGTTCAGGGATTTCAATTTTATGGCCGTGTGGTGTATACTATTTTTCTTTATACCCGGTCGAAAGTAAGTAAGATTACTATTTTCAGCGTCATCATATGATGGTCCTGCAACCACGGATGCTGCATTGAGAGCGCTAGCTGCCGAAGCTGGTCTTATTGACGAACAGGACCGACCCGAGGAAAATGAAGAAGATATTGAAATGGCACAGGGCGTTAATGACAACTCAATATTTCATGTATCTTCATCATCTGGAAATGAATCACAGCAAAGTGACAGTCAGTCGTCTCATTTGGGCTTAAAAGGAGGTTCGGTGTTTCCTAAATTAGGTCTGAAAGGTGGCTCATTGAGTGTCAATTTCAAGCGCTGTAAATTCACTAAACTCGGATTAAAAGGTGGAGGTAAATTCAGACTACATCCTTTTAAACATTACCGACAGATAAAACCGGGTCTGTTCGGTGGAAATGAAAGTCCGACTAGAACTATGAGCGAAACCACAGATTCGAGCGATCAAAATCAAGACGTAAATAATGCAGAAAATACACAACCGGATAATTCCAATGAAACAGAAGCACAAGATACAAATCCTCAACCTAATAACGCGACAGAAAATGAAATAGAGCAATTAGAAATGCCTGCCGAGACTTCAGAATCAGATCCCGGTCCGAGTTTAACTAATGAATCAGACACTCAAGAAAGCGATGCGCCCGCAGAGGAACCTTTGACAGCTCCGCAAAATACATCGGCCGATTCCGAAACGAGTCATAATACTTCAGAAGCAGATTATCTTTCCATGTTGATTCAACCCGAAGGCTCTGCCGTGACCAACGGTGTAACTCGAACGATGCAGAACTACGAAAATTCAGAATCTACCCAAGAAGGAGCAATGACAGACCTTATTTCAGAAGAAAACAGCAGTCTGAATGATGTTAATGAAACATCTACATCTGAAAGTCAATCACAAATGGAATACCAATTAATAGAGCCACCTCGAACTAACGGTTTAAATGCGTCCGAATCGTCACAAAATTCCGATTATTCTGGACAGTTATTTATAGTGACTAGCTCGCAAAGTTCCAGCCAAAAAGAAGAAGAGAGCAACAGTCAGAATTTAGAACCAAATTCGGAACAACCCCCAGTCAGCGAAGCCAGCTGTTCGTCATTGTCTGCCGTGAGTGTCACCGACAGTTTACCGGACGCAGGGCCGTTAGATAATCGGATAGCAAAGGACGATCCTTCCGATTCTGAGAGAAAGTCGGAAATGCAAAGTGTTGAAACGATAAATGTGTCGAGGGAATGTGCAATGGAACAAGGAAGCGACGAACCTGCGAGAAATCAAATCTTTACGACTGCGTCTAATGTCGGAATTAGTGACCTTGAAAATCAGCTAAGTAATGGAACTTTGCCTTCCGTTTCTGAAAGTATCAAATCGGAAAACGCACAATCGCCGACAACTGAGTCGAACGCTCTCGCAACCTTGGCCAGCGCTGCTGTCGGTCGAGCCGAACCTGTTTTAGTACCAAAAAAAGAAGAACCGGCAGAAACTGAGAAAAAAGATTCTTGGTTCACGGTGGGAATAATTCAAGGAAATACTTTTGAAGTGAAAGACTATTTTCTGTATGAAAATTGGGACAAATTAACAACTGAAAGGTTTCCAGAAGTCAAAAATATAGCAAAAACATCTTTGGAAGCTGGAACAGCATACAAATTTCGTGTCGCAGGTATAAACTCTGTTGGGGTTGGACCTTTTTCAGAAGTTAGTATGATCATTCTTTTGTTTTTTTCTGCGTTTGTGACCACCCAGACCTCGAATTATACTTACATTGTTTTCATTTTAGTTAAGTGCATTCAAAACTTGTCTCCCCGGTTTTCCTGGTGCACCATCATCAATAAAAATATCGAAAAGTCCAGAAGGAGCACATTTGACATGGGATCCACCACCAAAAGGACAAGGAGAAATTATAGAATATTCTGTATATCTCGCAGTGAAAAATTCAAACAAAATTGAGTTTAAGGTGGTAATCATACTTATTATTTGATTTCCCACTTATCATAAGAAAATCGAAATAAACATTTTTATTTTTTTTAGCCTCCGTTCAATACAACTCCTTTATCGTTTATTCGCGTTTATATTGGAGCACCAAATAGTTGTATTGTACCAAATTCATCTTTGCAAGCAGCACATATTGATCAGACGAGCGCGAAGCAGGCCATTATATTTAGAATTGCTGCTCGAAACGAAAAAGGTTATGGTCCAGCTACTCAAGTTAGGTGGTTACAAGGTAAAATACACATTTTAATTTATTTTTTACTTTCTCATATATGGAATACAGTGGAACTTCGTTATTTCGAACTCCAATAATTTGAATTAATTGATCGGTCCTTCGAACTTCCCATAATATTGTCCGTTTATTTTTTCCTTGAAATGTCATGGTATCAAATTTCTTCAGATAATTCTAGTACCAGCACAACGCGAGGTGCAAAAAGACCAGGAATGAGCGATTCGAAAGGAGTAGTTAAGAGAACGAGGCAAGAAGAATAATTTTTTTGTAATTACAATCTATAAAGAACAGCGAGGAAAGTATGCTTGGAAATTAAGTATAAGGCGGATGAAGGTGATTTTCTCCAACAGTTTTTATTTAGGAAAAGTGAAAATGGAAAATGCTGTAAAGACTATTTAATTTTCATTAATAATAGTTATTATTAATCGAGTTTCTAACAGTTAATATATTGTAAACATTCATGTTATTTGTAGAAAATTCTAGATATCTAGAATTGAAATACCAAGTGGCTGCATGAAATCCTTAGTCTATATGAGAAAAATAATTTTAATTTTTTGTAGTTTATACGGTGTAAATTTTTTTGTTTTCGATTAATTACTTTTTATTACGAAATTTGAAATACTATTGATATTTGACATTATTTATATATATTTTTTATGTATATACATGTATTGTGTACTAGTTATTTTAAAAAGAGTAATGTTTGCTACATTTACATTTTAGTGATTTTTCAAGTCAACCAATAATTGTAACGTGCTTTAAAGAAATCTAACTTTCATTGTTCTATTTTACATACAATTAAATTGAACTGAATGCGAATATTAAAATCAAACTATAGCTCTGTGCGGGATGACCTTCTCCATTCAACGTGCCAACAGTTTTCATCTGCTCTAACCTTCGATACAACTATGATCTAGCAATACTAACCTCAATCTGGATCCGTGTTTTGACAGAATCGACTAAACATGATAGACGATGCATTAAATTATATCGATATATATTGACCTACATCCTATATTCAAAATTACACTTCACAATGTAAGTGACATAGATTTTATGCATGGAAAAGATATGCTTTTCATTGATTTGCCGCTCCATTAAGCGAACTGAGAATTTTCATTGAAGCCCTAACGCAATGTTATAAAAGTGGCTTCAGTTTGATGGGAATCCTCATTTATACCAACAATCATTGAGTAAATGGTCTGTCCTGAACATTAGCGCCATCAGTATCCAAAAAATGAACTATCAGGTGGACTCGTTTTTGTGGCGTTCAAACTCCTTTTATATCTGTACTTAGTAATCTAAGGCTTCTAGCATTCAACAGTATTGGTTTTTCGAAGTCATCCCACTTAGGATTTATTTCAGTTATTCGCGAGTTAGGCGTGTGGGCGTTAAGTTCTGAACTCTCAAAACATCTGTTGTTAAATTCTCAGACTTCAAATTGAAACCAATCTCTAGCAGTTTTAGAAGTCCTAGAACTGCTAAAGCCAATTGCAGATAATCTGAAAATTTGATCAACGAACATCCGGTTGAGTCCGAAGAGCTCTGTATTGGGAGTTCAAAACTCAATAACAATTGTTACAACAAATTTAAACGATGCTACTAAAACAAAAATTTTATACGAGGTGCGGATTTCTTGGATGTACGATACATATTTATAACAAATAGTGCTCACGTGTTTCTAGCCAACGTATTTTTAGTTATGTAATGGCATTGCATCATGCTTGTCAATTGTTTACATAGATATCATGTAAGCAAACATCTGGAGAGTAATAATTAATTTGCTCATAATATATCTGTATTTTGCTTTAGCCTGTTTTATTTTCTGTGTCGTTAAATTTAGATAAGCATAAATAGTCCAACGTTTAAAAATATTTATTAGATTATATGATTTAAGATGAGAATGTATTTAAATAATAAGTGTGTTTGTTGAGCATCCATCTTCAATACACAGCACTTTAGACAATTAAATATTTAGTCAAAATCTCGAACTGTTTGAACCTGTTTCTAGCAATCTAGGCTTCAGCAATTCCAAGAGCCTAAAACTGCTAAAACCAGATTAAAAATAGTACGAATTATTCAAGAATTTACAAGAGTTCTGTATTGCCGATGGACGCTTTGGGAGTTTAAAACATACTAACAAACATACCTAATAATTTAAAATTGATGTCGCATGATCCATAAAGTAGAGTTCACGAGCGCCAAGATTAATAAGATGTAGTTACGATATTATGTTGTAAATACAGTAAGACTCCGCTTAACGCGGGAGATAAAGTTCCAATAAGCTCCTGCTCTATACGAAACAGCGCTAAACAAGGTCATATTAATACACATAACATAACTGACAATAAGAAAATTTTTTAGTTTTTTTTTTTTGTTTGATTTTGTGACATTTACTGTTAAGTATTTTTTTATCACATTAATTCTAGATTTTTTAATTGATAATATCGATTTTTGTACATAAAACATGTATGACAACCAAATAAAAATTCGAGTTTGTGATGAGAAACGTTCGTCATTTGACATATTTTGTTTTTTTACGAAGAAATCATGCTGTTTGACTTTTTCTATTCCGTTCAGCTGTTATCGATAGCAAGATATTGCATCAATGACACTTAGTCTTGCTTTTGCATTTGAATTTGTATAAACTGATCCATATTTTACGTTAGCCTTTTTTTTTTGAAATAGCGATAAGTGAGAGCTTACTGTGTTTTACAAATGCTTTTATACACACCAAGACGTTTTTTAAATAAATTTTACAAATGATAGACGCAACCAGTCCTCCGTTTTTACAAGCAACGTTACAATACATATTTATGTCGAAAATACATGCACCCAATTTATCTTTTAATATCAGATATTATTGTATGTAGTGATTTAATTAATATTATATCGGCATGATTTTTTTAACTATGCTGTGCGTATAGGATTAAGGATAAAAAGAACAACAAATTTTAAGGACATAATCTTGAGATCGTTTTATTTTTGAGAATATTCATGTATAATGTGTTCCACTTTGTGAATCGCCTGCGTAGTATATTTTTCCCGTTATTTTATTTTTTGCATTATTGCCTTCTATTTTATACATCTCATCTTCAAGATTGTTTTTGAATTCTTCGTATAAAATTTTTCTTGAGTACATTGACAAACTATACGAATAGATTATTAGGGCTCGTTCTTTGTTTAATATTTTGCGACAGAAAAGATTACTTTTGTGAAATAACTGCAATGCAGATATTTCGATTTTTTGGCAGTGTTTTTCGAGACATCCGAGAGCTGTTAGACATTTTTGGGTAGGTATTTGAGGCACTGGAAATTTGTACAATAACTTTTTAGTAATATCCGAACACAAAAACACATCTGGCCGAAGGGTAACCAACTCTCAAATTTTTAATCACAGGCAGGTAGAATGTCCCACCGAAACGACCTGGTTTTTTCAATTTCAAAAATATAATTTTGCAAACACCTGGCCAAGTTTTAGACCCGATTAAGAAATCGGGCTTTTATTTTTCAGTTCCTTAAATACTAAATATCAAGGCATTAAAATTTCAAAACGCCTCGAGGACTTTTTATTGCGAAAAAAATTTTGCTACTTTAAAAATTTGAGGATCAGTTATGACCCGCTATCCTTCGGCCAGATTTGTCTCTCTGTATTCGGATATTACTAAAGAAGTATTGCACAAATTTTCAATGCCTCAAATACCTACCCAAAAATGTCTTGCTAAGAGTTCTTAACTCCTTTAGGAAGTAGGATATAGTCTTTATTTGGTCTTAGCCAAAATATAGAACCACGTCCTGCTAATGTTTGTCTATGGAAGAAATATGTTTTATACGTGAAGCATGCATGCTATTATTTTGGAGTAGTGAAGCAAAATAAAGAGCTGCTATACGTTGTTTTTTATTATTAAAAATCATCATGTATGGTAGATCTAATTTTATTGTAGATATCTAGAATTAACATTAAAATATTTCATATCAGTGATTTACAATTGCGATAAGTGATTTTATAATTTATGAAACAAGAAATGTAAAGTTAATTTTCGTATTAAAAAAGATGAAAATTACGAACTTCAGAAAATTTATTGATTTTATTTTATATATTTATATTGCATTATGTCAAAACAAAATATATTGGTTATGCCAGGTGGAATCCATATTAAGTTTCATTATCATGTTTTTCTTTTTAATATGTAACAACTATATCAAACAAATGTAAAAACATATTTTGTATTTGTAGAAAAGTTATAAACTTAATTCGTGTAAATGAAGAAAATTTGAATGATTGTCCGAGTAGTCCAGTTTATTACCCTATGTAAGTGGAATTCATAATAAACGATTGAACTACAAATTTGTGAAGAAAGTTCATGTACATAATATAAAATTTCGTTCTTAAGTCATTTTTAGGTAACTAAGTTGAAATAAAACTACTGAAAATACAAAGAAAAAAAAAGTGTTAGAGAAATTCCAATGTTTAAAATTTGTTTTGGCTTTAAGCAAATGTTACATAATAAAAAAAGTTTTATATTTGAATGTTTCGATGAAATAACAGGTTAAATTCCAAATGAAATGACTAAACTTCAAGTATCTAAAACAAATTTTTTGAAACAATAACAGAAATACGATTGAGTAAAATATATCTTTATTTGGTAAGAAAACATTTTTAAATACTTATTTCTAAAACAATACGGTTAAAGGAACGACACAAAATTACTTTTTTAATAGTAATTAAACGCAAACAAATGTTTTGAGGTTGTAACAACAGAAATACGATTAAGAAAAATATATCTTTATTTGGCAAAAAAACATTTTTAAATACTTATTTCTAAAAACAAACATTACTGAGAATGGAACAACAAAACATTACTTTTTTAATAGTAATTACAACGTAAACAATTTTCTATTCTAATGCGGATAAAAGAAATAGCTGTGGGATTTTTTGATCACTCAATTTAAAATCAAAACTGCTACAATGTTAAAATATAATAAAAAAAGTACTGTTTATGGAAGTAAAACAGAATTGATAAAGTCGGTTCTAATTCAAGATCATATACCAATAAACAGCAATAAACCAGACACATCTCGAGACAAAAAGCGATGGTACAAAGTTATCATTATAACAATTAACAAGTCTCTGATGTGATATATATAATTATTGTCCTTGCCACTTTTTGTAAATGTATATATATATATATAGAAGTAATTTCTGTTG
The DNA here is from genome assembly GCA_034508555.1 of Venustoraphidia nigricollis. NCBI lineage: Eukaryota > Metazoa > Arthropoda > Insecta > Raphidioptera > Raphidiidae > Venustoraphidia > Venustoraphidia nigricollis. The sequence goes on along the minus strand of JAVRKA010000022.1, from coordinate 5,219,723 downwards.
CAATTTAAAATGCGTAAAAATAAAATAGACACCATAATCTTACAGATTTGGATGCAAATCGTATTTTTAAGAATAATTTTAATTTTTTTGCAATTTATGTGTACTTCGAGTGATTCAAATACTTCATTTTTCTGCTTGTCAACCAATTTTATCAATCTGTTGAGTTTTTTTATGTATCAATAAACTTATTTGAAAGTTAATGATATTTCTTTACTGACGTAAAAAATGATACTTTTTTAATTAAATATTTAGCAATCGTAAGCTATATCCCAAAAAATAAATCCGCAACATTTAACAAAGAATTTTCAAAATTTATTTTTTTGGTTCCTCTTCAGAATCATATAAGTGAAGAGCACGTCTCCAATTTTTCACCTCATTGTCAAAGCACCTTCTTGATTTTACAGCGTGAATATCTGGCGTGCGAGGGTCTGTTTTCTTTCTCTTATTTCTAAAAATAAATGCTGATTATGATAAAAATATTTTGACATTAAATTAAGGATAAAATATACAGTACAATATTGTTCACAATAATACATATTTGCATATATTCCGTTGTTTCAATAATTTGATCCTTTGGTTTTTAATTAGCATAACAGTTCTATAATAATTAGTATTAGGTACTAGGTAATGATAAAAACGGAGATTTGATCAAATCCCTAAGGTAGATGATCAATTCACGAAAGACGATTTATTTAACCGACTTCAAAAAAGAGGAGGAGGTTCTCAGTTCGTCGGAATCTTTTATTTTTTATGTATGTTCCCCGATTACTCGAAGACGCCTGAACCGATTTGGAAAATTCTTTTTTTATTTGAAAGGGTATACATCCCAGGTGGTCCCATATAGTTGTTATTAAAATCGGTTCATCCGGTTTTAAATGACGTCAAAAAAACATTTTTTAATGTATGCTACCTCATATCTCCGACATTTGTAAAGCGATTATGATGATTCTTTTCTTATTTAATAGAGCACATCTTCAGGGTGATCCCACATAAATTTTACTTAAATCGGTTCAGTAGTTTTTAAAAATGTGCGAAATAAAATCCACTAAAAAGTAAAAAATAAAATAAACTTTTTTAAAACAAAAATATCAACCTCCTTCAAAAAAGTCACTAAAAAGATGAAAATAATGAAATTTTGAGGTCGGTGCCAATTTTATTACTGAAACTTAAAATTAATAGGCATCTACTTTAATTAAATTGGAACCGACCTCAAGATTTCATTATTTTTTCATCCTTTTAGTGACTTTTTTGAAAGAGGTTGATATTTTTATCTAAAGAATTTGAATAAATCGCCGTTTTTATCATCTCCCTGCGGCATATACACAATTTGGTGTATAGTTTCAGGCTGTATATTTTTTAGTTCTTAATTCCCAAAGCGTCTGTCGACAATACAGAACTCTTTAGACACAACTCCGTGTTTAAATATTTCGAGTGGAACATTGTTACATATTTGAAACTAATGTTTTTGGGGAACGGCACATATTGTAACTGTTGCATAAAAATGTAACATCTCAAATAAACACCTCAAAATTTTGAAAATACGAATTTTGTACATTAATGACCTCAGTTGTCGAGCGTCTATAGTTTACAATATCGAATTTTTATTAGAAAGTCAATCTTACTTGGGCACGCGTTTTCTGTAATTATAGTAGCCAGCAGTATTCTTGCCATACTCAATCTGTTTAGTGCGTCTTTGTATTGTATTCTCGTCTAGCTGCCGTCTTGGAGGTATTTTGAAGAGTGGGAGCGGCTCGTCTTCTAGGTGTGACCTTATCGGATCATATGTTAAGCAAGAAGGAATCTGCTCGCTCGTATCGGAGGAGGTACTAGCACATCGGAATCTTTTTCCACTTTTCGATTCGATCTAAATATTTTTAACGAGTTTAATAATGCGTTTAAAGATGAAGAACTATTGATAATTAACACTGTTGACAGTTTCTAAATCGATTTTGTAACTAAATTTCTTAGCAAATGATTTCTATATATTCATATTTCAGTAAGTATAGACCAAACGAATACTATTCGACTTTTTTTTCTTAAATACCAGCATAGGAAGTATCGATACAGTTTGATAGTCAAAAGCATTGATAATTATTGATAGTTGCTCACGTTTATTAAGTACTCACATAGTTACTACTGCACGCCTGTGAGCCATCTGTAACACTACTTCCACTAGACAATGTGTCTGACTCCAGTGATATAAGAAATTCTTTTTTCTCGGGTTCAGGTTCTACTGAATCACACCATTGTTCTAAAAATCAATAAATAAAATTTCAAGAACATCGCACTGCATCATTTGCGGAGGGAAATAACAACAACATACTATTGAGTACACAAGAAAAGTCTAGATATTTTTACAACCGTAATAAAACATTTCCTTTATGCCCGGTCGAAAGCCTAACATTTATGCACTGCTGGAATTACTCGCACGTCATCTGTAACAGCGGGCCGAAACAGTTTTCTCGTGCACACTGATACAAAAGTACGTACTTTCAGCCGGGTATAAAGAAAAATAGTATACACCGCATGGGTAGAAAGTTGAAATTCCTGCCCTGGTGGAATAATATACTATTTATCTCGTTTTCAATTGTAAATTGAACGCATTTATCAGTTCAAATGATCAAAGTCGAATAGATTTTTTTTGAATATAAAACAAACAATATACTCTGTTTAATTGTCTGGTATACTTCGATTTTATTTAATTTACAGTGCTTTTTCTGAGGGGCTAACTTAGTAAATATTGGTACAACAACATTGAAGTTTAAACGAAAGGCCTTCTTCAAGTTGAGATTAGGATAAGCGAATAGGTGTTTCTCAAACTGTCAGTTATGGAAGGGTTTTAGAGAAACTGGAAATTCAGCCGAACAACATCCAGGTTGTAGCAGTTCAGGAAAGATTTTTGGTTTTAACTGCTAGATTTAGAACCTACAATAAATTACAGTATCTATCTAACTTGGTAACACAGTGATAGCAGGCACTTAAAATAATCAGTAACCGAAAAGCTGTAAGAAATCGTCTCTAGCGGAAAATTATGAACAACGATTAGACTGGTGTCAAGATTTTCAAAAGTGGGATAAAAATATTTGGATTGCAGTTTTGCTCACTGACGAGTCCAGATTTGGATTTTTTGTTTGGAGTTTCGTTGAATAAAAAGTATGAAGAAAAGCCGGAAATATGGGATGTTTGAGGTATGTATAGAGACGGTATTGCCGTGGTATGGGGACAGAATAATTAATGGTGGCAAAGCCGAAATCATTTTTCCAAATTGAGATTTCGACAATAACTGAAAAATATTCTTCCAACGCATTTGGCGTCCATTTGCGAGTTCTGTGGGTCAAAATTTACCTTATTTTGTTACATATTCAACAAATAGTAAAACTACACATTTTTGCAATCTTATTTGTAAACTATCTTTATTTTAAACGGTACCCGTGGACTTTCCTTGTGTATGTTCAGAATATTCTTGATTTGAAACTGTCTAAATTAAAAACAAAACTAAATTAACATTTAGAATATATTACCTTCGTTTTCTTTGGATTCAGCTGATTTATCCATTTTGATATTTGCTCTTCTAAACAATTTTTAAAAACACAAGTTTTGACAATTATTTCACGCGAACACAATATTTTCGAGTTCCAGTTTTCCCTCTAAATTTATCAGTGATACCAGACTAGCTACACATAAAGTTACTAGCGTGACAGCGTCAACCTTGGATATGTCAAAACTCAAAAGTGACAGCACGGAATGAGTGCCAAAGACTAAAATTCTTTCTCTATTTATGACATCAGAACCAACAAGTTACTACAAAAAAGACAAATATCTTATTGCACCCACAAAGTACCTATATATAGAGTGGTTACTTTAATAGGGCGACTGTGACCCCTTCAGATTGTAGACAAACGGCCGAGGAAGGACGGGGGAATGTAGAAAATTTATTTATTCATGTTGGTAACAAGATGTGATGTTTATGTTGGTATTTTGATGTGACGTTATAATTATCTGTCAATTGTCATAGAAAGGTTATAAATACAGAGGTTATAACTGAAAGTAATCTTCATATTTTATAGTTATAAACTTATAAAAAAATATTTTAGTTGGAGTCTAGTGTGGTGTAATTGTGAGCGAATATTTAAAAATAACAAACTTTCATGTGATTCCTAATAAAATAAAAAAAATGAAAATGAAATATGCGTCTCAAGTAGTCCGGGTTGCTTCATACATGCGGTTGTTGACAGGTAACAAACAGTATTATCATTTAATGTTTTAATACGTAATGTTTCTTGCTCATAAATAATACATTTCTTTTTTTTTATTTTAGGAGCAGGCCACATTGATCGAGATGCTAAAGATACGATTACCGGTCTGATATTTTTTGTAAATTGTTTGATTCGGCAAATTGCAGGTAAACCACTTTGTCGCGCCGTTACAAGCACCTCTCAACATGTTATCTTTTGGAAGAAGTCCATAAATTACCCCCATCATTAAAAAAATGGCAGATAACACTTAATTCATTTTAAAATTTATGGATAGACTTGAAGTGAGGGGTCTGAGTATTTATTACCGCGAAAAATAATCCAAGATCCTTTGGAAAAAAATTTCGCAGTAATACAAAGTCAGGACAGATTCAATACTAAGCCTACACCCACTGACTTCAGCAATTCGTTCAAAACGCTTATTTTAAACAATTTCGCGTCGCCACATTCCATCAATGCATAAAGGAATTAGTGCTATCGACTTGGGCAAAGAATTTTTAACTGGCTTACCAACGGCCACACCAATATCTGAGACGTATTAATATTGAAAACAGAGTGAAAATATGTTTCACTGTTTTAATTTTTTTTACATAGTCAGCCACATAAACAGGATTTGACACAGGTTTAATGAACTCTGTATCAAAAAATGATTTAAATTATGTGGCTGGCTAATTGAAATTTATTTTATAAGAACAAGAGTTTTATAAAAATTAGATAATTAACTAAATAAAATAAATAAACGCATAATAATATATAATGGAATTACGAATATTAGTTACATAATATATAGTAATATTATATAATATATTACAGTTGTTATTAATATTAATCATATATATTGTATATTATTTGTAATTATATGTCGTACAATAAAATTATTTCTCATTAATTGTTTGTTTTTAAATCAAAATAACCCATAAATATAAAACGAAAGAAAAGGAAAGAAAATATTATATAGGCAACCGTTTTTGCAAGGTTATTCCTCGCCCCGTTGGGCCGACCCCCCTTGTCTACCAGCTAAATGTAGGAGGTTCAAAAGTTAACACAGGAGTTGACATTCTATAGAGCTCCGTGTTCTGTGATTGCACCTCAGTGGTGCTTACGCGCTATATAATTTATTTGTACAACTAAAATTTAATTCTACAAGATTGAATCAAAGTATCAGATCATACAGCTAAAATCGTTAATTAAATTTTGCAACTGCTTCAACTATGCAATTACAAACCGCAGAGAGGAACATAGGATATACAGGAGCACTACAAGAGCCCTGTTTACAGATTTTCGTCTTATGTAAGCTAGATAGCACTACCAGAGGCACTACTTCTACGTCTGGAGGGGGTAGAACAGAGTTTGGCCAATTCATCTGATCGCCGCCATATTGAGCCGCGACTCTGCGTATGTAGCGCCTGCGCGGTCACCCCGTACAGAAGTGACCGACATCTGTACACTGCATACAGCAGCCGACAGCTGTACACTGCGTATAAAATGGCTCAATATGGCGCAACCAATCCATGTTTTGTCCAGGTCACATGACTTGGCTATACTCTATTATAGTCACTCAAACTACATCCATTATAAGCGCCTACTAGGAGCGAAAAATATTAAACAGTTGTAAAAACGGTTACATAAGAGTAGGGAATAATTATTTATTAACAAAAAATGTATTTTTTTACGATGAACTCATAATAATCGAATATAAAAAGGCACAGTAGAGAATAGCCAAGTGTCAACCGTAGGAACTATAATAATACGTATATCTACATGTTTAAGTTTAAATGCTGGGCATCTGGCTGCTGCTTCTATTCCCTGAAAGATAGCAGAAGTGTATTTATATTATCAAAAACAGTATTTATGGATTGCTCTAAACGAAGGGTGAATGTTAAAATTAGTTCATAAACCTCCATTGCTTTCCGTTAATAATAATTTAAAAATTGTTATCTTTCACGTCAATAAAATGAGAAAAACGGCAGCTTTAGTTTTTTCATGATTTGAAAAAAAATGCTTCTCTATTCAGTCGTGAGCATTGTGAGAAAACATGCTTTTAGTGACAGTATAAATGACATTGATATAAATTATGTAAATGCAATTTGATGCATTATACTGTACTGTAAAATATTCTGAAAGGATTAATTTAAAGCTACGTTTATTGGCCATGATGGAGTTGTTTGAAAACAGGGGTGAAATTCATAATAAGAATAATCCATTATGAAAATTTCGGTATACAATCAGCTATTCATACCTGTTTTATAATACTAAGGTTTGATATAATATTTTGATTTGTTTTTTTATCATGTTTTGGTATAGCATGTATCTGTCAGTTCCTACATTTAATATTTTTATTTTGCTGAAATCTGCAAAATTCCTTTCCCTTTGTGGGAGGCACCGACCCACCGCTTTGATTCAGATATATGTGGCTTGATATTGAACATTTACCCATAAAAGAATTCCAAATAAAAGTTATTGTACAAGGTTTCAATATTAGGTTACTAAAATTGTACTTGATTTTCTTTAGGTTAAAGACCTTTAAAGTTTAGTGTCATGGTCACTATGAGTTCAGACAAATATGCTTCACGGCACAAACTGGATCGTGCTGAAGCAGCAAACAGCGGTGCAGGACATTCGGCTGCAACAGCCGGTACCAGTGTTGAATCTGCATCAGGAAGCTCTACTCACACACCTGCTGTTCCGAGTGCAGAAGAGTGCCCAAATATTCCAAATCATCTTGTTTATGCTAAAGTATGATATTCAATCGTCCTTTTGTTATCATATTTTCATTCAAGAATACATTATCCAGGCGCCATTGGGCGCTGTAAACTCAGAATTTTAACATAGTTAAACTTTTTCTTTATACCCGGTCGAAAGTATGTACTTTCGGCTTTGATTTTAAGACAGAACGCCTAACATTCATGCTTTGTTGGAACTACTCGCACGCCATCTGTAACAGCGGGCCGAAACGGTTTTCTCGTTCACACTGATAAAAAGTACGTACTTTCGACCGGATATAAAGAAGAATAGTATATACCACACGACCAGAAAGTTGAAATTCCTGCACTGCACGACACATGATGCCTTCGGCTTTGCCTCAGACATCATGTGTCGCGCAGTGCAGGAGCGTAAACTTTCTGCCCTTGCGGTGTAATATGCCATTTCGTTGCGTTTTACTTCATCTGTTCCTAAAAGAACAGAAAGTATGATGGTAGGATCGAAAAATAATTACAAAAATCGTTTCATCACTATCAAACTGTTTACCGATTCGGTATCGGTACTATAATGATTGATGGATTTTCAGATGGAACAAATTGTTGAAAGGATGCAAGATGAAGTATCAGGTGTACCGGTTCGTACAGTGAAAAGTTTGATGGCAAAAATTCCATCAGTATTCACCGGCTCTGATTTAATAATGTGGATGATGAAAAATTTAAACATGGATCAAACAGAAGCTTTGCATTTAGCACACTTGATGGCAGCACATGGATATTTCTTTCCGATCGATGATCATATGCTCACTGTAAAAAATGATGGATCTTTTTATAGATTCCAAACACCATATTTTTGGCCATCGAATTGTTGGGAACCTGAAAATACTGACTATGGTAGCTATAATCTCTATTGTTTACATTCAGATTTTATATAGGTACTGACGGATTATAATTTTTGTAGCGGTATATTTATGTAAACGTACAATGCAAAATAAAACGAGATTGGAGTTAGCAGATTATGAAGCCGAAAATTTGGCCCGTTTACAAAAAATGTTTTCGCGTAAATGGGAATTTATATTTATGCAGGCTGAAGCACAAAGCAAAGTGGATAAAAAACGTGATAAATTAGAACGCAAAGTACTTGATAGTCAAGAAAGAGCGTTTTGGGATGTACACAGGCCAATGGTAAGCACATATTTATTTTCTAATATTATTTATTTATATATATAGGTTGTTGATGTTCATACAGTCAAACCTGAGTGAGTGAGAACTGGGTAAGCGAGGAAACTCTCTAAGTGAAAGTAATTGCCAGGTACCATCTTTGTAACCCTCTAAACCTCTATAAGTGAGGAGCAGAAACCTCTATAAACGAAAGACGTTTTTCACTCATGGACCTCTATAACTGAGACTACTAATTGCCTGTACCTCTATAAGTGATAGTCGAACGTATTAATGTATTAATAGCACTCCACAAGTTTTTTGAATACTTGACGGTTGTTGATAAAACAATATTTGTTAAAATTTATGAACTAGAAAAATATACACAAAATGTAAAAATAGAAACGCAGAAGCAATTAACAGATTTCTTTAAGTAAATTTAAATCTAAGATTTTTTGTTTTCTTTTTTTTTAACATCTATGTCGAATATTTGCTGTATTTTTATAGACCTCTATAAGTGAGAAACACCGCTCCTGTACCTCTATAAGCTAGAAACTCGGGTTAGTGAAAAATCTCCATAAGGGAAAAAGAAATCGCGGTTCCTTGAACTCTTGCTTATCCAGGTTCGACTGTACGTAAATAAAAATGTTATTCTTGTCCTAATCCCATAACAAATGTAATATATTATTTATTTATAGCGATTATTGTTATTGTTAAATACTTTACACAACCAAATACATAATTATACTTGTGAGTAAATTGTAAAAAGATTTGTATAATGATTTACTTGAAAGAAATGATTTTTCAGCCGGGATGTGTAAATACTACAGAAATAAATATCAAAAAAGCATGTCGCATGAATAAAGTAGTGACAGCTAATAAATATTTGCAACTGAATGCAACGGGAAAACAAAATTCTTTAGCGCACACTGAATCTGAAATTAATAATCCAATCGATGTCCTCAAAAAACAGAACGCTCGATTAAAACTTAGATTGGAGCGACGAAACATAAAAATTTCCAAAGTTGCTGAAGCGTAAGGTCTTCTTTAATATAGTTATTATAATATAGTTATTATATTTATGCTAAAAATTGCTATTTTCAGATTAATCAATTATTTCGAACAATATGTTGAATACGATTATTTCGTGGTACCGCCGGAATTAGCAAATCCTTGGGTATCGGATAATCCTGAGTTTTGGGAACAAGAAAAGCAAGCAAAAGATATACCGTTGCGCAGAGTTAAACGTTGGTCTTTTAGTCTGCAAGAAGTACTCCAAGACTCAGTTGGTAGAGAGCATTTCACGCGTTTCTTGGAAAAAGAATTTAGTGGAGAAAATTTAAAATTTTGGGAAGCAGTGCAAGAATTAAAAGCTTTGCCACAATCTGCCGTTCAGTCAAAAGTTCAAGAAATTTGGGCCGAGTTCTTATCAAGTGATGCCAGTTGTCCCATTAATGTGGATGCACATTCGCATGAAATAACAAAGAGAAACTTGGAAAACCCTGACAGATGGAGTTTTGATTGTGCAGCTGTAAGTAGATGATTTTTAAAAATGATTATTAGATAAAATATTATTTAAACATGTTTTTTTAGGCTCACGTATATCATTTAATGAAAAGCGATAGTTATTCTCGTTACCTGAGGTCTGATATGTACAAAGATTTTTTAAACAATTCAAAAAAAAAGGTACTCGTCTTATAATTCAATCATTTATCAATCGTATTACGAAATAATAATAATAATAATTTATTTCAGACATCCATGAAAGGCATCCGATCAATAGTGTCATTTTCTGCACGTAAAGAAAATGCCGCTTCTTAATATGGTTCGCCCCTGAAATTGTTAGTGTTATTTACCAAAGAAATTTATCTTATAATCGGGTTATGTAAGATCTTGTACGATACAACAATTCATTTAAAATTTTTGTTCTATGAACTATTTACTGGACAGTGAATCAAATATTCAAATCACAAATATTAGCCATTAGGTATGTTAAATTACCAGCATCACTACCTTTCACTTTATATATTTAGCAGTAAATTATTTGTGAGAAAAGCCAGTATTAGAATTTGAAGAAGCAAAGGCACAAACACAGTATCCTTTCATTAAAAAATAGTTATTAAATATTTTTATTGTTTTAGAAATAGCAACTATTTTTAAAGACATTTGATTCACTGATAGGCGTTAATGTAAAAAAATCGTTTTATTGAAAAGTAATTACCAGTTTTCATTAATATGAAATAAATGTCACAGTACTCAATCATTTTAAACTTTAGTATCATTTTAGAAATTAAAATTCAGAAATATAAAAAAAAAACATTTGTTACCCTTGAAAATGTGTTTTAATAAAAAGTAATTTTATTGAAGTAAACTTTTATTTAAAATACAGTAGAACCTCGATAAGTTATAATCCAAGGGAAACGTTAAAAAATTTAAGTTGTAGAGTTTTTTACTTATCGAGAGTTGCAATTAGAGAGGTCAGAGTAAAATTTTTAACTTACCGAGGTTTGTGGATTTTATAGAGGATGTATTTAGTTCAATGGAGGTGACATACATTTTTGATCTATTCATTTAGAATCAATTATTTATTTATTTAAACAAAAGAATCAGTAATTTTTTTTGTTTCATGCAATTTCGTTTTATCATTTATCGAGGGCAATGTTCAGAATATTTGTTTAAGTTACCGAGGTTTTGTGATTTAAATAATGGAGGTTTATGCTTTCAGAGGAAGGGACTTAAAAAAATGTTTAACTTACAGAGGTTCTTAACTTATTGAGGTTCTACTGTATATACATTCACAAACTGTGCAATATGCAGTATTTTTCAAGATGCTTATTTCATTATTTTTTTATATGCCTCTAATTTTGTTTAAAGATGTAACAATAATTAGCTTTAAGATTATTATTTCATCAATATTTTTTTGCTGTTTTTATTTTTTACACTAACTGAAAAATACCACATAATGCTGAATATAAATATATAAATAATTTCTATTATATACTACAAACATAGAAATAATTTCACAGCTTTAATAAAATTACGGTGTTGTAAAATTTAGTTTTTCAATTTTTATTTCTGTAACTGGGTCGAAAATATCCGCATTTTCTTGGGTTAGAATATCGCTGGTCATTGTCGTCAGCCCTCCATTTTCTTCAGGTTTGAGAAAAGCTACACCATCTCGACCCATTCTCATACAGTCAAAATGCAAAATAAAAATTGAAGCCCTTTGAATACGGGTTTCAAAATCCATACACATATGTAAGTTTTGACCAGGTGTAAAAATATTAAACAATTTCACGCAGAAATCAACAGTTGGCAATATTGGTATAGGGATTGGATAACAAATTGGTGGAGGATTTTTAGCTAAAAGAGAAGTCATATTTTGTTATATCCCATCAACTGTTTTCCTTAGATATTTATTCGAAAAATATGCGAATATGTGAACCGAGTCTTGTGTCAAACGTTACAGCACAAGTTCACAAACCCTGACGCTCCAGAAACCGGTCATTTGACACTAAAACTCTGACACCGACAAAAATTAAGGACCTCTTTGTTTTTACAAAACTACTCGCAATTTGTAATTATTTGTAGGAAGTTTAAATCAATGACGTGTAAATAATTTAACTTTGTAAAATGGGTAACAAACGTAAACAAAAAACATTAAATCTAGTGGAAAGTTTCGGGCTTGAGTCCCGATGGTGACCATTGTTTAAAAATAAATTTTTCTCAACAATTATATAGCAAACGATAGCTATTATTCTGTTTATTCAGTCTTACGAACTGCACCGTATTCAATATTTACATATACTAAATCTTTTCTTTCTTTTAATTTAAAATTATAAAACAAAACAAATATTTAAAACGCATTTATTCGCAAACACGGACGATTCACAGTCCCATATGTGTCTGGGTTTGTGAAGCTGTACTGTACATCGTTATGATAAAAAATTCAGTAAAGTTTGCTGTTTTCATTCTCTTATGATGATACAGGTCTAAAAACATTGATAAATAGTTTTATTTTCTTTTTCCTGTTCTGAAATTTGAGAAAAAATTTAACCAAATATTCGCCTCTTCATTAGGATTTTTCTTGACCAAATTTTTCCCACAACCGGTATACTTTTTCAAAAGTTTTCTGTGAATGTATGTAATTATAACTTACCGGAAATACTGTTTGTATAAACTGATTCATTATTTAACAACATGTTCATGTTAATTGCAAAACCTTCTGGATCGTATGTCAAATTCATACACCCTAAAATAGTATTTTAATTCACGAAATTAATAATTTGATATTTATTTTAGATTCAGTTTTTCTGTAGACTTACCAACTCGATTGAAATTAAATAAAGGAATATTAAATCCAGAACAGCATCCACATACGAGCTCAAAACAAGAACACCCTCGAACATTCCCTTGTCTATAATAATTTAATGACTCATTTTTATTCATAAGTTTCATATCTATAGGCTCATTCATGTCAACACTATAGTAAACAGATGCAACTTCATCGGCTGGAAGAAAAATAATAAATTGAATTCCCTTCTTGAATTAAATTAACAACTTTTAAAAAACCGACGGAAGAGAGCAAACCTTTGTTTCTTCGATTGGATGAAATATTTAATTCATGAATGCATCCTGGATCACTGACACATTAGTGTTTTTACAGTGATTCCTGACGAATTTATGGATTAAATGTTTCGTCCAAACAAAGAAATAGTCAGTGCGTTGGGTCAGATATAGTAAAATGAATTATTTATTACTTTTTAAAGGTTTGCTTTTTGCGTCGCGGTTTTTTAAATTTTTAATTTAATTTTATTTCCCATTTTTTAAACTAGCTACTCAAAAACTGAAAATTTGAACTCAAACTCGAAGATTTTAGCTGTTATAGCAGTTGCGCAAACTGTGATGAAGACTGAAGATATTGGAAACGGATGAATCGAGTTTCATCAAACACGACTAAGCACCACCTCGTAAATACCAACTTTAAAAAACCTGAGTAAAATCGGTTCATTTGTTTTGGAGCTACTAAGATACCACAGGCAGAGAGACAAAGGCTTCAAACTAACAATATTTTTTTGCGTGGGGGTTTACACATGTCCATTTCAATTAATTTTGCAATAATTAACGAATGACAAACAAATATTGTATAATTACGTTGCCTTATATAATCTATACATTTGAAACAAGGCGTTTTTTTATCTAATAACTTTCAACTGCTTCCACTTGACCGATGTTTTGTCATGTTTTTTAAATTTTGTATTAATATATCTACTGATTGTAATTACGATTTTCAAACGAGTATTATAATTTTAATTTTACCAAATCCATAATGAAAGCACAACAATAGAAGTACAGTAGTATACACAAACTTCATTCTGAAACAACTAGTCAGACGATGTTACTTGTTAGAATGTTTATATTTCATTAAAATTTCATAAACATACTTAAAAAGGTCAAAGAACCGTTAAGGAATCAATTGTAACTTTGTACAGAAGGTGTGTTGCATATAATGCAAGTAACGACTTTATTTTAAATTATCGACGTCCGTTTTATCTGCCCCCGCCAACACGAGCCGAAGGAAACGTAGACTACTTTCCTTTTCCGGAAGCGTTTCGTCGTATTTTCGAGCTGTCATAGCTGAAATTTTCAGGATAAGATAATGTTTAGAAATCGTATTTGTGTTAAAAACGTAAATCACCATAGGCGTAACGGGACGGGTTTAAGCTCAGCTCATCCTAGAAATAATGATTAATAAAAAATTATATATTTTTTAACAGACGACTTGGGATCAACCCACTTCAGCTTCAAAACTAAAAACCATGAGCGACAATACAAATCACAAGTTGATTTTTCAAAAATATAGAAATCAATCTTTATATGCGAGAAGAATGCTTATATTAGTTGTCGAGCGTCTATAAAGTACTTTTTTCTCTCACTCTGCAATGTGTTTATTTACACAGGTTTTGAAACAATCTGTGGATTATGTAACGGTTATTTAATAAAAATAGGAGACTAAACTTATTAAGGATTTAAGCGAGGATCATGGAATACTTCAGTAGATCCAGGAAAGGAATTCAAACATCTCCCCTGCTGCAATACTAGTTGGTGCGTATGAATCTAAAAAATGTAGAGATTCAATTGCGAGGTAAGTAAACAATTATTACAGATGAATACGCTTAAAAAATCTAATTCGCCTTTACTCTGAGAACACGTTATTTTTAATTTCAGAAGTCGGGATCAATTTTATTGACACAGAATTGCTGTGAAACGAACGTACCTTGAAATAAATGGGTTCGTACATGTAAACTACATAGATGTCTTATTTTGTGGCGCTACAAGTTCCACAGTTGATCAATGTTTGATGCTGTCAGAATTGACAGAGGTGCAAAAAACACCAAAATTATTTGTTCTTCCATAAACGATGGCTAAAGAAAAGCCCGGAGAATGGGCGAATTCCCTATTAGCACGATTTGAAGATCAGGTCAGAGCATTTTTATTATTAAAATTATGACAGATTACAGAAACAACAAAAAAATATGTAAATTTTACCTATAAACCAATTACAAACATTCCCAAAAAGTCAGTGCCTCTATTTATTGTCATTTGTTTTTTTGTACACATTTAAAACAAAACAATTGGTCTCGTATTTGTTATATGTTTCAATATATAAAGTGCATTGGACTTTTCTATATATAATTTATGTTACATTCAGCCTTATAGGAGTTAAGTACATACTTTTTTTAAATTTTCATTTACAGCTTCCATACCGAACAGGTCCACAAACAACACATTCACGCATAAATGAAGAACAAAATAAAAATTGTCTTATTCAGATTTCGAGGTACCGATTTTCATTGGTCATATCGGGTCTGACAAAAATGCTCCAAAGAGTTAATGAGCAGTTTCAGCCTACATTATGTGGAGCTCCGAGACAACATGGGCCAGAGATTGAAAGAAATTATTATGAAAGTTTGCTAATTGTGCTAGATACATTAGAGAGGTGTTTAAGTAATCAGCCAAAAGATACGACAAAATTTGATGAAGCAATGAACATAAAATTATTGCTACGTGAAATTTGTCAATTTATCGATATTCCAAATGAGAATCCTAATGCACACGCTTTGAAACTATTAGCTAGTAAAGTATTATTTGCATTAAGTTTAAATTTTTTTAACGCCGTTTTTAATCGAATATCTGCAAGACTTCAAGAATTATCAGCATGTTCTGAAGAAAATCCGGATTATAGTGACATTGAACTGATTCAGCATATTAATGTTGATGTAAACCGTTTGAATAGACTTTTAACAGAAACAATTCAAAAATTTAAATTGTTAAAGAAATCAGCACAAATGGTTTTGATGAATTCGCTAGAAAAAGCAATATGGAATTGGATGGATACATATCCACATGAATTTGATCAGTTACAGAAAAAACCAAATGAAGAGTTATCAAAAAGCTGCGAGAGTTTATTTGATATTTTAGACACTTTTGCAGATAATAAAAAAGGACGCGCTATTGTTTGGCCATTACAAATAATGTTATTAGTTCTCTCACCAGTAAGTTTTTCGATTTATGTAGTTTTCGAAAAGGGAATTATAGAACAGAATCTAATTATAATAAATAAATAAAAACACTAGAAAATTCTACAAAAATTATTAAATTATTTCTCGACGATCGTTTCAGACAATAAGTCCATTCTCAGGAATATAAAACATATTTTTATATGTTTTATATTCCTGAGGATTGACTTATTGCCCGAAACGAATTTTCAAGTGTTTTTATTTATTTGTTATTATTAGTTATGTTCTAGCAATTGCCGAGTGAAAAATCAGTAAAAATTACAGAAACTAATTATTTGTATAATTTCAGAAAGTCTTAGAAGAAATTGTAAATGCTGATAGTGGAGCCCCATGTTCACCGCGTCATAGTAAAAAGAAACAATTTATAGATTCCGTAAAGAGAGGTATCTGTCCTCACGGTAGCTCTAGTAAACAATTGACGGAAGCTGCCGCCATCACTTGCGTGAAATTATGTAAAGCATCTACATACATCAACATACTTGATCCAAATAATGTTACTTTTACATTAGTACAAACCATCATCAACGATTTAAAAGTACTTTTCTATTTAATCGACACAAATTTTGAAATAAGATACATATTCATTTTGAAATTTCTTTTAGGCACTTTTATTCAACCCATCTAAACCATTCTTTCGCGGTCAAAATTATGTTTATCAGGATATTGATATGATGATAGATTGTTTTGTTTCATGTTTTCGAATCAAACCACATAACAACGAAGCTTTAAAAGTTTGTTTGAATCTCAATTATCCTTCTACATATCATTTTGTGCTTGTTAGTTCCTTGTTCAAGTAAGTTTCTCACAGTACAAATATTTATTCATTACCCCAAAATATTAACAACTCATATTTTTTAGAATTATAACTCAACCACGGTTACCATGGTGGCCACAAATTGATCTACTCTACAGTCGTTCTGCTGAACTGCGAGCCATGTTTACTGACACTTTAAACAAAGTTACTCAAGGCTATATTAGCCACACACCGTTACGTATGATTC
Organism: Venustoraphidia nigricollis; assembly: GCA_034508555.1. Classification (NCBI taxonomy): domain Eukaryota; kingdom Metazoa; phylum Arthropoda; class Insecta; order Raphidioptera; family Raphidiidae; genus Venustoraphidia; species Venustoraphidia nigricollis. The sequence continues at coordinate 5,203,032 of JAVRKA010000022.1, read as the reverse complement.
AGTCTTTAACTCTCAAAGGAAAAGATTCACAGACAAAATTCAAAGAAAGAGCTGAAGAAGTTCCTGGTTACAGAAATTTACTATTATACATGGTTCGCCTCATACATGCAGACCCTATGCTGCTACTCAATGTAAGTAATTTCTCTTAGGGAGCGTCCGTAAACCATGTGGCCCTATTTCAGCCTCTCTGAAACCCCTCTCTTCCTTAATGTAGTCTAACGTAGCCTTTCCTATGGCCCTCCCCCTGGATGAAACATAGCCCATACCACCCGTGCACTATATGTCAAGTTGCATTGTAAGAATATAGCGTTTTTAAGATATAAAAGTAACCAATGTTTGAAAATAAATATTCAATTTATTCTGCAAATTATTTTCATTGTGCCAAATAAAATACATGAAACAAATTACATAGCTCAGTGTAGGCTTAGAACTGAGCCCCCTCCTTCTTGATCGAGCTACGTAGTTTATGGATGCTCCCTTATACATGGTGTCCCACGACATGACTGCCATAGCCTGGGACTGTGTTGCTGGGGTGATTTCAAGTCAAAAATGTCTAATGAACATATACCCGGAACGCTATCCTAACTTAGCTAGAAGCATTTGAAATTTTAAATAAGTAAGCCCAATAATGCAGGTATTAGACTCGGCTGTTGGTTTTGTTATTATTAAAAAGACCAGGTGGCTGTGAATCACTATTCACGCTCATCCTGAGACTCTTCGCAGAGCTACCACTTCAATTCTAAGAAGAGCTGGACTATGTATACAGCAACTGGGTGGACATTTTGAGCAACTAATTCAATAAAACGATTTCTTTTTAAATGGTTTTTAAATTAGTAGGGAATTCCTACTACTACTTATCTAAAATTTCAAATGCTTCTAGCTCAGTTAGGATAGCGTTCCGGGTATATGTTCATTAGACATTTTTGACTTGAAATCACCCCAGCAACACAGTCCCAGGCTATGGCAGTCATGTCGTGGGACACCCTGTATATTATGTTCAATTAGTTTCTCTACTAACATTGCTTTCTTCATTTCAATTTAGAATCAGGGTAAAGCAGGACATGAGATACAAAGTTCTACTTTAGAACTAATAAATGGCTTAGTTTCGTTGGTTCATCAACCTAGTATGCCTGACGTTGCGCAAGAAGCAATGGAAGCTTTGTTAGTTCTACATCATCCAGAAAAAATTGAAGTTTGGAATCCTGAGGCACCCATAAATACATTTTGGGATGTTAGGTATTTTATTTATTGATTATTCAAACCGTACGAAAAATTACTTTAAAATTAACTTCTCAAATTGAGTGAAAAACCGATTTTTCAATTTATTTACGAACAATGTTTTTTTTACAGTTCTCAAGTGTTATTTTCAATTTCACAAAAATTAATCCAACATCAGATAATGAATTATACAGATATTTTGAAATGGCTTCGGGAAATTTTAGTTTGTAGAAATGCTTTTTTATTGCGGCATAAGGATTATGCAAATGTTGGAAGTCAGATAGCGATTTGCAAACAAGCACATATCAAATTAGAAGTACGTATTTAATGACGATTTAAGATACTTTTGCTATATTTATTAATATCGATTTTTAAGGTCGTTTTCTTTATGTACTTGTGGAGCATTGACATGGATGCTGTCCTGGTTGCTATGAGTTGTTTTGCGTTACTTTGCGAGGAAGCTGAAATTAGATGTGGTTCTGATGAAGTTACCGTAACATATCTAGTACCAAATTATCACTTGTACCAAGAACTAGCCCAAGCGTCAACTATTTTAACAACAGGTATGTACAAAACTGAAGCTTCTTTAATAAAATGACAATATGATATAAATAAATTACAAGAATTGGCTGATAAAACTCTTGAAAATGCATCGGATTGGTTCTCTTGCAACAAATTGCTTCTTAACAAAGATAAAACGCAACAATGTATTTTCCGTTATCGTGATTCGTTAAATACGAATCATGTTAAATTTTTTGGTGTGATTATTAATGATGATATGAAGTAGAAGGCACATATTGATCATGTATGTAATAGGCTTGTAACTGTAATCTTCCTACTTAGGAAAATATCGTCGAGCGTTTCGGAATCTGTTATGTTAAATATCTATTATGGTCTATTTCATTCTATCCTTATGGCATACTATTATGGCGAGCAGCTTCTGATGCTGTGAGAATTTTTAAATTACAGAAAAGAGCGATCCGCATTATTGCAAAAAAGAAATCAAATGAACATTGCGCTCCTTTGTTTAAACATTTTAATATACTGACATTACAGTCGCTGTATGTATTGGAAAACTTATTGCATGTAAAACAAAACGTAGACATGTATGAATCAGCAAACAATATACATTCCCATAGCACCAGAAGCTGTTCGGATATTAGAATACCGTTTTATAAAACAAACAAATTAATTAATGGTCCCAATTATTGGCCTCGTAAATTATTTAATCACCTCCCGAACAGGATAAAATTCTTACCCATAAATAAATTTAAAAGCAACAATATTACAAAACATGTGTCCGTATAAATTTACGGATTTTTTTAACCATAACATTGTGTAATATGTAATTTATGTAATTGTGTAACTAGGTGTAACTCTGGAATTTTTGACGTTCTTTTTAAGCCACTTATGGTTTTTAAAATAAATATATATTATTATTTTAACAAAATAAAATTACTTGCAATACTGTATTGCAAGTAATACTGTTGGTAGAGTCAATATTATTAATATATTATTATTTATTATTATTATTATTATTGCTTACGGTAAAATAAAAATTTCACAGCCAGCGGGGAATCTAGAATGTGTTTTCACGAACACACTCACGGTAGGTTATCGGTTTTTTGAAAATAATTTATGAATTTATAATAATAAATAAACCATCCAGGTCGTGCTGCTCTTCAAAAACGTATCATGGCTTTGCTTCGTAAAATTGAACATTGCGTGAATGGCGTTCAGCCAGCCTGGGAAGAAACGTTCCGTAATTGGGATGCAATGAGTAAAAGTCTTCAATCGTATCCAAAAGCAAAACTGGAAGACGGACAAATGGAACCGTTTCATAGATCGATGGGTAAAAGACGAGCTTCTCATCAAAATTCTGAACATGAATTGGAAGTAAGCTCCAAATTTTCATGTGAAAAATTTTGAATGATTCATTGTTTATCGATCATTTATTTCAGGAGCAAATAAACGAATGGGCAAACATGACTGGTTTTTTGTGTGCTTTGGGCGGTGTATGTTTACAACGTAAATCTCCATCGAGACCGACACTATCTGCAGCTAGTCATTCTAGTTTATCGTGTGTTGTCAGCATGTTGGGTTCTTCTGCGGCAAGTTCAGCTTCTTTAGCTGATCGCAGTATAAGCAACATTAGTTCACGTTGCAGTACCCTTGCAAATAGTAGTCAGGATATCCAGTACTGTCCAGTCACTCAGTATGTATATATATTCCTTTTTATACCCTGTCGAAAGTACATACTTTCAGCTTCGATTTTAAGACAGAAAGTCTAACATTTATAGAAAACAGGATCACGGGTAATTGGAATAATAAAATTAAATCAAATTAAACAAAACGAAACCACTTGCAATTACTGTTCAAACCAATTTTTTATTAACAAATTACGTAACTCAGTGTAAATAAAAAATTGGTTTGAACAGTAATTGCAAGTGGTTTCGTTTTGTTTAATATTCTATTACTGTTGGTAGAGTCAATATTATTAAAATTAAATCAATTTAAACACTCATTGATTGTAACGTTTCGTCTTTATTATTAAGACTTTTTCAAGCTTTCAATATGTTTAATAATAAAGACGAAACGTTGCAATCAATGAGTGTTTAAATTGATTTAATTTTATTATTCCAATTACCCGTGATTCTGTTTTCTATTATATCATATATCTGGAATTGAACTTTGAAGATGAAGTCTAACATTTATGCTCTGCTGGAATTACTCGCACGCCATCTATATCAGCAGACCGAAAGAAAGTAACAGTGGGACGCAAGAGTTTTCTCGTGCACACTGATGCGTGAGACTACCGTCAGCCAGTAGTAGCTAACAGCTGTTATTGAGTATAACCTCAAAATTGCTGACTTAAAAGTTTTAAGACTATTTTTTTATAATGGTGAAAGTACGTACTTTCGACCGGGTATAAAGAAAAATAGTATACACCACACGGGCTTTCAACTTTCTGCCCGTGTGGTGTAATATACTATTTTTTTATTTTTTAAGAAACCAATAAGATCAGAGAGAAAGAGACCGAACTTGAATGATAAAGGGTGGGACGAAATAGGTTGTACGCAAAGTTTTCTTGCGTGGATAGCTTCGAATGTTTCCGTAGTCTTTTTGCGGCCAAAAAATGTGAACGAGCGAGAGGGCAAAAGTGTAGAGACAAGGAGGATAAATCCAAGAATTGACCTCACCACTCAATGCCAGTCAAGTTCGGTCTCCTTATAAAAATGTAACGTTTATATATTTTTTTTTCTAGATTTGTATTTCTATTATTACGTCTTCTAGTATGTAATAATGAGAAATTTGGTGCTCAAATACAAAAGCATGTGAAGGAATTAGTGGGACATGAAATGTCATCGGCTTTGTATCCAATTTTATTCGATCAAATTAAAGCTATAGTCGAAAAGTTTTTTGATCAACAAGGGCAAGTCGTTCTGACTGAAATAAATACACAATTTATCGAACATATTATTTTCATTATGAAAAATGTTTTGGACAGTAGTAAAACCGAACAACCTTCCGAACATCTTGGAGTAACAAGTATTGAAGGAATGATGCTTGCTATCGTAAGATATGTAAGGCATCTAGATATGACAGTACATGCGATTCATATAAAGACAAAACTTTGCCAGTTGGTTGAAGCGATGATGAAACGTCGAGACGACTTAGCATTTAGACAAGAAATGAAATTTAGAAATAAATTAGTAGAATATCTTACCGATTGGGTAATGGGTACTTCGCACCAAATTGCACCGCCGAGCTCGGGCGATGTTACAATAATCACGAGAGATTTAGATCAAGCGTGCATGGAAGCTGTCGCCGCGCTTTTAAGAGGTTTGCCCCTTCAACCAGAAGAATCAGACAGAGGCGATCTTATGGAAGCAAAAAGTCAATTGTTTTTAAAGTATGCATCGTTCAACAAAATCGCAGTGTTGATTCAATTAAATATCTTTATTATCACATCTGTTTGTTTTTTTTAGATACTTTACACTTTTTATGAACCTTCTTAACGACTGTAGCGATGCAGCCGATGTAGACAAAGACGTTACGGCGAGACAAAGAATTGGGCCTGGAAAATTGAATACGTTACGTAATGCTACAATTCAAGCGATGTCAAATTTGTTGTCCGCTAACATTGACAGTGGTTTAATGCATTCGATTGGTATGTTTTGTTTTTACTTGTACTTTAAAAAACTTACAGATTGAGTACTGAAATAAATTTTTAGATCTTGGCTACAATAGAGATTTGCAAACCAGGGCCGCATTTATGGAAGTTTTAACAAAAATATTACAGCAAGGTACCGAATTTGACACACTGGCTGAAACTGTATTAGCAGATCGTTTCGAACAGCTCGTACAGTTAGTAACGATGATAAGCGATAAAGGGGAATTACCGATTGCGATGGCTCTAGCAAATGTTGTCACTACATCGCAAATGGACGAACTGGCTCGGGTGTTTGTTACTTTGTTCGACGCTAAACATTTATTGTCACCATTGCTCTGGAATATGTTCTATCGGGAAGTCGAAGTATCCGATTGCATGCAAACATTGTTTCGAGGAAATTCGTTGGGAAGTAAAATTATGGCGTTCTGTTTTAAAATATACGGTGCGAGTTATTTGCAGAGTTTATTGGAGCCGTTAATTCGACCGTTATTGGATGATACAGGAAGTAGTTTTGAGGTGGACCCAGCTCGATTAGATCCTAATGAAGATATCGAAGAAAACCGTCAAAGATTGATTGCATTGACGCAAAAAGTGTTCGATGCTATCGTTAGTAGTGCTGATAAATTCCCTCCTCAGTTACGTTCGATGTGTCATTGTCTGTATCAAGTTTTAAGTAAACGATTTCCTCAGTTTCCACAAAATAATATCGGCGCTGTTGGTACCGTAATCTTTTTAAGGTTTATAAATCCGGCTATAGTTTCACCGCAAGAAATGGGAATTGTTAATAAGCATGTGCCATCGCCGGTGAAAAGGGGCCTGATGCTAATGTCTAAAATATTACAAAACATCGCTAATCATGTCGAGTTTAGTAAAGAACAACATATGCTTCCGTTTAATGATTTTTTGAGAGCTCACTTCGAAATCGGAAGAAGATTTTTTATACAAATTGCTTCCGACTGTGAAACAGTAGACCAGGCTTCACATTCAATGTCATTTATAAGTGACGCAAATGTTTTAGCATTGCATAGATTACTTTGGAATCATCAAGAACGAATAGGCGATTACTTATCGAGTAGTCGAGATCACAAAGCTGTCGGACGGAGGCCTTTCGACAAAATGGCAACTCTTCTCGCTTACCTCGGACCGCCCGAGCATAAGCCTGTTGACTCGCAGTACGTTCAGTAGTACAGTAAGATCTCGCTTAACGCTGTTTCTAAAAATAAAGTTTAACCACCATAAAGTAAATTACGGATCAGTTTATACAAAGTGATTCAAATGTTGATAGAAATTCAAAGGCAAGACGAAGTGTCGTTGATGCAATATCTTGCTATCGACAACAGCTTGCTGAATGAAACAGAAAAAGGCAATTGACATTAGATGACTTCTTAACAAAAAACAAAATACAGTAGAACCTCGATAAGTTAAAAACCTCTGTGAGTTAAAAATTTTTTGAATTCCCTTCCCCTGAAAGCATAAAACCTCCATTACTTAAATCACAAATTATCACAAATTAAATCTCAAATATGGTTCTCCAAAACATCTCATCGTATCCACTCAACAATTAAATCACAAAACCTCGGTAACTTAAACAAACATTCTGAACATCGCCCTCCAAAAAAAAGATTTTGCCAAGAACTTAATTGATTTTCATTTTAGTCTTCCACTAAATCGCTTTACTGATTTCTTTGTTTAAATAATTGATTGTTTAAATAAATAAATAAATAATTGATTCTAAATGAATAAATAAGAAATGTATGTAACCTCTATTGAACTAAATACATCCTCTATAAGATCCACAAACCTCGGTAAGTTAAAAACTTTACTCTGACAACCTCTCTAACTTCAACTCTCAATAAGTAAAAAACTCGATAACTTAAATTTTTTAACGTTTCCCTTGAATTTTAACTTATCGAGATTCTACTGTATATCAAATTAGGAACCTTCTTCATCACAAACATTAATCAATCTATAATTAATGTGATAAAAAAAGTATTTAACAATAAATGTTACAAAATTAAACAACAAAAAAACTATCAAATTTTCTTATTCTCGGTTCTGTTTCACTTGTACCTATTAACTACGTATTAAGATGACCTCGTTTAGCGCTGTTTCGTATAGCGCTGGAACTTATTGGAACGTACCTCTCGCGTTAAGTGGGATTTTATTGTATTTTTTATCTCGATTTTCCCGGTTTCTGTTATTAACGAAACGTTTCTCATTTGTAGTTTATTATTTTCATCGTACGCTCGCTGGAGTTCTATCGATATGTCATCGACTAATTTTGAAGAAATTATGGTCAAGCATAATATGCATGAAAAAGACGAATTTAAATCAATCAAATCATTGAATATATTTTATCAAGCTGGAACAAGTAAAGCCGGCTTTCCTGTCTTTTATTACATAGCGAGAAGATATAAGTAAGGAACATAATATATTTTTGTAGTATATTCAACTCCACTTAAGTCGAATTGTCAATTTCCGTCTTAAACTTTTCGAGTCAAAGGAAGTTTGCGTTATGTAAAAAATTTTATTCCACTTTTTCGCTGCATTAACCGTGTTAAAAATTGCAACGTTTCGTCTTTTCTTTAATTAAGACTTTTTCAAGCTCTCAATATGCTTAAATGATAGTAAAACTATGATATAATATGCAATTTGGCATTACAAAAAACAATTATAATTGTTTTTAGTGTATTTGCCATATGGCAACATACACTATTGGCGTCGGTCGGATGGCGGGACCTAGGGGTCGGACCAAAATTTCTCGACGTTTCATAACCTCCTAACCACTTTGGCACCATTTTTAAAAATGTTTATATATATATGTATATATATATGTATATATATATGTATATATATATATATATATATATATATATATATATATATATATATATATTTATATATATATATGTGTACGCGCGATAACTTTCGAAAGAGTTAATTGATTTCAACGAAATTTGGGCTACATGTTGTAATCCATCACCGCAAGAAGCCTATTTAAAATGGGCCTAATCGGGCTATTTTAAGGGTAGTTTTTAGGGGTTGAAAACTGTTTTTGGGCCCCAAAATACCGAAAAAATTCTCCGAATCGTTTCAAAATTGAAATTTAACCCTTTGGTAGTGATTAAAAAGTTTTCCCACAATTTTAATAAAATCGGCCCGACAGGACCGGATTTACAAATTTTATGAAAACACTAGTTTGCAGATAGTGACTTATTTATTGAAGGGTGTATTTAATTTGGTGTAGACGTTAGATTGATAATAATATTACAATTAAGAAAAAAATGTTATTTTAAGGGGTGTATCAAGGGGTTAAATTTTTTATTTTGCCCAAAAACAAACTTAATTTCACATAATAAAAGTATAAAACCACACGGCCCTATACAAGCAAATACACTATATTGTCGGCAGGGTTTTGGCACTGCGACCCGGGTTTTTTTGTAATTGTTTTTTGTAATGCCAAATTGCATATTATATCATAGTTTTACTATCATTTAAGCATATTGAGAGCTTGAAAAAGATTTAATAATAAAGACGAAACGTTGCAATCAGTGAGTGTTTAAATTAATTTAATTTTATTATTCCAATTACCCGTGATCCTATTTTCTATTATAACATATATCTGGAATTGAACTTTAAAGATGAATTATTTTGTATTTTTTTTAGGATTGGAGAAACAAATGGCGATTTATTAATATATCATGTAATTTTGACACTGAAACCATTTTGCCATTCGCCTTTCGAATTGGTTGTTGATTTTACGCATACTTGTTCCGATAATCGATTTAGAACAGAATTTTTGCAAAAATGGTTCTATGTTTTACCCGAAGTAGCATATGAGAACATACATGCTGCCTATATATATAATTGCAATAGCTGGGTTCGAGAATATACTAAATTTCATGACCGTATATTGGCACCATTGAAAGGTAACAGAAAGTTAGTATTCATTGATGCTCCAGCAAGATTGAACGATTTTATAGATGTAGATCAACAAAAGTTACCAGGAGCCACCTTGAGCCTTGATGAAGATTTAAAAGTTTTTAATAACGCTCTGAAATTATCCCATAAAGATACTAAAGTAGCTATAAAGGTATGAATTGCTATTAATTAATCGTCGGTGATACTGCAAAACTGCATCGAAAGAACAAAATTCAAAATTTGAAGCGCGATCTGCAACCTCGCTGGCGCATAATGATTCGATATTCATTCGAATTAGCCAATCGAAGAAACTTTAAAATCGTACTGGAATACAGTGGTACCTTGACATATGAGTTTTATTTGTTCCGTAACCTTGCTCGTATCTCAAAGCAAATTTCCCCATTAATGCCATTAATCCGTCCTAATCCCCAAAATGCCACCCAAATTGTTTTCGTTACGTGTTTTTGGATAAGTAAAATGTGTTTATAAATGACTTAAGCTGGCAGAGGTGTTCCTTTCGCTTAATTTTCGTCACTGTTTTTCTCTTCACTGGTCTTTGTCTTTTTCACCACGCTTTCCTCACTTTCACCTGCAGGTCGTTTAAAACAAAAACCTGTCCAAAGAGGTTTGTTTCTTCCTTTCTTTCAGAATGTTGCGGAAATGAGAATAGCTCCGATGCACGACCAGTTGCAACTTTTTCGTGGTGTTTCTTTTTCACAAACTTTGAAACTCTCACATTCTCAAGATCTCCTTTATCTCACTTGAAACCAATTTCTTGCAGAACCTCTGTATGCTGCTTAACTCTTGTAACTCTTTGGTCGTCAGTTCCTGAGAGTGCTTCTCGAGGTATCGAGGTATCACTGTATTTGTTTTCGCTTTGTAAAATTTCTTACGCGACTTTGTGACATATTGCAAAGTGCTTCTCAGTAGCTTTACAGTATTATAGACGGAATATTATTTGTAGATTTCGGTGTGGTTAAATTTGATTGGAATATGAATTCTAGGTAGGCCCAACTGCAATTCAAATAACTTCTGCTGAAAAAACGAAAGTACTATCCCATTCAGTTTTGCTGAATGATGTTTATTACGCTTCGGAAATAGAGGAAGTTTGTTTAGTTGATGACAACCAGTTTACACTTACAATAGCCAACGAAAGTGGACCACTTAGTTTCATACACAACGATTGTGATAGCATTGTACAAGCCGTAATACATATTCGCAATAGATGGGAATTAAGTCAACCAGTTAGTATTTTTGTTGATCATTTTATTAGTGTATTTGCCATATGGCAACATACACTATTGGCGTCGGTCGGATGGCGGGACCTAGGGGTCGGACCAAAATTTCTCGACGTTTCATAACCTCCTAAACACTTTGGCACCATTTTTAAAAATGTTTATATATATATATATTTATATATATATATATATATATATATATATATATATATATATATATATATATAAACATTTTTAAAAATGGTGCCAAAGTGTTTAGGAGGTTATGAAACGTCGAGAAATATATATATATATATATATGTACGCGCAATAACTTTCGAAAGAGTTAATTGATTTCAACGAAATTTAGGCCACGTGTTGAAACCCATCACCGCAAGAAGCCTATTTAAAATGGGCCTAATCGGGCTATTTTAAGGGTAGTTTTTAGGGGTTGAAAACTGTTTTTGGGCCCCAAAATACCGAAAAAATTCTCCAAATCATTTCAAAATTGAAATTTAATCCTCTGGTAGTGATTAAAAAGTGTCCCCACAATTTTAATAAAATCGGCCCGACAGGACCGGATTTACAAATTTTATGAAAACACTAGTTTGCAGATAGTGACTTATTTATTGAAGGGTGTATTTAATTCGGTGTACACGTTAGATTGATAATAATATTACAATTAAGAAAAAAATGTATTTTAAGGGGTGTATTAAGGGGTTAAATTTTTTATTTTGCCCAAAAACAAACTTAATTTCACATAATAAAAGTATAAAACCACACGGCCCTATACAAGCAAATACACTATATTGTCGGCAGGGTTTTGGCACTGCGACCCGGGTTTTTTTTATTTAGTTACGTGCTTTTATTCATACTATTGCTTCTACAAATAAAATAATTCTATTCTATCTGTGACTTCGCTCGAGTTTTTGAAGTGTAAATTATGTGACACTGTTGCAGTCGACGTTTTGAAGGAAAGCTGTGAAACGAAAAATGTATGGCATCGGTATAGCGTGTTAGATTGCTTGCTGTAATTTTTCAAATTTTTTTATCTTGAAGGTCCTGGTTAGGATAATGGGACGTACTTATTAAATTATTGTATTGCCATCGGTCTTTGATAAGTGTGCAAAGTTTCAGTTTAATCTGACGTTTTGAAGTGGGTGAATTTTACGTTTAATGATTCCTTTGCAAACAAAATACTATAGTGAAAATCAGATCAATGTTGATTAAGTAATTCGGTTGACTCAAATGTACATCTGAGTTATTCGTTAAAAACTTACAATTAGAGTTATTGTTTTATTTATTTTTTTTAAATATATTGTCACAAAGTGGCGCCTATTTTTTGATTGTCGCATTTTATAAATTTTTTATTTTAACATTATTTGGGCGCCAGGACAGTGACTTATTTTAATATATTCATTTTTTTTAGGATTCCGTTACAGTACATCAAAAAATTAGACCAAAAGATGTTCCGGGAACTTTGCTCAATATGGCACTTTTGAATTTAGGTTCTTCGGACCCTAATTTACGTACTGCTGCATATAATCAATTGTGTGCTCTTACAGCTACATTTGATCTAAAAATTGAAGGTCAATTGCTGGAGACATCAGGTACAATTTTTGTTAAAACATACTAAAACAAAAAGTATGAGAAAAATTTTGTCATACAGGATTTATGTGAACTCGTACAGTCAGATGCTTCAATGTACAATTATTGATTTTTTTTAAGGTTTATGCATCCCTTCTAATAATACAATTTTTATTAAATCCGTAAGTGAAAAATTGGCCACGAATGAACCTCACTTAACATTAGAATTTTTAGAAGAGTGTATACAAGGTTTTCGAGTATCAAGTATAGAACTAAAACATTTATGTTTGGAATATATGACACCCTGGCTGGCAAATTTAGTTAGGTATGTTACTAAAATTTCATACAAAATAGTATATTACACCGCAAGGGCAGAAAGTCTGAAATTCCTACACTGTGCAGGAATTTCAATTTTCTGGCCATGTGGTGTCTACTATTTTTCTTTATACCCGGTCGAAAGCACATATTTTCATATCAGTGTGCACGAGAAAACTGTTTCGGCCCGCTGTTAGATTTTCTTCCGGGTATAAAGAAAAGAATATTTCTTTTCGTGTTATTAACAAATTGTTGATTGATTTAACTCAGATTTTGCAAACCGTCCGATGAAAGTAAACGGCAAAAACAAGTAGCACAAATATTAGAAAAATTAATTATTCTAACAATAGAAGAAGTTGAAATGTATCCGTCAATACAAGCAAAGATATGGGGATCGATCGGTCAAGTTCCTGAATTAATAGATATGGTTTTAGACAATTTTATACATCGATCAGTTAGTTCAGGCCTTGGATCACCCATGGTGGAAATTATGGCTGACACTGCAGTTGCGTTGGCATCGGCAAATGTACAATTAGTTGCAAAGAAAGTTATCGGTCGTCTTTGTAGGGTAAATATTTTCTTTTTGTTTATTTTTCTATAACCCTATCTGTGTTCCACTTTTTATTTTGATTTTTTTACTCAAAACTAATCTTTCTAGTAATTACATAAGAATTTCTCGGACTGCCCCTTCTTACGTAAGATTTTGTCTGGTTTTAGAAAAGGATCAATTGCACTAAAACTCATAATTTGACGTAAATCAAAGGTTTTTATTTTTTAAATTTTTTTAATGTTTGACCATTTCCAGGTGATGGATAAGACTTGTCACTCTCCTACTCCTCTATTAGAACAACACATGATGTGGGACGATATCGCTATATTGGCACGATATTTGCTTATGTTATCGTTCAATAACTGCTTGGATGTTGCACGCCATTTGCCCTATCTGTTCCATACAGTAACATTTCTGGTTTGTTCCGGATCCCTTAGTATGAGGGCGTCAACGCATGGTCTTGTTATTAATATAATCCATTCACTTTGTACTTGTACAAAACCATCATTTTCAGGTAGGAGGTATTAATAGTGTAAATTTGAAAGCCCTGAACTTCGCCCCCGGCATCATGTCGCGCAGTTCAGGGCATTCAACTTTCTGCCCGTGTGGTGTATACTATTTTTCTTTATACCCGGTCGAAAGTATGTACTTTCACCATTATATAAAAAGACTAATAACTTCCAAGTGAGCAATTTTGAGGTTATATGCAACAACAGCTGTTAGCTGACGTACATCAGTGTGCTTGAAAAAACTCTTTTGTCCCGCTGTTACTTTCTTTCATCCCGCTGTTGTAGATGGTCTGCAAGTAATTCCAACAGAGTATAAATGTTAGGTTTTCTAAATCAGAGCCAAAAGTATATACTTTCGCCCAGGTATAAAGAACATAAATATAGTGTATAAGAAATTAATGATCAATATTCAAAATCGAGTTAGTAAGGTCGTTTCACGTATCAAAATTTGATAATTTTGAACAGTACATGTTATTTCAAATCTTCTTGGTTTCTGGACTTGTAGACGTCGTTCCATTTTTCTACCTGACGTTTCAACTACAACTGCGGTAGACATTATCAAAGGCGATGTGTCAGCGAACGAAGTGTCTTCAGCAGTTCATATCGCCTTTGATAATGTCTACCACAGATGTAGACGAAACGTCAGCTAGAAATACCAGTGGAACACATGTAGACATTTCAGCTATGTTACAAGACGTCTGAAATTGATTTTTTTTATCACATTTTATAAATTGGCTTGCTAATTTGAATTATTTCTTCTTTTTTCAGAGGAAACTCAAAGAGTTCTCCGTTTGTCATTAGATGAATTTTCGCTCTCAAAATTTTATCTTCTTTTCGGTATTAGTAAAGTTAAATCGGCAGCTGTAACTGCTTTTAGGTCTAGTTATAGACATCCGAATGAAAGATGGTAAGTAAAGAAAAATAAACTATTACAGATTAATTTTTAATAAAACCGTTTGAAATGTATTTTGTACAGGTTTGCCAATGAACGAAGTTTTTCCGGGACAGCTACAGATAGGGAAAGATTGTCATTAACTTCATTGGAAGTGATCACCGATGCTCTTCTAGAAATAATGGAGGCTTGTATGAGAGATATACCTGAGTGTGATTGGCTTACAACATGGACAGCCCTTGCAAAGAGTTTTGCTTTTTGTTTTAACCCAGCTTTACAGCCAAGAGCATTGATTGTTTTTGGATGTATTAGTGAGTAATTCAAACTAATAATTAAAGATTATCAAAAATTGCAAGAGTTTGTAGAGACTAATAATTTGAGGTTAGCTATTATTTAGAGTGTAAACTGTAGATATAAAGAAGTCCAATAATCATTGAGTAAACGGTAAACATCAGCGCAATTGGTGTCCAAAAAATGAACTACCAGGTGGACCCGTTTTTGTGAACGCAAAAATCAAAAAAAAACCCATGTCATTTGAACTAAATTCTATACTTTGTGGTGTAAATTAATAATATTCAGTCAACAAATAGGGAGTCAGATGCCCTGATCGCTGACTTGCTAACTAATATATTTATTTACACCCTAAATTCTAGCTAATCTCAAAATTTTAGCGTTTACAAAATTCTCGCAATTTTTGATCACGAGTTCTTGACCTATAAATAATCGGCTTCAGACCAAAAATTGCATCTTTGATAAAGCAATCCTTTGAACAAAAACAAAAGATGTATTTAATGCCAACTGCATACGCGAAACTGACTTTAGACCAGTGGTTCCTAGCATGTCGAAGTTCGCGGACCACTCAGCCTGAAATTGAATCAGTATGGACCCCCCATGCCATACCCCCTATCAGTTGTAACCAAATTCAAAGGTATTTATGTAGTAAAACAGTTTGTAAAACATATTATTTATTACGAAAATCATCAGCACAGATATATTCATACCATCTTGTTCAACGCATATCGTTTTTAAAATTCCTATTTAAGTTTTTATATGTGCTGTTGGGCCCTTCCGTGAACCTCTTTCGAGGCTCTCGTAAACCACTGGTTGGGAATCACTGCTTTAGACGTATAGCTGTGTATTCTTTACTTTACTATTATTTTGAAGTACTTTACTCAAAAAATATCTTCGTCTGATTTTGACGATAAATTAAAGTTCTTTTTCTTTTCTTTCTTTAGTTTGGTGGAAGTTCTGATTTGACTCAAAAAATCACTTTCTGTCAAACTCTATTAAATAATAATTGATATAAGCTACCATAGAACACATATTTATTTAAATAAATTGACTCTACCAACAATAATAGATATATTTACAAACTGAAGCTACTTGCTATACTGTTCAAATTTATTTATTGAAGTAAATAATTTGAAAAGGACCACAAAAGTGGTTGAAACGTTGCTATTTATTTCAATAAATAAATTTTGAACAGTATAGCAAGTAGCTTCATTTCGTAAACATATTTATTTATTTGAAATCACTTACAGGCAAAAGTATAACAGACCAAGATATCAAGCAGTTGTTGAGAATTCTGGTAAAAGCTTTAGAAAGCTTTAATGATATCGTTTTATTGGAAGCGCTTATTATGTGTTTAACTCGATTGCAACCTTTGCTGAGACCTGAGTCGCCGATTCATAGAGCTTTATTTTGGGTCAGTACATCTGTGCTCCAATTAGATGAAGCGTCACTGTATGCGTCGGGCCTTGCACTTTTAGAACAAAACTTGCATACGCTCGATTCGCAAGGAATTTTTGAGGAGAAGGTGAGTTGAACTTTTTTTTAAAGTAATGTATCTCAGAATGAAAACGGAACCCTGTAATAGAATCACTTTATTATCCTTCGGGGCCTATATTCTGTTCTTCTTTTGTTTGTGAACGTGTGTGATGCGCATTTTTTTATATTACAGTCTTTAGAACAAGTGATGATCGCTACTCGAGAACCTTTGGAGTGGCATTTTAAACAACTGGACCATGCTGTAGGATTGAGTTTTAAGGCAAATTTTCATTTCGCTCTCGTTGGTCATTTATTAAAAGGATATAGGCATCCTACTCCTACGACCGTCTCTAGAACGGCTAGAGTTCTAACTATGCTGTTAGCTATTGTCGCAAAACCACAACGCAGAGATAAGTTTGAAGTTACACCGGACAGTGTTGCTTATCTGACTGGTATGTTAAAGTAATGAATAAGCTTTATAATTTTGACTTATTGCAGTGTACTAACACTTAAAATTTTAATAGCCCTCGTAAGCGTATCAGAAGAAGTAAGAAGTAGATGTCACGTAAAACATACTTTACCTCGTTGGTTAAACGATTCAGTATCGCAGGAAAGTTTTCTTACCGACTCGGTTCTATCGCAGGGTTCAGGACCCAGTTCTAGCGTTAATAGTAGTCATATGACATTAAATCGTCGACAAAAGTCATGGGATCTTCTCGATCAAAATGCTATAGCAATCGCCAGACAACACAAACAACACGCTGCACATCAGGTACTTGTTTTGTTATTGTTTTTTTTTTAAGTTGTCGATGACTCGTCATTATTTCTATCGTCGAGAAAAAATTGGATATAGATTAGAAAAATTTCGAAAACAAAATACACCAACAGGTATTTTAAATTGGCTTAAGTTTTTAAATTTCAGCTTTAAGAAAACAATGTAATAAATTGAATTTAATATAAATTTTTCTACACAAATACTTTCCCAATACTACAACTAGGTTGAGACATCCTCTTCAGTACAATGTAATGGTACAAGTCCAGCAGCCAAAATCTGGCGTAGTCTAGATTTAACGTCAGTCAATAGTTATAATGCACTCAGTCAATATCAGAATAAGGCGATCTATGGAACGAGTGTTAATTTTGGGCTTGGGTCCGGGCCTGGATTTACGACAGGCTCGGGACCAGGATCCAGTTCTGGATCGTTGAGCTCAAAGCCATTATTCCGTGCCCAGCGTTCCAGTTCGGTACCAGTCCAACAGAACCAAAACCAAACTTCTGATATCGGTGTTCGACAGCAATCGAACGACGGTGATGCACCGTTGAAAGTAAGGTTGCAGATCTCAACGTCTAACTTAACGTTTAATATCGCTTTTACCATTTTCTTCAGCCTGTTTAATGTTCTGCTGATTGCATTATTTAGCCATGTATTTTTCCATCGACAGTTGCTGTTGCAAAAATAACTGCGTTTGATAAATTGTATACATAATGTGCATTATTATCATTTTGTACTGCACTGCGACAAGAAAGTAATTATTTTTGTTCCTGTTGCATTTATGTGATTAAATCAAACTGTGAAATAATTATTTTTTACATATTTTTTTTTTAATTTATCGATTCATCATCAAAAAACCATTTTTAGAATGTTCTAGTTCGTTGATGTACAATGCAAAATACGTTTAATGTTACACTTACATAGATTCAGTATAAAAAAATTAATGACAGCAATACATACTGCAAACACATATCGTGAAACTATTAAAACCACTTTTAAGTACTTACACACAATTTCTAAAGAAAATACACTCAATAGAGCTATTACAGCCATAACAAAAGATTTAAAAATAAGTTAGCCCATAATTTCTCTTTATAGTTCATTTTTAGATAACGTGTATAAATACGTGATGCTAAAACAGATCTTAAATTATTTACATACAAAATGTAATTGCGAATTATTTACTAAAGGTGGCATTTGAATCTGTGTATTTGCGTGGATAACCTCATATGCATTCATATTACGATGTAGAATTATTTGTAGATTAATTCTAGTACATGGAGAATGGGGGTGGAAAACGATCAATAGTTGTCATTATTGATAGTTATGATTAGCTGTTGGAATCATTTATTATCGATAGTTCTCCACCTCTAATTGACAGTGAGAAAGAAATCGTGAATTAGAGTTGAAAGCTGTAAAGTAATTCTAATGTTTGTTTCCTGCTTGTCTGTTTTTCTGTTTTGCCTGCATAACTGCATCACCTCTTGTGCTACTTCTCTACTACCTACTATGTTCGTTCATCTACAAAATGAAAAATCCACAAAATATCGTGGACCGCAATATTCATGTGTCCAAATTAAACAGAGCGCCCGTGTCCTCTTCAAAACACAGCGCTCTTTCTCGGTACCAACAACTAAAGAGCAAAAGTCTTCTTTAGATGAATCTGACGCAAAGGTAATTTTAAATCCAAATTAATATTAGCATCCATGATTTATACAAATTCAGAACAAAAAATCGCAGGAACGTTGATGAAAAAAGAAATGCATATTATAATTACTGCATTTTTATTTTAGCGACGTTTCTGTCAATAATTATATGTGTAACTGTCATTACATTGTCAAATTTTAATTTTGTTATTTTTAATTGAAGAAATTTTTGGAGTTTAACTTCTTTAGCGACGTATCTGTTTGAAAAAAGTAAAAAATCGAAAGGAAATAGAATAGACCCCCAAAGGAGAAGTTAGTTTGTCTCCTAAATTACATGAAACTGACAAGGATAGAAGTTTATAGTGTGTTGCTAAGGTATGTGTAAATATTATTAATTAGTTTCACATAAAAATAAATAAATTTGGGAATAATATTAAAAACTAAAGAAGCGAAACTTCTTATGTGAGCTTATGAGGGTGAGGCTGATTATAATTTTTTTTTTATGACCAATCGCTTTTGTCAAATCTTGTTTATTTATTATAGTTTATTGTGGAGTACTTATTATGATGCCTGATGAAGATCAAATAATTATTGACCTAAACGTTGCTAAAATAAAAATGTACTGATTATAATAAGAATTTCTTTTTTCGTCCACGTTCGTGCGATTTTTTGTTCTGAATTTGTAATTTTAAATATTTCACATATAAAATTAGGCACGCCCTTTACGTCGTTCAATGTTTTGTTTTTATATTGCCTAGTAAAACGTATGTATTTTAATGATACTCATTGCAGAAAAATTTAAAAGTCCTAGTGTACACACAATTTAGACATCGAAACTAATTTACAATTTTAACTGTTTAAAGTAATTAAAAATTATTGAAAACATTTTTTTTTACAAAATTATGCTTTTATTAATAATTTTAAACAAATACTAAATTGTAAGGTCAACTTGATGTAATAGTTAGCATGCTGACCTTTCAATCAGACTCATGGGTTCGAATTTGACCACTCTTGGATGTTTTGTGATGTCGTTTTGACCATTGTCCAGTCTGAAAATTCAAATCAGTTATTCATACACAGTTACTAGCAAGCTTAGTGGAGCGGCAAAGCAATCAAACAATGTAAATTGTAAGGCATACGCCATGATCCATGCCTAAAAACTGTGCCGCTCATATTGTACTGTTAAGTATAGGTGTATTAGTCACTGCCTATTATTTTCGACCAGAACTGTAATAAATTGGATCTTGCTCTGGCTAAATAACAACTTTTTATGCTCATGTCACCCATAAAGCGGCTATCCTCGTATTTGCCTAGTATATTTGTATATAATATAGGTTATTATATATATGTGGACATATACAATGGAGATGACACTGTCAAACTGTACCGTTAGGAGCGCCAGCTATATAATGACCTCAGTCTGTGAATAGTTCAAAGCAGTGTGTACAAAATCAGTTTATTTCAAATAATAAATCATTAACAATGCCGATGTGTTATGTCTGTCAATTACCGCTAGAGGCGCCAGCTATATAGTGGCCTCAGTCTGTAAATAGTTCATAGCAGTATGTGCAAAATCAATTTATTTCAAATAATAAAACATTGACGATGCCGATATGTGGTGGTTATCAATTTTTAAATTATACGGGTTTTATATTTCCAAAGGATCCAAAACTGAAAAATAGGTGATGGTATGCTATTAGAAGGGAAAAAAACTTTTACTATAAATACTAGGGCAGTAGCTTGTGAAGCTCACTTTACTAAAGAAGATTTTGCCACAAAAGGAGGAATTACAGATGGAAACACGAATTATATCTATTTAAAGGCTGGTTATGATATTAAAATATCACAGATCTAGTTTGAATTATTCCTTAAAAAGGAACGCGTAGATTTGATTCTTACTATACTCCATAGTGAAAACCAATCATAATTTGGGTCGTTATGTACTTGCTGCCATCTACGTTACGCTTGTCATGTGCACATGTCCATTGAACAAATCTTTAAAAAAAAATAAACTGAATTGTGTGTACAAAATTGTTTTGTATATTTTTTTCAATTTTACAATGTCAGTTCGATGGTCTTATTCCATAAGTAGCTATCTACAAAATTTTGGCTATGTGATGTTAGACATTTATTTAATTAAAAACTGGTTTTATTATGTAGATAGATACTTTTTGAATCTTTAATTGTGGCGCCATATGTCAAATAATGCTTAAAACTATATTTGGAACCAAAAGAAAACGATACTTTTAGTGACACTGCGTAGAAAGCTCAAAATTGAACATTTTGCTGATTTTGCTGTTAGCCACATTTGGAACCAAACCATCGAGTTGAAAACAAAACATATTGACTTATACATTTTTCAGTACAATAGTTTGTTTTAAAATTAAACACGATAAGTGCCGTTCTGCCAATTTATTATTTCCTCAAATTTTTACTTGCACGTTGCATGTCTGAATGACAATATAATCTTCGTTTCTGCGTGTAAACCAGTGGTTCTCAACCCGTAGACGTCTGTGGACCACTCATTGAATCAGTACGGACCTTCCATTGCCATACCCCCCCCCCGCATCAGTTGTGATCAAATTGAAAAGTGTTAGTAAAACAGTTTTTTAAAACGCATTATTTATTATGATAGCATAAGTACTGATATATTTACTTCATCTCGTTCAGCGAATATCGTTTTTAAAATTCTTATTTAAGGTAGTTGTCGTGGTTAAGGCACACCGTCAGAAAATTCTTAATTTTTGTATACTTATTAAGGACATGATAATACAATTACCCTGAAAATTTGAAGTCGATCGACCGTATATAATCCGAGATAAATTCAATTAAAAATTGGATAATTAACATTGATTGTATACGATCTCTGTAGTTCTGAACCAGTTTCTTATTTATAAAAAAAGAACTAACTGTCAGAAACTTTCCAAAAACTGACAGTCTTTCGATGCATTTGTTATGAGTTTAAAAAAAAAGAAAATTTTTTGACCGTCTAATTATTTATAAATAACGGTTTAAAGTTCAACAATTTATAGAAAAGTATACATGCATATGAATACTGTATGGATTACGTTTCCGCGGGTACAAATTATGGATCACTTAGCTACAAGCTAGTATACTTTTGTGGCGCGTATAATCTAAAACTTTTTGACAATATTGTACCACGACAACTACCTTAATGGCAACTTTTTATGTGTGCTGCCGGGCCCTACTTATGGTCCGTGGACAACTCGTTGGGAACTACTGATGTAAACAAACGATATTAATTTTTGTTTCAAATTAAAATAAGTCAATTATTCAATATAGTTTCATTTTAAGTAATCATGTAGTTATAATATGGAAATGTGTGTTGTATTTGTATTGCAGAATCGAAGCGCGCGCGTATCTGTAAGTAATGAAAACAACATTCTTCTGGATCCAGATGTCCTTACCGACTTTACAACTCAAGCATTAGTACTAACTGTACTTGCCACTTTAGTTAAATATAGTACAGATGAAGCTGAAACAAGAATACTCTATCAGTATCTTGCGGAAGGCTCTGTTGTATTTCCAAAAGTATTTCCCGTTATGTAAGTAAAAGTTTTATTAGACCGGGGACGCATACATCAGATTCTAGTTCTGATAGTCGGTTCGGCAATAGCCTTCATTGAGAACACATTTAGCGCGAATTTTAAAAATAAACGATACAGAATTAATTGGTATTAACCCGGCGTGCTTAAGGTTAAAAGTTGTAACACGGAGCATAAGGTGGGTGTGACAAACCCATATGATTGATTTCAACATTTTAATCTAGATTGTTATTATTTTCTTTTTTATATAACTATTCTGCATATTTAAAAAAAAAATAAATGGATAAAGTAAAAACATTTAAGTATGGTTCCTTAGTATTTATTTACGCATTTAACAAATCAAAAATTTTTAGCTTATATTGTAAGATATAGCACATAGTTATTTTTTGTTATTAAAATATTAAAAAAACTAACGTAAAGTATTTTTTTCATGTAATTAAACAATGAACAATACAAATGAAATCACTTTTTTAAAATAATAACTAGTCAGACTTCCGTTATTCATCTTGAGATCTAGTGCAATTTTCACTTTGACCCATCTAAACAACCCGCCGATCAGCGGTCGACTGCGTGGAGACACTCATCGCTTACTTAGCTCCCTCTGCGCAGCTACTCAGACGCACAACGCATTTCAATAACTCGCTCTTGAAATATGGAGCGATTTATTAGGGTTTGGATGTATTACACCCAACCTTACGCACGCCGGGTTAACTATTGCTTTTTTGCTGTCACAATGCAAGATTACTAGAAGGTTGGGCGTAAGGGGCAATAAACATGGTCACGTCTGTGATTGGTTGAGTCGATTGCTTACGTCACCGAACCCTTTGGCTTGGTTATTCAAGTATATTTATCCCAACTGTTTGGAAAAAGACTCCTCAAGCCTACTTTCCCCGCTCTCTCTCGCGTTTCGCCTGGTCTCAGCTATAACAATGCAAACGCCCAACCTTAGTTTCTAGTAATCTTGATCACAACAGAGAAAAAAGACAAAACGTCGCAACTGAATACCCATTAAATACACAACAAATTGAGAAAAGTCAGTTTTATCGCTTACTTCGATACATTTTTTCAATTATTATAAACGCGGATGTTTTACTGCAGTCATAAATAACAACTCACTATCGTTATTTTTAATAACACACAGACCTCTATGTCGAACGGCTTCGACCCCGAAACTGACGAAAACAAATTCAGTGTTTGCGTCATGTTAAGTATATCGAATATGCCTCAGACAATCGAATTAGATCTTTTATCGGAACATTCAATCGGACGCACTGCACTTGTTTCTGGCTCGGATGTCCAATCCGAATTTGGATTCAATGCGCGCTCGTATTTGATAATAGTTTGTAATCGGATAAGTTCGATGTATGCGTCCGACTTGAGTTACTGCTGTTGTTAAAGCTATGTTTATCGAAATTCATTTTTTAGCCATAATTTATTGGATATGAAAATCAACAATGTCTTGCAAATATGTCATGATCAAGTAATTTTGAGTGCTGTTCAAAGTATAATACAAAATATGATAGCTTGTGAAGATACCAGTCAACAACAACTACATTATCTTCAAAGTTGTGGATTTGGTGGACTTTGGAGATTTGCTGGTCCTTACACAAAAGTAAGTACCTATATCATTTTTAAAGACGTAAATTTTACATCTTAAGCTAATCTTCATGATAAAACACGACGTGGGAAAAGAACCTCAAGAATGTTTTTTTAGTTGTTCAGTCGATTATTTTTCATTTACATAAGAAACTAATGTTCTTTGCTATAAAGACCTGGATAATTTACATATTGAAGTTAAAAAGTTGCTCTGGGTCTCGCTTGTTTAACAAAAAAAAAAATTGACTCGATCGGCAACTCCACGCACTAATTAGAACTAATAAATTTTGCATTGCTACAATTTAATGTAGACGGTAGCCATTTTAGAAACAATTCGAAGGTGAATTTTCAAGGAAAATCTTCTTTGTTTGGCAGAAGGATGAAAATATAGTGGTACTAATGTTTTAAATTCGCATTTATTGCTTACGTTTCAAAAGGTTTTCTTTCAGCCTTAGAGAATTAAAACATATTTTTCTTTTGTAATAAATAAATACATTTTTAAAATATATTTATTAAAAAAAGTAATCTTGATTTTAAAGCGAACTTAAAAAATCAATATTATTTTATGTAACACTGAAAAACTACTGATTAATTGTCTGGATGGCATCTCTCAAAACAATAGTATATTACACCGCAAGGGCAGAAAGTAAAATTCCGGCACTGCGCGATTCACGATGTCTAAGATGAAGCTGAGGGCATCATGTGTCGCGCAGTGTAGGAAATTCAACTTTCTGACCGTGTGATGTATACTATTTTTCTATATACCCTGTCGAAAGTACATACTTTCGTATCAGTGTGCACGAGAAAACCGTTTCGGCCCGCTGTTATAGATGGCGTGCGAGTAATTCCAGCAGTGCATAAATGTTAGGCTTTCTGCCTTAAAATCGAAGCCGAAAGTACGTACTTTCGACCGGGTATAAAAAAAAGAAGATTTTCACATTAGATTTGATAAAAATAACACCGCCGTCGAAGGGTTAATAATTATCGATTGTTTTTTTACAGTGCAATTGCACAGCTGAAAGCAGCGAGTTGTTTGTCAACTGTCTTGAAGCAATGGTTGAAACGTGTTTACCAGTTGAAGAAACTGAAGGAGATAATGGTGAAATACAACAATATCCATCAATGTTAAGCGTCAGCTCAAATATGAACTTGTCATCAAGTTTGTCAAGTCTTACATTAGGATCTCCGACAGAAAAAGAGGCCGCCATGGACTGTGAACTAGGTGGAAATAGCTCGTCTCTTGGCAGAACTTCATTCAGTAAACAAAGAAGTCTTAAAACGAAAAGCGCTCATTTACATTCACATCATCATCACACGCATGATGGCAATTGTGGAACTGATATTAAATGATTTTATTGCTAAACATCTTAGCAATAATCGCCAACTGTACCTGAAAAGTCAGTGACGTAACTAGATTCACAAAACTCTCGCCATTGCGGTGGGAACTTGATCTAAGGAGACCACCCCGACTTTAAAAGCCTTTGAGAAATTAAAAGTCCGTCTAGAATTAAATGTTGAGTTGCAGAAAGGGCTGTCAAAAAAGCTGATTTAACAATGACCTTAGATTGTAACCACACATTTCTCCATAAGAAAAGCATTACGGAATTTTAAATTCTGTCCGAAAAATACTTGATTGATTAAAGCAAAATTTGTTGTAAACTATGTGTACATCTATTTAACATAGTTTTTGGTAAATTTTATACTTCAAAGCAACATTTGTCGACGCATTTTGATCAAAATTTAGTTTGAAACGCGATCTTTTTCTATATAGATCTTTAATTTGTTTTTGTGTGAATACAATCTAATATTCTACATGACAGGGACTTTCACAACGACATTAGACTGTTCGTGCATGTATAAAAACTGTAAATATATGTTCGTATATGGTGATGTTGATCCAATAGAATGTCACAGTAAAGGAAGATTTGGTTTGAGGATCATAAATAAATAAGCTTTACCAAATTTTCGCTAATGGCCAACGTTTCGAGAATTATATTCACCAGCTTAAGGCCCTGATGATGTGAATATAATTCTCGAAACGTTGGCCATTAGCGAAAATTTGGTAAGGCTTATTTATTTATGATCCTCAAACCAAATCTTCCTTTACTGTGTAAATATATGATCACAATCTAAGGTCATTGTCAGATCAAATTTATAGACAATGGTTTCTACAACTCAACACTAAACAATCATAACAGTAAATTCAACGCCGACCCTAGCCATTGATCAGGGTTCTTTGGTAGACGCTTTCACTTCAAGTAAATTGTACTTCGGTTTTATGTTAAATAAATAATAAATCTCAAATTTTCAAAAATCATCTTTTATTGCAAACATCAACACTTGTTGAATTTAAATTAAATTAAGTAATTTTAATTATTATACTTCTGCTTCTTTAACATTAAGGAAGTTTTCACATTTGGCTTTTTGGCTCTCCTGGCCATCTGGCTCCTAGAGCAACCGCTCTTCTTGCTCTACCCCAGGGCCGGCGTAGTGAACATTTACTGTTATGATTATTTAGATGTTTTTAATTTACCTATGAAAAATTAACATTTTCTGCTTTTAACTGCCCTAATGAAATAAAAATATTGTGTGACTTAGGACTGATTAATTGATCTTTGATAATTGTCACTATTGTGAAGGTTCATGTCTAGCGTTATCTAAGATAAAAATTAGCTCTCGCGTGAATATGTCACTATTGGGAATTGATTACTCATTACGCCGCGATAGTGGAAAGGTTCGGGTTTGAGTCCGGACGGTGACAGTTACAAACTATAACTATCCAACTGTTAATATAAATAATGCTAAATTGAAATGTTACTGAAAAATAATTTTTATCAATACTAATAATAAAACTTGTAAGGGCGGTTTTTCTCTGCCGGTTTCACCGTAACTCTTAAACCCTGATTTAAATTAAATTTGGTACTCATATATAGATGGCGGCATATTTGTCTGTAGGCTGAGTAGACTCCGACCTAGGACGACAGATTTGGGAAACTACCCCACAAAATGTGGAGGATGTAAAATAATTTGTCGCATAAGTTATATTACTTTTCTATCTTTATAAATTTATCTAAATAAATAACTGAAACAAAACAAGTTAACCTATTTGTACAGCTTTTTTTAATTTCTGAATCTAATCTAATGCTGCTTCTACAAAAATGAGATGGTTTTTACAGCTTAGAACGCCAAAACTTCAAATTCACCCCAGTATTCACAGTTGAAATTGAGTTCTCGTACAAGTAAAAGTATTTATCATTCTAAATTAACAAACGACTTAATTGAATTCACTACACGTATTATGGAGCTTCCATAGTTCCATACTTCCACACTCAGGATAGAACTCTATATACGCTGATCTAATCCACAAATATTCCCAGTGGATTTCAATGGAATATTCTAAATTGATCAAAAAGTACAAATTATTATGTGTTTAATGTAATACTGTTAAAACTTTCGCGTCAAAATCGACACTGCAATTCTGCGGGTGAAATTGACGTTCATGGAAGCGAAGCCTCGGGCAAAAATTAGTTATTTAAAAAAATGTCCTTCCATGGGACCCAAATCGTAGTTACGTCACTGTGAGAAGAGTTTTTTGCCTGTTTATTTTGACAATTTGTATATACACCAATTTTTAGTTAATGTTTAATGTTAAAGGTATCTTTTGTGTACAATTTATAAACTTATCGATATTTTTAATTGCAACGAATTTAATATTGTATGATGTACAGGTGATTCAGATATATTCAAATGCCAGGTCTGTGTTTTTATAAGCAGACGTACTAAAAAACCGACAAATACTTCTCAAGTTTGGCTTAGTTTAAAAAAAAAATGCTTTAACCCTTTAATGTTGGCACAAATATATATCCATTGTCTTGATACTGGAATTGTAGGAATGGTATTAAAATATTTACTTTTTATTTTTTTTAAGAAATCACCGATTTGTAAAATAATTGAAATGTATATTAAACTGTCTTTTGATAACACCAACGGATATTGTAATTGGATGCGCACAAACTATTCTAAAAATTTACGCACAAATAAAAAGAAATCGCTTATCACACATTTGTTTAGGCATGAAAATTGATAATAAAAGACTACTTATTTAACTGACAAGCAATGAGAGTGAAAATAAACTTTTTTAGTGTATTTGCCATATGGCAACATACACTATTGGCGTCGGTCGGATGGCGGGACCTAGGGGTCGGACCAAAATTTCTCGACGTTTCATAACCTCCTAAACACTTTGGCACCATTTTTAAAAATGTTTATATATATATGTATATATATATATATATATATATATATATATATATATATATATATATATATATATATATTTATATACGTATATATATATATATATGTGTACGGGCGATAACTTTCGAAGGAGTTAATTGATTTCAACGAAATTCGGGCCACATGTTGAAATCCATCACCGCAAGAAGCCTATTTAAAATGGGCCTAATTGGGCTATTTTAAGGGTAGTTTTTAGGGGTTGAAAACTGTTTTTGGGCCCCAAAATACCGAAAAAATTCTCCGAATCGTTTCAAAATTGAAATTTAACCCTTTGGTAGTGATTAAAAAGTGTCCCCACAATTTTAATAAAATCGGCCCGACAGGACCGGATTTACAAATTTTATGAAAACACTAGTTTGCAGATAGTGACTTATTTATTGAAGGGTGTATTTAATTCGGTGTAGACGTTAGATTGATAATAATATTACAATTAAGAAAAAAATGTTATTTTAAGGGGTGTATTAAGGGGTTAAATTTTTTATTTTGCCCAAAAACAAACTTAATTTCACATAATAAAAGTATAAAACCACACGGCCCTACACAAGCAAATACACTATATTGTCGACAGGGTTTTGGCACTGCGACCCGGGTTTTTTATTATTAGTATATAACTGACAAGCAATGAGAGTGAAAATAAACTTTTTCTATATATATGGTTGTATTGAAAATTTTATAGAAATTAAACATTTGCTACAAAAGCATTATTCAACATTAAAGGGTTAAATCATATTTTATCAGTATTTAATGTATTTCAGTTACATATACAAACTAAAATGTAAATGTGTATAAAATATTATGTTTAATATTATTATTAATATATTATTAATATTATTAATATTATTAATTAATATTATTAATATTATTATTATGTTTAATATTATTTATAATCAATATTAGGTCGCTAAATCATTTTATTAATATAAACTTTGTGTACAGAAATGTGATAAATAATTTAAATCATATATATTTCAGTTAGATATTTGCAAAAATCGATATTCATTGCTCATTCATGAACACACCAAGGACATGATTATTTCTCTGTATTCGATCATTTCACCAAATGCTCTGTGTGCTGAGTGCTAGCATTATCCGGTCGAGTAATAAAAGAATTGAAAACGTCCCCAAAAAATTGAAATTTTTAGAGATTTGCATTAAAGTCGATTTTGAACAGTAGAAATATCGACCAAGTGTTAATTTTGTGATATTTTGGTAGTTTTAAAACTAGAAACCAATGACAGACATCGGAACAATAGCAATAGGGTTTTGAATTGCGAAGTACAGAACAATAATAAAAACAAAATTATATGCGACGTACCTTTCTCCCACAAAAAACGACGTCATAACATTCATTATCAGATTTCTCGACCTGTGCCTGCGTGGTATTTAGTTTTTCAAAAAACCACTCAGTGCACCCTTAACAAAAACACTAAAATAAAACCTATTTTTTTCATCTGTTAGATGTGTGTTTAAAATGTGAAATTAAAAATACGAAAAAAATTATATGCACAGTTTTCTTTTTTTTTACTAACAAATTTGAGAAACCAAAGAGTATGTATTGAAATACAATTTAATTATATATTATCGAAATGTATTTATATTAAATAGATGTAATTTTTTATTATTATTAATTTATCAACAATTTTAGTTGTAAACTCCCAAGAACAATTTTTAACTGTTGTTAATGCAACTATTTGATTTTTTAATATATTAATGTACATCAATAACGACATGTTAATTTATGATAGTTCAAAGAGGTTTTTTTATATGCATATACATAACATTACAAAGAATTGCTATTAACAAATTTAAAACAGTTTTAGAAGTACTGATTATTTGTAATTTAAAATTTTGTCAACACCAATTCTGATATATATATCATCGTGTAATCAATTCTAAATGTTTTTGGATGTGTTAAATATATTTAAACAAATTTTAAAATAGAATTAGAGATATGTGAACTGTTATTAAATTCGTATATGATTGTTAAATTTAGTTACGCTTAAATTCATTACAAAATAAATTAAAAAGGGCTTGAATTTATTAGACATGAAATAAAGATTTACAATAGACAAGGGTCACAAAATATTATAGAAAAAAGCTTCCGAATAGTTAATGGGATTATAAAGTGATTGTTGAAAACAGTGAATTAATAAACACTGTTGATTATTTGACTTCCAATTAAAAATAGCAGCAATTAATTAAAACACCATATATAATAGAGCTAGTGCAGTTTTGTCTTGTTTTTGACAATCGTATACGAATTAATTAAAATTAATTTTAACAAATGATTTTTTTAATCAAAGTAAATAAATGTGCGCAGTTGATGTGGAAAACTTTTATTCATAGATATTTCTTTTTAATTTATGACCCTGTTTCCTAGCGTATGAAAAATGAACCAAAGAAACAATAATCAGTGGATTTTCACATATAATAAAGGATTAAAAGTTAAAAGATTATAATTTATAAATAAATTATTATAATGGGGTGGTTTCTTGGCCCAACTGTACCACATCTTGAAAAGATGTTTGTGCTTCCCCTTTTACTGGATCTAGCCAGCAAATAATCTGGATCTTCTTAAAAGTTCCAGAAGATT
The DNA here is from genome assembly GCA_034508555.1 of Venustoraphidia nigricollis. Classification (NCBI taxonomy): domain Eukaryota; kingdom Metazoa; phylum Arthropoda; class Insecta; order Raphidioptera; family Raphidiidae; genus Venustoraphidia; species Venustoraphidia nigricollis. Next base: position 5,172,413 of record JAVRKA010000022.1, on the reverse strand, counting down.
GGCTACTAGACTGTCCACAAATTTTAATTTTATATGTAGGTACGTATGCACTAAATTTGTTTAGTTTTCCTACATTTTCCTATATACTTTTGCCTATACATATAAAAGATTGGTTTAGGTAGATGCTTACAGTTATCATGGAATTGCAACTTATTTATATGTATGTCAAAGTTCAGGATTTAGAATTACATCTGAACCGATTCTCTGTGATGGATTTGATTCCGTGATTCTACTTAAAAAAAAAGAATCAACTTAGAGATAGAGCCATTCAAAGAATGCTCGTAAAAAGAACACATATTGAAAAGGCCACCGGACGCAAGCTAGGGCCTATTTTTGAATTTAAAACGTCATTCTATATTAGTCTAAGGCTGTTTAAGCCGTTAGAAACCAAAAAACGACTTTTTGATTTTTGACGAAAAAATCAAGCCTATAAAGAAGCTGGTGACCATTACAATAAAAATATGATCAATGCCAAAACTCATCAAAAAATGTTTTTTTATTTTTTTTGATAAATTTTGGCGCAGAATATATCGTTGACTATAGCCTTCCTGCGGTCCTTACCGGGCCCTATACATGCCTTATTTTTTTCATAACTTTAGATCTAATAGTTTCGGAGCAAAAGAAGGGAGAGACGTACTTTCTTGAACTCTTAGACGCCAAAAAAGTAAGTCTCTCCCCTACATATATCCGAAAGTATTGGGACTAAAATTGTGAAAAAAATAAGACATATAAAAAGACCCGTAAGGATCACGGGAAGACTATCGTAAACGATATATTCTCAGCCAAAACTCATCAAAAAAATTAAAAAAATATTTTTTGATGAGTTTTGGCGGCGATCATATTTTTATTGTAATTTTCACCAGCTTCTTTATAAGCTTGATTTTTTTCAAAATTTTTAACATAGTAGATTCAGAGATAAAAAGAAAAGAAATATTGTGACGTCATCCTGTAGTTAAAGTGACGTCACAATATCTTTTTTCCTGTTATCTCCGAAACTAGGATGTCAAAAATTTTGAAAAAAATCAAGCCTATAAAGAAGCTGGTGACCATTACAATAAAAATATGATCAATGCCAAAACTCATCAAAAAATGTTTTTTTATTTTTTTTGATGAGTTTTGGCGCAGAATATATCGTTGACTATAGCCTTCCTGCGGTCCTAACCGGGCCCTATACATGCCTTATTTTTTTCATAACTTTAGATCTAATAGTTTCGGAGCAAAAGAAGGGAGAGACGTGCTTTCATGAACCCTTAGACGCCAAAAAAGTAAGTCTCTCCCCTAAATATATCCGAAAGTATTGGGACTAAAATTGTGAAAAAAATAAGAAGACATATAAAAAGACCCGTAAGGATCACGGGAAGACTATCGTAAACGATATATTCTCAGCCAAAATTCATCAAAAAAATTAAAAAAATATTTTTTGACGAGTTTTGGCGGCGATCATATTTTTATTGTAATTTTCACCAGCTTCTTTATAAGCTTGATTTATTTCAAAATTTTTAACATAGTAGATTCAGAGATAAAAAGAAAAGAAATATTGTGACGTCATCCTGTAGTTAAAGTGACGTCACAATATCTTTTTTCCTGTTATCTCCGAAACTAGGATGTCAAAAATTTTGAAAAAAATCAAGCCTATAAAGAAGCTGGTGACCATTACAATAAAAATATGATCAATGCCAAAACTCATCAAAAAATGTCAAAAAAAACTTGTACATACATATATTCTCCGACAAGAGTCGGACAGGCGGTTGTTGGCTTCACATGTGTCGCGAAGATCGTTTCTGAAGACCCCAGACGCAGATTCCCATTTTTATCTCTGAGTTGGTCCCAAAATTGTTAGCCAATGGAGTCATGGACCAAACTTCTTTTTAAAATACTTCGAGTGTTGGATCTGCAACAATCAAATGCTTATTTTCAGCATTATGAGACAACGTGTTTTGTGCATTTCAGGAAAGTCAGCGCAAACATAAAATTATTTTTAAGAAACGTGTGAGCCTCACCCACATAAGCGCACGGGGGAAGTAACACTTCTTTATAGTTATAAACTCGTTACATTGATGCATTACAGAAAATTTCAAACAGATACGTCGCTCAAAAATTCACTTCACTTCAAAAATTGATTATAAAATAACCGTAATAAAACTTTACAACATTTTGTTTATTTTTTTCAAGTACTTTTTTATTACAACTCAAATTTTAGAATGAACAAGTTTATATAAAAAATGGAACATTTTTTTTGTCGACTATATAGTCTTTAGTGGTACTTTTTTTGTCGTGCCGCTGGAATAAACGACAAGTTATCTAATTACTTAAATTTTTGAAATGGGAGTGTTCTAAAAAAAGACAATAAAATTAAAACCACTCCCACTACATAAGGTCGTTTTTAGCTTTTTAAAACTAAAGTATACAATATTACATAATTTATAAAAATTTCGTCTTTCAAATATATACACAAAAGTATCAGGAGAGCAGTTTTTAGATAGGTATACGAATATTAACTTCATAATAATTTTGTACATAAACAATTTTTTTTTTATTTTTGCAGACACTACATATTACACAACTATATAAAAAGTAAATAAAAGCAGTCTCCGTACTTTTCATAAAATTTGTATTGTCGTGACGCAAATGTTATAAGCGTCTATATGTACAAAAAAGAGATTTTACTATTAAATAGATTTTTTTTTAATCCAAAAGAAATTGAAATTACAGACAGTGACTCTGTTACTACTTTGTATATGAGCATTGATTCAGTTAGTGTACTCATACAATTCATTATGAGCGGCTATACATATATTTTGTGAAAATATAAAACACGCGTAATTTATAAACAAATAGAGATGGGGGATTTTTTGTATTTTTGAGATTAACATGTCATTTTCTATAAGTGTACCAAATTTCAAATATATCTGATCATATTTGGCGTAGAAATCAAAGTAAAGTTTTGAAAATTTTTCCGGTCTAATACCGTCAAGTCAGCAAGGGCAGGATCGTTTATTGGGTTGCCTGCGCCACAGGCAAAGATAAAGTCTTCTTGTTTGACAGATGGCAGCATAAATTTAAATTCGACTAAAGCTACAATCAAAATCTATAACAATTCCTTTTATCTAACAAAAATTTAGTTTTTTTTGTATTAAACAAGACGTTTTCGCTTGTATTTATTAATATTGATGAAATATAATAATTGCGTGTGTAGTTGGTAAAGAATTAATAACGTAAAGATGTCTTTTGATAAGTCCTAATATGTGCTTATAATTGAAGTGTGTCAACCTAGCTTACGAAACATTTCGCTCAATTCAAGGAAATATTTTTGACAGGCGTGGCGAAATCGTAATTGGAAATTGTTTTTACATTAATATTTTCATTATTTGGTAGAAAGAAATTTGCCAAAATGAATGTAGATCTATCAGTTTTTCAAGAACCCAGGGGCGTGATGAGAATTTTTCAGTTTGTGAGTAACATTTTTTCATAAGTTTATGTGTAAGCAAAATGATAATGTAGCTATTTTGTTTCAGATATTTTCTATATGTGCTTTTTCAACGACTTCGAGTTTTACTAATACTATGAAATATAAATGCAATAACGTAACTGATCTATCCTACACTTATGAATATCCATTTGTTCTACATTTTGCACCATTTGCGGAACCAATCTGTAACAGCACGGGTCGTAAAGAAAATATAGAGATTCTCGCAGATTTTTCTTCAGATGCCCAATTTTTTGTTGCTACTGGTGTTCTTTCACTGCTATACTGTCTTGCAATAATAGTTGTGTATACAATGTTTGACAGTATCTACAAAAATGATACCAGAGTTCCACTTGGGGTAAGATATTTTCTTCCTATATTATATTCATGAAACTTCAAAGGACACTTAGATTCTAAAATAAGTCATTATTATTGAAGAATTAGAACATTGGCTTGGCAATAATTTAATATTACGAGTCTGTCCAAAGGGGATCTTTTTATCCAAAGCCGAACTTCAGGATTTTTCCACTTTTGGCCAAACCCAAATAACAAAAAAAATGTAACGGACTCTTAGTTCAAGATTAAGTTTTTACTTTTAACAATTCATATTTCATGTGCCAAAATCACGAGGATATTTATTTGTGGGTTAAGTGTATCAAAATAACACGTCTGATGTCAGTGGCAAAAGGCATTATAAACGGACCTTCGGCTTCGACAAAACTTTTGCTTTGTTTTCGACTAAATCGAACTGTAATAAATCGGAAACCATTCCGAATTTGTATGATGTATTTTTCTGCTCGTAGGATTTCATTATAACAGTTATTTTGGCTGTGTTTTGGATATCTGGTAGTGGAGCTTGGGCTAACGGAGTTTCTTGCTTAAAAGATATAACGAGTGCTAAATACAAACCGTATTGCTGCGAATTTTCAACTGGAACATTTTCCAGCTTAAACATTTCTATTGTAAGTTGATAACTTACATTTTGGTAATTAACATTTTAATATTAACTTATTTGTTTTTTTACAGATTCTCGGTTTCTTGAATTTCTTTTTATGGGCATCTGATTTATGGTTTATTTATAAAGAAACAGTTTGGTTTCAACAGAGACAGCCAACAAATGATGGAATGTCTCCGGGAATTTAAAAAAATCATATCAATATTGTACCACAAGAGTTCAAAGGCAACAATTCTTTTTGTAATTGACCTAAATTCATTTATTAATTTTTTTATGTGTTTTTGATAACTATGATTAATTTAAAATGGTTTTCTATTCCTTATCTCTAATATGTCTATACGGTTAACAAAAAATATGTGGGAATCTCGACTGAATTCCATAATGAAACTATAAAATTAAAGAGAAATAATTTTTTGTCACAATGAAGAATTTTTGTTCAGTATTCGAGTTAATTGTTTATTATGTTGTGAACACTGAACATCGATATACTGAAAAGATTTTTAATAATTGAATCTGCGTCTTTTTTTCTGTGATATATTAGCCAACATTTATTATCGATATAATATTACATACAATTAAAAATTTGCCAAGATTTGTTAGCTGAAATAATTATGCTCAAAAATAAATATTTTATAACTACTGTTTGCACAGTTCAGTAAATGCTGATATTTTCGGAAAGGTTGATTAGCCCTACAAATACGTGATAAATATTTTGCTAGATAAGAGAGCGTTTACTAATAACCTAATAATAGTCGAGATGTTTGGCTAACAAAAATTGACAGCTGAAAAATTATTAAAAATGTACTTCAATCATTGATTTTCGGAAATCAGACAACTAAGATTTTATAGTGTGTGCCATAGTACAAGAATAATTTCAAAACTTAAAAGCTAATAAAAATTGTCGGCAGTTTCAAAATGTATTGCACATGGGCTTTAATGCAAACAATTCAATTTTTTTTACATAAATCAAATTTAAAATTCAAAACGCAGTTATGTAAAATGTCTATTCTCGCTGTTTTGTTATGAAGTAATGCTTCGAAGTTACGTGACATAAACTGAATTCGCATTGATCGGAGGAAGTTTTTGTTTAATTAGGACCGAGGGTAACTAAAACACTAGTGCATATAGAAGAAAAATATATGATAAAAATTCTGTTTCATAAAATCTAACACACTTGTCTGACAACAATTTTTGTCACGCAGAATTTCTTCGTAGCAGCTAATAATTTTTTTATTCTTTGCTTTGTAGCTGAAACGCGCTCCTTGTTGCAATTTGCGTTTTGTCAAAATTTTTAACCCTTTTTCAGTTGAACCGAGTCCTAACAATGTTGCAACTCTGAGATCGCGAAAGTATTACTGTATTTAACGAGGGTACTCGCTGTTTACAAAATAATTGATAAGCACGAAATGAGAGGCCATCACTAATCGCGTTTTTGTCCAATGAGAATTTTAGTGAGAACAATCTAATAGGGCACAGAATTTTAATTATGGAATGAAATCCACACTAAAAACAAAGTATTAAGTAATTTTTGTTAATTTTATACATAAAAATTTTGTACTATTTGTAAATGTTTCCTTTGCCTTTATTTTAGCTGATTTGCTATATACATTCACTTTAAAGTGTGCTTGTTTTAAATTAATAATTATTTTTGTTTGTTACTATTGGTATTTCTTTTTTTTTTAACACGTTGATTGCCGACTACGAGTTATTCGTAAATGTAAGCATTTGCGTTAGAGGTCAAATACGAGATTATTCATGGCAAATATATACAAGTTCTATCGCGTCTGAAACAAGAATGAAAAAGTAGCTTGGCATAAAGCAATTTTCTGAAAAAAAAGTTATAAACAATTAATTTTGAAACAATATATACTTAGAATAATGGCATATGGGACCTGAATATGTGGAAAGCTTAGGCAGTCAATGTGTTAAATAGCAGTGGAGGTAGGTACTGCTTAACTTAATGTTTTTGTAAAAAATGAAGAACGAAGCATAGTTGTAGCTATAAATTTAACAAAATAAGTAAAAATCGACCAAAATGCTTGGAAATAAATTTTGATTCCAAATCCTATTACATTATTATCGAAGATCTGAAAAACAATTTGTTTGATTCCATTTATTTAGTTTATTCATTTAGTTAGGCTTAGCTGCGAAAAAATTCAAGGTTAATAAAAAAATAATTGGTAAAGTTTAGTTAAAAATATTCTTTGACTTCTGATAATAAAGACAGCAAGCTTCAGTGGTGCGTTTTATTCTTTAATGAGAGAACGCGGGTCTAGAAGACTTAGTTATCCGGTGCCTAGTTACAACTGCTTGTTTTGTTCTGCAACGGACCATTTAAAAAAATAGTCGCCATATTGTTTTAAGCTATTGAATATTATATATTATATGATCATTATATGAACAACAGTTTAATCTGCTAAAAACAGCAACTGACTGTCAAAAACATTTAAATAGTTATAATTTGCTGTCAAAGAGATTAAGATTATTTGGTTTTCATTACATCCAAAGTTCGTTATTTATAGAGAATTTTTTTATTTCAGTTACTAAAATATTTTTTGTTAATTTATTTCTTTTTAATTGGTATTTGAAATTAATGTAAGTTTAAAACTGTGACGTCACTTTACTAGAGACTTGATTCATAAAATATACAAGTGGCAGAATTCATAAGTAGAAATAACTTGTAAAATAATAAACTATTAGATAGTAGTCATACGGTTCCAAAAATTAAGTTTGTTTCAGTTTTTTTTCTTGCTATTAACGTGCCGCAGTTATACTTTTAGTATTATTGCGCAACATAAATTTTAAAGTAAAATGCAGTGTATATGTTAATTGTACATCATTGTCTAAAATTTTCACAAATTTATTTATGATATATAACAAACAAGTAGAAAATCAATTGTTGGATAATTAATCTGATGGCTAGCTATGATTAATTTATTGTTTTTCTGTGTGAAAATTAGAAATATACTGGGAACTAGTCAGTAGAAATAAAATGTTAGTGTATTAAAAAAGAAGAAAATATAATTGGATTCTTGACAATTTTTTGTGGTCTACGATATTATTTATCAAAGCTTAATTTGTTTTTATCATTTCGAATCAAGTAATTAAACATTTATAAAACTTAAGAAAACTAATTAAAATTTTCAGTAAACATATCTATAAATTCCGAAAGGAAAAATGTTTTTTCTTAATTATCAAATATTGAAAATGGTTGTACTTTCTACAGTATTTATAATTAGTAACATTTGTACCTTATTGTTCTTAATGAAGCAGCAATAAACTAGTAAATAATTGATGTGTTTATGTAGTAAAAGTCTGTTATCAGAGGTAATAAGTCTTATCGATTGTTAAATTGAAAGATCAACAGTAGGTACTTAGGGATTTGTTCTGAAATGTTGGTAGTTCCGATGACAATAGAATATTTTCATGTAATTGAAGAAATGCTTGTTAAATAAAACTTGAGTTGAATACGTGAATTTTTATTAGTAATAGCACTGAAATCATTAACTGAATGTTGTATAAAGTCGCGTTTAGATTAAAATAGAGGTTCGAGAATTGTTTGTAAACTTAGTGTTCCACCAAACATTCCCATATTCTTGATCACAATAATGAACAACTTTCGGGAGGTCGTTGAGAATTTGTCGAGGGTTTGCGTTTTATATAAAACATGCCACCAAGTGAAGAAGATATTTTGACATCTCGTGCTGCCTTATTATTTTTGCAATCTAAATGTTTTGGGTCCCACGAATGTGGATAAATACTTTTCAATTAAATTGACTATAATCTCTTCTGACCAATACATATATCAGAAATAAATGTAAATTTATCTCAATTGTAGATATCTGTTCATCAAGACAGAGCACAACAAAAAAATGACGTTTAGAGCAAATGCAATTCTCTACTTGTGTTCAAAGCGAACTCTTTGATGAGTGAACCCGGCCGAACTTCTAACAAGTTTGAGACTTGTTCGCGAATACTCGTTTACACCAAGCTCGCATTTTGCTCGCGAACTTAGTCTAAACGCGGCTTAAGCAGAACCAGTGATAATTCATATATTTGTTTTAATAAATTGGAACAAACCATATTGTAAAATCAATTTGGATGGAAAATATTTGTGCAGTAATAACCAAATTGAATAATTTTGTTGATGAAAATACTGTTTTTTGCAGGTAGAGAATATTGCATAATTTTACATTAATATACTTAAGTATTTCTTAACGTGAATCTGTATAATTTTATTTTTATAATTCTTTGTAATTTGCTATTAATGTGAATACATTGCAGTAAATTGTTATTTTTTATTATCATAAATAAAATTTCTATAAAAATATTTATTTTCGTTGATGATTTTTCCTTCCTGCTAAAAAATCCAAAAACGTAATTGTCGCGGGTAACAATTATTTTGTTTCTAAAAAGGATCCTAGGCATTTTTTTTATTAACACGCTTTTATTAGCTTCACCTGTACGTTTGTTCGTTTGTGAAGTGATCTTTGAACGTGAAATTCACCCACTTCAAAACGTCAGATTCAACTGAAAATTTGCACACTTATCACGGACCGATGACAATACAATAATTTAATAAGTTTGTCCCATTATCCTGACCAAGACCTTCAGGATAAAAAACTTATAAAATTACAGCAGGCAAGCTAACACGCTGTACAGTGACGTACGTTGCGTTGCCTACCCCATAGCCAAATACATTATCTTTTTAGTCTTATAATATAATAAAAGCAACACGCTTTTATGAACTAAAAAATGCAAAATAATTTGACAACAAAATTAGCTTTACTGTAAAAAGCGTGGAGTACTTGATATAGGTAATACATTTCTCATTTACTAGCTAATTGTAAACGATGAGCTATTATGAAAATTTAAATAGATAGCACCCACTCTTTTAACAGTAAAGTTAATTTTGTTGTCAAATTATGTTGCACTTTTTAGTTAAAAAAAGCGTGTTGTTTTAGTTTTTTAAACTCTAATTTTTTTAAGAAGCTTTGAATACCTTTTCACTGAAATCCGTTTGACCATTCAAGCGCGAAACACACAGATGGTTTCACCTTGTATGTAAGGTTATAAGGAGAAAAACAGATATCATTGCTATGCTAATGTTTATTTAAATTATTTTCTTTTCATTTTTCTGATTACATTATTTTTATGTACGCAATATTTATACATTTCATTTAGTAGACTTCATTTGGTTTATTAAAAAGTGAAATTTAAGTTTCTAGAACTGTTGTAGTTTCAATAAATAATCGTACGATATTATTAAGTTAATAAAAATTTTAGCAACAGCGTCTAAGCTTCATACATCCATAAATTCTCTCTGTGCCTCAGTGTTATTCAAACTGAAAAATTTCACTTATTTGAATGTTTCCGGTAAAATTTTTAATTAGATAAATTGTAACATTTCGTTTTGGTAAATACAAATTTCAAATGCATTTTAAAACTTCAACAAAATTACGCCGGAAGTTAACATAATAGTACTTTTTATCAAAAAACAGGAATTGTAATTAAAATAGTAGAAAATAACTGACAAAATTTTATTTTAACTGAATGTTTAATGAATTACTTGAAATTTGTTCTAAGCTTCATTCAAATAAACAGATGAAATTCAGGCAGTATGAAGAACATTTTACAAAATTGTCAATCAATTCGCTACATTATTAATTATTCAATAATCAGATTCTAATTTTAATATGTTAATTATTGTTATCTGAAACATAAATAATATATCATAGCGACCAATACAGAAACCTGAAAACCAATAAATAATAATACGTTCTTTTGTTTACAAACAAAACACCATCGTTTTCAAGTACTCGTCATATTTACTGTCATACCATACGAATAATTACTAATAAGAGGTCTCATTGGCTGTTTCGTTTTATAGTGCTGCTGGCAATATTCTGCTAGAGTGACAGATAAAACAAACAGTACGTAAAATCTATCCAGACGGATTATTATCAGTTTCAAATTTTTGAAAGGAAATTTAAATGTCTTTAGTCATACAGCCAAGGGCGTACCCAGCGAGGGGCAGAGGGGGGCAGTTGCCCCCCCTGGAAGCAAAAAATAAGTAGTTATTAAATTTTGTTGCTGTAATTTTTACAAGTCTTGAAATAACTTTACTTCTACAAATCCAAGAAAAATGATACTAGTATAAGACATGTAACTAGAATAATTTTTTTTTTCAAGCAAATAATTGTAATAACTTGGTTGATAAAGCACTGCTATAATTATACATAATTTTCTTAATATTTTGGTTTCATTCACCTTTTCCGTGATAAAATGTTACAACCTGAACGACCATGGCTTGCCCCCCCCCTAGTTTTGATCCAGGGTACCCCCTTGCATACAGCCATATTAATGTATAATATAGATAATTTAAATTATTATATGAAATTACTGACGATGGCGATGGAAAATGGTTAGTTTAGCACGGCACCTGAACAATCAAAATTACATTTCATATAATATATGACGTTTATATTTAACAATGCCTCTAAATCGCATTTTGAGTGTACAAACTAAAAAGCACTAATAGCCGACCACTGAAAAAATAAAAACTCGGGTCGCAGTGCAAAACTCCGCCGACAATAAAGTGTAGTTGCTAATACAGGCATTGCGGCTTTATTACGTGAATTTAAGTTTGTTTTTGGACCCAATAAAAAATTTAACTCCTTAAAATATTTTTTTTTCACTGACAGTATTATAAATCTAACATCTGCACCAATTTAAATACACCTTTTCATAAAATTTGAAAATCTGGTCTTGTCAGGTCGATATTATAACAATTTTAGCAACACATTTTAAACTTTACTAATGGGCTAAATTTCAATTCTGAAACGATTCTGAGAGTTGTTTCGGTACTTCTGGCTCGAAAAATATTTATCAACCACAAAATATCACCTTTAAAATCACCCGATTGGTAAATAAGCTTCGCGCGGTCATGGATTCCAACAGGTGAACCGAATTTCGTCAAAATCAATTAACTCTTTTGAAAGTTATTGCCTGCACATACGTGTGTATATATATAAATATGCATCTATACAGTGGCAGTTCGTTAAATCAATCTCCGAAAATTCGATTTTCTTGACTAGTCCATTGAACTTCCCATATATAATAGAATGTAATATTTTCTTGGATAATTCGAACTCTTTACCTGAGTCCAATAAAATCGTATCTGTAAAATAAGGGACATTTTTCTAGAAAAGTCTAGAATTGTTGGTGTTTTAGAAATCGAAAATGTTCGAGTGTGCAAGTTGGAAGATGTTTTATAAAACACTAAAGATGGCCAAGGAGGTGGAGGAGGTGAAAAACAAAATATTTTTTTAAGTGACAATAATTTCAAAAAGGAAACGCGTCCAAGGTCGCAATTTCCCGGAATCCAACGAGTGTACAATGAAATTGTTTAAACAAACTCATGATTTGAGAATTCCTATCAGAAGAAAAGCTAAGGATGTCAATAGGAAAAGCTGTGTAAGATGACTTGACAATTTTAAAGAAAGAAACCAACTTCAAACATTCGATAGTTTGAAGTGTTGGGTAGATCTCTTCGACTTCAAATTAACGAAGTTCCACTGTAATATATACATATATGTATATAAATATTTCAAAAAATATGATCAAGGGGCTATTGAAACGTCGAGAAATTTTGATCCGACTCCTAGGTCCCGCCACTCAGCCAACGCCAATTAGGACAAATATACACAAAAAAAAAATCGCTTCGCTATACGAATACACATTGCTTAAGGCTGTCGGAACGCTCTGAATTTAAGCCAAAAATAGAGCTTTGGCTGTCAACTGATTGTAGACTTATTCGTCGACATTTTGCAAAAATTCTTTCTCTGTAAGGAAGATAAAGGACAAATCTAAGTCTCTAATGAACTACTTTTGTAATTTATGTACGATTTACTAGAAAAAAGTTGGCATCAATTGTGCCAAAAAAACGCACATTTTCAATGTCACACTACGACCTTATTCGTAGTTATTTCACAAAACTGTTCCATCACAAACCTAAAGTGACTCTTCCTTTTTCGGAAAAGTTTTTTAAATCTTCAAAATATTTCCTAAAATTAGAGTAATCAATTGACAGCGGCACCCTTGCAATAACATTTTTTAGCCTCGTAGTTGGCAACAGCCAAAAATTGAAACGTACGAATGATTTGCGCGAGACAGAGTTAAAGAAGGTCACACCCACAATATGTCTTTTGCCTACCTCGCCCCTTACCGCTGGGTCTCAGCACAAACAAACGTCAGAGCGTTCCGACAGCCTTAACAAATGGGATAACGAGCGCAATAATTTAAATGTTTCGTGCGTGTTTTTATTGATAGTTGGATGTAACGAAACTGTAAAAAATTTTACCAAAGCGATCACAGCTTTAAAAATATTTTAAAATGTAAAAATATGAACTAAATTACAAATTTTTAAATTCTATATGAAAATGAGATCTAATTACGATAATAAAATAGAAACTAATACTACCTACAATCCTTTTTAACACGTTTTTTGTTATAAAATGCATAGAAACTTATATATTGGTAAATATTTAAGATTTCATCTAAATCATAAAACAATAAAAGTATTTAACAAGGAAAGAATATCTAGTATTAAATGTCACAAACAAAGATAAACATATATTTCTAATGTTTCTAAAATATTTTTTCTACTATGTACATATTATAATTTCGATTGCACAAATTAATGCGAATTTATGTACAAAAAAAATTGTTTTAGTGACATCAAAATGCAAACAAGCGTTTTGTAAAAATACTAACAAATTTCAAAAAAAAAAAAAAAAACAACGATGAAGTCTGAAAATTATTTTTTGGGCATCGCAATATCATTTTTCAAGATGAAATATTCTGCGATATTATTAAAAACAAAATACTAATCTGATTTGTTATTTTTACGCACGTGACACTATGATAAAAAACTATCTTACTTGTAAAAAATATTCTTATCTTACCTGTAAAACAGATCTTCTCAGATTGTTAATTTTTGTATTCAATACTAATTTTTAAATTATATGGACAAATTTTAAATAAATGTATAAAAAAGCCTAAAATATAAATGCCATTCGTTTTCTAACACACATTTTTTTTATAAAAATACACGCACATTTTTTTGACTAGACATCATTCTGTTGAAATTTTCCAGATTATTTACAAAATGTGAGTTTGCATTATAATGATTGGGTATACAGTAAGACCTCGCTTAACGCTGTTTCAGTTCTAAAAAAAAATTCTGCCACTATAACGTAAATTATGGATCAGTTTATACAAAATGATTTAAATGTTGATAGAAATTCAAAGGCAAGACGAAGTATCATTGATGCAATATCTCGCTATCGACAGCAGCTTGCTGAACGAAACAGAAAAAGGCAAACGGCATTAGATGACTTCTTCACAAAAAACAAAATATGTCAAATGAGGAACCTTCCTCATCACAAACATAACTTCTTACTCGAACTTTTATTTGATTTTAATAAATGTTTTATTAGCAATAAATAAGTCTATAATTAATGTGATAAAAAAGTATTTAACAATAAATGTTACAAAATTAAACAAAAAAAAACTAACAAATTTTCTTATTCTCGGGTCTATTTCACTTATGCCTAATATCTACGTATAAAGATGACCTCGTTTAGCGCTGTTTGATATAGCGCAGGAACTTATTGGAACATATCTGCCGCGTTAAGCGGGGTCTTACTGTACTTGGATCTTATATACCAAACATGCATTTTGTTATGTATTGGCCGACATTTTCACAATTAATTTAATTGCAAAAATGTTCGTCTGATCAATAAAATCTACGCAATTTCTTATTTTCTCATTAACATTTTGTTTTACTGAACAAACAAAAAATAATTCACTTGAAATATATTGTTCATATCGTCGAGCCATTTAATGCTTCTGTTCAGACACTCTGTTTACTTTTATTTTGTTTAAATGTTGAATAATCTTTCAACCATTGCGTAGCGCACTTTTATTTACAAATTGAAATCTGTTCTTTTGTAAAAATTAAAATATTAATATTAAAACTTGCTTCGGCTGTACATCATTTATTTAAAGTTTAAATTGTATTTTGTCAATGTATATTTTTTTGATTGAAATAAAATAATTTTGTTGAACGTGAAAATATGAAAATATGAAAATTTTATAAAAGTAACAAACATTAGATTTGCATATCAGAATTTACAGTTTATTTGTAACGTATTGCACAAATGACTCGAAAATAATAAAATATTTAATCAGACGACACATCATCGATAATATTGGAATATATTATTAAATATATATAAATGTAAAACACCAATATATTTGGGCGAGTCTTGGAATTTTAAAGTATAAAAATTACACATTATTTACGGTGACCAGATTTTAAATATACAAACACAGTACATAAAAACATTCAATTAACAATAAGGTCCACTGCACACGGGTCAACTGTTTTGCAATATGAGTTTCAAACCAGTTCAGGATGCGACTATTGTGCAATCGGTTCGCAATCGAATGGGGTTCTTTGTCCACGACTAAATCTGAATTGGTAAAGATGGTCGCTCCTACTCTACAGAAGAAAAATTTCGCAACAACATGCTGCAACTGAAATTGCTTCTTGACCTGCAAACAAGATCGCACACGACTTCTTCAAACTAATTTCAAATCGGTCACGTTGAACCAGTTTGAAACTCAATATACAAAACAGTCGACCTACGTGTGGAGTCTTATTGCTTCAGTTTGCGTCATTTATAATTTTAATTCAGAACTGTCATAAAAATTGTATATTGTCAATGAAGCTATAAAACCGCTAAAATTGATATCGCACCATATATTAATGAAACTAAATTTTATAAAAAGATAATGCATTTAATGTTCATATGAAGAATATTAAGAACACTGTGGCTAAAAAGTTTAAAAAACAACAATTTAGTCACTACTTCACCACAACAATTTTAATACTGGATGGTAGCGACGTTGTGGTGATGTAATTGATCGTTGTTATTTAACCGTTTTAATGTTTTACAAGGCTAGTAGATTACAGAGGTTACTTCGTTTCATTCATAGACATAGGAATATAGAAACAGAGCATGTACTAAGATTTTAGACGAAGGTGGTAAAACCGATTAAGGGATGCGACGAGGTGAGTGGTGTCTGTCTGTCATTGGCTGGCGCACTGCGCATGTCTAGTGGCATGAAATTTGTGTTGGTAGTATGGTGTAAAAATAAATTTTCTTTGCTTTGGCTAATCAAAAATCGACACCATTCTTACTTTGTACCCGTCCCTCAATGAATTCTCCCGCAGCTTTATACCAC
This sequence comes from Venustoraphidia nigricollis, assembly GCA_034508555.1. Classification (NCBI taxonomy): domain Eukaryota; kingdom Metazoa; phylum Arthropoda; class Insecta; order Raphidioptera; family Raphidiidae; genus Venustoraphidia; species Venustoraphidia nigricollis. Next base: position 5,156,679 of record JAVRKA010000022.1, on the reverse strand, counting down.
ATCCCTATAATTGGTTCCGTTGACGTCATTCGGCGGACCTGTCAATCGATTACGTGGGCTTATAAACTTTAATGGCAGTATTTAACGAATATCAAAGAAATCAAAAGCCAGAATTTTGTTTTTATTTGCAATTGAATTTTTCAGGTGAGAGATTTACATAGTCCCAGTTAAATATAAATGACATTTTTGATATTGGTAATATAGTTGGATAAAAATATGAACGGTCTGCCAGTTCACGTCAATCTCACGTTTACGCTGATTGGTTAGATGGGACGAGGCAACTTCTGTAATATGCTAACCTTGAATATTTTGTACCTGAAGTGACTTTCAAGTTTGTTTATTGTAATTAATTTTGTTTAGGAACACGATAAGAAATGCCTCTACAACAAATATTAAAATTGTTTTTTTAACGTTCATATTAATTTTCATTTACTTTAAATAAAACTGGTCAATTAGTTTTTGAAAAAAAAGAAAAGAAATTCATTACTGTATCGTTATGCTCTGAAAAAATAGAACATTTTGGTATTTGTTTTATTTTATTTTTATAGTATAGACGCTAATGACCTTTGCTATCGATCGTTTAAAATCTAGAAATCTATCTATGGATAGATAGAACATTTGGATCTGATCAACGTACATTGCTACATTTTAATATTTAAAATAATAAATAAACTAGTAAAAATGTCTAATTTCATACACTTTACATGTAAATTAAATAATATTCATTCATAAATCTCAGTGGTGTCTTCTTTATTTGTGCCAACAAGAATAACATCAATGAAACCTATAGTAGCTTTTGGCATAAGTATATATTATAAAATATTATTGCTACACATTTTCATTACTTAAAAATCAGCCATTTTGTATTTGTTTGAGATAAGTCAACTAAATAAAAAATGTAACTGTTGGAAAAAGTATCAGAAATTTGCAGAAGCGCAAACAAAGAATTAAGTCTAGGTGCGCATTAACAATTTTACGGTTAGCCGATCATGTTCAGATGATCGTGAACCAATTTTACGACCAGTTCATACGTTAAATGCGCATGAAAGGTGGTTCGTTCGAGGCATCATCGATCAAGAATGGATTTTCTAAAAATTAGGATGTGTTTGTGCTCGTTTTGAGACTATATCAAGAGGCGACAAAGACAGAATTGGGTCTATCCAGTGTTAAGTGCTGGATTAATGAAAGAACAACCCTACAAAATATGGGGTGCTTAATTATTGTATCCTCAAAAATAGTTCAATTACTTACCCCAGAATGTCTAGTCTGGGGTGCTATTTTTTAAACTATGACGGTAAATCTCGCTTGCGAAATCTAGTGTCATAGTTTGAAGAATAAGTCTCCTGATAGCTTTGGTATATTATTTGAAACAATATCACTGTATTTTCCGTCAATTCCGCTGATTTTTTTTTTAAATAAAAATTACAAACATGGTGCAAAGTTGTCCAGAATGACATGAAACATTAAGATTGTTTGATCGCGCCCAACTAACGCAAATAGTGTATATGCCATTTCCCAAATACTAACACTGTAGTTGTTTCTAGCTGATTAAGGCTGTCGGAACGCTCTGAATTTAAAACCAAAAATAAGGCTTGGGCTGTCAACTGATTGTAAACTTATTCGTCAACATTCTGCAAAAATTCTTTCTCTATAAGGAAGACAAAGGACAAATCTAGGTCTCTAATGGACTACTTTTGTAATTTATGTACGATTTAAAGTTGGCATTAATTGTGCCAAAAAAACACACGTTTTCAATGTCACACTACGACCATATTCGTACTTATTTCACAAAACTGTTCCATCACAAACCTAAAGTGACTCTTCCTTTTTCGGAAAAGTACATAAATATATTTCCAAAAATTAGAGTAATCAATTGACAGCGGCACCCTTGCAATAGCATCTTTTAGCCTCATAGTTGGCACCAGCCAAAAATTGAAACGTGCGGATGATTTGGGTCTCAGCACAAACTGTGTGAAAGTGATCCAACACTTAACAGATCGGCCAATTTCAAAACCATTTCTGCGCGCCTAGTCTAACAAAAGTAAAAAAAAATAAAACAAAAAACTAAATGTGACATTTGTAGTCATAGATTATAGGTTCATGCGAGGAAAAGAATTATATAAAAAAGACTCCTAATCGAAATAAATCTAGTAAGCTTTCATGTCATATCCTTCATTTTGTAATTTAAACTAGCTAAAATAAGAACCGGGTATAATTATGTCAGACCGTAGAATACATATATAGAACACAAATCAATATTCAATATTTTCCAGGGATACATAACAGACTAGAATAAGCGAAGGTTTTGTGATTTATTTGTTGATTACTATCATTTCCCTGTAGGTCAGTACATCCTTCATATAAATTTAATTTTCTTCATACCCTGTTGAAAGTACGTACTTTCGGCTTCGATTTTAAGGCAGAAGGATTAACATTTATGCACTGCTGGAATTACTAGCATGCCGTCTGTAACGGCGGGTCGAAACAGTTTTCTCATGTACACTGATATGAAAGTATGTACTTTCGATCGGGTATGAAGAAAAATAGTATACACCATACGTAAAAAAAAAAAAATAATTAAACAGATCAACTGAAAGTTCTACGCAACAAAAATTTGTTTAATGGTTTGGATATTTGATTTGGTATATAGTTTTAGTGGAACGAGAATAAAAAAATATTAAAATACCATTTACAGATCCTAACATTGGTTATAATCATATTTATTATTAAATATTAATTTCATTGGAATTAGTTATACGCATTGGTAAATGCTGATCTAGGTGCCCAGCCTGTTAACCATTGCAACATCGTAAGTCGATCTTCATTTGTTTTCGAAAAACACATTTTTTTAATCCAAAAATTAAGGTAAGTTAAATGCAAGGTTACTAAAAACAAGGTTGAGCGTTAGTATTATTGAAGGTGTGACTAGGCAAGACGCGAGAGAAGGCGGGGCTTGTGACGTCACACGGAGTCTTTGACCAAACAGTCGGGTTAACAATAATTGAATGATCAAGCCATGAGCAACGGTGATATAAGTAATTGATTCAATCAATCACAGACTTGACTGTTTTTAGCCTCTTACGCCCAACTTTCTAGTATTCTAGTAACCTTAAGTTAAATGTATATAAACTTAGGTCTACCAAATTTCAATAATTTATATATTGGTTCTTTTTTGGCAGGACTGAAAGGTTTACAAATTTAATATTAGGATGGATTTCAGTAAGAATTAAGCGATCAATCTTTCGGCAAGTTTCGATGCATTAATAGGTTGAACACCCCTGTTGTAGAAAGATCGTTATTCGTTTTCAAAGAACACCATTGTTACCAAATAGGAGTGGAATATTTTGTTGCAAGAGCAGATTTTAATAGTTTTAAGTTTATATATTGAGACGATTAGTTTGTATCATTTTTATACTAAAAAATAGATGGGCAATACAATTTTCTGGCTAGCCATGCAAGTTTTTCAAACCATAACACAGTACATCTTTAATTAAAGATATGCCTATTAAACATTCTCACAGCTGCTTTTTTAGACATTTAGAATAATTTTCTAATCAAATAAAATATCAGAACACTAAAAAAAATATTTAAGATTTACACTGTTTTCGATAAATAATCGAAATTCCTTCATTTAATTTTTTAAATATAGTTTAATATTAAGTTAGGTATCTACAAAAAAAAAGACTAAAACGCGATTGCAAAATTTGGGTACACAAAATCAGGAAAAAATTTCAATTGAGGTTTAAATGCAACAGAAGCGAAAACTTCACGAAAACTGAAAAACGTCAAACCAGTCAATATAATGTAGTTCCTACTTCAAGAAATAAAAAACTTATCGTTTTCTTTCATGTAAAATTACGTTAAATATCATGTTACCACTATAACTGTTGTCAAAAAAAAAACTGATGATTAAAAACAAAAACCGTATATTCAAAAATATTAACTATTCAACTACAATCAGAACTGCTTGCTGAACTGTTAATATTTGAAGTTCCCTGTGCAGGCGACGCTGCCATAGACCCTAAAATTTTTTGAAAATCTGCTAATTCTTGTCCCATAATTTCAGTATTAGTATGAGATAAATTTGGAATATTGGAAGAACTAATTTTATCACCATCAACGGCTGTGTTTACTTGCGATGGCATATTATTTGCCACAGCACCAGCCGCTCCGGCCGTAGTATTTCCTGCCATGCTTTTACTTACACTTGGCACAATAGACGTAACTGAAGGACTGATACTAGCAGTTGCCGTGCGCACTGCTGCCGTCATGCCTATTCTATTTGCAGTGACTGCTGACGCTCCACCCGTTATTCCAGAAGCCGTACTAGGTCTCCGTTCTACAGCGTCACGTTTGGGTGGAACCACAGGTTTGTTTGGTGGTATTGGAGGTGGAGCACCTCTACTAACCACTAAGCTTTTCTTTGGTGGCGGGTGGGGAGCTACTCCAGTCGCTGTTGCAGGCATTCGAGGAGTATAAAAACTCTGTCAAAGTTGCAATTGGAAGTGTTAAAAACTAACTAAATCACTATTTAAGTATTTTTTTACTAGTCAAACCTGAGAGAATCCGCAAATTGGCTGTAACAGACGAACAGACGACACACGAGTGATGGGTTCCGTTTTTTCCTTTTGAGGTACAGAACCCTAAAAACGGGTGACGTTGAGGGACACCCAATAGAAGCGAAGCTTCTCCGCATTTTTAGGTGAAAGTATATATTTTATATTAAAAGTTATGTGAAGAAAGTATGTATTAACATATTTTATAGGTTTCCGAATGTTTTTACACTGCGTTTAAGTTATTTACATAATATTTAAGACATTCACAAATTATGATCGCGTTGGTCATCAGATATTCAGTACTAAGCTTGAGCTGAACATGCGCGTGCGCAGAGTGAGAGAGACAGAGTTGACCTACTGAGTACAACTTAGCAAGTGTGGTGACGTTTTTTCTGGGTTTACTCCCCACCAGTCGAGAGTACAACGACGCTACAGAAGCTTCGCTTCGAAAATTAATGTAGTACAAATAAAATTGATATGACTAATAATAATAGCTAGTTTCAGAGTGAAACATTCATTGTCGTTGAATACAAGGTACTAAACCACGAAAACAGACTATGTTGTTGGAGCAGTAATATAATGACACAAAATTCTTATGTCTAATAATATTATTCACTTACCTTAACAGGAACTGGAGACCGAACCCCTTGCGTTGATTGTATTGTTTGGGCAATACCTGTTGCTGAAATAATAAAAAGTAATAAAAATCAAGAATTAATAATTATTTGAAGATTATGAACAAAAAGCAAAATAACTCACTAGGTCCACTGACTGGTACACTTGTGACAGTGGATGTTGGTTGCATAACTTTCGCTACACTGCTAGGCATTCCTAAAGCTTCTAAAGTCGAACCTGAAGCACTTGATTCTCTTCCTGGATGTTTAACTCCATCAGCTGACACATCATTAACAGATTTAACATTACCAACCATCGTTTTAAACATAATCACCTCTGCTTCTAGCTCTTTTATCCTGTAAAAATTATCAGAAATTACACGATGTTCAATAAATTTCAAACTGACACTGATTGAAAGTCTAGTAAACTACAGATAATGAGATATTGTTAGTAGTAAAAAGACTAGAAATGATAAGGAGACTGCAAACCAAAGGATTTCTGGTTGTCGTTAGGTATCTGTGAGCTGCGCAATGTCCTACTGCGCCGGTAGTGTTTGTGTTAGTGTGAATCTTCCTTATCAAGTGACGCGTAATAACAACCATCACCTGCGCAATGGTGCATTGCGCCGCTCACATGTGGGCTTACAGCAAGATTACTAAAATACTAGAAAGTTGGGCGTAAGAGGCTATAAACATGGTCACGTCTGTGATTGGTTGAGTTGATTGCTATGTCACTGGATGTAGGATGGCCATAGCTTTTTCACGTGAGACTTCACAACTGTTTGAAAGAAGCTCCCTGTGACGTCACAAGCTTACTTCCCCCGTCCTCTTTCGCGTCTCGCCAAGACAACCTTCAACAATGCTAACGCCCAACCTTAGTTTCTAGCAATCTTGGGTTTGCAGCGCCATGAGCAGCGGTCAAAATTCGTACAAAAGTAACGCAGTCTCGGCATTATTTCTAGTCTTCTTGGTTAATAAAGTATTTGCACCTTTGTTCATCTGCGGCAATATATGCTCTTAATGCTTTTCGTTCATTTTCAAATTGTAGCATATGTTTTTCTAATTCCGCTTCCATGCGTAAAGATTTTTTACTTTCCTCTTCTAAACCCTCAGCCATTGCATCGATGCGAGCTTTTTCTTCTGATAAAATTTGTGCCAGATCCTCACTTCTTTTTCTTTCTTCAATATACTTAGAAATTATTTTATTTCGTTCAGCAAGAAGCAACAGAACTATTTGTTTTTGTCTATTTCTTTCGTCTTCTACCGACTCTTGCAATTTCTTTTGATCTTTCTCAGTTTTTTTTTTCGCCTGTTTCTCAATTTCCAATTCTTGTTTCAAACGAGTACGCTCCATTTCGAGTCCATATGTAATGTCATCTCCTTGTGCAGTATCATGTTCGTGTTTCCTTTTTTCTTCCTCCAGCTCTTGTATTACCTTGCGATGCTTTTCTTCACATTCTTTAAGAATATTTGCCATTCTTATATGCATTCGGCGTTGCTGTAAAACTAAATTGTCGAGTGCTTGCTTCTGTTGTTCCGCATAAAAGCACAATTCACGCTCATTGGTAAAAGAAACATTCGCACTTCCGCCCATTGCTACACTATCTCTTAAAAGTGCTGTTTGTGGATCATTTAACGCCATAGGCTTATATCGGCCCATGCTTACCACTTGTTTTAAACGTTCAGACTAAAAATTAAAATTATCATTTATTTGATATAGGCACTATACGAAGGCTGATCAATACCCAAGTTTGACGACAGTTAGCGTTGACGAGTAAAATTGACTTTACCATCGTGTACTGCAGACTTTTAAACGACTTCGTGCTGAGTTGTATACATTCATAAGTTAGGTTATTTTTGACAGCCAGTTGTATCATTCATGTTTTGTATATTTCGACAAAATGGAAAAAGAGCAATATTGATCCGTAATTCGTTTTTTGAAAAAAACGCGAAGAAATAAAACTGAAGTTGGATACTGTCTATGGGGATCTTTCACCATCTATGGCCACGGCGAGACATTCGTATAAAAAACGAATTACGGATCAATATTGCTCTTTTCCATTTCGTCGATAAATGATACAACTGGGTGTAAAAAATAACCCAACCTATGAATTTATCTACAACTCTGCACAAGGTTGTTTAAAAGTCTGCAGTATACGATGGTAAAGTCAATTTCACTCATCAGCGCCATCTGTCGCCAAACCCTCGTAAAAACAGTATCAATTCAAAGTCTCAAATAAATACGATTATGTACCTTAAGTGCTGCAATCACGACAGTTTGTGCTTGTAGTTCGCCTTCCATGAACGCGAGTAATTTTAGTAGATCGTTCTTTGTTAATTCCATTTTTGGATTACGCTAAATTCAAAAATAGGTAAACTTTAAACGTCTTTCCATCAATAATTAGCACAAAATACAAATCATGCAAATTATTTGTTTATCGAAACAGGACAATAAAAAATCTCGTGACAATAAATGTTACTAAGAGTATATTTCTAATATGGTTAATTATGCGATTAATTAAGTTCTATATGGTTTTTTATCATAGTAACATTGAAAGAACCATGCAGGATCCTTATAGAAATTGGCTCTCTTGTAACTTTGTGGATTAGTAGTATTCCATAGGTATAACCCCGTCAAATACCTCTAAAGATAATTTTTCTCTCTCAATATGTACTAGCTTTTAACTTAAATTATTTGTAATTATGGTTTTATCATTGATAAGATGTTTGATTTTTCCACCGCATTCCAAAAAACAAATATATGCCCGAATGCAGGGGAACTTAATTACTGTAACGAGACATAAAAAACCATCTTCAGAGGTGAATATCTCGGGACCACGAGTTTTTGAGGGCTATGGAGACATCCAATTTATTCATCGAATACAACTGATTCCCAAAATTACAAGTTTGACTGAGAGCCAATTTTCAAAAGGATTCTGCGAGGTTCTTTGTTTAAAAACAGACTTGATTCAAATGTACACCAGAAACGGTTTGATATGAAGTAACTTAAATTAAAGTTATGGCATGTGTAATTGCATAAAGACAAAACAATTATTACTTTTAATGTGTTGCTACCAGCTGCCGATTGTCGGTCAATTGATTCAAAATTAGTCTGACCGACTGTTGATGCATTAGACTGAGATGTTGGCTGTTCATTAAATGCTGGATCTGTTGAGCTGCTGCTGGAAACGCCGGGCTCGACGGGATGACCCATTCCAGTTCCAAATAATCCATTTTTATTGTTTGCAGCCATAATAATTCCATTAAAAATAACAACTACGTAACGCACATTATTATAACATATAATTACAAAAAAAGTCACATGTTTTCTTTAAAAAAATCAAATAAACAAACTGATTTTGGCATTCTCTGCCAAGGCTAGCTGTCAAAGTTTCCACTTTTCTGTTTCTGAGATTCGATAAAAGGGGAAGGAATGCTTGTTGTCTTTGCTCTCTTTTTGGTATTATACATTTCCTAATAATCTATCTCTTTTTATGTTGGTGAGTGTGAAGGAAACGAACAAATTACTAAAGGAATTGAATCATGTTATATTTCTCGCTAATATTTGGGATATAAAAGCGTACAGAAAATAAATAGATGATTAATAAATAATAAACAAACTTCTGTTTAAGAATAGTTCGACGAAATGCCTAGGTCATACGACAAATATATCAGCGTGAAATTGTAATCTATGGTAGATGACAAACGTAATTATTATCACAACGTTGAACGCGGTTGTAAATACTTTGACCCAAACCCTCGTATCAATTGACCATAAAATACGGGACTGCTAATCTGGACTGCGCGAGCTAACTGGTGCAGAAAAAGAGGGCGCTAAAGTTGAGGCAATATACAAGAAGTGATTTTTCCGTCCACACAAACGAGTCCATCTGATACATACATGGATCTAGTAATTATAGGGATTAGTATACCGCTGCGGGGGGGAATCCATTGAGGGACGGGTATAAAGCAAGAATGGTGTCGATTTTAGATTGGCCGGCGCATTGTGCTGCATACAAAAGAAATTTTCTTTTTACACCATACCACCAACATAAATTTCATGCCACTAGACATGCGCAGTGCGCCGGCCAATGACAAGCAGACACCACTCACCTCATCGCGTCTCTTAATCGGCTTTCCCCCCTCGTCTAAAACTCTAGTACATCTATATTACTATGTCTACGATCTGATGGTCAGAACGTACCATTTACTCAGTGATTATCGGTGGACGTACCCGTGTTATAGACGCTCGACAGCTGACGTTAAATGTGAAAACTGAGTGCAAACCAGTGCTTTCTAAACTGTGTTGCAACGCAACGGAGCGTTTTGAGCAAACGTAACAATTGTTACAATGAACTGAAGCAGTTTGAACAAATGAAATAAAGTAAATTATTATAAGATCCACCGCATATGGGTCGACTGTTTTGCAATTTAAATTTCCAACCGGCCTAGAATGTGATTGTTCTGTGACCTTTCGACGTTAGAGAATGGGGAGCCGCATATGGGTCAACAGAAACACGACTGAATCAAAGGTTTCTGGCGGTTACGGAATCTTAAATATCTTAAATTACGAACTAACGAGAAAGGTATATTTTAAAACAGGGCAACACCGTATTTTTTTAGTACAATAGGAATATAATTGTGATAAAGGTACTTGACAAGGATGCTATAATATCATGAAATCATTTTACATGTCTAATTTTATCTATTATAATTTTTCCAGTCCTATTTTCTATTCATAATATAATAATATAAAAACACCTATTTGTATTTCTATTTTAAACAACAACATAGATTTATTCGCAAATTTTTAGTTTAAGTGTAAATACCAATTAATATTATATTACCTTTTATCTTATCTGCCTTTTTATTACATAGGTTTCTTAGAGCTGAAGCATTTGCTTTGAGACTTCTTTGAAACAGAAATTGATACTAGTTTTCGAACGAAAAGTGTCTACAAATAATCAATCACACAGCTGCCAACGAATTTTAATAGAAAACAAAATTGGAACGGTTTAATTTTCATTGAACAAAAGATTAATTTGATAGCACACGATGCCAGTGTAAGGAAAACACAACTGACCGTTTACATTGAAAGAATTAAAAAGAATTGTTCAAAATGGTATCTCAAAGAAAATGCTACGTTTTTTGGGACCACCTTGAATAACGATTAAAATATGCATACATATTTTTTTTCTGTAAAAAAAACAAACTATTCTACTTTACTATTCAGCAATCAGTGGTTAATATTGGCCATTGAAAATTTTATATGGCGTAAAAAAATTTAATAGAAAATAAAATTAAAAAATTTCATACAAAAACAAGTATTCATTGTTGGCGCAAGCATTCCGGAGCCTGATAATGTTGTGCCGGCGCAACTAACGGATGCATCGGAGGTGGAAAACAACGAACGTGTTCGACCGATGTACTGTCTGCGTCTCCTGATTTTAAAAATTTGTTTAATACTGCAAATATTTGTGAATTTAATACTTGAAATCTTCTGATACGATCTACCATTCTCTTGAGATGCTAAAAGTAATATATTTAATTAAAACTATTGAATGTACAAAATTATCAATTATTTTGGTAATGAACCTTACAATTCCTTTGACGTTTTCATCTTTACCATCAACTCTTTGTATACGCAATATATGATAACAAAAATCGAGAGCTTCAAATCTACGTTGTTGACCCAAAAGTACTATCATCGTGCAGCCTGCCCAATGCAAACCTTCACCAAATAATTCTCTGAAATAAAACTATATGTTAGCAAAATGTATATTATTGAAAGAAAATTACCACATATAACTTACTCGACTGTAAATTCAGTTTCACCAACAGGAATGCAATAAACAAATTGCAACGCCGACCATAACCGATGAAATTCCGTACATTCGTCTACGTTCAAAACGCCGTTAGCCGGAGGCGGTCCCACCCAAATAGGATCGTCGAGAAAACTACGTAAACGATTTAAAACAACTTCAAATATCGAAAGACCACAACAAAGTCTTTCCCTCGTTAGTAAATCACCTTCACGGGCTATCATTGCTTGCTACATAAAAAAATAAATATTTACATGAAAATTACTGAATAGCATCCTAACTAATATTATAAATGCTAATCTGAGTTTGTTTGTTACGCTTTCTCGTCTAAGCCGCTGAACAGATTTCGATAAAATTTGACACGGAGATAGGCTACCTTTTGTCTCAAAATAAAAACTTAAAGGGGGTGAAATAGGGGATGAACGCCACTGACAGGTCATCGCGATATCTTCCGGGACTATTAGACCTCCAGACTTGAAATTTGGCAGACATGTTTCTTTTGTTGAGTAGAGATACTAAAATAAAGGCGTGGAAACTAATTTTTAAAATATAGTTTCTATGGACTGTTAGGTCTTGATGAAGATTCCACTACTGTTGTTGTTGCCGTGTATCATTAGAATCGCGGGCGGAGCTACGGGGAGCGGCTATTAAAGTTACAAAAGAAATTAAACATACCTTAGCTGTTCCTAATTTGTCAATATTTGGTACGATTTGAAGCGCTGAATATTTAGCTTCAAGTCTTTTTTGTTTAGTTTCGGGTTTTTCGCCTTCTTTACAATATGGTCGCGGTAATATATTTTGAAAAGGCGCTGCATGTAAAAGATCACAAACTTCCTCTTGTGACAATGCCTGTTCCATTAAAAGGCAGAACAGTATTGTATTTCCGAATTCCCGGAAATTATGGAACAGTTCAGTTTTTGCGTCCGGGTATTGAACAATGTCATTTAGCTGAGCATGATAATAACCGAGGACACCCGGTGACCCGTAATCATAGCGCGGTAATTTGCAAACTTTCGGCATTGCTTCCATGAGTGTTTTTGTAAATTGCAACAGGTTTCCTTGAACAAGGCTTTTAACAATTTTTAATAATTCTTCCATAACAACGGCAATTCCTTGGTAGCCTAATAATTTGCACATGGTATGAAAGTGCTGGGGACCAACAAAACCTGAATACTGTCCATATTGGGTACTATATACAAGATTCAGTGGCTTTGTTCCCCATAAGTAGTGATGAGACATTTGTGGTGGCTTATCTCTATGAACCGGTGGTGCAAACTGGAGACCGCGACATTTTATAAATCTGTACCAAAATAAATTTTCATTACACTTAAATTTAGTGATGCAAAAAAAAATTACCAGTTAATTAACCTCGGTAATTTATTTTAAATTACCGTGGTTATTTATTATTATTGTACAAGGTTGCGCAGAAAGTTTTGCGCATGCTTGTAATTTCCGATCGAGATTGTAATTTTATTAACAATATCTACACAAATATAAATTCATTATTTAATTAGTTCTTTTGATTCTACTGTTGGAAACTGCACTATTGTTTTGTTTTATAGATAGTCGGTGAATTAAACGATATATTATGCGGTCAAAATGGTTATAAATAACTGGTAATTTTACAAAACTACTTAAATTATTACAGAGCAATAAATTTTTATCAATATTTATGTACCTGTTTGTTGCTGCGTTGTAAATATAATTTGGTAAAAAGTCGTAATTTAATTCCCAAAAAACATGAAGCGTTATGCGACCGTAGGGCGCAAGAACATTATGATTAGCTTCCCTCAACATTGCATCGAACTCATCCAAAGCTAACCATTTGCTTAATAGTTTATGGCATAATCTGTTCACTTGTAGAAGACCATCCAGTTCCTTAAGATCAAGATTAGAAATATATAGTTTATATAAAAAAATACTTGCATAAGGTTGTTACACTTAATGTGGACGCATACAATTTTTAATCGTAAGATGTTGTGTGACGCACGCAACCATACGCAGTGTAACCACATACTAAGAACTCATTTATACTAGCTGGATGCTGGAACGATTTTTAATCAGTTTAATACTTCATTTAGTATATTTATCTGGCATGTTTAAACGGGCGTTACTGCTTGCTGTTTGGTTAGACAGACATGCATCTTTGCTATATTGCTTTATTTTATAATATGCTATGATAGCAAAGAAGTTCGCTTTTGTATATGATTTAAAAACTAGTGGCCCAGTCCGGCTTCGCACGGGTAGCACTAATCATCTATAGTCATAAAAGATGAGAATCATTATCATAAAATTTTCAACGTGTATTGAATTTGCGTGAATCGAATCGCTTTTAATTGTGAATGTTCAAAAATCAAAGAAAAATCAAAATTGCCAAAAAAAAATCTGTTGATCCAATCGCTACCAAATATCACAAGATCACCGCTGGGTTAAGCTGAAGATTGCCTGAAAATTTCATTACAATCGGTCCAGCCGTTTTGGAGTCCTTAGGAAACACACATCGAGTTTTATAGGTATAGATAGATCGATTATGGACGGATTATGGATAGAAAAATGAACTCTCAATTACACTGGTCAAAGACAGAATTGTCTTCTGGGATAAAACTTCAGAGTTTTAAACCCAATATTTAGTTTTTTTCACTTGTTTTATTCCTTTTTTTGTAAAAAAAAGACCACATCGCAACAAAACCTTCATCGTTGTTTCGAGTCAACGAAAGGATCGGAACTTTATCGTGTAGTGTGAACAAAAAGAGTTCGGCATCCGGCTAGTGTGACCGAGCTCTAATGCGTTCAAAATACGTACCACTACTCCTGTAATGTCGCCTGCTTCAAATTTGCTTATAGCTAAGTCCAACGACTTTTGCATGTCTGCATTGATCCGCTGCGTAATAAGTTTATTAAGATCGATAGAACGTCCCAGAAGTTGAACATGGCGCTGTTTCAATAATGTTTCGTATCGATTGGCTCGAGGATATGGCAATAAATATGCACCTAACGCAACGCACTCAACACGAAAGCGTTTATCCAAAAATATACTAGCTGCTAATTGTTTATAATACGCGAAAATTTGTTCACTTAATTTATAAACAAACTGATCGAAGCATAAATTAACTTCGGCTTCGACTTCATCGTAGAGAAATTGTTTCCTGAATATTGTCAATGCATAAAGAGCACTATCGTTGTATAAATCTAATGGATACAAGACGTACTCCATCATGGATGGTTCTTTTGTTTTTAGTATATGATCAGTTAATATCCATGGCATTGACATTTCAATAGGAAATTGTATGCGTTTTTCCATTGTTATTAAATCGCTACATTCTTCATTATGTTGATGCCTGACAGTGCATTTTTGTATTCTTCTGCCCATTGTCATTTCAAGATAAAATTCTCGATACCATAATTGTGACAAATCACAGCAATTTTGAAGAGATTCTGGAAAATTTGCCAATTTTCGTAAGAAAAAACGTAAAAATACAAACTACTTTAATATAAATATTCATTTTGTTGGATGTTAATGAGGGCTTATTGCGTAACATTTATGTTTTATTAAACGTGATACAAGGAATAATTCAAATGTGATTTTGCCGAAGTCTACACATCGTTGTTTAATAAGAGCGCCGAATATCACGCCTTGAAATTGTTTAATAAATGGCCACATAGTTTCAGAAATCTAAAAATTTCGAAATTTAAAAAACAGTTGAAAACTGCTCTTCTTAAACAATGTCTGTATAGGGTGGATGATTTTGTCGTAAATGATTTGTAAACATATCTTTCTTTTTTGACGAATCCTATACATATTTATATGTCTTTGGATTAATAAATTCTATTCTATTCTATGACTTACCGCTAAAACTCAAAAGAAAATTCCAATAAAATGAAGTTTTGTGAAACTGATCAATTTGCATCAAATACTGTCCGTCAATATCTTTCCGTAAAGTTCGCTTTCCACCTGATTTATCAGCTATTAATGATTCCAGCATTGTACGAACCATGTATAGCTGTGTCGACGATGGTCCTGTTAAAAATTAATTCAAAAAAATCAAGTCGACCTAACCAAACTTTTCTAAATTCTCAATTTAATTCTATTTAACATACCGACATTTCTTCTCGGAACTTTAATTCCAAATCCGTTATCAGTATCTTTTTTCCCTTTTAATGCTGGATCGGCATGAGGTTCAACACCTCTTTGCCAATCGGCACAGGTTTCTCTAACAGATACTATAATGCTTCGTATCAAATCCTTCTTATTTTTAATAGCTTTCCGTAAAGGTTCCCGCAATATTAATTGAACGAAATCTTGCAGTTCCGCGTATATATGTCTCCGAATTGCATCGGTAAACACAGTTTCGATGCGCGCCATTAAAACTTGTAATCCTTTGATCATCGCTATTACTTCGATGAGCGCGAACTTTTCTTCATCTGTATAATTGTATCGAGTAGCTCTTTCATATTCTTCTGCCTCGGCAGGACATTCTTTATTCTGATGATGATCGGTCGGATGCAACAACTTCCATGAATATAATTCCGTGACGACACTTGTCCATTCGGATAATAATTGTAAGCCCCTTAAAGCCAACTCCGCTGTTTCTCTATTCTCGGTATCGCTACCACTTTCTTTGTACGTTGTGGTCACCTAAAATAATCATTGCATAATTTTAATAAAATCTGCTTCAAAAACAGAGTTTAAAATAAACTTGACCTTGATTGTAACAAACCTCAAAGATGTTTCAAAATCACTATGTAATAATGACAGAAAAAATACATATGTTTTTTCTAATGGTATCATGAGAGGGAGATTGTAGATTATAGACGCTCAACAGCTGAGGGTATCATAAGACGCCTACGGCTGGCGAGACTTGTCAATCTGGTCAAAATCCAAACTAGCGCCAGTACAGCATTCAGAGCATGAAAATGGCGGTACAGTAATATTTTGATTTATGCTACCCCATTTCACGCGGATCCAGAGTTCTGCGATTTTTGAACCTGATTCTTTAGATCCAGTACAATTAGAAGATCAAATGACGGTTGGAAACTTGACAGAAGGCGTCAGTTCAATTGAAAAAGGGTTACGAATTTTGGAAAACATACACTCCAACGAAGAATTATGCTACGAAGAAATTTTGCCCGAGAAGAAAAAATCATTGAAGAGCCTGACTCTTTAAACCCAGTTCAATAAGAAGTTTAAATAACGATTGGAAACTTGATAGAAGGCCTCAGTTCAATTGAAAAACGGTTACAAATTTTGGAAAACATCTCCAATTATTTAACATTCTACAAGGAAACTCTGCGTGAAAAAAAATTGTTGATTCGTCAGACGACGTTGTTAAATTTTATGAAGCCTTCAACATCAAAATAACTTCAGTTCACGTTTTTGCAATTCATAATAATATAGTTTGTTGTATTATCTAAGATTTTATTACATACTTTTCTTCTAAATAATTGTTTTCTTTAGACTTCGATCCCAATTACAGTAGTTGTCGTGGTACAATATTGTCAAAAAGTTATAGATTATACGCGCCACAAAAGTATACTAGCTTGTAGCTAAGTGATCCATAATTTGTACGCAAGACTGTACCCGTGGAAACGTAACCCATACAGTATTCATATGCATGTATACTTTTCTATAAATTGTTGAACTTTAAACTGTTATTTATAAATAATTAGACGGTCAAAATTTTTTTATTTTTTTTTAAACTCATAACAAATGCATTGAAAGACTGTCAGTTTTTGGAAAGTTTCTGACAGTTAGTTCTTTTTTTATAAATAAGAAACTGGTTCAGAACTACAGAGATCGTATACAATCAATGTTAATTATCCAATTTTTAATTGAATTTATCTCGGATAATATACGGTCGATCGACTTCAAATTTTCAGGGTAATTGTATTATCATGTCCTTAATAAGTATACAAAAATTAAGAATTGTTTGACGGTGCGCCTTAACCACGACAACTACCTTAAATATAATCGATATGTATTTATATACAAAATTGTACCATGACTTACGCGAATTCGGCTTACATAGTTATTGCTCAGTTCCACCTATCACGTAAGTTCGACATATTACTGTACTTCTCACAAATGTTAAAAAATAAAAACTAAATTTTTTCTTTATAAAGTTTCCTTTTTGTTTCCATATTATGTGGTTATCGCTCAGTTTCACCTATCGCGGAAGTTTGGGGTATTTACTGTACGTGACATTTTGTTCGTTACAGACTATGGTTTGACATATGTGAGGTCGTTATAATCAAGTATTTAAATGACTACATACTTCATTGCTGTATCTTGCTAATTCGCTGATGTATTTTACATGGTCCTCTCGAATTTGCGGTAAATGTACCATCAGATCAGCCTGTGGCGAAATATTGTTTGAACTAGATAAAGGCCATTTACTGGGATCAAAATGTTTACTGCGTTTAATATAATTAAACGGAGCTATTTGCATGTCTCCAAAAAGTGGAACAACTTCTAAATTCTACAAATGATAGCAAAAATTATAAAAATTGAAATATATAAATTAGGGGCCACCCATATATTACGTCACATATTACGTATTACATATTACGTCACATAGGGGTGCCATTGTGTGTCAATATCTAAAGTATTAAAACACAAAACTATAACGAAAAACTTAAATTTACTCAGTTCTAGGTGAAAAATTGCAAAAGGGGGGTCCCACAAATGTAATTACCTTGACACGAAGGGGGGGGTAAAAAAATCATGAAATTCGTGTGACGTAATTTATAGATGGCTCCTTATTATATCGTTGAAGAGAAAAGAAGAATACCTTGAATATTCTATCGATGCGATCGAGTTTAAGTTTTTTCTTTTGATCTAATTTATTAATGTTACAAACTTCACTGTCCATTAAAAATAAACCAAAACCCATCACTTTTACTAACATGTGCTTTTCGTTTGGAGTCAAGTACATTTTACTTTCAAACATATGCACACAAATATTTACTACATCAGCTAAAAGTTCTTCATATCCTGTCACTTTTTCTAAATTTTCTTTTACTGTGTCACGTATTTTATTTTGTGTTGCTAGGAACATTGACAAATTTTGCGATTCTTGTAAAGTTTGCGAATCTGACATTACTTTCAAAAATTGTGCAGCTCTAAAAACAAACCAATAATAAGTACCGAAGCGTGGATTTTGCACAAGAAATATAGTCGATAAGTGAAAATATAATAAATAAATGACCTTCTGTAAGTTGAATAGTCGTTTTTGACACTTGATTTCATATTTTTTAACTCATCCAAAACAGCAAACATGTTGATAAATTTTCCAAGCGTCAACAAATAAGCTTCCGAAACAAAATCTTTCCGTTTTTCATGATGGCATAGTCTTTTGACTTCTGCTGAGAATCTCTCAATTGCCTTTCTCTACAATTTACAATAATAGTAATTCATATATTTTCGCAACAGTTTTAAATAAAAATTCATCGACAACTGACTTATTTCGATTTAAGTATACGACTAAAAATAAGAAATACGACCGACCTGAAAATACATGAAATTCAGAAGTTTATTCACTTCGGGAGCTAGGACTTCAACTGTTTTTTCATAAATTTCAACTCGATTAGGCTGTTCATTTGATTTTGGCTGTGGTATCGCCCTTGAGCAACAGCGCCAAGTATAGAGCATAACAGCATGTTCTTGCCCCTCTGCTAATAGTTCGTTCTATAATAAAAACCGGATAAATATTTTGGAAATGCTGTTCGATGTTCTATTTAAGTATACAAGAAAATGAACTTACTAAGCTTGCATGAACTGTAGCTTCTTCAATATATTTTGCAATACCAGTAACGAAGCCATTTCGATCTTCAAAATTTGTATCGAAATTAGCTTGATATACAACGGAGCAAGGCTGTGCTTCAATACATGGTTGTTCGTCCGGTAAAGTTAATTCATCTAATACATCAACATTGGATAATGCATCAGCTAATGACACTTTGTCCATTCCAGCCATGTTTATAGATTTTTAACTCATGCTCTTCTCACACACACAAAATATATTTTATCCCTTGTTCTAATTCTTACATTCCAGTCGTTTATGAATAATGAAGTAATTCATTTAATTCAGAATATATCTGAACAACGCCCTTTTATAAAAGAAAACACATTACACGTACTGGCAGGTGAGTTAATCTAGGTATTTTATTTACACCAATTTTAGTCATTATCATACAATAAACTCTCAGTCGACACAATCACTTATAAAATTATTCGTTGTATTTAGTACAGATATTCACATTAGAAAAAATACAATTAGTTTTAATCAAAACTTTAATGACACAGGAAATGTCAACAGCCGACCGAAACTATAATATGACTCAACCGCATAGCACCCTGTGGACTCAACAGTGAATTAAATGTTTATTTGGATTGAATACCGGCTAAGGCTGAAATCACTGGTCCCCAATTAAAGCCTAGTCTACATCTAACGAGTGCTCGGTCGAGTTACACGTTGATCAATTCGGTCCAGCAGTTGCTGAAGCCGAGTGAGGTTCACGCTTTTTAGTGTATTTGCCATAAGGCAACATACACTATTGGCGTTGGTCGGATGGCGGGACCTAGGGCTCGGACCAAAATTTCTCGACGTTTCATAACCTCCTAAACACTTTGGCACCATTTTTGAAAATGTTTATATATATATGTATATATATATATATATATTTATATACGTATATATATATATATATATATATGTGTGCGGGCAATAACTTTCGAAAGAGTTAATTTATTTTAACGAAATTTGGTCCACGTGTTGAAATCCATCACCGCAAGAAGCCTATTTAAAATGGGCGTAATCGGGGCATTTTAAGGGTAGTTTTTAGGGGTTGAAAAAAGTTTTTGGGCCCCAAAATACCGAAAAAATTCTCAGAATCGTTTCAAAATTGACATTTAACCCTTTCGTAGTAATTAAAAGGTGTCGCTAAAATTTAAATAAAATCGGCCCGACAGGACCGGACTTACAAATTTTATGAAAATACTAGTTTACAAATAGTGAATTATTTACTGAAAGTTGTATATAATTTGGTATAGAGGTTCGATTTATAATAATATTGCAATTAAGAAAAAAAATGTTATTTTAAGGGGTGTATTAAGGAGCAAAATTTTTTATTTTGCCCAAAAACCAACTTAAGCTCGCAAAATAAAGCCACACTGCCCGTAACATATAAGCAAATACACTATATTGTCGGCAGGGTTTTGGCACTGCGACCCGGGTTTTTTTTACTTTGTTTAGTACTCGGCCGAATGCAAAGCAAGTATTTATATTGCAGTTAATAAAAATAATAATGACAGTTTAAAGGACCTTATTCTCCCCTACCGGTCACAAAAAATGCCGCTCATTATATAGTTTTGAGTTTTTTTAAGCAATTTATCTCAAACGCTGGAGAGAGGAGGCGACACTATCAAGTTTCTACCCCGGTTCGAAAAAATCGTAGATTCGGGCTGCATTTCGGTGCTGAGTTATAGCTGATGAATAATTTCTACCCTGATCAGTATGCAGTGGAACTTACGAATCCTGATTGCCTTCGTTGGCCCTCCATGCGTATTTGATTTGCCACTCGACTGAATAGTCGCCAGTGATTCTGCATGACTACTGTCCTGATCGAGTTCCATATAGATCGAGTAGCTATAGGCACTTCTTTATTGTAGATACTAATAAATTTTTGAAGACATAAAATTTCATACCTTTTGATTGAGTGAGACAATTCCGATAAAATAAAAACTAAATGTTACTTAAAGTCCAGAAGGAGAAACGAACTGTCTAAACTCTAAGAGAACATGCTAACATGGTTAAAAAAATCATTTTATTTTATATTTGTCCGCGACTTCGTTGGCATGATATACGTAATATAATATTTGAGCCTGTTAAATTCCTTTATATAAAATCCATTTCCACCTCTTTTGGGTAGTTTTTCAGGTTTTTAGCTTCAGCGATTTGGCCTGAACGTTGTTTATGTCAAAAAACCCACACCTCGTTTTGATCCGGTTAGGGGTTGAATTTCGAAATATTCCTTCTTAGTGGATGATTACGTCACAAACGGATTTCGTAATGAATAAGTAAGTGAGTGGTATTTCGCTGAGGGTGTGTACGGTGGCTAGCGCGGTATCAAGAGTGGTGAGTGGAGCAATGCATTGAGTACATGGATCTAGTAATTATAGGGATGGAGTATAGAGCTGCGAAGGGGAATCCATTGAGAGACGAGTACAGCATTGGTACAAAGTAAGAATGGTGTCGATTTTTGATTGGCTGGCACATTGTGTTGCATACAAAAGAAATTTTCTTTTTACACCATCTGCCAACATAAATTTCATGCCACTAGACATGCGCAGTGCGCCGGCCAATGACAAGCAGACACCATTCACCTCGTCGCGTCCCTTAATCGGCTTTACTCCCCTCGTCTAAAATTCTAGTACATGCCCTGTCTCTATATTTCTATATCTATGATTGAGTATAAAAAACACAACATTATGTGTTGTTGTTGTGCACATTTCATATCCAAGTGCTCTCTGATCATCGGATGTATTTATTCCACAGTGCACTGCACTCAGACGACCAACTACAGTGTTGTTAAACTTCATCGTGTCGGCGCGTACTACAACAGACTGGTCGATTGTGGAGTGTGACATACAATAACAGGTTCTATGCAATAACAATAACAATACTGGAGCCGCATTTTTGCGGTTAAGCGCCGACTGTGCACGAGCTACTCACATATCTCCTTGAACGGTTCTTAAACGTTTTTTAAACGGTTTTATTAAACGGTATTATTTAACTTTCCATTTTTGTTTCAAATTTTGCAATTGATTTTTCACCCGCTTCCGGTTATCCAATTGAGTTGAAATTTTGCACACATGTGTAGTTTCGATGACGATACAATATTATGGTAACTGGCCGGTCCGGCTTTAGTCCGGGTGCAAATCGCACTTTTAAGTTACATGGTGTTATTGTACAATCGATGATGTAAAAGCTACAAAATATTATTATGGGTCATCAATCTGCGATTTTGATCAGACTAAAATAAAATCATGGGTTACATTAGTTTAAAAGAATTAATTCTTTAATTTTGGTAGCATGTAAATTTTCCTTATTTTTCATAGTAGTCGAGCTATGTAATAAAATACACATATATTAACGTCAAAATATATATGAAAGACTTCAATCAACTGTCAAAGCAGTGATACACAATAATTAAATTGGTTATAGTTCATCTATTTTCGAAATTTTTACATTTTTGAAAAGGGACTTTTCTATTCAAAAAAATACGCCTCCTTGGAATATTAAATAATAAATTGGAAATTTCTCTTAAAAACATATTTTTATGCCATATCTTGTAAACGAAGCTTTATATGAAAAATTCATTAGTTGCAAAAAACTTATTCAATAAAATGCTTTAATTTTGATAATAAGTAAAATTTCCGTATTTTTCATTACAACCGAGTTAAGTGATAAAATATATATTATCCTTAAAATCTATATGGACTAAAAGACTTCAACGGTCCGTCAAGCGGGTAACCCGAAAAATAATTAAATCGTTTATAGCTTATCTATTTTCAATATTTTGATATTATTGAAAAGGAACTTTTTTGTTCAGAAAATGAAGCTTTATTGGAATATTTGATTTTAAATCCTTATTTCAAAATTTCGTAACAGAACCGAAAAAATCGAAAAAAATATCGAAACGTTAGAACATACTTACATAAAAAGAAAATTGAGGGCGCGTCGTTTTTAACGAATGGACTCTTTGAGGGGGCTGAAAGTAATTAATATTAAAATACACTAACGATAATTAGTTTAAAATAGTGCCATCTTGTGGACGGAAAACTTGACTACAGTGTTTGGAAAAATCTGTATCGTTTTTAATAAATACTTTTCTTTTATGAAACTTTTGAGATTTGTTTCTTTATGCACGGTATATTCGACAGTATATACACATTTATAATTAATGATTATACACTTCGTATAACATTTTCTCTGTTGCGACCTCTTTGGTTGTAACGATAAAGATAACATATCAGTGTAATATAGTTGAATATTACTAATTAGAGACATCTGATGTCTGCTTTAATGAAGCATTAGGAAGGGTAAACTGTGTTCAGTTCTGTGAAAATTATATAACATAGATTGTAGGGGGAAATAAGTGTCGCTATTGCAGCTGTATGATATTAGAGGAGCAAGCGCAAAGCATTGTAGTCAGAAAAAAACCTATGGCATATCACATGCGTGTGTATAGTTGTTAATGGTTTGTTATGTTAGTGTCAATACATGTTTATAGTGAAAATGCCTGTGAAAGACAATTTTAATCCATAATCTCAATTTTAATTTATTTTATATGTACAGTGCTTTATCTCTGTGTTTTTAAAAAAAAAATAGTTTTTAATTCATAGGTAAGTGTTTTAAAACATATTACTTAATTAATATGAGAAATATTATGTTTTAGTGCATACAGATATTTAGATATGCTTAAAAAAAAATTAAATGCAACATTTAGATTTTTTTTTGACGGTCGTTGTGAGGGTGGCAGATTGAAGGGTTGTCGGCCATGGCCAATTTTAATCAACATAGTTGAAAGAAATAGTTAAATATGAATTTCGACACGAACGGCAGAGATGATATTTTATATAATGATTTTCTTACTTTGAAGGGAATTGAACCCTGTGTCTTGACTGGGAAATAATCATTGTTACCCTCTTGGTAATGAATAGTGTAAAGTTTAAGGTTAAAATGCAAATTTTAGAAAAATAAACTAATTGTTGTTTTCTTTGTTACAGTGTCTGTCATAAGCGTGTCAAAACAATGGGAGACGACGATATTTGTGTACGAGTAGCAGTTCGGTACGTGGAAATTTTTATTTATGACTTCTAGGTAGTCTCTAACCCCAAGACAGCCCTTATGTATGATACCCCAACCTACAGATAAATTAGTAAATAATTTTTCCTATTGACTTATTACCTATGAGTTTTTCTTTAATCTTAAGGGTGGTTTTAAAAGGACAGTTTTTAATTTTCAGGTATAATTTTTACACTCGACTTGCATTTTGCGTATTGTTTTAATAGCACTAGCTTGACTTTTTTTGGGCAAACGTAAATATATTTTGAAAGTACGTATTTTAATATAACGATAAAAATAAATCAATACATTTTTGTTATCACCAATACGTTTTAAATTATGAACATGGAATTTTGATAAATTGTAGATTTTATTACAGATTGTTTTTGCTAATACTTGAACGCTTTGGAATTATCTTGATTTTGACGATTCAAGTTAGTTGCTAGTAGGTACAGATTTAAATTGCTTATTATTAACATTATCTTTTCTATAAAAGATAAATTCTTAGCGGAAGTTATGCTCAGGTGAACATAGCCTATATGCAGATTTATTATGCTGAAAACTATCGCCCCTGCAATGTTGAAAGGGAAAGCTGCCAGGTGTTTACCGTTCGATAGCTTATTTATTGTGAAAATAAAATCAGGCACCAAGAAACATTCCTTGAACTCCCCTTGAATTCAGTTTAGGAACATAAAATTTTCACAATAAAATAATAAGCTATCGAATGGTAAAAACCTTATTCAAATCAGTTTAGTATAGAGAATTCAATCCTATTTTCACCCGGACGAAGAAGGGACGGCAGTTATTAATCCTAAACTTTTTCTTAGAAATAAGCTATCGAATGGTAAAAACCGCATTCAAATCCGTTTAGTTGTTCTCGCGGTTTTAGCAGACATACAAACACACAAAGCGATTTAAATGATAATTCCCAAAGTCCGGTTAAAAAAAATTGCACGTCGATTTTTTCGGCAACCTTCGTAATTTCATTCTTTAGAATTTAAATCTTCCTAAACTTAAATCATCAATCGGAATGAATTCACCGAATTTTTCATAAGACCCGATAATTATTATTCACATTGCATTGTTAATCGATTACTAATTGGGTATCATTTTAATATTTAATTTCGCGATGTTTGCAAAAGTATGCATTTTTCAAGTGTTGTATTTCTATATTATTAGTTATGAGTGTACTGTAAACCAGCGTTTCCCAAACTTTTCCTTTGACGGAACACTATTTAAATTCTGATATTTTAACGGAATATCTTGGCTATTTTTTAGGGTAGTGAGGAGCGCCTCAGTTGGTATTTAAAGTCACAGGCTAATATTATTAATTTTCATATTTTTTTACGAAACATTTCTTGGCTTTCCGCGGAACATAGTTTGGGGAACGCGACCTTAGATAGTCTAATTATTTAATTGCTAGGTGTTAATTGGGAGTTATTTTTAAGTAAGTCTCAGGGATTGACTTTTTTTATACTGTGAATTATGTCTTGTTAATATCCATCTATTATAATATAATGTACTTTTTTATCCGGATTTTACATCGTTAAGTATTTTTTTTACTGTGAATTTCAAAATTGTATGTGGCACAATTTGAGTTTATATAATTTTGTTTAAGTTCTGATAGTTTTTAGTGAAAATTTTTTATGTAAAAAGGAAAATAACGAAATAATTCCAGCTTATTTAAGGAAAAAACATTGAAGTTAGTGAGCTGTGTAAATAAATAAAACGAAACTGAACACTATTGTTCTTTTTCATTTCTTACAATTTACATGCTACCAGAACTTTTAAAAAATGCTCCAAAAGTGTGCTAAAAATTATTTTAAAAATCATAGTAGGAAAATTTTTAACACAGATCAAGTTTATTTCATTGTAAAAACAGCATAATCCGCAAGGATAATCAGTCCATGACATTAATATATTCTTAAAAGACATTTCTAAAATGTTAATGACCTCAGTTATCGAGCGTCTATAATCCCTCTCTTATTAAAGAAAAAAATCGATCAAGTGCGGACGAACTATTCCGTATTATTCTGTTTTCCGTGAGAACGACTTAGGATTTTTGTTAAGGTTTTCCTGTAAACTATGAGTGTGCCTCTATATTCTCTATTTTTTTTAAATTTTAGGATCAGTATTTTCGGAGATAAGGCGGGGATACTTGATTTTCGTATATTTTCTGAATATCTTTTAAAATTATAAAAAATATAGTTGTATAACGAACCCTTTCATTTGATTTGTTGCGGATGATGAACTTGAAAAAAATAGTTTTTTAATTTGCCCCCCCAAAAATTAAATCTCAAAATTGGAATTCATTTATTTACGCTATACGTCCGTGATTGGGTCATCTAACTCCATATATGTATCAAATTTCAACTTTTTTCGTCCAGTAGATTCGGAGAAAATAAGTTCTGACAAACAGACAAATGGACACGAGGGTGAGCGTATAAGGGTTCGTTTTTTGTATGGAACCCCAAAAATATTAGCTGAACATTGCTGTATGCAGGCACTAAATGCATATTTTTTGCGGTGCTTTGTAAAGCCTCGTATAATATCCCCGAATTTCCACATTCCAGGGCGTCGCGTCAGGAAGTATATAATTGACCTTCTATACAGATTCCTGTATTTTCTATTTTTTTATATGTTATGATAAGGATTGCCTGATTAACGCGGATCCGCTCAGATGTTTCTCTATCTAAATGTCAGCTTTCTAGGTCGTTAGCAACGACACAGAATCGACCTGAAAGACTTACATTAGCCTTTTATATAATTTATAGATGATTATTAGTTTCTCGTTTACTCGTTTACGGAGTTATTGTGGCAATGCCTGTTATTATGGGAATGAAATGCATTTGTATTTTTTCTATATAGCTGTTAATTTTTTGCATATTATGTCTTTGACCCAGCCTTTCCGTGCACTAATTTATGCGTGGAACCTTACATAATATTTTATAGCATGATATCGGTTAAATTTAATTGTTTTTATCAAATTTTGCTGTTCTATTCCAAAATGCAGAGTTTCCATTTTTTCTCCAATTGTAGTAATTTAGTTTATATAGATATATATTATAGGAGTATCTCTTATCCTACAACGCTAGAAAGCAGTACGAGCACTAGATTAACAAAACACATTTTGTGAACTCCTGATATTATCAATTCATAAGATATCAGAACTTAAATGCGCGTTTTCTCGAAACTAATTATTTGGAGATACTGCTTGTTAACTTAGAACGGCAGAAATAATTGGGTTCTGTGACCGATTCTAATCCCATCCCAAAAATCCGTTGACGAGTGTGTTAATAAAATATTTTAAATCTTCTGATGCATTTTTTTAAAGAAAGAAATTGTTAAAAATAGTAATATAACCTGTTTATGGCATGGTTTATTTAACATCTCTGGTATAAATGCTAATTTTAATATAGGTTCTGATGACACTAAAATTATTTCACAAAAATTTTTTAATTCGATAAGGAGCTGTTTGTATCGTTCGGCTCCAACATTTTAACACCTTCGAGCAGATGTAATGAAGTGATGTCGCTTGACAATATAAAGTGGAGTTTCTTCCGAGAATCGAAGGTTTTCCAAGTTTTACATAAAACTATTCATATAAATAAAATCGACAATTCTAAACTTTGTACAATACAGCACTCTTTACAGAAGTAATGATTGATGTGTTTGTATATATATAGTCAATGGATTACAAAATCCACATACTGCGAGAGTTGCTTTTTTAATGAATTTTACAGACGTTAGTTCAATTAAAATCGTAACGTAGTCTGTAATTGTAAAGTTTTAAAGATTCCTAGAGCGAATATTCAGTTTTCAAAGTATAAAATTTAAAAATTATATCATAGTAAAATATTGTGCGGAGCCGCGGGTAGTGGCTAGTCGGATATAAAATAATATGTTGTGAAACATACATCTCTCCTTATGACGTCGCCATCGTCAGGTAAAAATATCGTCTTTGGGAAAGGAGACTAAATAATGAATAAATTGTTGAAGATACTCAAATTAGTAAAATTCGTCAGTTTATTGATTAAAATTATTGATAAGGCAAAAATTGTTGTTATGAAGTTTGGGTTGTCATTGATTTTTATGCGTAGGATTTATTTCTGTAGGAGTACAGTAAATACTGCAATATTAAATTATTGCTGTCTCGTTTTAACTAAACCTTGACTGAGTTTTGTCTTGATATTTTAGTTAATGTCACTCAACATACGAAGTTATTACACATTTTTAGCTCCGAAAAATAGACTTTGAAACTGGAAATTTAGACAAAAAATCTTTCTGTTGTTGTTATTTTTCTATTAGTGTTATAGTATCCCACCAAAAACATACATTTGAAAAGAACCAAGATCGATACAAAGTACAAGTGGGTTTGCCGCCTTTGCCGAAAAAAAGTGCGATCTAAGAAGGTGCCAAGTTTTCGCTTGGCAAGTTTTTATGTTTTATGTGATAAATAAATGGCACGTGCATATAAACATTGTATAGAACTGAGTCCTTTTTTCACATTTATGTTTCGGTACTTTTTGTAAAATTATATTCTTACTTATTTCAGTTGAATTAAATATTATGGAGACACATAATATATACCATACTTTATTATATCATAGTTATATACCACCCTTCATTACACGACTAGACGCGAGTAGTCTTCGGACGACTAGTTGATACAAAGGTCTCCTTTGCTGCTAATAAATTGAATTGAATTGAACTTCACATGAAATGTTTTTTTATTATTGAAAATATTTGCGTCACAGTTTGTTGTATTTTATTACAAATATTCGAATGTTTGTATATGCAGGTCACTTAATATAGAATTGATAAAAAATAATGTCTAGTTTTTTATGATATGAAAATTTGCCTTATCTGAGAAATATTTCTTTCATAGATAAGAAGTAACGATAAAAATGCCCGATTACTGTTTTGTTGATTAAAGAAATTTATAAAAAAATGTTATTATCTCTAAATCTGACTTCAAAAGGGAAAATCGTTTATGGTAAAATATGATTAATGACAATTATATCGTCAATGAATCACAAAGGTACGAAGTGCATATGAATCCCGCAATTAGAGATAATAAAATTTAATCTTCGCGGGAAAAGTTGGACCGGGCCGCTAGTTATGCTAGATGAAATGTTTTTACGCAGTGTTCATATTCAACTTTCACATAAATCAGAAGGTATTTAGTGAATAAAGGGTATTATTAAATATTAGCGTGAGAAACATTAGAGGGCGGTTGTTATTGTCTATTTCTCTTGTATAAAAGTAATTAATTGCAATAAAGGTACATATTTTCTTAGCTGGCGGTAAGAAATGTCGGTTTACTTTATATAGTGCATATCAAATTAATCAACATACCTATATAATATTATGTAGGTAAGATGTACCCGTTTGTCTGTTACAGCTGAATATTTTTATTATTTGGTTGCAAACTTTTACCCTCTGATTCTCCCGCGGGAACATTTATTTTGTCCATTCAAAGCTGGTTTTGTTAGGAAACCTTTGTCTTAGAGACAGCGTACAAATGCTTTTTGTATCGAAAACGCTTAGAAAATTACTGTTTGTGTCTGCTGTTGGTTTATGTACGCTTTTAATGGTATCTGATAGATTGCTAATGAAAATTATTGTTGAATTGGTTAGATCGCGTACTTTCGTTTTTCGTTAGAGCAAGAGACGATATCGTTTAATAGACATGGACACATGACAAGCGTAACGCAGATGGCAGCAGGTATATAATGACATAAGTTATGATTGATTTTCACTATGGAGCATAGTAAATATACCAAATCTACGTGTTTCCTCCTAAGAGTGATTTAAATAAGGAACAATTCAAAGTTAACCTGTGATGTTTTAATATTGTAATCATCATTTAAATAAATATAATTAGTTTTTCTGCCTGTAATTTCTTCTGTGGCAAAATCTTCTTTAGTGGGCTTCATAAACTATTGTCTCAGCATTTACAGTAAACGTTTGTTCTTTTCTGATAACATACAACTACTTATTTTTTAGTTCCGAATACTGTGGAAATATAATACTCATATAATTTGAACATTGGTAAACACAGCACATCGGTGTTGTCAATGATTTATTATTTAAAATAAATTTATTTTGCACACGTCGCTATTAACTATTCATAGATTGAGGTCGTTATATAGCTGGCGCATCTAGCGGTAAGGTTTGGCAGTGCCAATCTTCATTGGCTCAGGACATATTTGCCGAGACCTGTTGCCTTTTAAATTTGTATCGTATTATTACAAATATATAATAAAGAACCATAAGCTCTCACTGTATTTCGTTTTTTTGTGGATATTTTGTATATCTAAACGGGGAATATATTTCCAGAATGCCTGGACCGATTTTAACTAAATTTGGTACACTATCGAATAGTGTCACATTTTTTATTTGACTACAGTTGGGATAAGATAGAATCCTTGTTATAACCAACAAATGCAAGCCAAGTTTTGAGTAAAAATTTTATAACCTCTTTATCTTACTTTTAATAGACTCATCGTGTTTTAAAACAATTGCTAAAACGTTGCTGCATACGTATTTCATTAATATAAAAATCGAAAGTTTAGAAATTATTACTTAAATTTTTGAGGAATAGTAGATTTTATTTTGGCTTGCAATGCATAACCCAAAGATTTATTGAAAACACTGTACTTTTTTGCTGTTTATGTAAATGAATTTCTGATAATTTGATCATATTAGTGACGTAACAATAGATTGTAATTTTATAAATCATTTCTGCCAAGCTGTTTTAAACGTCATCGAGTTGTTTTAAAGTGTAGTACAGCAATGATATGATATTACATAGTTACATATATGTTGTGTATTATAAATGGTAATACAACAAATGAATGACCTCCCACGCAATACGTATATATATAATGCATGTTAAACTGGTGTCTCGTTCGATAAATATATCATCACAAAATTTATTATTTTGGGAACTAACAGATGATAAGTACGATGCTATGTTATTTTTATACACTTTATTATTATCATCATAAATAATTAATTCACGAGTTTTACATGAAAAGGACTTTGATTCCAGATAAATTAATTTTTAATATTTCCGTGAGTAAATATGTATCTCCATTTTAGTTTTCTTGATTTTTTCTTAATTTTTAAATTCTCAATTTTATAATTAAAACATCTGTGTTATTACTTCCTGGCTTGGGTTATACCTAGAAAGTAGAAAGAAGTACGCGAACTATTTCGTCACCACATATTTGGATCTGAATATTATTATGCTAAGACATAATAGTAAGATCTATTTAACCTCAACACATATTGCTACAGTCAAAGCCCTCTAAGTGTACGCTCTCTAAATGCACACGCTCTCTTACTGCACACGAACTCGCCCTCTAAGTGCACGTTCCCCAGCCCCCACTTCGAATAATCTGCGACCAATCACGTGCGACCGTAAGCGCGCTTATGTCAACACATGTCATATGATTGTAAACACAGTTTGAGTTTGAACTCATTTTTAAATTCTGCGCAATGTTTCGCGCAGAGAGAGAGAGCATCTGATTGAATAAAGATAACTATAGGAAATAAATATATACCCACAAAACACCAAACCGTATCGAAAAACTCTCGACGTACGTTTCGCCAACCAAGTTGGCATCATCAGGAGATTTAAGGAGATTTAATCATCTCCTGATGATGCCAACTTGGTTGGCGAAACGTACGTCGAGAGTTTTTCGATACGGTTTGGTGTTTTGTGGGTATATATTTATTTCGTATTTTCACACCAAAGGTTCCATCACTCTTCTTGGATAACTATAGGAGTTAGAAGAGTGGGGATGAAAAAGATCGTAGGGGAAGTGTGCACTTAAAGGATGGGCCTCGTTCCGAGCTGTGCACTTAGAGGGCTTTGACTGTAGCTTAGTGCATTTCAGCATTCTTTCCAAAAATTGATGTTTCGTACATTTTTCTTTTTAAATAATATATGAACTTTCCATTCTAACCCTTTCGTGTAGTCTAGTCGAACAGTAGATTTTAGCTGTATTTTCAATTTTTTGTTGGCTTATAGGAGGATCCATAGATCATAATACCAGATTGAATGAACGAAATAAAAAAAGGAATTCGTTTTATCTCGCACACCATTTGTACTACATCGATTTTCGATCCATTATTTTATCCGGTTCTCTAAGTTTTTGGTTTCTTGTTTGTTTTTTTGTAAAATTAATATTTTTTTAAATATCCTAAGAGAAATTGATTTTTTATCATTGTGATCGGTGTGAATGCCTGCTAGAATTATTTCCAGTGTAATATAAGAAATACTGATTATATTTTTTTTGACTTAACCTTTAATTGAATCTCCATATTGGTTACGTGTCAACATATCCCATAAAAATTAGAAATTCAGCGAAAATCTATACTCTCGCCTTAACTGCCTCAGATATTTTTAAGATGTTGAAATGTATTAATCTATACTATTATAATAAAGAGGTCAAAGTTTGTATATCGGGACTAATTTCTGGAACTACGGAACTAATTCTAAAAATTCTTGCACTAATAAAATCTGCATATTCCTTAGTAATATAGGCTATATTATATTATGATAAAAAATAAAAATTCTAAATAACCTAGCTAAATTGGAGACATGGTGGAAGTATAGTAAGTACGGTAAGACTGTAATACGGAGCCGCGGGTAATGGTTAGTAAATAATATTTTAAATCCATGATTTTGAAAATATATTTATCTAGAAACCGCACTTTCTTCAGTCATCATTTTCTTAGCCATTATAGACTTTTTAGCCGCTATCGCGAAAACACGAATCCACGAATATTAGTAGAACTTCCGCAAATGTCGGAACTCTTTTATACATAATGTATTTTAAAACGGAAGGATAAGCCGTGTAATATTTGAGGTTGAGAATTTTCAAAGAAAATAAGTGATGCAGGACAGAATAAGGAGCATATACATTTTGATAGAACCAACGATTTCAAACAGCTGCTATCAACTCAGTTTTGAATCTTGCTTATTCTTCAAGTAAGCGTCTGTACTTATTAAGTATGCTTTGGTTTAAGTGTATATTATTTACACCCATTTATTTGTAATTCATTTTTTAAGAAATTAGCATAACGCCTAGTATTTAAATAGATTCGCTGTTGCGCAATAATAATTTTCTTGTTCTCAGTTGTTTAAAAGTAGTACATCGTTTAAAATACGATTTGTAATATGTTGTATTGAAATTTGAAGAGGCCAAGGCGTGGCTTCGTCTATACAAACATAAACATGCACGAAAATAAAAACCCGGGTCGCAGTGCCAAAACCCTGCCGACAATATAGTGTATTTGCTAATACAGGTATTGTGGCTTTATTAAATGAAATTAAGTTTGTTTTTGGACAAAATAAAAAAAATATTGAACCCCTTAATACACCCCTTACAATAGTAATTTTATTAGTTGAAATATTGTTATCAATCCAACATCTGCACCAAATTAAATACGACCTTCAGTAAGTAAATTCGTATACGCAAACTAGTGTTTTCATAAAATTTGTAAGTCCGGTCCTGTCGGGCCGATTTGCTTATAATTTCAGGAGAACTTTTTAATTGCTACTAAAGGGTTAAATTTAAATTTTGAAACGAATCTGAGAATTTTTTCGGTATTTTTGGGCCCAAAAACCTTTTTCAACCCCTAAAAACTACCCTTAAAATGACCCGATTGGGCCCATTTTAAATAGGCTTCGTGCGGTGATGGATTCCAACATGTATGCCAAATTTCGTTAAAATGAATTAACTCCTTCGAAAGTTATTGCCCGCACATATAAATATATATATATATATATATATATATATATATATATATATATATATATATATATATATATATATATATATATATATATATATATATACATACATATATATATAAACATTTTTAAAAATGGTGCCAAAGTGTTTAGGAGGTTATGAAACGTCGTGAAATTTTGGTCCGACCCCTAGGTCCCGCCATCCGACCAACGCCAATAGTGTATGTTGCCATATGGCAAATACACTAATAAATCATAATATTGTTACAAAATAATATAAAAATATAAATAAAAAAGAAGTCGTTTTCCAGACCAGCGGGATCGTCCCGCCTAACAAAATTTGATAATTTTGAACACTTCGCATTGTTCCTTAAACAAACAATGCAAACCAAATATTTCGTTCTTATATCCGTAATCTTAATTGAAAACAAGGATTTAAAAAAAATGTATTCACTTGAAACGTCTGAGTTTAGGCGCCATATGATGATCAAAGTTGAACCTAGTCAGCACATCACTTTCAGGCATAGGTAAAGAGAGACATGCCTATGAAATGAGATGTATGTACCAGTTATCGATACCATTACCGCATAATACAAGTCTAAGGAAAAAGTGGGCAACCCATCAATTGAAGCTATCTAGCGATTACGTATTTTTCTATGTTTAAAATTACACTGAAAAATAAACACTTAGGAATTTTTTTTGTACAAAAAACTTCCGAAAAATGCCCAAAAAATTATTTTATTAGGTCTCTATTTGTAAGGTAGATTCAAACTCTAAAAAAATGTGCAAAGAGCCAATTATTGTACGTTTATCGAAGCAAGAATATTTAGCAATTTTGGGTGATATTTCGTTTCACATATTGATAGCTACAAAATGACAAAGGAATTGATTATTAATTTCGACTTATTCTTGTTAATATTATTGTAAATTATTATTTAGTTTATGGCGCCATAGGAAAGTTATAATTGTTATGAAGACGTGATATTTGTCAGTAACGTAATTTAGCGTGGGTTTAGACTTTGTGTTTCTCCTCCGCAGCCGTTAGTCACTTTCCTTCCATAAAATGTGTGTATTAGAGAATATAGTCAGAAACATGCTTTTAAGCTTTAATTTCTAATAACTGATCGATTACATGACAAACTTTCTAAGAATAATTGACATATAGTATAAGACCTCGTTTAACGTGGGAGATACGTTCTACTAATTTCCTGCGCTATACGAAGCAGCGCTAAACGAGGTCATCTTAATACGTAGATAATAGACATAAGTGAAACTGAACCGAGAATAAGAAAATTTGTCAGTTTTCTTTTGTTTAATTTTGTAACATTTATTGTTAAATGCTTTTTTATCACATTAATTGTGATTTATTTATTGCTAATATCGATTTTTGTTCATAAAACATTTATGAAAATCAAATAAAAGTTCAAGTAAGAAGTTATGTTTGTGATGAGGAAGATTCCTTATTTGACATATTTTGTTTTTTGTGAAGACGTCATCTAACGTCGTTTGCCTTTTTCTGTTTCGTTCAGCAAGCTGTTGTCGATAGCAAAATATTGCATCAATGACACTTCGTCTTGCCTTTGAACTTCTACTAACATTTGAATCATTTCGTATAGACTGATCCATAATTTACGTTATAGTGGCTAAACTTTTTTTTTAGAAACCGCGTAATACTGAAACAGCGGCGGAGGAGCGTTAATTGAGGTCTTACTGTACTTGGTGTTTACATCGAAAGTATGTGTATTGTGTATGTATGTATGTATGTTTGTCCGAAAAACAAAAGCAACTTCCAGATGAACTAGAACATTGAAATTATCATATCCCCAATACTATCGTGAAAAATTCAAAACCCCTGAATTTTTACTCCAAAAGGTGTAGACGTCATAAAAATAAACTCATTCAAACATATGTACATATAATTACTATACTAAGCATTGTAAATTTTTTCAATTTACGATAAGCGAAGGAAACAAAAAGCACAAAGAATATATCTCCGTCTCTTTTTTCGAAGGAATGCCCTAGTTACTCTGACAATATATTAGCATGGGGTAAATGAAAACTGGCAAAACGAAAACTTGGTACCCTCTTATATATCAATTCTTTTTTTGTATAGAATTTGGTCCCTTTTTTCATGTTTATATTTTTGGTCGAATGATGTTTAACACAACGCCATTGATATTTGTATTGCAGTATTTAATGATAACAAAAACATACCAGGTGTGTCAGTGCATGATTAATATAAACATTTTAATTTAATACCATTGTTTGTTAGTGATAAACAATAAACCGGTATTAACCTATAATCGTAAAATTCCGGGCTTGAATATTGTTAGTTGGAAGCCGCGACATTTTGTGCATTTGAGAATAACGACAGTAATAGACAAAACAATAGAGCGTGAATCGTTTCGCAGCATTAAACAATAGAGAATATTTTATCAACATATCTATTATATTCATTTGGAAAACTTTCATAGAGGTTTCGATATTTCAAATTGTTTTCCTAAGAGCAGGCATTTTTTTATTTTACTTAATTACATTTATCACTATAGTGCCAAACTAAAAAAAAACTTTGTCGATAAAATAATGTGTTTGCTTATACACTTTTTGTCTTCAACAAAATTTAAAAAAAGAACCATTTAATGCATCCCTTAAAATTTTCACAGTTTCAATATCCTTAGAGTGAATTAACAGATTGGGATCGGGTTTGCGGCATTCGAAAGGCTGTATTGAGACTTAGATCTGTTAGATTTAGAAGTCAATCGATCAAGTAATTTCGAAATTATTCAAAGAACTTAGAAAATAACTTTTTTTGAGGTTTATGTCACGTATCTCCTAAATCTTGTTTATACCGTGATCAGAAATGTTCATTAAAACTTAAAGTAGGTACCTAGCTTAAATGTAAAAGTCTATCATATAGGTACATAACTTTAAAGTCATTCTAAAAAAATGATCATTTTATTTAACGTATTTAACACATAGCGGGAAGTTTTAGGGTTGGCTTACAGATCAACCGGTTTCCACATTTTTTCATCTTTAAAAGCACCCCGACGCCAACTGATCTCAAAATGTTGGCGTTCGGTATTTTTAAAAAGATTATCTAGCAACGCTGAAAACAGATAATAATGCTTGTAATGAACATTTAATGGGTACTTTTATAATTGAACTTTGTCGATAATTGAAAATCATTTAATTAAATCTATTATTCACAAGAAGTTAGTCTCATGAAGCTTCAAAACTTTATTCTTCAAAGCATTTTAGTTATTTTCAATTAAAAGCGTGGGCAACTGCAATTAACTAAAATGGAAATATCTAATAATTTGTACAAATAATGATTTTTGGTCAAGTATTGTTGACTGTTCTTGACTGATGTCATTTGTATTAATTGAATTAATTACAAGAAATACTTGCCAGGGTTGGGTCTAAAACGCGAAAAAAATATAATAAAATGAAACCTGCATCCTTATATATAAAAATGAATGTTTGTTTGTTTGTTGGTTTCCCTATATGCGTTCCTATACCATACATCCGCGATTATGATGAAACTTTGGTGAATTGTTATACGAAGATATATCTGACGTTTACTTCTAAATGTTTGCTCCACTACTGTTGACGCTCCCGTGCGGGTTATAAAACATTGTTTCATTTTTCTCGTGTGCGGAGCCGCGAGTAGCGGCTAGTAATTTATAAAAACACTGTATATGAATTGTCGGGATTTTTCGATTTTTCATAGTATAACATGTAGATACAATTTCGTATTAATTTAGTATATTTTATAAAAAAAATTAATAGAAAACAATAGTAAAATACAGAATATACTATTGTAAAACTACTTAGTTATTTGGAATTATATATTATAATTAATAATGTGAATGTATTCATTGTTAGGGGCGGAAAAACAGTTAAGCCGTCCCTGTTATTTACCTTGAACTTCCGCACCTGGGGGACTTTTGATGGTACATCTGGCATTCTTTATTTATTTATGATATCATACTTGTTTCTAATTTCCAATAACTTGTCGCTGTTTTGTAATATTCGCTTTGAACTGTGCAATGTTTTCTTATTTGCTTAGTCTTTTTAATTATTTCCATATCAAAAACAACTTACCGTATTTCTTGTTAATACAAGGAGTCTTGAAATAAAAAGAAACATTTTTTAGCTGGAGTTTACTTACATAATTTTTCGAGAATTTTCGGAAGCTTTTTCTATAATAAAGACATTCTCAAAGGTGTATATTTTTATTGAAATTTTAAACACAGAATTATGCCACAACTGAAATGAAGTAATTCTGCCTGTGATTGGCTGACTAGATCTACTGTGTCACGCTCACTGATTTGTTAAATTAAAAGCAAACCATGAGGAAGCTAATTATTACATATCTTTCAAGGGATAAGGAAGTGTAACTAGTCTTCTCCGTCTTCGTATGGCGGTTTATGTTTAACATTAAAAAAATTTCTTAACCCTTTATAGGGCAGAGGAAATGCGGATTTACTACAATCACGAAAAAATCCCCGAAATTTGACATATGTCAGTCAGCTGTTCGAATTAGATGCCATATTTGTTTTTTTTTGTTGCGTTCCGTTTCAAGATTATTTTATCTAGCAGTAATGCTCTATGGCAATCGATACGGTTAAATATTGCCGGAGCAATGAAACGGAACACGTGGTGTCTAATATATGGACAGAGCCTTATAAAGGGTTAAGGGGATTGCTTACCAGCTGTTCAATATGCCCTCATAGTTTTATCGTTCGTACAGTTAGATGTGTGTTCGTGCATGTAAAATGCACTTACGTTTCGGAAATTAATTTTTATGAAAAATTTTATCCAAACTTTGATGTTAATGCTTCAAAATGAACTAGAAATATGTACCATTCTTTCCATATTACTTTTAGTCAAGTTATTTGATTTAAAATCAGACAAAAATGAGAAAATTAGCTTAAATTTTCCACAAATGTTTGTACAGAAAAATTAAATTTGAAAAAAAATTATTGTGCAAGTCTTTGTCATTAGTTTTAACATAAATTTGTAAACAAATAACTTCAAAATGTTAAATTGTCTTCTTGTGATTCGAACTCTAGTGACGTGCTGTAAAGAAATATTGACGAATATCACGTCTTTTGAGTTCATTTTTAGGGCGAAAATGTGATTTTTGAAATTTATAAGCAGCAAGCCAAACTTTATAAATCACAACTAATAAACACAGCAATAAAATGAATTTTGTGACCACAGTTTAAACTTTCCCGAGATCTTATTTTCTGATCTGAGGGTACAGTCAGCTTAATTCTTGTGAGACGGCCCTATTGATGGTTTAACATAAGAAAAACAGGACAAATAAATGAATTGTTTATTTAATTAATTAATCAACGTTTCATTGCTTTATTGCAGCTTCTTCATACATTTATAAATTTAAAAAAAAATCATCAAAATCAATGTAATATATTATATTTCAGTTATTTGTTTTATCCCTGCTATCTTTCCACAATTTATAATAATAATGAACATAAGTAATCAACAAATTTGTTTATAATTTTCAAGATAGTAAATATTTTTTAATCGTATTTTTGAACACTTTGTATGTTCAGTAAAAGTTATTTATACAACTTCTTTCGAACAGGATACTTGATTCTTTGAAAAATGAAACATTTCTTAGCTTTTTCAAGGACGTTTTTCACAAACTGGCATTTATAGCTGTTTATATACCTCGTACGTAAATGAAGGTATTATACGAGCAAGTGACATTATGTTAAAACGAGTATTAGCAGGTTTTAACATTCACTCGAACCCATAATATCATTGATTCATTACGAACAAGATGCATACTACATTTTTTTCACGTACCTCCCATAAAACAGATATGATTTTCACACCATAATAAGTATATTTGTATTATTTTTGACAGTCCGCGGATTTGGGGTCATATGTGAACAGTTTATGAAGGCAACGCCTACTATGCTTGTCTCTGTTACTCATATGGATTAAAATGAGCAACAGGAAGAGATATTATAGTATTGAATCGATAAAATCGCATTACTTTTATTTCACGCACTAGTTCGCAAATGGTCATTTTACAATCGCTATACAGGCACGAAAAGCAACTATTTTATAGGGGTCGCGCAGAAAGATATTTCTCTTGTTGAAACTACAGTAGAATCCGTTTATTATGACTCCGCCTATATTGACCAACCGCCTATTATGACGTAATTACACAACGAGGTTTGGTTTTCATATAGAATTCTTTGTAACAAAGTCGGATATAATGACTTCGCTTACAGTGACAGGTCGCTTATTATGACCCATTTTTAATAAATTTTGTCCGTCTATAGTGACCGACATGATTCTTTACACCTTCGGCAATGTTCGTTGATTCCCGACGACGTTCGGCACGTGGCTTGTTTTTGTTTTGAATCTCAGTGAGTAATTGATAGTTGAACGTCACGCATTGTTTTTAGTGATATCCTATGTAAAAAATGTCATCTCAACGTCGTAAAGCATTTACGATTGAGGAGAAAGGTGAATAATATGCAGATTAGAAAATGGAGAATCAAGCTCATCTCTCGCAGAGGAATTGGGCGTGGGTCATTCGACAATCTCAATGATTTTCAAAAACAAGAACCGGATTAAGCGATCGTTCAATTCAAATGTTTTGAAACCGAAGAGGCTTCGAAAATCGCGCAAGAAAATGTTGATCAAGCGTTAATTCAGTAGTTTAAAATCACGCGAAACAAAGGAATACCCGTCAGCGGCCCTATGCTACCTAAAAAAAAGAAAGGTTTTTTTTTCACAAAAATGCTTTGTATGACGTCCGCTTAGTATGACGTGTTTGTCAATTCCCTTCGATGTCATTATAAACGGATTCCACTGTATATATGAAAATTATAACTGACGCTTTTTATAAGTCGTCAGTAAAAAATTTCGTAATAAGTGAATTATCACGTAAATCCATGAACGTGTTTTTTTTTTATTTTTTAGTGTTAGAACGTAGAAAGAATAAACTAGTAGGTTTTTATCTAGATATATACTGAATATATTAGTGACCACACCATTCTGTATGAGCGTTGACCATTGACCATACGTTCATACCTACACTCTATAACGATATTAAACTGTTGTACTCGAATAATTGGTTGCTCGCATAAATACGAAAATAGCAGATTGTGTATCAAGGACGTAATCAAGACGATTGTTACACAAACGCACCGAATGTAACAGTCACACGAGTCAAAATCGCATTTTGCCCTTGATACACACTAAGTTTTTTTTATTCTATATTCTCTAAAATGGCGGTTTTTTGATTTGTTTGCATCATTTTCAGCACTCTATTGAGATACTAATTTAGCCTGATCGAAACAAAGCGTCCCTTTTTTATATATAACCAGTAGTACTGTAAGATGGATGACGTTGAAATACGTTAGAAGTTTAATACAAGTCGGTCGAGCTGTTTTTGTGATGAGCTAAAAATAGTATATTACACCGCAAGGGCAGGAAGTTGAAACTCCTGCACTGCGCGACATACGTTGTCCGAGGCGAATGCAGGAATTTTTAACTTTCAGGCCGTGTGGTGTATATTATTTTTCTTTATAACCGGTCGAAAGTACGCACTAGTTCATATTAGAACGACACAGAAATAAACGTTTCTTACCTTTTCTGGTCTTTAGGAAATCTAAAGAAAATCAAATTCGTATCTTTGTCACTATTTTTTCCACAAAAAAACTAAGATTCTAGCTAATTGGGCGACAGGACCATTCCAATTTCAAAAATATTCACATTTTGACATATTATAATACATACTAAAATTTCTATATAAAGGCGTGTGGTAACGCGACTAAAGGCTAGTAATAAATATTATATCGTTGTCGATGCCATGTTTTATCTCAGTCACGTGCGGCTATTAATAATTAATAAATAGAAAGCAACACCGGGCAAATTCGTCTATTATTCTATATTCTATAAGAAAGACCACTGCAGCATAATATGTCTTAATCCAGGCGAAGCCGAAGCGGGCTGCTATAAGTATAATAAAGTTTAAACTGTACAAAATATTATCTGTGACCTGTGTATATTTCTTAGACAGGAAACCTTCTTCGAGTTAGTTAGCATATTTTTATTTCCTTTATTGGCGGATGTTAAAACCGTTATAAAATATACGACATAATTATTTTCTTTAAAAATGTTGTATTTGAAGAACTTTTTCCATGTAGATACCTTCTTGTAAAAACTCTAATATTTAATGTGTATGTAAAGAAATTATATTTGATAAATCCATTGCTTTAGGAGCAAAAATTATGAACTGATGAAGATATTTTTTTTTTTTAATTAAGTAGACTTCTACATTTTCGTGAATCAAAATTGAGAAAACTAACGCTTGAGCATTAGTATAGACTATTTTCTTTTCTGTTGTGTTCTTTCTGTGAAGTGAAAAAAACGTCTTGAGTAGTTGTAGTATGTGACAAATTATCACAAACCGTTTAAAATAACGGCTAAAAATTTATTAGAATGCAAGAAATTTATAGACACTATTTATACACTACTGACTACAGTATTAAGTCATGTATATTTTTGGCTGTTAATGGTTTCAAAAATTAAAATTAGATTAGAAAATAGATTAGAAAATTTATTTCTTTAATCCAATTACCCGTGATACTGTTTTCTAATATAACATATACTTATCTGGAATTGAACTTTAAAGATGAATTAAAATTAGAGTTTACAAAAACTAAAACAACACGCTTTTATGAATTAAAAAGTGCAAAATAATTTGACAACACAATTAACTTTACTGCGTAAAAGCGTGGAGTGTTATCTACTTAAATTTTCATAATAACTCTACGTTTACAATTAACTAGTACCTAAATGAAAAATGTATTACCACTCTACGCTTTTTACAATAAAGCTAATTTTGTTGTCAAATTATTTTGCATTTTTTAGTTCATAAAGGCGGTTTGTTTTAGTTTCTTTAAACTCTAATTTTATTATAAGACTAAAAAACAATATTGCATTTAACTATGGGGTAGTCAACGCAACGTACCGTCCAAGAAGTTTAACTTAAAAAAAGTAAATTTAAACATATTGACAGCTTTTGATTCAGCCCTGTCTAAAATGACTGACTTTCGGTCAGGTCAAACGTTAAATGCCATACGCGTCGTTCAACTAAAAAAAACAGGATTTTAACTAACAGGCTAGCCGCTCAATTAACTGGCTAATTTAACTATCGGGCTGCGACATATATATTTATTTGCCTTGGTTAAGTATAGTTGAATCATATGCAAATAAAATACAATGCCTTAAGTATATTCATATTATATACTATTATGTATTTTGTTGATAATATTGTGTATGTTTTAATAGACTGTGAGTGTATCTGTGTCTGTGATGTACATCTGTTTCGCTGTTTGTCTTTAGACGCGGCCTTCATAAGGTCAGTTTACAGAACTTGACTTCAAAATTATTTAACTATCAACATATGTTTTCGTGTTTGATAATAATAATAATTAATAATGAATGATACATCAATCAGTTTGAAACGATTCACCTTTCTGTTCTCAGTTTTCACTTTTAGATTCTTTCATTTTAATCATTTCTGTTGTATTGTTTAAGAAAAAAATAATAGCCACATATTTTTCGGAGTCAGCATTAATGGCTGGCAATAAGTAAAAATACAGACAGCAAAATTTATAATTCATTTTGAAAGTTCGTTCTTCGCTACTGTCGTATATTATTTACACAATATATCGATTTCTGAATGTGAATTATTAAAATTCGATTGATTTTAAAAAGTTTGACGTGAAACATTGATAAAGTAATGACTGAATTGAGAACGACAGTCAACTGACACAAGCGTACCGTTTAACTCAAAATCAAGTTAATATATTACACCGTAAGGGCAGAAAGTTTAAATTCCTGCACTGCGGAT
Organism: Venustoraphidia nigricollis; assembly: GCA_034508555.1. NCBI lineage: Eukaryota > Metazoa > Arthropoda > Insecta > Raphidioptera > Raphidiidae > Venustoraphidia > Venustoraphidia nigricollis. The sequence goes on along the minus strand of JAVRKA010000022.1, from coordinate 5,113,166 downwards.
AACATGATGTCCGAGGCGAAGCCCCTCTCAGATTGTAAACTAGCTTACTTTTCACATGACGCGAATAGTTGGATGGGTTGCACAAACTTAAGGTGAATTTTGCTGGAGATCGCCTCATAGTTTGATCATTCCTTAAGTATATTTGAATTTCTATTACACGTGTTTGTATATTATTATGTACATAGTCAGTATAGACGTTTACAAGTTATAATAATTGTACATAATGATATTATGTATAAATATACAGTAGACTCTCAATACATTAAAATTCAAGGTCAACGTCACATAGTTTGAGTTATAGAGTTTTTGAAGTAAAACTTCTTTTGGCACAATTCATCAGCTTGCAAATATAACGAGCGTGTGCAATGTACGTATACCGTATACTATAAAAATCGACTGTAGAACATCAATTTAAGTTGGAGGCGAGGTACAATACTTGCCTCGTAACTTAAAGGTCGTAGGTTCGATCTCGGCGCTCGGTGCTATTATACCAGTTTTACTTGTGCACTGAGTAGTCTCTCTCTTTTTAACTTAATGGTGAAATAAGCTGAGGTTTTAAAAGCTTATGTGTTTACTCAGTGTGCTTTGAGGATCAAGAGAAGCAAATCTTATAGAGGTGCAACTTTATAGTTTCTGAGGGTCTCAGTTATTCGTATTTTATGTAAAGAAGATTTCAGGGTCTGTGGAGAAGGGAACAAATAACTTCATTACTTTATACAGGTTTATTAGGTTGCCGAGGTTTTACTGTATATGTATCAATTTGTTAGTATGTATGTAGACAAAGGTTTTGTATACTCTTAAGTAATAATATTATTATACAGATTTGTCATGCATTACGGACAGAGCTGACTTAGTAAATAAAACAAAATATTTTTTTTGGGTTTCTCGCTGTCTAAAACAAATGTTTAAACCATAGTATTTAAACAAATGTTATTCAGTGTTGTTCTATGAATTGTGTAATGGTTTATGTTATGTAAGCTGCGTATATTGATATTGTAAAGATTGTAAGCGGATGCAGCAGCATTCTGTGTTGAGACAGGATGGAGTTCACATTGATTATATTGCTGAATTGAATATACTTTATTTAATAATTGATTCTTGTTTATTTATGGGTTTCTTCATAATGTAGAATCTTTTATTTTATCTAAACACGGACATTAAATTAAAAACTATACTTTGTGTTTTATAAATCTGTGTTGTTGGATTTAAAGCACCCAAATATTTATTTTAATTATTACGAAGCTAATAGGAAAAAAATAATTAGCAAATCACTGTCGGAACTTGAATATATGTTATGTTTGGGCACTTATTGGCAATGTACCGAATTTCGAGAAAAGCGGAGCGATCATGATAAATAGAAAAAACCCAGGTCGCAGTGCCAAAACCCTGCCGACAATATAGTGTATTTGCTTGTATAGGGCCGTGTGGTTTTTATACTTTTATTATGTGAAATTAAGTTTGTTTTTGGGCAAAATAAAAAATTTAACCCCTTAATACACCCATTAAAATAACATTTTTTTCTTAATTGTAATATTATTATCAATCTAACGTCTACACCGAATTAAATACACCCTTCAATAAATAAGTCACTATCTGCAAATTAGTGTTTTCATAAAATTTGTAAATCCGGTCCTGTCGGGCCGATTTTATTAAAATTGTGGGGACACTTTTTAATCACTACCAGAGGGTTAAATTTCAATTTTGAAACGATTCGGAGAATTTTTTCGGTATTTTGGGGCCCAGAAACAGTTTTCAACCCCTAAAAATTACCCTTAAAATAGCCCGATTAGGCCCATTTTAAATAGGCTTCTTGCGGTGATGGGTTTCAACACGTGGCCCAAATTTCGTTGAAATCAATTAACTCTTTCGAAAGTTATCGCGCGTACACATATATATATATATATATATATATATATATATATATATATATATATACGTATATAAATATATATATATATATATATATATACATATATATATAAACATTTTTAAAAATGGTGCCAATGTGTTTAGGAGGTTATGAAACGTCGAGAAATTTTGGTCCGACCCCTAGGTCCCGCCATCCGACCAACGCCAATAGTGTATGTTGCCTATGGCAAATACACTAAAAATCTGGTCAAGTTCGGATCTGGAGTTATTGCGTAAAAAGTAGATTGTGCTGCTTACCCAGTGTCTGTAGGCTGTAGTGTTTCTGATGTGCTGTTAGCCTGTTACGTTTGCGTAGATGAATACATAATAATATGTATTTAGAAATTAGGCAAATATAAATGTTTGATTTTACAATCGATGGCAAATATGTTCTACAATCAATGATGGCATAAGCACCCGATTCATCCTTATGTTGCTTATTATTTGAAATTTTTAAAAATTAATTAATCAGTTATTATTAATTAATTAATCAATGAAACAATGTAAAGCATACACTCCCATGCATAAAAACATTGCCGCGTTATGAAGTGTATGACTCATTCTTTAAATTTTGCTTTATTTATCTAAAATGATAGATTAGTTTTTTATACGTAAATCGGCTCAGCAGTTATGTCTCGTTTATTAGTAATCAAATATGAACAAAGAAATCGGTTAATAACGTATTAAACTTTTCATAACTAAAAACGGAAAAATGAATTCTGTTAATAACAAAATCTTGACTTCGAAGCCAATTTAACAAAACTATAGTAAATTGATAGTTCTATTTTTTTATATCTTACACTGATATCTTACATCTAGTTTGTTTCACCCGATTAAATAATGCGAGTAAGTTAACGAGTAAAGGGTAGGGTTTTTATATATAAATGAAATTAAAGAAGCAATTTGTTATGAAACGAAAAAATACTAAAAATAACTACTTTTTACGATTACCGAAATCTGGTCGTCCGTATGGTAAATTTCGATATTCATAATTTTCGCTTCTCTCCTCAGCGCCATCACACCTGCAACTTTAGTTATGATAGAGTGTCGCATACAGCAAATGTGAATGTTATTTTGCGACACATTCTTATGTATTAGTAAAACGAACACAATGTAGCACTTGATAATAAATGGCTCAGGTGACCTGATCGCCTCACCTTGACTTCTTTACATCTAAGGATTATGGAGTTTTACGTATCTAAGTTTATCTCATCTGTGTAGTTTAGTGGATTACTTTTTTACAAGCTTTTATTTAGCTTCACTTGTTCTGGTGGCTGTGTCTCTGTAATCAAATCTTTCAAGGTTTCCAATTGAGCTGAAATTTTACACACACCTTTGGTTCTGAAGACAATATAATATAATACATTGAATATTATGGTAGATCCAATATGACCGCCACCACAAAATGGCAGATTAACTTTTTCTTTACAACCCCCTCCATATGTGTATCAAATGAAAGGGTATGACAAGTAGAATACAGTAAACAGTTTGACGTTATTTAAAATCCAATATGGCGGCCAAAAAGCATAACTAAACATTTGAAAATAAAATATTAGATGAAAAAATTTCATAAAAGATAAGCTTTTTTTGCAATGTATTAAAAAGGATAAAAATATTTTTTAATAATTTAAGTTCATAATTATAAAAGCGTGGGCCGTGACTATCATAGCGCTTACAACCCACGCTTTTATAATTATGAACTTTAATTATTAAATATTATTTTTATTCTTTTTAGTAGGTACAAAAGTTTTTTTCTAATATTTTTTTTGACGCGCTCGTTTTCACATTTTATGTAATGCTTTTCTTATGTAAACAATAACGACTGATCAATTTTTAAATATTGGTTATTCGTTCTTTTTAAAATATTTTTAGGACTACGCCACTGATCTCACGTATTGTTTTATTCGCATGCGTTAGATTTCCCATAAAAGGAAATGTGCTTTATAAATTGTAATACATCAAACAAACAACAATTATACTTGTTCTTATTATACATTGTGTACGGTTCATTTTGCCATTGTATTCTTATTTTGTAATTAATAGTTGTTTTGCACTACCCCCTACAAAATAGCTGCTTTTTATGCCTGTACTCTGTACAGCAGTCGTAAAATGACCCATTTAATACTAAAACGATTTAACATCAGATAAAAATTAGCGTAAGTTTTACACAAATTTTCTTACAGAAAAAATTAATTTGAACAAAATTATTGAGCAAGCCTTTGTCAGTATTTTTAACAGAAGTTTGTAAAGAAAAAAATTCAAAATGTTAACTTGCCTTTCCGTAATTCGAAATCTCGTGACGTACTGTAAAGAAATATTGACAATGTTGACGAATATCACATTTTTAATTCAACTTTTAGAGCAAAAACATGTTAATCCTTAATCACAGCTAATAAAAACAGTAATAAAATGAATTTTGCGACCACAGTTCGAAATTTTCCGAGAGCATATTTAGCAATCTGAGGGATCAGTTACTTAATTTAAAATCATATTATCTCAAAATGAACGACATCTGCAACCCTGGATATAAATTTTTTTTCGTAGCCATTAGAGACTTTTTGTTATTATAATTTTCAATATTTGACCCATTTTTATTCTAGACAGTGTTCATTGTAGTGCATTTCGTTACGCGAATATTTAGTACCATAATTTATCACGAATTTTCTTTAGAATATGCTTTTAAATCATTAAATAATAGATAGTATTTTAGCAATTTATAATATTAATAACCGTGGCAAATTGCAAACATACCAATATATAGAATGTCTCAAAACTGTAGGCTACAACTTCACGGTTTTTTTATGTTAATTTGAGCTAAAAATGCAATGTTAACATAAATCTGATTCTCATTTGTTAAAATGCTACGGACATATTTTGAAATACCACTTTCATCATATACCTGACAAATTTAATAGGTAGAATAGTGCTTCGTTTTGATATCGCATTTTTAATTTAAACTATAGGAATTAATCGTACATATGATATGATACTTATTTTGAAATTATCTGAGGAATAATACTCAGAAGTCATAATAATAAATTATATGTCATTATACAGGGTGATTCATTAGCTCACCCGGAAACTTTGATAGATGAAAGCTTATCTAGTTTTAAGAGAAAAAAATGTATATGAACATGATGTCCCATGGCAACTTAGAAATTAAACATACTAACTTTTTTTAATTATATGTTAAAGTTTATCATCGTGTATAAAATGTCAAATTTTCCTTGCTTTGTAACAAACGAAAATCGAAACCTTGTTCATAGGTTTACCTGAAATTGAATACAGGTATATCTCGCGAAGATTTTTTAGAAGTCATGGGACAGTCGATATACTCGTATACCATACATCATACAACAGGCTCTAACTGTTATATTGCATATAAATACACCTTAAAAACCTTGACAACACGTTAAAAACCGTGCGTTTAATTAACCGAAGGTTGTATTTGGGTTTTAACTAACAAGGAATTATAGTTCCAAATTTGGATTTAGTTTCATTAATTGCATATATACATATATTTTAAATTTTGTTTAGCCACAATTTTTTAAGGAGCTAACCGATTTAAAAAACAGTTTTCTTCACATTTTTTTCGGATTGGTCCCATATAATTTTTCTTAATCGGTTCAATCGTTTTAAAAATACTATTTGACATCCATATTACAGAAGAAGTCTTGCGATTTTGAGTTTTTGACGAATTTATGCGTTTTCATGTTCTGTGAACATAAAATTGTAAAGACGAAAAACAAACGACGAAAAAAAACAAAAAAAAAAACTTGTTGAATCAGTTGTATATTTTAGCTTTTTTATAAAAAGAACAATAAAAGGATAGGTAATGATGTTTATATATTTTTAAACGCATCCCGGAACTACACTCTGTATAATTTACTAAGTATTTAATTAGTTAAAGGAGTGACAGGCATACGAAAAAACTTCTTGATATACGCATTAAACAGGCACGGCTTAAGGCATGCTTTTGTTTTTATGTTCGTAGAAATTTCAGAAAGGACTTAACCATTCGACGTTTTAAAATTGACGTAATAAAACATTGTTTTGTATACTAAACAAATTGAAATTTTTAAATGGGTGTTGATTTTTTCTGCAGATTCCGTCCTGTTAATGAAGATTTTGTCGGGGAGAAAATCGAAAATCTGGTTTCATTAAGTTCTGTTCTGTGTCCTTTACTATTTAAGTGTGTTAAGTTTCAACTTCTTAGGACTTTTTGGAGACTGTCAAAAAACCGATACTGACAAATGGACATATATTAGGAAATAATATGATATGATATTGATTAAGTCAGTTGAGAAATATATCTGACACATCAGCGAAATACAAAAAAAATTATACATCATCGACAACATTAAAATTCACTAACTTTATAAAAGGCCCGTTCCAATAAAAACTTTAGTAGTATTTACCGTGAAAATTGAGTGGGCATTTTCAAGATATGCGCTGGTGCAATACGTAAATAATCATTTTCAATTTTCAATAAAAATATTGGTTAAAATATAAAATTCGAATCGTATGGACAACCGTCTATTAATAGTGTTTTAACTTTACTTTTTTTTAGCTTGAAACTAACATAACTAATTACGATCTTTGAGATCGAATTTATGGTAACTGAGACTCCAGCCGCTTAGATTTTAATAATCGATATAAAATAGTAACAGTACGGCCCTGTTCTTTGCTGACAGATGTGTTTCTTGATTGATAAATGCATATTCCGTTTGACTAGCCTACCTAGTTTTTGTTTATGCAAGTACATCCATAATTAAGTTACATTTGTAAAGTTAAATTTAGATATACTGTATTTCTTAATGAGGCAGCTAACACATGGGATAAACTAGTTGGAAAAATATTTTTAACGAGCATGAAAATATGTCATATGGTGTACAGGAAACGCAATCTTTGAATCAAATCTATGAGATTTTTGAAAGTGAATTAGGATGTGGAATTTCTTTGATGTATGGATCAATGAAATTTTAATACTGAATAGATCTTCAAATTTAAACTGTTTCGATTTTTTTTTTCAATTTCGGAGCTCTATAAAAAAACGAGAACAATGTTTTTATAGTTTTAAGCTAGTATAAAAAAAACGGTCAAGTGCGAGTCGAACTCGCGAAGAGGGTTCCGTACCATTCCGTTTTCAGTGACAACTTTAGGACGTAGGATTTTCGTTTAGTTTTTCGTGTAAACTATGGGTGACGCGCTCAGTAGTTTTCGTTGATAAGGGGGAGGGGGTCAATTTTCATCAATTTTCTTAAATAATTTTAAAACTATTTTATAAATTATAAAAAAATATATATATGTATTTGAAAATTGAAATCCTTACTACAAACCCTTTCATTTGATATGTCACGCGCTACAGTTAGTAAAACTTTTTTTTTTTTAATTTAAATAATTCGTGGTTGAAATTATGACACAAGAAAATTGTGTAAAACCGGTCCTGATCTGGTTTGCGGCCTTTGATTTATCTTTATATTTTTAGCCTTTAACGCAATAATATGAATGACTTCAGTCTTCACCTATTAAAGCAGTTCCACTGCTCGATGTTCAATGCCAAACGACAACGGCTAATGCTAAACATCAAATGTTTTGCACTATTGCCAGTGGACCATTGCTGTAGTGACACAGATGTCAATTATATTACATATTTCACCATATTTCACACTTTATTTCTTCACTTCTCACCCACCATTGTTTATTTTTGAGACAAATATTGAATAACGAATACATTTTTGAAACACATGTGAAATTATATAATCAATATTTGATTATTTGTTTACAAAAATCAACTTACAACTTTACTATACTGGGTGTGTTATTATTGCTGTAGAAACGCCGATTCTTTTGTTTTACACAGGTCCGGAGTGAGTTGAGTTAGTTATAATTTACTCGAATTGTTTAACACTTTTACAAGCCCACTACTAGTATAGATATTTTTGCATTGTGTGCAGAAGTTTTGTCTGTTGGCTCGCACGCCTACTAAAGAAAGAACTAAACTTGGACATTACATATTAAACTTAACATTATACGAAATTAAAAGTAGCTTTTTGTAACCTCCGAGGATCCAATTGATAAGAGGTACTTTGAATGTTAGAATGTTTTGAAGTTTGAAGTTTTATTTATCTGTTATTATTAATCATGTTCTACCAAGTGGCGAGCGAATTATAAATGAAATATAAGTTGCAACAAAGTAACTATTTGACTAAATAACAAATTGATTGTCATGAAATTTCAATTATAATGTAATTATTTGAAACGTTTCAGTCATATCGTCTGTTTAAAGCTACACTGAGTCATCTTAAAAACCGTAGTACTATAATAATATGAAAACACAATTTTAGATGTTTTATTGTGAAGAGATTATCATTTACCTACACAAAATATGCTGACAGTAATATTAGCTTAAAATGATTAACATAACCTATACAATATTGACAATCAAATAATATATTATGATTTAGGAAATAAAACATAACACTTACCAGCTTATTCTTGTTTAAAACTATATTGACCACCAATTTTCCTCTACTAGTCATTTTTAAACACTTTCAAACACACGCTAGAATACCACAGTCTCAAACTGACACCACGTTATGAGTTATAATAATATTATGACGTTTAACATAAATACGCGGGAATAAATAGTGCAATATTGCCAACTTGTTTTTGTAACATTGGGATATTTTTAAATATCTCACTGTAGTATGATTTCCCCATATCATTTTTGAATAAAATTTCACTGCTAAACTGGGATATCATACATATCTCACTGTCACAATGTAGCATAGTAACTATGCTACAGTGAGATATGTATGATATCCCAGTTTAGCAGTGAAATTTTATTCAAAAATGACTGCTAAACTGGGATATCATACATATCTCACTGTAACAATGTAGCATAGTATGCTACATTGTGACAGTGAGATATGTATGATATCCCAGTTTAGCAGTGAAATTTACAACTGTTATAAATTTTAGTTAGAAATAGACTGGGATATAATTCATTTGATTACTTAATATTTTAAATAGGAGATATCCCAGTGTAGCGGTATGAAGATCATCAAAAAAAAGTTTTTATAGACACAATATCCCAAAACACTATTTTTCAGGAATATCTCAGTGTAGCTTTAAACAGACGATATGACATAATATACATTATTGGCTTCGGTCGGGTGACAGAACCTAGGGTCGGACTGAACAGCTTTGCATCATTTTTAAAAATGTTTATATACCTATTATATTATACGTCCTTATAAAAGTTAAATAAAATACATAACATAAAATAAAACTTTTATAAACATTAAATGTACTAAAAATAGTAAAATAACTTTTACTGAAAAGCTCTGGGCGTATATGTTGATGCGCTATTTTTAATTTACAAATTTTTGCGCCCAACGCTTTTAATTTTTATAGCCTACATCGATTCTAGAAATTTCTTGTAAGTCTAGAAATAATTATTTTCCTCATTTTTGTATATTTATGAAATCGTTGTTTTTAAAAGTTTTTATGTTAATTTTCTTTTAAATTTCGTACTATTCTGAATTGTAATTTTTGATAGTGTTGACTGCGTTTATCATGTAGGTATTATTCATAAAAATAAACATTTTTTTTGTCTGTCTTCGCGTCGTGTCGTCTACAAAGCAACAAATTAATAATTGTTTTATAAACGTTGATGATTTCACGTAGGCAGGACTTCTCTAATTGTTATTCAACAGTTTGCTTCGACATCAGTGTAAATAAAGACATGACAATAATTGTGCTATTCTCATTATGTTGTATACTATTATACAGGTATATAAAAAACTTATTGTATACCTAGCTTTGATTGTTATCGCCCAGACAGGCATTGATAATGTTTTCCGTGAAAAACTGAGACTTACCTATTTGAAGGGGTGACTAATCGATCGGCGGCTACACTATTACGATTTTATAGTTTTTTACAAAAAAATACCGAAATAGAAACTCAGCCTTTTGTGCTTGAAACTATTTAAAATTGTAATATCAGGCATTTAAAGTAATATAGTCACATTAGATTTTCATTCTTTTTTGTGACTCGGCGCAAAGTAGTTAAGTTTGGTATGGTACAATTGATTTAGGTGAAGCAGGAAAACTGTAAATAATGACGTAAGGCAACAATATTCAAAGAAAAACAACCAATAAACCTCAATCTTGCATTTTTCCGCCTCGAATGCTATATAAAAATTTCATGATTTAATTAATTTAAAAATTTACTACTAGAGTTTGAGTTAGGGGGTCGTAAAAGGAAGAATGGTTTTTTCTTGTGCATATTCAAGACAAATTGAAAAAATAATAGTAATGCGTTTAACGTCCGTTTCTGGACTTTATGTCATAGCAGACGCCATTCGTACCATTACTATTTTCCCTTTACCACTTCCGGTTATTTTCTACATTTCTAAAACTTCAACTTAACTAATAGCTATTAGTTAGAATGAAGGAATTATAGGAAATTAGGATAGGATAGGTAATTTTTGAACTAGAAGTTTGATAGGTAATCGGCCATGACCTGAAATAAGGAACTATCTCGATATTTATCAGGAATTAATTGTGGGAAATCATGGAAAAACTCAATAAGATGGCCGGTACAGGAATTACCGTTTCTCGACGAGAGGCAGTAGGAAAAAATCCTAGCCACATCTGCCTCTGCCGGGATTCGAACCCGGTACCTCCTGAATGCGAGTCTAGTGCTCTCACCACTACTCTTACCCGCGCGGTATACAAATTGAAAAATATTGCTGCAAGGGGAACCCTCGGCACAAGAAATAGATATTGTTCATTTTTACGCATTTTAAAGTTTGTCGCCGTAAATCAGCTGTTGTATTTGATATTTTTTTTTATTAGTTGTAAAACTCATTGCTTCATTGATTTGCTGTAGCGTCGTGTGATTATTAATTGGAACAAATCAAATGACTGGCTCAGCTCTTGACCCGTTAGACTATATGAACGACAAAGCCGGAACAACTTTTTATCGGTTTGCTCATGACTGATTATTATCAAACACTTGCAAGTTAATGTTCCAGAACAATGACAAGTCATTGATCGGAAACAATTTTCACAAAATCACTCATTCGAAAATTACTTAATGTTTTGTCTAGAAATTTAAAAATATTAGTGATAGATTTTCATTTTAACTATCGTTTTTCTTTTAATTTTATTAGTAGCTAACTACCCGGTCCAAATGCTCAAATGCAAATTGGATTGAATCCATGAATACTTGAAGATTTTTTTGTTTCTACAATTATCTAAATCTATTTAAACATTAATATAATAGTTAAATTTTATTTTCGTTTTTTAAGAAGTTGGCTGCACCCAGGCACGTTGGGTCAGGTAACGTAAGGATACATAGCTTATAACCTAATTCACGTATTGTGTGTATTCAAAATTTCATTGAAATCCAGTAGGCCAGTTATAAGCCTGAAATAAAAACTAAACCGACAACATTTCACTTTTATTATGTTACTAAGGCTTGTTAGGTGTTATTTGACCGATTTGTTTTTAGGGAAATATTGTAATATATATCAACTTTGTACCAAATTTCATTTAAATCAATTAACTTTCAATAGCGTGTCTTTCTTCCATTTTGTTTAAAAGATTTTGTTGTTGTTTCAAATACGTTTACGAGACATTTGGCTGTTTTAATGGACTATCCAGTAGTGTATTATTTATAGTAAGTTGTAACCCTGTGTGAAAACCTGGCAACTAGTGTGGTACTCAAATACTGTTACCTACGTAGAACAGGACAGCCCACAATTTGGTTCTTAATGCACCAACTGAATTTACAGGTTGCCATACTAAGACTTTGTGTGGTTTGACTCTTCCTACGCTCACAGATTATTTTATTCTTTTCACTTGTCGTTCAAAGGTGACGTATTTGAATTTGAATGGAAATCGTTTGTTGATAATATAATTTATCTATACTATTTTAAAATTCTTTGCATGTAAATGAATGTATATTTGAACGGCTTTAACTTAAATGTTATTTGATGAATTGTGATGAAACTTTTGTCCACAAATTTCATGTGACTCCAGAAATGCTATAGGCGAGTTTTATTGCACCATTGTATCGCAAAATTAATTAATTTTTTGGCACACCTCAATATAAATATATAAAATGGTAATATTGTGTAATATCACAGTAGACTTTTCCCACTACCACTGGAGTTATGACTGACCGATATCCCCTCTTCTCCTGCGGCTGTGTTATGTGATTATAAACCGTGAATAAATCATTTTTTTGAAAAAAAATGATTTCTTGAAAATCTCGAAGTCGTAGTATTCCTTAATCGGGATGTAACTTCATAAAAGGTATCCTGAACTTTTAAGTTTTGGGTTAAATTTTCATCAAAAAACAATCATTTTTTAATTATGCTAGTACATATAAGCAAACACGTTTAAGTGTTATAAATATTCGGAAAAACTGCAAAGAAATGAAATTGATGAGAGGGTTGTAATTGTTTTGTTACCTTTTGATGATTTATTAAGTGAAAAAATACAGTACTGGGGTGATTTTTTAGCTTACCGACAAACTGATACATGAAAGGCCATATAATTTTAAGAAAAAATTGTATATGAACATATGTCCTGTTTCACTTATTTAAGGAAAATATACATATAAACATTCAACGTTTTTTTAAATCATTCGTTATTGTTGTTTTCTAATGAATTAAATAAGAATTAGATGAGCTTTCATGTGTACGTTGTTTTTCGGTGAACTAATAAATCATGCGTTATGTTAGATCCACCACAAAAAAAGCCTTATCATGGGCATAATGTACGAAAATGGATATCATATTATAATAATTCACACATTATACTATTCTACTTTAAATCTGAATGCCATTCAAATAGGTTACATTTTTTAGAATTAAATCGGTAGTTTCCGTTCTATATGTCATAAGCTATGTACATTAAATCTTTGTGGAGGATGTTGTTTTTACCTCCGCCTTCTCCAAAATTTGCAAATTATTTTTGTATTTATTTGTTTCTTTTTTAATATTATTTTCGACAACACTGTTCCCAATAAACCACCCATCGCCAGCAAAAATATATTGACGGAAAATTCTTGGATAGCTAATTTTTTTTTTTTTGTTCAAGGATCCGACCTCAAATTCCAAGAGAAATAATAGACTTATGTAGAATTTGTACAACGGTTACACCTGGGGAGCCACAAGTAACGCTTGGCTCTGATAAGTCTTTTACATACGATTATGTTTTTGATACAAACGACACTCAGGACAATATATACGAAACGTGTGTGGAAAACTTAGTAGACGGTTCTTTAGATGGTTATAATGCTACTGTCCTTGCTTACGGCCAAACTGGGTCGGGTAAAACATATACCATGGGTACTGGTTTCGATGTGGAAATACCCGACGAACAAATTGGTATTATTCCACGAGCGATCAGACATTTGTTTGAGGGAATTAAGAACAGAACCGAAGCAGCTAAAGAAAGAGGAGAAATTCCACCGGAATTTAAAATCGTTGCACAATTTATGGAATTGTACAATGAGGAAGTTATTGATTTATTTGATCCAATTAAAGATAGTTATGGAAGAAAAAATATAAAAATTCACGAAGACCCAAATGGAAGTATTAATGTTGCTGGTGTGGCTATGAAACCAGTTTTGTCAACTGAAGATGCCTTGCAGTGTTTAAGAATTGGGGCATTATCGCGGACTACAGCCAGTACCCAAATGAATTCGCAGTCCAGTAGATCGCATGCCATTTTTACTCTCCACATTAAACAACAACGCATGGTGAAGGTAAGATTCAATCATTTTGCACGACCCTGCTTTACATGACTGGATATAATGTAAGGATGTAAAGTGACCCATTACACCATTAGTGCTGTAAAGTAAAACAAAACTGGTGGCGCCATACCAATTTCATAGTAAAAGAACGTTTGTTTGTCTGCTTATTCATTTAATTATTAGAAGTGAAGTTTGCTCAAAAGTGAACTGTCAAACTTTTTGAAAATGAAGTGAAAGTCAACAATTTGCATGCAAAAATATCATATATACTCAACCCATACAACGCTGGGCACAGAATGTACTATTTAAATTTGGCTATCAATCTTCTTACAGATTTACAATGTCATTTTTATTTTAGTTTAATGATACTGATACAGGAGAACCTAGTAACGAATTCGAAACATTAACCGCCAAATTTCATTTTGTTGATTTGGCCGGCTCAGAAAGACTGAAACGAACGGGAGCTACCGGTGAACGTGCTAAAGAAGGCATTTCAATAAATTGTGGCTTATTAGCGCTTGGAAATGTAATATCGGCTCTCGGTGATAAAAGTAAAAAGGCCTTGCATGTACCTTATAGAGATTCAAAGCTAACTAGATTATTGCAAGATAGTTTGGGTGGCAATAGTCAAACCGTTATGATAGCTTGTGTTTCACCAAGCGATCGTGATTTTATGGAGACTTTAAATACTCTAAAATATGCGAACAGAGCAAGAAATATTAAAAATAAGATTGTAGTCAACCAAGATAAAAGCTCGAGAACAATTGTTTTATTACGTGAAGAAATTTCAAGATTGCAGTTGGAACTTTTAGAATTTAAACAGGTACGTTTTTCAGCAAATATTTCAGCTCGAGGATTGTATGCATTTATCTAATCTATAATTTTTAGGGTAAACGTATAGTTGGAGATGACGGTAAAGAATCTATAAACGATATGTATCATGAAAATACGATGTTGCAAGCTGAAATGAATAATTTAAGAACTAGAATAAAAGCTATGCAAGAAACAATAGATGCTCTTAGTGTGAAGAATACCGAGCTTTTGACAGAGAAAGCTGCAGGTGTCTGGCTTAATTCAGGTTCTGATTCAGACGTAACTGAGATGGTACAAAGTTACATAAAAGAAATTGAAGAATTGCGTGCCAAATTAATGGAATCGGACTTTACAGTTCAGAATCTCAAAAAAACAATGAAAACTCAAACTATTAAATCTTTAAATAATTCCTCAGGTTTGTTCTGTTCATGGAATCGATTTTTTTCATGAATGGAATAACTATGTTTTTGTTTTTTTTAGTGTATGAATCGTCATTTATGGATACTGCGGCAGTTATTGAACAAGCTAAAAAAGAATTAGAAAAAGAAAAAGAACGTTTAAATTTGGTTAAAAAGGAAAACGATGGCGATGGAGCAAATGAAGATGATAAAGGCGATGAGATGGAAGATGATAGCAGCGATGAAAAAGACAACGACGAAGGTTCCGGTTCAGATACAGATACCGACGATAGAGGTGAGTTATTTTTAAAATTAGATATGCAATTGAATTTATTGGCTTTTTTTCATTTTTGTACAGAGATAATAAATATTTAAATTTTATCTTCTTCAGCTGAAGAACAATTGGGTACTGAACTAGCTGATTTAACAGAGGATATAAATCTTAAGCAAAAATTGATAGAAGAGTTAGAATTATCTCAGAAACGATTGCAAACAATGAAGCAACATTATGAAGATAAACTTTTGCAGCTTCAAGCGAGAATAAGAGATACTCAAAATGAAAGAGATAAAGTTTTATCTTCATTCACTGGCCATTCCTCAGAGCCAGTTGAAAAAGTGAAAAAGGTTAAAGACGAATACGAGAAGAAACTAATAAACATGCAAAAAGAATTGAAGTTATTGCAAGCCGCCAAAAAAGAACACGCTAGATTATTACGAAATCAAACGCAACATGAAAATCAGTTAAGGTCACTTAAAACTGATCTCGCTGATATGAAGAGACTTAAAGTAAAACTTATAAATCAAATGAAAGATGAAAGTGCAAGACACAAAGAAGCGGAGTCGAAAAGAATTCGTGAAATTGCACAGCTGCGCAAAGAATCTCGCAAAAATGCTAATACTATTCGTTCTATGGAAGCAGAAAGAAAATTAAAAGAACAAGTCCTCAAGCGAAAACAGGAGGAAGTTCTAGCATTAAGAAAAGTGAATCGTGGAAAACTAAGCAATAAAGCTGCAGGAAAATTGAATTTTTCACCAAAAATAGCAAAACAAAAATGGCAAACAATTGAAAAAAATATAAATAAGGTTGTTATAAATAAACAAGTTTTAGCAAGCCAAGAACGTGATATGGATAGGCTGTTGGAAAGAAGAGAAGCATTAACGAGAGAATTAGAGAGATTGAAGCAACGTAAAAGTTCAACGTATCTTACGCATCATGAACTATCAGAACTTGATAATGAAATAGACAATGTTAAATCAGAAATTAATTATGTTCAGGAAAATATACAAGAAGCTCAACACAGTATTATGCAAATTGAAGAATCAAAGGTAAGTAAATCGTGTAACCTATTTTTTATTTGTTTGATCTGATTAAATTATTGTTATTCGTTTGTGCAATTAATATATTGTACTGTATAGTATAGCTACAGAGTTGAAGAGTTTCTCTGGGAGCGACTTTTTCCTATTAAATAAAACGAAACTACTTGCGTTTACTGTTCAAAATATTTTTTTATTTATAAAACGTTTCTACCAAATTTTTGGTCCTTTTCAATTGAAAAGGACCAAAAATTTGGTAGAAACGTTTTATAAATAAAAAAATATTTTGAACAGTAAACGCAAGTAGTTTCGTTTTATTTAATAGTGTATTACTGTTGGTAGAGTCAATATTATTAATTGACTTTTTCCTATATTTGCATGAATAATTAACATATTTAATTGCCAGCCCAAATATTTAAAATATTTCAATTTAATAATTTTGTGTAGGATAATACCGACAATTATGGCATTCTGCCACTTTCACAGTCGATTAATACAGTGTCTGAAGCAAGGTACTTAATAGAAAAACTGTTTAATATGGCCTTAACACAAAGCTACACAGCAGCTCAACAAGAAATACGAATCCAAGAAAATGAAGCAAAATTACATCAAATTAAACAAGACAACGCCGTCCAACAACAACTTTTGGAGCATATGATAGCTAATTCAAGCACTTTAGCTGTTAGTATGACTGCGAGTACTTCAAGCAACGCCAACGAATCAGAACCCAGCTCCAACAATTCTAGTCGATCATCTTCGCCAGTGGACAAGTAAGTTCAATTCTTTTTTATTTAAAAGCCAAGTATCTGCGGTTCTTATAATGATAATTCATTTAAATATTGATGGCATTATTGAAATGTAACTGACTAAAGACGTAAGATGATTTATCATTTAACTTGACGCGGGCTAGTGATTCATATAAGCACCTAAAATAGGCAAATCTTTAACTTGCATGATTTAAATTTTCAGTCAGTCGTTACATCTCGAAAATAAAGAATCCAAAAGTAATAAAGCAAGAAGACGAACAGCTTTACCTCAAGAATTATTGTATGGCAATGGTATGTCTCAGTCACAAGATCCTGATATGTTGCGTCATATGATGGAGCAACCAATTGTAAGGGTACCGAGCGCTCCGGGCTCATTGAAAGGCCTAATTCCATTCAGACAGCTGACGCAAACTGAACTACGACCATCTCGGCAGCTAACTCAAACGGATATGTTAAAACCATCTCCTATTCTGACTAGGAAGTTGTCAGACAAACAAGATATTACTTCACCTAGATTAGTACGTCGTTTGCCTACATCGGTAACACCCGCGAAACATGGCTCAATGTAAGTTTAATTAATTGTGTAATATTGAACATGAATTATCATATGAAGAAATGTTGCTAAATAGATTATGTTTTTTTATGTATCGAATCAAAATTTTGCTTTCGTTTGTAAATTTTTTATTAATATTGTATTTCGACTGTGATATCTCGGGTTGTGGTTTTATTTATTGGTGATGTAGGTTTACAAAATTCAATTTTATTATTTGTTTCAGTGAGAAGTATCCACCTTTTAAATCATACAATTAATCTGTTTTAATAGTAACTTTTAATTAGGTTTCGTTAATTTTAATGCTCATGAGCATCTTTGTTTTATTTTTAATTTATTTTTTATGCAGTGCAATAATTTTAATCATATTAATAATGATCGCCAATTTATACTATTGCTCATGTCTTATAATAAAATGCAATTTAATTTTAAATTATTTTTAATTTATTTTTGGCTTTTTACCTTCACATAAAGGGTATACGTGGTGCTGTTGCTTGTTAATATAGATACTTTTGTTAGTTTCGTTTTGTAGACGTTTGCGTTTTTTGTTTAATTCTAAATATACAATACTAATCGGATATATCAGATACATAAATATACATACAAAACGAACTCTTTTCAAAACTAAACATATTTTGGTTTTAAGTAATTACTTAGAACAAACACAATATACTCAACATTGATTTTATCGTGAGCTTTTGTCGTGTTCAATTGTTTTTGTAACAACACAAATAACAAAGCTTTGCAGTAATTTAAATATCTAATAAATTTGCAAAGCTTTGAACTGTTGATTGCTTGTGATAATGTAAGTTTTTATCAAATTCAAATTTTTTATTGTAGCGTTTGTGAAATGTAAATGTGTTTGTTGTTGTGATTCCCTGTTTGCCACTAACACCCGTGCATGGGCCTTAACTTTTACTAACTTAGGGAACAGGGATTGGACGGTGCTGGTGCTGGTACCGATGGCTCAACAACACCTGGTTCACCGCCGGCATTCCGTAGAGCTATCAGTCGGGAAGAAAACGTCTTTTCGAGATTGACGGCATCTACAGTTGTTCCTGCCAATACACAGACTTTACAAAGGGGAATCATTACTAAACATAGTGGAAAGGTAATTATTTTCAAACTTAAATTCTCCCAATTCAGCTGATCTTTCTATAGCAAGACTTATACTCAATATTAGTGCAGTTGCCAGGGAAAATCTTTCGTATATTTTTCAATGCTCGACTTTCGTATATATATTTTTTTAAATTTCTTTTAAACTATGCATTTTAAAATTATAAAAAAAATAATATATTTGCATTTCTCATAACGAACCCTTTCATTTGATACGTCACATGATGCATTTAAAAAATATTTTTTTAATTTTCTAATATAACCCTCAAAATCGAAATACGTTTATTTACACTATACGTCCGTGATTGGGATATCAACTCTATATGTACGAAATTTCAACTTTTTTCGTCCAGTAGATTCAGAGAAAATAAGACAGTCAAACAGACAGACCGGCACGAGAGTGATCCTATAAGGTTTTTGTTTTTTCATCGGATGTACGGAACCCTAAAAACTACCTATAGAAAAATAACTGAGAATTTTGCGATTTAACTTATTAGTGTAGTTGACATATGGCAACATACACTATTGGCGTCGGTCGGATGGCGGGACCTAGGGGTCGGACCAAAATTTCTCGACGTTTCATAACCTCCTAAACACTTTGGCACCATTTTTAAAAATGTTTATATATATATGTATATATATATTTATATATATATTTATATATATATATATATATATATATATATATATATATATATATATATATATATATATATATATATATATATATATATATATATGTGTGTGTGTGTACGCGCGATAACTTTCGAAAGAGTTAATTGATTTCAACGAAATTTGGGCCACGTATTGAAATCCATCACCGCAAGAAGCCTATTTAAAATGGGCCTAATCGGGCTATTTTAAGGGTAGTTTTTAGGGGTAGAAAACTGTTTTTGGGTCCCAAAATACCGAAAAAATTCTCCGAATCGTTTCAAAATTGGAATTTAACCCTTTGGTAGTGATTAAAAAGTGTCCCCACAATTTTAATAAAATCGGCCCGACAGGACCGGATTTACAAATTTTGTGAAAACACTATTTTGCAGATAGGGAATTTTTTACTGAAAGGTGTATATAATTTTGTATATAGGTTCGATTGATAATAATATTGCAATTAAGAAAAAAAAATGTTATTTTAAGGGGTGTATTAAGGAGTAAAATTTTTTATTTTGCCCAAAAACCAACTTAAGTTCGCATAATAAAGCCACACTGCCTGTATAGCAAATACACTATATTGTCGGCAGGGTTTTGGCACTGCGACCCGGGTTTTTTATTTCAAATGCTCAGTGAGCGTGTTCAGTATTTGAGTCTAAGTTATCTATATAAATTTGAAGGTCTCCTATCTTTACTATGAATCAGAGCTAATTCGCAAACTGAAAATGAGTATAACCATTAAGAGCACTGTGGGTTGGAACAATAAAATAAAACAAAAGAATAGTTATTTCTTACCACAACAGAATTATTCAGTGGATGTACATTTCGAGAGCCAAGCTCCCATCTTCAACAAAACACTAAACTTAGTGTTTTGCTGAAGATGGAGCATAGCTTTCGAAATGTACATCCACTGAATAAATCTGTTGTGGTAAGAAGTAACTATTCTTTTGTTTTATTTCATGAAAATGAGTACTTTTATTGTAATATTTGTTATAGATGATTGCCAAAGCACCACTTCAGTGTATAAGTATTGCTGAAGGACACACGAGTGCAGTATTATCAGTTTGTGCAACGGATGAACTAATGTTTACTGGTGCCGCCGATAGAACTGTTAAAGTATGGGACTTACAAACAGGAACTGAAAGAGAAACTTTGTGTGGACATCCCAACAATGTCGTCGCTGTGCGTTACGATTCTTTGAGCGGTCTTGTTTTGAGTGCGTCGGCAGCTTATGTTAAAATGTGGGACTTAAGAGTGTCATCAACGAGATGTATAAAAGTCTTGTGGTAATTATCCGTTTTTATATTATTACTACATTTTAAATTAACCTGTATTCCATATTTTTGATATGTAAACATCTTAGCTCTCGTTCACGGTGCGAGCTAAATGAGAATTCGATTCTCAGACGCGCTTGACGTAATTAACCTACATTGCTTTTCTCGGATGCGTGACGGAGACCAGCAGTATTTTCACGCGCGTTTGTCAATTTACGACGACACCACCCTTGTTTGCAGTACTTTTCTAGACAGCGGAATCGTATGCGGTTGTAGCGTGAAATACATGTAATATCAATGCGGACGATTTATTTTTGAAAATTTTATTAGATAAGATTGGTGACGAGTTTTTTTGTTATGGGTCATTGTTTACAACGAGAAAAAATGAACACGATATGTTTAAAGATTTAAAAAGCTAGTGAAGGAATGCCACTAGAATGCTTTTAATTCGGTAATATTTATGCAAGTACGGAAAAAAATAAGTATTTCCTCTTACATAATAACAAGATTTCTCTCATATAAATCTAATAGTTATAATAATTATTATTAAAGTTATTTTATACGTGATTTTGTTGGGAAATAAAAATGTTCAATTCTTTCACTGACATACTATATTCTGCTTATTATCATTGTATACACCACTGGCCGCACGTGTGTACCACTCACTCTCGTAATATTTCCAATATGAGCTCACATGCTTATATGTTAACTCTTGTGAGTAACGCATCGGTGATGCATGTTTTTTTTACAGTTCTTCGGGAACTTTGCAATCGGGATCATATTTAAACATTCCAGCATTAACACGATCTGTTCAAATTTCACCTGGCGAATCTCAAATAAATGATGTGATGTTTAACAATTCTGGAACATGTATTTATACAGCGGCTTCGGACAGCAAAGTGCGAATATGGGATCTCAGAAGGTTAGTTCTGATTAATAAAGCTTCGATTTCGTGTGCAGGGTTATTAAAACTTCGTGTTGTTTATAATGTTGTAGACTTTCGTGTATTGGAAAACTGACAGGAGGTCACCAGGCAGCTGTGATGTGCTTAGCGGTGAAATCGTGGCCTGGTGGAAATGATTTGGTTGTAACTGGATCTAAAGATCATTATGTCAAGGCATTTGAAGTAACTCCACAATATTGTTCGACAGTTACTCCGACAGTGAACTTTGAGCCGCCACATTATGACGGTATTCAAAGTTTGGCACTAGGAAACGGGGTACTTTTCAGTGGTTCCAGAGATATGGCTATTAAAAAATGGGAGTTTAAACATCAGTATCCAGAATTTAAAGTACAGGTAATAATAAAAAAATATAATTTATTGAAATTCCGTATAGAGGAATGTTGCGCAGTTGTAGTTTTTAATTCCTGTTTTATTTTTCAGTCTGTTGTAAATGCTCATAAAAGTTGGATTTGTGGATTAGCATTATTAAGGAACGATACTCTGTTGTTGTCCGGATGTCGATCAGGGTACATTAAATTATGGGATATTGAAGCTGGATTTGAAGAATTGTCAGAAATGAAAGGACACAACTCATCAATAAATGCCGTAACCACAAACTCTACACACATTTTTACAGCATCAAAGTATGTATTTTTTAGCTTATTATTTTTTTCATCCTACTTTGAAGATATATACATTTGTATAATGTACATTTTTATATAATAACTAAGTTTTTAAAATGAAGTAATGGATCATAAATCGATTTTTAAACCACAAATCAATCGATAGATGTAATTGTAGACTTACTTGCTGTAAACAGGCTTTTTCAGAATTTGAAATTTGTTAGAGTCGCTTAACCCTATCCCGGTTGACATTGAAACTCTGGAGTTAGTCGGAGCATTACAGCACGAGAATGAGCCGGTATAAACGTGGGCTAGTTGCGTATACAAATATAATAATTAGAATAAACTGTAATCGAAATAATTGCAATTTAAACATTTTCACTTCCCAAAACAAGGATTTTTTAAACAAGTTATTGATTCCTCCACCTCTATGCTTGTAACTCCTAGCCGGGAAAGGGTTAATTTAAGTTTTGGTAACAAATGAGTTCCAGCTTCGAAGTACTCATACCAAGTATATCAACAGTGTTGATTATTATTAATTAATTATTATTAATGATAAATGAGTTTAGAATGAGTGGGGCAAAAATGACTCCTGTCTCTCTTTCGCAGTTGTGGCGAAGTGAAGATTTGGAGGGTGGCGTTGGGATTAGACAACTGAACAGCTGTCCTATATTAAATTTTGCTGTATATTGTAGCTTTTGCATGGCTTTTATTTTTATGCATGTGCTTTTTTCTTCATCAGTCATAGTAACATCGGTCAATAAATAATCATGCAATCTCTTTTCACTGGCTCATGCTCGGTTGCAAAAAGCATTGCCAGAAAATCTGATTTGGCAGTGTCCTTAGACTGTGATCACACATATTTTTCCATAAGAGACGCACTGCATAAAACTTTAAATCGATCCTACTCGAAAAACGATTGATCGATTGAAATGATATTTTTTTTAAATATATGTGTTGAACATGGATTATTTGTGCAATATCCCCTTCGAAATAACATCTTTTCTATGTAGATCAGTCACTTGTTTTCTATGAGAACAATCTAATCTCTTACACTTTAGACTTTTTCTGCGTATACAGAATGATTTTTTTAACCTGAAATTTTCAAATATTTCGAGTAATAAGCATTATACGAAAGTTGTATAATTAGATGGGGGCAGTTTGGCAGTGTATGTCATTTTGACTTTGGGTGCAAGGGTTAAGGTCATTCAAGGTCAAATTAGTTTTTTTTTAATGGAACATTTTTCAGTAATTGAAAATTTGATAATTAAAATTTGTTTTAAGAGCAATTCTGATTACTTACAATGAAAATGTGGCACTATTCGTTGCAAGCGTATTGCAGAATCGTATGCACAGGTTCTCAGTAGAGAAAATAGAAAAAAAATGGAATTTCCTCGAATACATGAATCGAAAAAAATGTTACAGACAAATCTTACGTATTTTAAGTCGTAAAATCCAAATTTGCAATAAAAAATAAGAGTCCCCATTAAAAAAAACTTATTTGACCTTGAATGACCTTAACCCTTCTACCCAAAGTGAGACTGCCCACATTCAAATAATCAACTTTTATTTTTAACAGCTTTTCATGCAGTGCTTATTACTCCAGATATCTGAAAGTAACAAGTTAAAAAAATCACTTGTATATACAACGTGATCATATGATCACGATCTATGATCATCGTCTACTCAAATTCTCTGACAGTGCGTTCTGCAACCTAGCATTGGCATGACTGAAAACACTCCTATCTACGATAAGCTGATACCTAAAATATAGATTTTATTTGTTAAAGTATAAAATTTATTTTAATAATATTTTACTATCGATAGAAATTTATGAAAATTTCAAATTTTAGTATAGAGGAATTTTGCAGGTTTTTAAGTATACAAAATATATTCAACACATTTTAAACATAATAAAAACGTAACTATTTTCTGTTTCTATAATTTTAGTAGTGATAGAAAATTATATAATAATGGATTTCTAAATAAAAAGTTTCATGTACAATTTTTGCCTCTTCGCCAAATTGTACTACTCGAGATTTATTCATCGACACCCCGCATGTTTATTTTTTAAAAATAATTTTTATTGCCTTTTAAATGTATGAGGGACATAATTTGTTTGGGTTTGGATTATGCATTAACATAATATTATGTCAACTTCATCTGTTACTGAAGCGTTTATAGTTAAGGATGCAACAGATGAGACACTGACAGACAGAATAGTGAAACCAGTAGTTTGACTTCCACTCTTTGTCTACGGAACGTAAAAATGTATAAGTTTTTCAAAATGTTTTTATTTTTCAACCGAAATTCCCTCTAATACCGCAAGTGATACTTCTTATTCGTCTCCGGACGCGTTTAACGCAAAGCGTACTCCAATCCAATAAAAATCGTTTGAAGTGAAACTTCTTTTCGCACGGTAGATACTATTGAATTCATCTGACGAAAAGCTGCAGATGTAGAATTTTGGGTAAATTTACACGGTTTCAAGTCTGAATCCAAAAAAATGTCCGTGTGGTTGCACCTAAAACTACTAGGTCGTATTTCTTCAGTTTTGCATGTGTTGGTTCTAACTTAAAGTTGTTCCTTAAAAAACACGTTGAAGAGCTGAAAAATATTTTTTTTCTGGAAGTTACTCAAAATTACATGTTATTTCATGTAACTGTGATCACTAACATTACGAAAGATTGGCTTCTTCATAGCTTAATAGTCAGAGCTGGACTTCGTATTCAGTACAATTTACAATTATTACCAATAATAGAATATTAGAAGATTTAATAACTAACTGGTCAGCTCTATTTGCAACTTTGCAATAAAGAAATGTAACAAAGCATAATTTATTGCTGTTTCAGTTTAGAAGTCGTACCCGTAGCATGTTTCTTCTATTTATTTTGTTTTTGTATGGCAGTGTACATTTATTTTTTTACCTAATGTAAGTTAAGTATCCAACAAATATTATTGGTCATGCTTTTTTTTTTTTTTTTTTTTTTTTTATTTACATAACCATCTATATTTTTTTAATCATATAAGTAATTTTTATGTTTGCATGATTTACAACGGTATTCAACTTTTTCTCATAAATTATAACATCAAACAATTTTGCATGCTGATTCCAAAAAAAAACTTATATAATTTAGTTTTTTTGTAAATGTATCTACTAGAAAAATACATGGCAATACGGTTTTTTGGTTTAACTTAATTTCATGAAATAAATAGGTTGCATTTTAAAATTTTCAACAGTATAGAAATAATTAAGTAAGAATCGGAGAAAACGATATGAAATGAAGTTAAACTTTACAAAAAGTACGTTTGTTTTGTAATTTTTACCTGGTCTGGTACATTTCGATATTTACTTACTATTAAACAATTTATATCGATGTTGGGAATATCACCTTAATTTGGTGCCATTTATGTGTGATGTGTCGAGAACGTAATGACAATTATTATTTCCGACGAGTTACACCGAGTTTAACTTTCACTTGTCAAAATAACATTGCGCCCTAGATACATACTGTATTTTTTGTCCTACATCCTATAAAATAGCTTCTTGTGACTCCAATTCCCGTATTTTCAACATTTTTGACATTTCACTTGTGTAGCAAACTTAACTCTCAGTCAGTCACGTGTGTGTAGCGGCGTGCCGTGTTATCTGTAATGTGTTCTGTTCACAAGATCAAATTGAAATATTAAACTTATTGAATTGCTCTATGTAGTATTAAAAATATTAAATTACTATTGAATTTGAGCGCTCGACAGCTATTTTATGGAGGGAGGGGGGGTAGGACAAAAACACATTTTTGTTTGCACATAACGATCATTCATTTGTAACACATTTTTTTATGTATATTTTGGCTTTGATTAATTTTATTTTTGCAATCGCAGCGACAGTTTGGTTAAAATATGGAAATTGAAGCAAGTTTATGCCACGTGACAAACGTCAGCTGTTAATGCGCTCAGTAGGATGTCTGCCAGTTTCTCCACAGTGTTCCTTACAATGCTGCCTGTGCCTCTTCATAGAACAATATCATCAACATGTTTTATTATTGTGATAGTTTTTAATTTATTAATAGCGTTAATATTTATTACTTTCATATCTATTTCCACTTATGTAAATGTTGGTTTTAATTGTATATTTTTAATCAACATAACCAATTTTAATTCATCACTGATTTGAAAAATATTTATAAAATATATTTAACTAAGGCTTGATAGTGCAAAATTAAGGTTACATTTTTTATATATAATTAGGAATTTTTATATTATAGGAACTAATGTCTATTTTTAAAATAATTTATAGTCACTATTTATTTATTACATTTTTTTATGATTGAAATGAAAACAGTATTTTTTTAGATTTTAATTTGTAATATTGTCATGTAACAAATTTAACTCACGTGTACCTTTTGTTAGAGTAATTATTTAAACTAATTGGAAGAACGATTATTAACACAAATGCAACAATAAATATGTTTTTAAGAGCCTTTTATACATATTAAACGAAAAAAAATTTGAATTCAAATTGTTTCCAAAACTAAATCATATTATTTAGTCTATATTAGATTAAACAAAAGTTTCAACAGCAGATCAGAAATATTTTTTATCGAAGACTAAATAAAGTTTTAATTTTTATTAGCGGATTTTTTTTTTTATTTCTAAAATTGTCAGCTGAGTTTGTGTATGATATTACCAGAAGCGTAGCGTGCCTTGGCGGGGCCCCGTATAAAAATTTATTTGGGGGCCCTTTCCCCGTTGAAGTAAATGACTTAAACGGGGAAATCCCGCTGCCCGCGATAACCGATGTAGGGTGTTGCCAACTTTTGAACGCAATCTTTACGCGGGAAAAAAATTGCTTTTTTGACTTTTGTCATTTCTGAAATAAAAAAAAACTTGGGAAGTTTTTATTAATTTTTGCTTACGCACGTTGGGGGCCCCTGTGGCCCGGGGGCCCCGTATAATTGATACGGCATATACGGCGGTAGCTACGCCCCTGGATATTACTTACGCAAATATAGAAAATAGTGCAATATTATCTATGTATACAGTTTCTTAAATCATTTTGTTTCGTAATAGTCTAATTAATATTTTATACTATTGCTACCAGGCCTTGTTAATATTTTTTAAAGAAGTTATCTGCTATTGAACTGATCAGTTCAAAGAGGTACGTACCTATATTAGTTTTAATACTGACGTAAACATTTTTTTCAACTTTTTTTTTTAAATATATTTGGCACTGTTGGTGCTCCGATATTACATAACTTTTATTTCTATAAAAAGACATTTTTGACTTTATCGTTTTTAAATATTTACTTTTTTTCAGTTGTATACGCAAAATTGCAGATGAGAAATAATAAAAAGTGTTTTGATTTACTGAAATTTCAGAAATTAGAAATTTATTTTTTTTTTGTATTAATTTTCAGACTAATTTGTTTTAAGTCATTATAATATCATATTGTAACTGATGATTTGCTGTTATTTATAAGGCAAAATACTACATCGAGTATATCTAATAATTTATGTGCAATTTCTATATGCCAGATTGGCGTAATAAAAAAAAAATGCCAAAATTTGTAGACTTCCGTGCGTGGACCTTTAAATTAATTTGTGTATTTACTTTAAATTTGCCGTTATTGAGATTTCTGTGGCATCAAAAATTATCTAGTCACCATGTTCATTATTTTTTTAACAAATTGTGTTCCAATTTGTGTTAAGTTTCCACATTTTTTTATTCCAAAATGTAAAGTCTGTGTATGGTTAGAGAAGATTATTGAAAACGAACTGAATTGAAGATATGGTTTCGCTAATTTAGGCCCGGCGAACAAATGCGTAGGAAAAATTGATGCATTGAAATAAGGTAACACACATAATTTTATACGTCTGTTTCACCGCCAGCACTTACGTTTTTTAAACGCACGCATGCATCGCTCAACAGGGCAAGAGTTACGTCTAGGGTGCGTTAAGAAACGCATAGAGAAACTGACTCAAGGTGAACGCGCGGTACCGCAACGTCGACGCAGGTATGTGTGCATTACCGTAGTTGCGGTCCCGTAGGGTCACCGCACGTTTAAAAAACGCAGTGGTGCACCGGGCCTTATAAGTTATTTGCTGAAATTCTTTCTCCTGTATAAAGCAGTCGAAAACTTGGTTTGCCGCTGGACGATGCGACGGCAGAGGGTGCAAATATTTAGTACACACTTTGTTGTTGACTTGTCCCATACATTTATGCGAAAGGAATACATACATAAATACAGTAGAATCTCGATAACTCGAATTTCAACGAAAATGCTAAAAATTTCGAGTGAATGAGTGTTCGACTTAATAAGAATTTCGAGATGCAAAGGATTTAATTGCTATTTCGACTTAGCAATTCACTATTTCTAAGTATATTTTTCGATTTGCAGAATTCCAAGTAAGGCGTCAACATATTTTACTAATTTAGACTTACGGAGTTTGCTTTTTGAAATTTGAGTTATAGAATATCATTTGTACTATTAATACCTCACAGAGAAATAACATTTTGTTCGAGTTACAGAGTAAATCATTCGATATACCGCGTGTTTAGAGGCTCAGGCGAAGGAAATGACAATTTTTTTTGTCTTTCTGAAGATTACGACTTAACGAGGTTCGAGTTTTCGAAATTCCACTGTAATATAGTATAAAGCCGTGAAACTTCTAGTAGACGGAGAGTTTTGTACGCGTTTTCGTTGCACATTCCGTCACAATTCACTCTGCCATGGATGGAGAAGTTCTTTTGAAAATCTAATAAAAATCTTTGTCACTAAGAATTACTTTTTTACCATTTTGACATAAAACCCTAAAAATTAGTAATTTTTTGCAATAGGCTATTTCTGTCGGCGTCGTATTTATTTTTGTGACTTTTTCAGTGGTTATTTTTGAAGAAGCTTATCAGAAAATTGTTGCCGTGTTTGATACAATATATTCCTGATTTTACAGGCAAATCTTTATTTTTAGTGCTACATAATTAATGTTTCTGACTTAAACAGCTAAGAAATTTTATCTTCTCGTAATAAAAGTTAGAGTTGTGAGTTTATGTAATATTTTAATGCTCAATAAAACTACAAAAAATATCTTTGTTGACTAAATTGACAAATAATGCCGTAAACTGTTATATAGATTATGCTCCAAATCTTGTTCTTTAAAAAATCTGAAATGCATTTCGACTGTGTGTAATCTAACAGCTTTAACTTGTATTAACGAAACTCTATCTGAAGTTTGAAAGAAATAGTTTAGAATTAATAATAAATTGACCCAAAAAATAGATTGGGCTTTAGAAATAAAAATACTGTAGTCCAATCGTGACTTAATAGTCAAAATAAACATATTGTAACACTAAATTACGTATAGTAATTATTAATTTACAAGTCAATAAATTTGTTATAATATAGACTTTTTTTATTTATTATTTTTCCTGTTATTGTAGAATATTAAATATTATGTTGTAATAGTTTTAAGTTTTAAATATTTTATATTTTTGTGCCTATATTATTTACAATTGAACGTGCATAAATAATTAATATCGCAGTCATAGATTTTTTAAGTTAACCAACCGCGGCATCTATTATATTTTAAACGTATTTTCACATCGATATAATGACGCTCTGCATTATCGTGAAGCGGGAAAATGAAAGGTTGTGTATATAAAAATATGATGTTTTGTTTATATGCGGTTATTTACACGTTGATAAGAAATTAAAATACGATGAAAACTTGTGATTAAAAATAGTAAAAAAATACGTTTGTATAATGCAATTGATGGACGCCGAACGTCGAGGACGCCAACAGCGCAGCGTCGCAGATGTTCTGATTGGATTGAAACAGCTGACAGCTGTAAGTTCGTGTGGTTCGGTCGTAAACGGGAAAGGGGGTATGTTTAACGTCTAACATTACGTCTGTCAGTGGTCTGTTTTCTACCGGGTGCGTTTGACACTTGGACAGTATATGTATATATATATATATACACTAGACTAATATATACATCGTAACGCAGGCAGTTGACATTTGCAAATCGCGCCGGCTGTATGTTATGTATATAGCGAACTTATAATTCTACTGTTACGCTGTTACTTGTGTGCTTTTGTCAGACAAAGATCGTAGACTGCTCGTATTTATCTTTTACTTATTAGTTGTGTTTATTTTTTGTGTGTAAACAGTTACATGTGGAGGTTCACGGTACTTAGAGTACCAATATTTGACATTTTAAAACACGTGCTTTTTGACTCAGTTGCGAGTGTCGTGGTGTGTTGGAAAATTTAAATATTTTAAAACTTTAAATCTTGAAACAGTTTGTTTTTTAGTGTTTTTTTTAAATTTTTTAACTACTTATATATTACATGTGTCGTGTTCTATTGAAAAATTTAAATATTTTAAAACTTTGAAGCATAAAAGAGTTTGTTTCTGAAATAGTTTTTTTTAACTTTTTAGCAACTTTTAGGTATGTGTAATCGACTTTCAATATTTTTTTTTTCATGTGAACTGCAGCGTCATATAGTTAAAATGCATCTATGGTGCTACTTAACACGAGTTTTCCCCTCATATTAATTTTACATATAGTATCTACCCCTATAATAAATTCAACGATACGTTTAAAAGCAATTTGCTGGTATTAGTTTTTATTGTGCTTGTTTAGTATATACTTTGGGAGTCCCCTCATATATTTTATCCAGTTTAGAAAGTGATTGTTTATAGATACAACTTTTTGCTATCCAATGAGAATAAAAGATATCTGTTCAAATTAATTTTCATCTCGGGCGGCCATGACATTTGACATTTGGGTTGAAAATTACGCGGTCATTAAATTGAGATCAAAAGTACACAGTATCCTTTTTTTGAAGTTATGTTGTGGATGCGAAATGATGTTATGCCAAAAAGTCGTATGTGAAAAACATCCGCATGTACGACAATTTTGCATACGACTTATACATAACAAACCATGCGATTATCGCCGATACCACAAACTACTCGCGTATAGCTTTCATTCAGATGCAGATACGACATTCTGGCTTTGACACGTCGAAAAATATTGCATTACTATGTGCAAGATATATAAAGTCGAAAATTGATAAAACTACAGATACGACTTTTATGCCTAACAGGACATCTGTATGTTTTGATAAGCTAAATTCGATTATATACTGAGTAATTACTATACGTTTTCATAAAGACAGAATTCGATTGATCCGAAACGAATGAAAACGGGTATTGTTACTGTTTTCACTTCGTTTTTACTCCAAAGTCGATTCAATAATTTTTGGGATCGTGTCGAGATCGAACCGAAACAAAATAATACGTTCAGCTTCTATGGAGTTTAGCAATAAAGTGAATTTAGATTAATTAGCGTTATGCTAATTAGTCCAAAGCGACTTCATTGCTAAACTCACAGGAGCTGAACGTCTTTTTTATTTTTTTACTAAAAAAAAATCACCTCAAACTGATTAACTGAAAAGCGAGGTTGAAAGCAGTTCAAAAACGGGAAAGGTGTATTAACTTTTGGCAGTTTTGGCTTTGACAGCTGAAAAATGTCAAATATATCGTATTGAAATCGATTTCAAAACCACAATGGAAATTCATTTCATTAAAAATATTCAAATCGAAAAATCATGAAAAAGTATAGTACTTAAATATAATAGTAATTTTTTTTTTTCTTTTTCTGGGTTTTTTTTTGTAACAGCTGGATGTCGGGTTTTTTTTATCTTATTTCTCATTGTAATTAACAGGAAATGAGAATAGTACGATAATATTTAATGTCATTTCATTCATTTGCGTATAAATATAGATTATTTTTTGTATTACATTTTTAAGTCAAAATTAAAGAAAATCGTATAGCAGCACGGAGCATTAATGGGTTAAAACATGATGTATTTTGACATTGCTGTCTTATATAACTTCCGTTTTGAGTATTAGCAGGTAAGTACTTTTTACGGTTCCGTAGAAGCTAGGAATCATTATTAGTGTATTTGCCATATGGCAACATACACTATTGGCGTCGGTCGGATGGCGGGACCTAGGGGTCGGACCAAAATTTCTCGACGTTTCATAACCTCCTAAGCACTTTGGCACCATTTTTAAAAATGTTTATATATATATGTATATATATATATATATATATATATATATATATATATATATATATATATATATATATATATATATATATATATATATATATATATATAATATATATATATATATGTGTGTACGCGCGATAACTTTCGAAAGAGTTAATTGATTTCAACGAAATTTGGGCCACGTGTTGAAACCCATCACCGCAAGAAGCCTATTTAAAATGGGCCTAATCGGGCTATTTTAAGGGTAGTTTTTAGGGGTTGAAAACTGTTTTTGGGCCCCAAAATACCGAAAAAATTCTCCGAATCATTTCAAAATTGAAATTTAATCCTCTGGTAGTGATTAAAAAGTGTCCTCACAATTTTAATAAAATCGGCCCGACAGGACTGGATTTACAAATTTTATGAAAACACTAGTTTGCAGATAGTGACTTATTTATTGAAGGG
Source organism: Venustoraphidia nigricollis (assembly GCA_034508555.1). Classification (NCBI taxonomy): domain Eukaryota; kingdom Metazoa; phylum Arthropoda; class Insecta; order Raphidioptera; family Raphidiidae; genus Venustoraphidia; species Venustoraphidia nigricollis. The sequence continues at coordinate 5,080,507 of JAVRKA010000022.1, read as the reverse complement.
TGTATTTAATTCGGTGTAGACGTTAGATTGATAATAATATTACAATTAAGAAAAAAATGTTATTTTAAGGGGTGTATTAAGGAGTTAAATTTTTTATTTTGCCCAAAAACAAACTTAATTTCACATAAAAGTATAAAACCACACGGCCCTATTCAAGCAAATACACTATATTGTCGGCAGGGTTTTGGCACTGCGACCCGGGTTTTTTATAATAGTTGCGGTCTGTCCGTCTGTATCCTCTCATTTATTACGATGAAATTTGGTGATGATCTAAAAACAAAAATGGTGAGATTTTTGGAAAAATATTTTTTGGACTCCCTTCCATAGAGCGGAAAGTGTACTTAATTTTTTTCCTACTTAATCCATTGAGTGAAGTGTCTGATGAATGTTACAAAACCTATTAATTTTAACCCTTCAGTCACGATATTATATGCTTTCAAAGTCGTTATCAAAACAATTCCATCCTCTAGTTTTTAAACTGTAGATGTTAAAAATCTGAAAACATTGCTGTAAATTATTAGAACACCTTGTGAGATAATTCGAAAATATTGCTAGAAATTGTATTGGAATTAACGTTTTTTATAATAAAATAAAGTATATTCAAATAGAACTTTGAAAATTCTCGGGAGTGCCATTAAATAACAATAATTTATTCGTGTTAAAAGTAATTTTGTAAAGTATGAATATTATATAATTTTTATGTGTCAAGTGTAAAAATGTTCAAACATAACGCGTAAACTGTAAGTTCAGAGTATATGCAAAATAACATTTAAATTTAGAACTTTATACCCTGTTTCCGAGGCCGGACTAACTTTAATACGAAATACTTATATCTCGCTTAAAGTTTATTTGAAAATGACATGGCCTATTTATAGAGAATCATCTATAAATAATTTACAAGTTTGTAAAATAATCACGAAACATATATTTCATCTTCAGTGGTAAATAGTTGTGAAATTATTATTTGGAAATATAATAAACGTACTTATATATTATAAAGTGTTAAAATAGTGTTATTGACGAAGCCAGCGAAGCTGATAATAATTTTCAACTTAGTTATTTGTTAAATTGACAATGTCGGAAAGATTTAAAGTGTCTTTATCACCAGTGACTGATGAACAGACGAACAAAAGTGTCTTCAGAAACTATGGATCAGCACACGAACAAACTACCAGCAGTGATTTAGAAACTGAAGGTGATCGACTTCTGCCATCGACGCCAGGAAATTCGGTTTTGACAAATCGACATCATTCGACAGGTTTGTTTTAATGTACTTATTAGTTACTATCAGAATCAATTATTCTAAAGATCACAGGAATTTGGACGAAAATAAAATAGTCAATTAAAAAAAAAAAATATATAATATATATATATATATATATATATATATATATATATATATATATATATATATATATATATATATATATATATATATATATATATATATATTATTATATACAACTTAAAATCAGCGGTTTTGACACGTAAACTTTTAAAATTCTGGTTTACAATAAAATAATCTAATCAAGAGTCATTTGCGGCATTAAAATTCAGGCAAAACAAAGCTGATTTTCTAGAATTCATAAGATAAAATCTTGACTGATAAATTGCATATTAAGTAAGCACTGCGTTATGGAGTTTAATTTTTTGCTGACACTCTTTAAAAAAAAAATGCTCGGATATGTCAATTTCGTTTTTGAAAAAGGTGTATTTTCTGACTACTTTTCGATCGTGTTTTATTTTTCATTTATCACGTCATCGGCCATGTTTTTAAATGGCAATTTCAATTTTTGTCTACGGACATACAAACACAAAGCGATATAAATGATAATTCTCATAGCCCCATTAAAAAACCGATTTTTTCGGTAATTCTCAGAATTTCATTCTTTAGGTTTTCCTGAACTAAATCAATCGGAGTGAACCACCGGATTTTTTAAACAGGATGCAGCCCGATGCCTGCACTAAATAATGGTATTTTGAATTTATTCTTACTTTTTAATTGTTATCAGGTTATGTAAGTAAAAAAAATATGTCTGTTAATAAAAAAAGTAGTGCCTTGAAACGTACGAGAAAAAAGAGGTCAGTGCAAGGTGAAATATAGTAAACGAAAGTATTTATGTAATTTCAATACTTGCAGATATTTGTATTAGAATTCACCTTACGTGAGTAAAAGGGAATAAGTAATATTATTAATTAAATTCACATCACTGATTTCCAGTCCTTTTCTAGATTGACAGTATATTTGTTTGTTCTATTTTTTTTATGTGGATTGGTTTTGGCAGGCCCGGACTGGCAACAAGTTTACAATTCTTTCGGGAGTTTCTACTAACCAAAACTCTTTTGGAATTTCGTTGAAATTCTGATCAATTGATCTTAAATTGGTATCCAAAATTTTGAAAATTGATATTTTTCATTTGTTTTCAAGAACTGTTATTCAAAGTACGTGATCGATAGTGTTGTATTTTTTCAATGTAGAGAACATTGGCGATTGACTGTATTTTTCCAAAAATTGGACATAAATAATTTTGCCTTGTCGCCACAGAAATATTGTTATTAAGTATTTTATTTCTCAACCTTGATGCACTATTATTAATATTTAGATAACTTGAATTAGGCCTTATTGTCTATTATTGACAATACACTTCGTCGCTTAATCAACGGCATTTATGTTGCCAATAAGCCAAAAGGTGTGTCATATTTTTTCATTATGTCTTAAGTTTATCAATTTTTTTGAGGAAAATGGCCATACCTTGGCTAGTTACAAATAAACGTATTAAGGATCCCTCATATTGTAAAATAGGCTTCCGGGAAATTTCGAACTGTGGCTGTAAAATTCATTTTATTGCTGTTTTTACTAGCTGTGATTAAGCATTAAGCTTCACAAAATTTGGCTTGCTGCTTAAAAATTTTAAAAAACATATATTTTCGCCTTAAAAACTGAATAAAAAACAGCACATCACGAGATTTTGAATTACGGGAAGGCAAATTAACATTTTAAACTTTTTTCTTTACAAACTTATGTTGACAATACTGACAAAACAACTATTTACTTTAAAACAACTCTACCGACGTTTTCAATGCAGTTTTGCAAAACTCGAGCCGACAAGTTGCAGCCTGTCCATCATGACTATAGGGCTCAGAACGCGTCATCGCTTTTCTTCATTGCCAAAATGTGTTGTCATCGAATACGACACGAATTTCGCTATGTGATCCTTCTGTCCGCCACAACGCGCTATAATAAGAACAGGAATTTCACGATGTGGATCTTTTACAGAAACCACAACGCGTTCTGAGCTGTTTTTGGGGTTCCGTACTTCAAAAGAAAAAAGGAACTCTTGTAGGATCACTTCGTTGTCTGTCTGTCTGTCTGTCAAGATCCTTTTTCTCAGGAATACGTGAAGGTATCAAGTTGTAAATAATATCAAATACTCAGCAGGCCCGGCAGGTCATGTTCAGTCCGTGTGGGTAGTGAGATGAAAAAAAAAATTTTTTTTCGATCTAGCGGTGATTAAATTAACAAACTTCAAAGCAAGCCCCCTCCAATTAACTCATGTCAGCACTGAGCATTTAAAACCTAATAATTATATATAGCTTATGTTTTATAAGCCTCGTAATCATATAACAAACCTTCGAAATCCCATAACTCTGGGGAAGCCAGCACATAAGTTAAATTGGTTAGTTAACAAACTTTACATTACAGAAGACATATTTTGAATTTTTTTTGAGAAAAATATTACACGCTTAAAAAAAATTATACAAGTCAATATCACATAATTTTTATTGGCGCAACGCAAAAACTGCACTTCGTTTTGAATTTCGAGTAATAAACTTATTTAATAACGGTTCCAAGTCAAGGTCGTCGGTCAAGTTACAATATACAAGTAATATAGCGATGCAATTCAGTCTATTCTGTAAAGTTGTTGATCTCAAATAAGTCTTAAGTCGACGTAAAACTGAGAAACTTCGTTCATTGCAACAAGACGATCCTGGAATCGTCATTAACAAGCGAATAAAGCGTACAAACTCTGGAACAAGCCCTTTTACCCATTCATGCTTTCTCAAAAATTCTACAATTTCTCTTATTTTTGTCTGTTCATTTTGTCGTTTTAAGAGCTGAATAAACATATCTCTGTCACTAATTAATCAATCTTTTTCAAAATCGTCCTTGTAAAATGTCAAGATTTTACGACCAAAACACTTTATTTATTAATATGTGAAAAAAATGTTGTCAAATTCCATGTGGGTATTTTACCCACACGGAATTTTTCGTATGGGTATAGCTACCCACAAAACCCTGGTCATCCGCCGGGCCTGATACTCAGGTCTGCAATTCCTTGAAGCTGTGAAAAAATCAAACTTCTAAGTCAACGGAATCAAAAGATATGGCCGTTTATGCCGCATATTTTGACACTTGCAAGGGAATCAAAACTTATAGGGTACTTCTCGTTGAGCTAGAATCATGAAATGTGGCAAGAAGCAATGTCTTATAGCACAAGTAAAAGGAAAAATCCGAGGACCGTAAATTTGTAGTTACATCACAAAAAAAAAAACTTTTTTGCGATTATAGACTTATTAGGCAGTTAACTGACCGCGACCTATGTCGATGTATATAGGGACAACAGTTTTCCAACGGCAAAGTTAACTTCGTCCCTCAATCCAGTTTATCTTTTCGTTAGAGCAATGTTCGGTGCTTTCATAGGTTTTTTATTCAGACGCTCATCAAAACATCAGTTCCCGTTGACCTAGAATCAACAATCAACGGATCACCATATCTCTATTTGTTAGAGTTTTTTTTATCCAACTTGTAATTTGCCATGAGTAAAAGAAAAAACCCGCAAATGATTTTTTTTTTAATTTTATACCGGGTGTTTTTTCCAAAACTTTGAATGGATTTTTTTGTTGATACACCGGTTGAATCAAAAAAAGTTTTAGGCAAAAGCTGTTGGGTTTTGAGGGGGAAATAATTTACACGTAATACCAACCCCCCACCCCTCGGCAGGGGGAGGGGGTAACTTTTGTTTTTTAAATGAAAACCCCCGATTTTTATGATTGAATTTTTTTTGTGTAAAAATGAACAACTTTTGTCATTTTTACACAAAAAAAAATTTTTATCAAAAATCGAAGGTTTCCATTTAAAAAACAAAAGTTACCCCCACCCCTTGCCGAGGGGTGGGGGGAGTGGGTTGGTATTACGCGTAAATTATTTCCCCCTCAAAACCCAACAACTTTTGCCTAAAACTTTTTTTGATTCAACCGGTGTATCAACAAAAAAATCCATTTAGTTTTGAAAAAAACACCCGGTATAGAATTATTACCTGTTATAACGGTACGGAATCCTAAGGGCGCGAGTTCTACTCCCACTTGTCTGTCTTTTTTCGTTCAATGAGCGTTTTCGATTTTTGCGAGTCTAACATATACTGTGAAGAATTTATCTGAAACGATATACAGTAGAATTCTGTTTATCCGGCCCTCGATCAACCGAGCACTCCGCATTAATTGAGGTGTATGCTTGGATAATACGGAAAAACTCGGATAAAACGGATGAAGTCGCTATGCTTGTGCTGTACCCCGTAGTATTTTGCGATTGCTACTTTGTTTTTTATACCATATGTACACGTATAAACGTTCGATTTTCACTTTTATATACTTTTGTGATTAAATTTTATTCTTACATTTCAAATACATGAAGATCAATTAACATTTTCTAATTTTTTATATCTCCGTGTTATCCGAGTTTTCGCTAGTCCAAAGTGCCTCCTTCCCACATTACGTCGGATAAACGAGGTTCTACTGTACTACCTATTGTAAGCTTAGATGATTAATTCGTAAATATAGGTATATAGAACGACCGTTTGCCGTTTTTCATTTTTGTGTTGCTGTTTTCTTTTATTTATTGTTACTTCTGTTCCGGATTTTGTGAAAAAATTATATAGTATGTGGTTGTATTATTTCCTTAAAAACTTTATCATGAAATCGTTATAATAATTTCGTAGTATCGTGTCATAGATTAGATATTTTTATTCCGGTTATTTTTACAATGAAACTAACAAATCACCAATAAAGATTTAAATTATTTATTAATATTCAATGGATATTTTATTTAAAGCATATTCTATTTTTAGACATTTCTAATTGCTATAAATGATAGCTTAAATATAAGATGAAAATTTGTCTGACATATTTTTGTGTTTTTGTGCTAACAAAATGAAAAATACTGCGCTTATTTTTTACAGTGTGACTTTATACAATGTTTCCTGAAACACAATTTATCTTTGTAATACATCATCTCTTTATCATTTATCAATATGATAGCTCTATTACAGAAGCTTTTTGAACGAACGCGTATAATACAAGTACCAGTGAATAATAAAATTGTGAGCTGTCAACCACATCCTCTGATATATTAAGAATAAAAAAAAATAAATTTTTGAAACGTTAAATTTTTAAAATGATTTTAAAGTAATTAAGCCCCAGCTGTTCAATATGCTCATTTTTCATCCTCATACGAGCAATTGGATGTTATTGTATGTTATAAAAAATCACTATTTTAATTTGTAATAATATATATTTAAGGTAAATGACTTCGTTATTTTTGGGGGTTCTATTGCCAAACCCTCAGTAATATGTATCACTGTCGATAAAAGTTGGATTAAAACCAAAAACTATAGAAATTTTAATTGTGCATCTCTGGCTTAAAATTGGCAATAAGCAAGCGATTTGGGTTGCTAAAAAAGTATTGACATATAATTATGAAAACAAAAAAAATAAAAGAATAGTTACTTCGTACCACAACAGATTTATTCAGTGGATGTACATTTCGAGAGCTAAGCCTCCATCTTCAGCAAAATACTAAACTGCTGAAGATGAGAGCTTAGCTCTCAAAATGTACATCCACTGAATAAATCTGTTGTGGTAAGAAGTAACTATTCTTTTATTTTTATTGTTCCAACCACAGTGCTCTTAATGTTTATATGAAGACAATATTATAATATAATCAGATTCATTTTTTTAATTTTCCCGCGGAGTTAAGGAAAATTATTTGGACAATATGATATTGGAGAAAGAAAAATTCAAAACGGACATATATTGTTTACGTTAGGATTTTTGGGGTATTTTGTCTGTTTATATCGGTACCATCCAAAAACGACTGTACCGATTTTGATTGAACTATTCACTGGTACACTATCAATAGAACCTAACCGCTAGTGGTGACATCTATATAATCCCCTCGTTCGGTGGGTAGTTCATAGTAGTCTGTGCGAAACAAATTTATTTAAAATAATAAATCATTGACAATGCCGTTGTGTTGTCATTGTGTTGGCATTGTCAATGATTCAAAGTATAGATTACCTTAAGAGCTAGTAGCCGGCTACTTATAAGTAAATGATCATACTTGAAATTTTGCCCAGTGAGTCTCTTATACCTACCAGTCATGAAATGAGGATTCGCTAAGCCCAGCGAGGCCGACCCAGGATTTGCTCGGGAGCGGCAGGTATGAAAATTTAACCAACTTCGTAAGTATTTGAACAAAACTTCCGTGATAAATATAGTCTTCTAATACTCTAATGAACAACATATAAAAAATCATATTTAATAAAATAGAATTTTATTAAATCTGATTTTTTATATGTTGTTCATTAGAGTATTAGAAGCCTATATTTATCACGGCAGACGTTTTTTCCGAGCATAACATCCCGGCAAACAGCAAAAGCTGACTTACTGCCCGAGCAGAAGTATACAGGTGTCTCATTTTAATCCGGCCGGCTGAATAAAATTTGAAGATAACACTTTCCATAAAAAGATTTCAGACAAATATTGTCAAATTCGAAGGGAGGTGTTCGATGCCACTAACAGTTATGACCTTGGGTGGAGGGTTCAAGGTTAATCAAGGTCAACTTTTTTTTTAAAATGGGAATCCTCATTTTTTACACTGGCGTTCCATTGGCCGTGAAAAAACATGAAATTTTTGTTTCAAACATTTTTCTCCAAACCCCGTATTTTTCGGGATATCCACGGTCCAATTTTTTTTTGACCTTGGAAGCGTGATAATCGTCTGCCATTGTTATTTTTATATAATAATAATTGTATACCTATTGACAATTTTTTTTGTTATTTGTCCATGTCGGTGACATCTTTGAATCAATTTCCATTCGAATAATGACACTTGTCATTAACGCAAGCGAACTTTGAGTAAAATCGACGTTCACGTGAACAAAGCTTTGAATTTGGTATTTAATAATGTCAGTGGATAATTTTCGTTCGTTCTTTGCCCACATGGGTGAAATCTAGAAATTAATGTTGTAAAATAGGTATTTAATTTAAATAAACTGAAATGATGCATCTGTGTATTTACTTTTTCAAGGACAAAGACTTCGAATTAGCGGTATTGTTTGTTTTGACTGGTAGTTACAGGGAAATAGTAACTTGAGTTGTTCTAAAATAATAAAGGAATATTATATGTGTCTACAATCGATTAAAAAATGCATCGTTTTTCATTTAATTGTTCGTTTTACTTCTCGTATTGCCGTTTCATAGATGTGATTACATATTAGATTACATTTTAAATTGTTGTTATTTGGATCTGGTGATTTGTTGATTGTTAGAACTTAACCAGTTGCTGACAATGTTTTTAGTTCACGTTAATAAAAAAAGAACTATTTTCGTAAATTAAAAAAAAATGCGTGCAGTACTAAATAATGTACAGTAATACCCCGTCTTACGTGTATCCAGATTTACGCGATTTTGAAGAACCTGAACATTAAACCCAGTTCAATTAGAAGATCAAGGGTTACAAATTTTGGAAACCACAGATTCCAATAAAAAATTGTTAGCTTGCTTTGAGGAAATTTTGCGTGAGTCATTGATCTGTCAGATGGCTTCGTTAAAATTTTTTTAAGCTTTCTACGTCAAAATAACTTCGGCTTACGTTTTTGCAAGTTATAATAATATCATTTGTTGTATTATCTAAGATTTTATTACACATTTTTCTTCTAAACTACTGTTTTCTTTAGTCTCCGATCCCAGTTAAACATGCAAAATTGTACCCCGACTTATTCGAATTCGACTTACACACCTATTGCGTAAGTTCGGTGTATTGCTGTATTTGCTAATACACATAATACGTATGCATTGTGGCATAAGTGTATTATTGTATGAATTTTTTTATATTTATTTTTTCGTTTTTAGAAAAAATAAAAAAAAAAATATATTTCTCCAATTTATTTATTTATTTATATAGTAAGTTACTTACTATCACAAAGTAGTATTTTCGTAAGTTATTCTGTCTGGCCGATTTTGTTAAAATTTTATTGTAAGTGTTAAATTTTCACATTTCGGTTTCAAAACAATTACTCTGATTTTTTGGTGTTTTTGGACCCAAAAAATGTTTTCAATCCGATTTTAAAAAGATTTTAGGCGGTGGTGGTTTCGTTTCAACCAATTAAGTCTCTCGACAGCTGTCGTGCTAGCGCCTAAAACTATTTAGAAGGTAATATTTGTCCAATTTTCGTTATTTTTTGAAATTTTATAAATTTTGGAATCTACGCTATAACCTCTTGGACTTAGGTGGTATAATGGACGTTTGATAAAGTTTTAATCTAACACTCTTTAAGCTTATTGTATTAATTTTAATGGCAACGCTTTGAGTCGAACATAATAAAAAATCTTCATTTTTGACGAAATTATTTCTTTATGCACCGTGGTATATTTAAATTCAGCATATTTCACAATACTTGATTTAGTTAGATGTTAATGGGTTAAATTAATTATAAAATATGTGTAGTTGTTTAATAATTTACCGTATCCTATATCATGTTTATAAATTGTTTGATAAATAATAATATCCACAGTTTAGAATTACCCTACTTAAATTATTTTCGCTATTTCTCCTTGTCGACATCGGGGGAATTGTTTATAAAAGATTATCCAATGAGCGATTTTTATGCCCTGTACTTTGTTAATAAAATGTAAGTTTTTTGCTACTTGGTTTGCATACTTGCTTTGATACTTTGATTGAAGCAGTCGACAAGTTAATTAAGATTTTCTTTAATATTCATTTCAATTAGTATATTAATTTTTTTGCGATTGTTTTAAACCAGTGAATTATTTTCAATTATAAAGCATAGTTAAAATGCCGGTGTCCAGTGATAATGATTTCATTGATTTTCAAAAGGAGTCAGATGCGGTAGATGCGTTCTTGAAGATTAATCCTGAATCAACGGAATATGCGGAATTGGAACAATTGAGCGAGTTGGACTGGCCTGAATTGTTGGAAGAACTCGAGGGTGATTTTCATGGAATTATAGCTCCACCGAATACTGCTACTTCTTCCGAAAATGAAATGGATTCATCAGACAACATTGATAATGAGGTGTTTGAAACACAATCGAAAAAGAAAAAACCGTTTCTGGCATGTGTTGTAAATTTGTTTTCAGCAATGAAAGCTTTTTTCAAATTTCTAAGTAAAATTCCATTTTATGCTGTTTGTTATTTCAATGCTGGTAGAGATGAAAGTTACGAAATGGGCTTTATTAATTATGACGATGACTTGAAACCGTATTATCCTGTTACCGACGATGAGATGGAAGATGAGACAACAAACTTCTAGAGCAAAGCCGCTATTTATTCGCAGGTGGAAAAAATCTGTAAACCACCGACATAATTTGAAGACGCTTGTATGAATATTTTTATTATTTTCATTGTAATTTCAGATATATAGTTAAAGTAGGTGATAATTATTGTATAGCATAAATGCAACAATCAACTGTACTATCATTTTTTTAAAGTGATTTTCGCTCAAGCATTTTTATATTACTTAATTTATGACTAGTTAAATTTTCAAGTTAATCGGGGTTATTCCTTCTTGAATTATTTATTTCGACAATTTAAAAAACATTAGTTTCAAAAAAAGAGAAAACTATATTTTTATACGCGCTTTTAGGAATCAACTTCATGTTCTGAATTTTCTCAGGCTTTGTCGAATTAAATGTTCTTAAAGAGAAAAAAGCTCTTAGGCACATCTAAATGAATTGAGAAAATTTTCTGGACGCGTCGAGTGCTTTGAGCAATTCGGGCGTTCGATTTTTCTATCTATACGCCATGTAACTTTATCAATCTTTAAATAAAAAAAAAGTGTTCAAATGAGAATAAAACCTCAATTTACAAAAAAATGGCAATAATTTACCAACACTGTTAATTTTAATTTTTATGATACAAAATTAGTTAGCCTTTATTACTGTTGCATGCCTGAATGAATAAAACAAATTTAAAACAGGCTCTGGTTCGTTTTTAGAACGATAATAAATTCTTTCGATATTAAATGCAGCCGATATTATGTCAACTGATCACTTAACCTAATGTAATGTACTTTATTCAGAGATTTAAAACTATCATTGTTCATTTTCATATGTTCAAATAAATTTTATTTGAGTGGTTAACAATCTTGTTTTAAAAATGATTCAAATAGAAAGGGTGGGAGATGGCCTTTATACAATGTTCTTTCATATATTTTATTGTTTCGATTGTAAATTCTTCTTTAAAGAACACTAAATTTTTATTTTTGGTAAATTTTTTAATATGTATATAAAAATAATGATCTTAAATTTAATTTGGCCAATACTGATTAATTATTACATGAAATAATTACAATAGTATAGACTTATATCGATGCTCAGTAATTGCACGTCTTCAAAAATAGCTAAAGAACATTTTTTTAAAAACATTTTTTTGCTAAAAGGAGGCGTTATTTTTTCAAACTTGAGGGTGCAGATTTTATTTTTGTTATAATTTATGATACTGCTTAAATGATTAAACGATACGCTTATTTGAGTAATGATATAAGTTTATTTGAGTAAGAAGTTACGAGAATAAATATATTACCTAAATTAATATTTTAATTTACAGAACATGTTTTTAAAATACATCATTGGGTTTGTTATTAATAGTAATATTTTCCTTTGTAGTGTTTCTGTATATGTTTGATTAAATAAAGCAAACCTATTTTATTTCATTGCTTTTATAATTTCTAGAAAGTTACTGAATTGTATATATAAAGATGCCGGTAAAGTTTTTAGAAAGAACTGCGACTGTTGCTATAGCGTTGAAAATATATTTATTTTAGAAATTCGCTTGTAGCTTTTTGCATTTGATAGACTTGACTGAAGCCATATTAATTATGTGTGTAAATAGTCTATTCTGTGGAAATTGAATCTCTTAAATACATATTATGTAGGTTACTTGTACTGCCGTCCTTATCTAAAAAGCAGTGTCTCACAAATTGTTGATTAGTCCGTGTAATATATGAATTGATAATGTCATTGACAATTGTCCCAGAGTTGACTGTCGAATTCACAGACAAATTTGTCTGTGTGAATCGACACTATAGTGCAAACAGATAAGGATCCCCATCTATTATTATTTTTATTCTGCCGGAAATTGAGAAAATAGCTCTGTCAAAGAGTTGCGGCCAGATGAACTGTCTGGCATCCTATAATATAAAAATACTCTTTACCGACATTTTGACGTCAATTTTATAAGACAATCCAATTTCCATTTTTTTTTAATATAAATGTTATTAATAGCTAACCTATTATAATATTGTACTGGCATCAAAACTATAACATACAAGTACAAAATCTTACGTCATTTGAACATTTGAAAGAAGGTTAAAATCGAGTTGCAAGTTTTTTTTTTACCGGCCGTTCAATATGCGTCCTTTTTCACCCGCTTAGCTGTATCTTACGAACAGTAAGTTGGACATATGTGTGCATGTAATACACATTTACTAACGTTTCGGAAATCTATAATTTCTATGAAAAATCTTATACAACTTTTGACGATATTGCTTCAAAATAAACAAGAAATATGTACCATTCTTCTCATATGACTTTTAGCTCAGTTTTTACAGTTTTTAAACTTCGAAATGTTAATTTGCCTTCCCGTAGTTCGAAATGTTGTATTGACGAATATCACGTTTTTTGAGTCAATAAAATGAATTTTGCGACCATAGTTCGAAATCTCCTGAGAGCATATTTTATCTGAGGGATCAGATCTTAAATACAACGTACATAATAAAACGATGACATACAAATTAAGCTAATAAAAGCGTGTTTTAAAGCAGCATGTATACGTTGTACCAAAATAAGTTGAACTTACAAAATTATGACTAAGCTGTGTCTAGTTAGTTTTACGTATAGAATATTTTTTATTCTAAAAATTATGCTACACTACCAGCTGTTTAGTTCATACCAATACTTTTCATCTGTATTTCGTATATTTGTATACCTAATGACGCTAATTTTAGTACAAATATGTAAGGTGAAGAAGCATATGGGTTCAGACTTCGTTTATTTCATATAATGAATAGGTACTTCTAATGAACTACACCTACGGGTCAATTATTTATTTCATCTTGAGCTGTGAAAAAAATTCTAATTTTTAGGATTTCAAGTAGCGCGCTTGCTCTAATTTTTGTTTATCAACAACTAAGTATATGTTGTTATATGTATGACATCATGAATATTTCAAAAATAGCGGCCAGAACACTGTACTGTTCAACGTGAAAAAAAAAAATAAGAAAATTCGATTAAATTTCAAAAATGTGTAACGAGTTTTATATACAATTTTCAGTAAAAAATTGTTCAAAAAACTGTAAAGCGTATAACATAAAAAAATATTAAAATGCGTTTAATATAAAAATGCAAAATGAGATATGAAAACTAATAGTGGGAATTTTTACGTTAGTATAGAGCAATAATACTAAATTTTTACTCGACTACTTTTTATATTGGAAGCTTGTTTTGTTTAATGCAGTCAGTTTTTGTTTTCTTTTATTTTTAGTAATTTTTTATTCCATATTTGTACATGTAACGATATTTTTGTCTCACGCCAATTCTAGTAACCATACAAAACCGACAACAAATTAATTAAAGTAATAATGAAGACTCATTCAATAGCTGTTGTTTTCTTTACTTAGCTGAAATAGACTTATATGTTACCGAATGACACATTTAACATCATTGTTGTAAGCATTGCACACGTAATTTTTTTCACGCACGCTTGTATATTGCTGTGGCCACAAGGTGAAACTGCGTATGTCGAATTTGTGTTGTAAAATAAGATTAATGACAAACAGAACTATCAGTTGTACTTTGATTTAGTTCTACATTTTTTGCTGAAATGAAACAAGCTACATATGCCTCAAGGGTCTACCTGGAAAGTCAACTGTTTCAAAACTAACTTGTTTTTACGCATTAAGAAAATAAATCTCTCTCTAAAAGCAGCAAGCAAAGAGATATTATGTTTTTTCAATATATCTATAATTATTTGTCTGTTGGCCATTAACTTATGGAAATAGTATTTCCGTATATTACGCACGAGTAGTGACATGAGAAAACGAGAGATAGCGGGTTCTGTCATATGAGGTATGATATCACTTCTAATTTATTATATTTTTAACATGCTTGACTATTTAATTGCGTAACAAACTTCACTTCTATTAGGTTGTCAATGAAAACTACTATTGGCCCCTGCTGTTGTTTTACATATACTTCTAATAGTAGCTTTATGTAGTTTAGAAGTTTTTGAAAATTTTTGTTGAATTGGTTAAATCGCGTGCTTTTATTTTGCAGTACAACATTATGGGTCAATGCATGGTATTTTATATGGGTTGTGCAATAAATATTTTTACACAGATGTTAAATTAATAATATAAAGGAGAATGAAATTCATATTTGTTTTTCCAGGAAAAATATAACAATGACAATCTGTTTCACAAAAATTCGCAGATATTTTTGAGACAGCTTGTATGGAGATCAACAACTTGGACTTTTATTATATTGTGCGGTACATTCTATACATTCTTTGAAGTTTTATTAATTTGTTTGCTTGCGTTTCTCCGTCTTTTAAATATTATTACGTTGATTGTAGATGAGAGATCGCTTTCTTCCATTGCTTCTCTTACGCATTCACAATTGTCAGTTTGCGCAATAATAGCTGTCACTTTTTATTACAAGAGATCAAATTTATTAAGCGCACAATAATAATTTAGATTAAACATTTATTTTTTTGATAAAATTCTTGAGTATTTAATGGCCAGATTATTAGCGATAATTAAGCGTGTGTATTTCAATTTAAAATAAAGTTAACTTAGCTTAAGAATTGGAAAATAACGGGTGCATTTTAAAATAAATTTCCAGTATAATTTTATCAGTTTTTATTCATGCATTACCTAAAGATGAACGTAACACGATAGTACACTCTTTGGTTGCTTTTTGCTTTTGCACGGGTAGCACTAATTATGGCTAATTACCTAATTATTTATAATCATAAAAGATGAGAATAATTATCATAAAATTCTTAACGTGTATTGAATATACGCGAATTCAATCGGTTTTAACTGTGAATGTTCAAAAATCGATGAAAAATCAAAATTGCCAAAAAACAAAAAAAAAATCTGTTGATCCGATAGTTACCAAACTTCACAGGATCAGCCGCTGGGCTAATCTGAAGATTGTCGTGTATGTAGTGGTCTTAAGAAGAATAAGTCTTATGTTAGATATATTCTACATATGCAGAATCAATAGCTAAATATATATGAACAAATTTTACAAGCTGTCTATATTAATGCCTGTATTTGTGTACCTTGATATCTTTTACTACCACACCCGTTTGTCGCTCAATAGCTTGACTTTAACACACCCTCCACTTACTCATTCGCTCACCCCTTCTTCCGTGTCATTACCGGGTTTTCAACACCCATGTTATATTCATATTTACGTATATAATATACAGTTACATTAATATATTTAATAACTGACATACCAAATTATTGATAATATAGGGATGTTGACTATTTTTGGAAAAGTGTTTTAAATCGTGCATTAGTATCTAATATAGCCACAAACATTTATAGTCAACATCCCTATTTTAAAATGTCAGTTGATTACGAGTTAACCATGTCGTTCAAATTATAAAATAACTCAATATTCGCGGTTGATTCGAATTAAAAAAAAAAACAAAGACGGAATCACGTATATACTGACCTTGAAAACATACATATTATAAAATTAAAATGGGAATTATAATTTCCGAAATTTTGGATAGGCATTCAGCTTACGATTTAAGGTCAGTCGATTGGAATTTAGAACAGGGTAGTTTAGCATAATTTTTGAGCCATAAAGCAAGAGCATGGAGACTTTTTGGAATAACAGATTCGGATACTTTTTTTTTGTTGAAGATTTTTCACACGTTTCAACAGTAAATAATTTAAAAATCCAGAAAGTTGAATGAAATTTTTTAAGTAAATTTTGCAGTAATTCCTTTTATTGTTTAGCAAAAATAAACTACATAATTGTGATATGGTTTAAAAAATTTTTTTTCAATATATTTTTGGTACTTTCCAAGATACGCTATTTTTCAATATACGGATTTGTTGAAAATAAAAACTACTATATTTTATAAACATTTTAGTAAGCCAATCTCAATTTTGTTTGTAGATTTAAGATAATATAATAGAAACAATCTGTTAAACTTCGACAAATTCTTAACATTTTATATATATGGGTTAAACATTAATTATACTTACTTTAGTTAAGATTTGAAAATAGTTTCATTTGTGTATTTGCCATATGGCAACATACACTATTGGCGTCGGTCGGATGGCGGGACCTAGGGGTCGGACCAAAATTTCTCGACGTTTCATAACCTCCTAAACACTTTGCCACCATTTTTGAAAATGTTTATATATATATGTATATATATATATATTTATATATATATATATATTTATATACGTATATATATATATATATATGTGTACGCGCGATAACTTTCGAAAGAGTTAATTGATTTCAACGAAATTTGGGCCACGTGTTGAAATCCATCACCGCAAGAAGCCTATTTAAAATGGGCCTAATCGGGCTATTTTAAGGGTAGTTTTTAGGGGTTGAAAACTGTTTTTGGGCCCCAAAATACCGAAAAAATTCTCCGAATCGTTTCAAAATTGAAATTTAAACCTTTGGTAGTGATTAAAAAGTGTCCCCACAATTTTAATAAAATCGGCCCGACAGGACCGGATTTACAAATTTTATGAAAACAGTGGTTTGCAGATAGTGACTTATTTATTGAAGGGTGTATTTAATTCGGTGTAGACGTTAGATTGATAATAATATTACAATTAAGAAAAAAATGTTGTTTTAAGGGGTGTATTAAGGGGTTAAATTTTTTATTTTGCCCAAAAACAAACTTAATTTCACATAATAAAAATATAAAACCACACGGCCCTATACAAGCAAATACACTATATTGTCGGCAGGGTTTTGGCACTGCGACCCGGGTTTTTTTAACCGGTCGCGGCAGTTTGCTTGTATTCTGCAAGCATAAAGTTACAGGGTATTGAAATACGTTCTTTAATTATCGGTTGAACACTGTACTTCGAAAGAAACTTCGCACTGCACGACAAATATGTAGATAAAGATGGAAGAACTCAGTTTATCACTCTTCTAGGGTGCTTATGAACTGAAAAAGCGTACAGCGTAGTGAACAAATATAGTCCACGTCAGAAGTTTCTGGTTCATACTGCTTTTATTTATACAGGTGATTTTTAAGTGGATTATTAGTGTATTTGCCATATGGCAACATACACTATTGGCGTCGGTCGGATGGCGGGACCTAGGGGTCGGACCAAAATTTCTCGACGTTTCATAACCTCCTAAACACTTTGGCACCATTTTTAAAAATGTTTATATATATATGTATATATATATATATATATATATATATTTATATACGTATATATATATATATATATATATATATGTGTACGCGCGATAACTTTCGAAAGAGTTAATTGATTTCAACGAAATTTGGGCCACGTGTTGAAACCCATCACCGCAAGAAGCCTATTTAAAATGGGCATAATCGGGCTATTTTAAGGGTAGTTTTTAGGGGTTGAAAACTGTTTTTGGGCCCAAAAATACCGAAAAAATTCTCCGAATCGTTTCAAAATTGAAATTTAACCCTCTGGTAGTGATTAAAAAGTGTCCCCACAATTTTAATAAAATCGGCCCGACAGGACCGGATTTACAAATTTTATGAAAACACTAGTTTGCAGATAGTGACTTATTTATTGAAGGGTGTATTTAATTCGGTGTAGACGTTAGATTGATAATAATATTACAATTAAGAAAAAAGTGTTATTTTAAGGGGTGTATTAAGGGGTTAAATTTTTTATTTTGCCCAAAAAAAAAACTTAATTTCTCATAATAAAAGTATAAAACCACACGGCCCTATACAAGCAAATACACTATATTGTCGGCAGGGTTTTGGCACTGCGACCCGGGTTTTTTTTTAACAGCGGATAAAAATCAAATAGACAAATAAAAATAAGAGAGACAGCCTTTCAAAGTTTAATTAAACTTTTTTTGATTTTATTTAATTTTGAGGTCTGTTCTGGCGTTATTATCAAACAACTGTCACCGTCGGGACTTAAACCCGAATCTTTCCACTTTCGCAGCGGAATGAGTTATCAGTTACTCTACGGTGCCATAATTCAACAGTTAATTCTTCATAATAAAGCAAATTGCAACACATGAACCTTCACAATAGTGAGAGTTACAAATGAGTCAAAGATGAAATATTTTCATTTTTTTAATCAGTCCTAAGTCACACAATGTTTCTATTTCGTCAGGTTTCCTGAAAGCGGAAAACGTTAATTTTTATTCTGTATTATTATATTCTATATAATGCGTTCCTTATGGAGAAAGTGCGGTCACAATCTATGGTCATTGTCAAATTATATTTTCGAACAATGTATTCTGTAACCCAGCATTTGTATTTCATCGACAGTCTATATTTTGAAAGTATATGCTTTGAATGAAGATAGAGTAGTTATGACGTTAGGGTAAACGGGGGTTGAATAGACTAAGGGTAGAGTCAGGGAATATACATTGACTGCCTGTTAATATCGTATTATAACTACATGACTGATGTATGTATGATCGGGTTTGAGATTCTCTGTGGTATTACGTGATGTACATAAAATATTATGTAAGTGCAATGATACTGGAATATTACACGCGAAAATTAATGATGGTCTTATTTCATTTTTGTCAAGATATAAAGTGACGTCAGAGTAATAATAATTATTATTATTCTGACGTCAGAATGTAATTCAATTAAATAGAATATTAAGGGGGCATATACTGCAACTAGCAGGGTCGATTTTTTTAAACATAACATGAATACCTAGTGACAATTTACAGTCGAAATTCAAAAAGTTATATTTGAGCACGTACTATTTATAAAGAAAAAAAATCAAATGCGTTTTTCTTGAAATTAGGCATATTTTTATCATATCAAATACACTATTGTTTTAATTAGTACCAGAAATATTCGAAAACAATAAACCAATTTCTTGATATTTTTCGTGGTTTTTCAATGAACGATTAGTTTTTTGATAACAAATAACGGACAAATTTTGACTAAATCGTTCGGTATTTTTGAAATCCGGTACGGTATGCGACTTATACTTCATTTTTTTAGTTGATTTTTGACCAAGCTACACCTAAAATCGTATTTGCATTTTTTAAGGTGACTTTTTTGTGTCGTGTACCACTTTTTTGGAAAAAAATTAAAGTTTCTTAATATATATATTTTCAACTATGAAAAACCATATATACAGTGGAATCTCGATAACTCGAACCTCGTTAATTCGCAATCCTCAGTAAGACGAAAAAAATTTCATTTCCTTCCCCTAAACCTTTAAATACGCGGTATCTCAAATTATTTAAACTCTGTAACTCGAACAAAGTGTTATTTCCCTGTGAGATATGTATAACTCTGAATTTCAAAACGCAAACTCCGTAAGTCGAAGTGAGTAAAATATAATGACCTCTTACTTGGAATTCTATACAACTCGAAAAATACTATACTTACGAATTACGCCTTTTTAAGGCGAAATTTTAGCAATTAAATCCTTTGTATCTCGAAATTCTTGTTAAGTCGAAAACTCATTAACTCAAAATTTTTAGCATTTCCCTTGAAATTTGAGTTATCGAGATTCCACTGTATATATATTTTTTTTCATCAACAAGTACAAATACGCTAAACAATATTAATGTGCAGATTTAAAATTAAAAAAATACGAGATTTTAAAAATTGTGAAAAAAAATCTATTTAAAAATAGAAAATAATTTTAACAAATAAAATAAAAAGTTCTAGTGCTTAAAAATGCAAACACGGTCCTGCGCACGCGTAGATATTAGATACGTATTTTCTAATTTTAAATTTCGCATCTCCTTTCTTGCATCCATCTCTTTTTTCATAGTTAACTACACGACCTTTTTTATACATCATGGAAGCGAATCGGAAATTACCTCAGAGCACTAATGCATTTATAACTTGTTTCCTATAACGGGAACGTTATATAAATATACGATACATAGATATTCGAACCCTTTAACATATAGAAGAAAAGGCGTATAGGGATTCTTTAAAACCTGCGTTTCCAAAACTTTTTCACGTTGGAGATTCGCAAAATTGTCGCGAACTACAATAATATGAAACCAAAGTATATTATTTAGTTTTTTTAAATACTTTTTTACGCATGGTACAGTGAATTGCATTTACCTGACGAAAAACTGCAACAATGTAATCACGACATCGAAAAACAAATAAAATATTCTTTTGTAAATGCTAATTTGTAACATTTATAGGTGTAGAGCTTACGTCCGCATTTGAAGATGCAGATGTGGACATAATAATAAGAGTTTTAACAATAAATGTAACATCGTGTTGTAAATATTTTTCGTCATATTAAGTCAAGGAGATTGTGAATTATTATTATTACGTAATCAAACTACAGAATTGGTAAAGTTGTCACTTGCATGCATTGCCAAATCCTTTATTCCATTGTTCAAGATTATTAGATACAGAGGTAACCTAGCTCCATTAGATAGTAGTGGGGAGATGACGTCATCTAGTAGACTGTCAATGGATATTGCGTGGTTGATAAAAATATTGAACGACCTTCCAGCGACATCATTCATTAACGTGATAACATGTATATTTACGGATCTCAACTTAGGAAACACTGCTCTAAACTGAAGTTGAACACTGAAAATTGAACTCGTGAGTTCTCAGATATTTAAATTACGTAACGCATAGTGATTTCTTGTACAGGAAGGCCATTTGGTTAATGCAATTTTTCAAGTGCGTCTTCGAAATAATGTATTGATTGATAAGAAACTACTCAATCAATATTCTCTGTCTATAACTTAGTTTTCTTGGATGTTTTTCGAGATTTTTTTAGCATTTTGTTGCATAACGCTTGGACGGAAAACATACATCAATTTTTGTTTGTTTGTTTGTGAACGGCTGATTGTTTTTTTGAATCATGGAACCTACTCAAATATAAAGTGTTCGGCTACGATCGGGTTAAAATTAGACTTCTGTCAAAACTGACTTTAAGATATTCTTTTCACTACTGCGTTCGAATCAGAGTGATCAACAGCTGATCAAGGAGGGTTAATATAGCATATGGTTTATTAGATCATATGGTCTATAAAACCGTTCCACACCCACGGCACTTCAATTACATTTCCATGACTACCTGTACTAATTCAAAATGTAGAGACTGAGTTACACATTTATCCTAAAACAAACGGAATAGTTTTTATGCATGGGCCGGACATGATTTACATTGTTTTGCGGTTTCATCAATCTAACCGTACTGTTATGATGACTAACTCCTTAAATTTTGGTACGTTACTGCAAAATTTGGAAAAACCGATTTTAATCAAACATAGTCTTAAAACGGATTATGAGAAAGAAAACCGCATGAAATTCGGTTCAGCAATTCTCGAGGTAAAAGCGATCGAACAAAAAGAGAGAAAAACGGTGTATTTTGTAAGGGCAGAGATACTCGTAAAGTATCGAGATAATGATGAGTCAGAATCAGGTCTGATGAATACGCATAATATTGAACTGTCTTTTAAAGTGTTTAAAAATATAGGTTAAGGATCATCTCGAGTTCTCTTTTTCTATTCAAATATTGGGGACAAAATATATGTATATGTGTGTGTGTGTGTGTGTATATATATATATACAGTAAGACCCTGTTTAACGCGGGAGATACGTTCCTGCGCTATACGAAACGGCGCTAAACGAGGTTATCTTATTACGTAGATAATATAAGTGAAACAGAACCGAGAATAAGAAACGTTAGTTTTTTTGTGTTTAATTTTGTAACATTTATTGTTAAGTATTTTTTATTACATTATGATTACAGATTTATTAATTGCTAATATCGATTTTTGTTCATAAAACATTTATGAAAATCAGATAAAAGTTCAAGTAACAAATTATGTTTGTGATGAGGCAGGTTCCTCATTTGACATATTTTGTTTTTTTGTAAAGAAGTCATCTAATATCGTTTGCCTTTTTCTGTTTCGTTCAGCAAGTTATTGTTGATTGTTGTCAATGGCATTTCGTCTTGCCTTTGAACTCGATCAACATTTGAATCATTTTGTATAAACCGATCCATAATTTACGTTATACATAGTGACTAATGTTTTTTCTTAGAAACCGCGTAATACTGAAACAGTGTTAAATGGAGCAGCGTTAAGCGAGCTCTAACTGTATATATATATATATATATATAAAAATATAGTCTCTTCGTTTCGATTGTTCAAGTTATATTATTCTGTTTATATACCTATACTAGAAGTACATACAAGTATTATGTACTTATATAATGTACTACATTGTGTGTTTCAGTCAAGCGTACTGAAAGCTGTCATATATACTGATCCATCAATAACTTCGTTAGATATGTTAAAATGGAACTTGAGCCATTTTAAATGCAGATATGGGATATGTCAGAATAAATTAACGAATGAATGTAAGTAGGAATGCCACAGTTCGGATTTTTTCGGATGTGTTCGGGATTTCTAACATTGTCCGGAATGCGGATTGAGTTTAGACGTGTCCGCAATTTCACTGTAGTCAAAATATTTATTAATAGAAATACGATGGTTAACACGGTATTATTATAACAATTTTCACTAAAAAACGCCTGTGAAACTATTATCCGATAGATAAAACAGAAAAAGTTCAACTGCATCAAGTTCTGTCCCTAGTCGAGAATCACGATTAGTAGTTATAGAAGCTGCCTTGTTTCGGTTGTCTAATCAGCGTAAGCGCGGGAATATTTTTATCAATCTATAAAGACAATATTAATAATTTAATTAATATTTAAATAGATCTATGTAAATCTCTGACCTTAAAAATTAAATTTATTACAAATAATATCAATATTTTCTCTTTTGTTAAATGTTGCCATTAAAATTTAAAAACAGTCGTTGCCACGCATTTAATCCACCGGATGACGTCATCTCCCTACCACTATACAACGGAATAAGGTAACCTCTGTAATCTACTAATCTTGGCCGAGAATGTTCTCCAATCTATGCACCAATTCTGCTGTCTAGTATTAAGTATGGCACAATGGTCAAAGAAAAGAGTCAAGCCAATCAACATCAATAAAAAAAAGCATGGCACACACGATGCTAGTTTGCTTGCTGAATTTTTTTACAGACTCCTGTGCAATATTGCTTGCAAGTTGGCAGGAAGCGTTGCTGGTTTGGTTTCACACGAAGCTTTTAGTTTGGTTGATGTTCTGCTAGCTTGCAAGAAGCAATTCCTCCTAGACGAGTTGCTATTGGGGCAGATTTCATGATCGAAATGCTAAGAAAAAGAAAGACGAGAAAAAGCAAGGCGAAATTTTGTGGAAACGGGAGTAGTTAATGTGTCAATTAAAGTAATTATTTGTTCTAAGGTTCATTTAATAGTTTTAGGCGTACTAATTTTTGGCTCCATCACTTTCACAATAAACTTTCTTATTTTAATAATTTAACAGAAAATACTAAAAAATTGCAAAGGTTCAACGTTACTACACAACTACTTAAATTACGTAACAAAATCTTGATCCGACATTGGCTCAACGCTCAAACTCGCAGGCAGCTGTGCCTGAAAGCAAGCTAGCGAGTAGCGGAGCAATCAGTGGCGTCACTATCCAGCAGCGTAGCATGCCATCAGGACTCCGATCAAGCGAACTAGCCCGAAAACGATTATCGTGTGCCTCATACTTTATATTATCTACTTGTTTTATGGAGAGTTTCTCGAACGGTCGGTATACGTATCTTTGCTTGTCAAATCACATATCACAGTTTGAATGACGATGCGTGGACCGTTACAATATTATCGACACTTTAAGGAGTAGGATACTAACGAAATATAGATCCCATCACTATCGACAGTTTTTATCAGCTGTTCTAAGAACAACTGTTTATTTATGAATATGATCAAATGAAGAGCGATAAAGTTATATATGTAACTAATCGCTATCCGCGGCTTGAAATGAAACACGACAGCAACAACAGTAGGGAAGTCTTCGGCTCCACCGTATTACAATCTTGCCTTACGGGGCTGCGCCTCCCACGACAGTATCTTAAAAGCATAACAAATATAACAGCCATATTTCAAGTTCATATAGGAACTGTAGTTTAAAATTAAAAATTTGTTACATTATTGATACCGCTGGATCTCATCTCTTTCTATTTCTTAGAAGACGATTTTAGGAAAACCCATTTTTAGCGGATGTCTATATAACATAAAGGACATCCTCACCCAGCTCTGTAGAAATTGTCGTTAAAAAACGGGAATGTTATGTTAAAAAACTCGTTCTTAGCGGATCTCTATTCAACACAAAAAAGAAGAACATGCCTGCCAAATTTCAAGTCTGTAGTTCTAATAGTTCCGGAGATATTGTGATAGATTGATAATTAATTGGACGTTCAACCCTTGTTTCACCCCCTTTTTTGAGACATAATGTAGCCTATGTCCTTCTTTAGGATGTAATCTATCTCCTTGTCAAATTTTATCGAAATCTGTTCAGCGGTTTAGGCGTGAATAGGTAACAGGCAGACAGACAGATTTTCGCATTTATAATATTAGTTTGGATGATGGATATTATCTTGCATTGTCAGATAATGAAAGAAATTAGTATTTCTGAGTATGGCTGTTGTCTGCTAGATACTGCC
This sequence comes from Venustoraphidia nigricollis, assembly GCA_034508555.1. Taxonomy (NCBI): domain Eukaryota; kingdom Metazoa; phylum Arthropoda; class Insecta; order Raphidioptera; family Raphidiidae; genus Venustoraphidia; species Venustoraphidia nigricollis. The sequence goes on along the minus strand of JAVRKA010000022.1, from coordinate 5,055,407 downwards.
AAAAGATAAGAAACGGAAGAGATATTGATTCTTAATTATATTGAATAATAATGTTAACGGTCAGTGTGCTATAATTCATTCTCTGAAAGCGGCTTTAGCATGGCTGTGGTCAACGATCAAGCGGCGTCAATTTGTGCATGTTGACTTTTTACTATTGATTGGCCTGATTGCACATAAAGTTTTTTTCTTTATGCTTTGTTAAATTTTAAGGGTTTTCTATCTGAGTTTTTCGAATCATTTTTCCGTGAAATTGAAATATTTTTTGTTAAATAAACAAAATTAAAAGTGTGCGGCTCAATCGATTTTGAGTTATAGGAAAGTAGCTCAAAATGGTTCGTGTAACCAGTCAGTGCTTACATAACTTAGTTGTCACCACACGAATCTCGGTAAAGCTACGTGTCCTCACTGACTCATAACTCACAGTCGAAACCACTGAACTTAGGAAATGGAAATGTTATAGAGATGGTTTCGAGTTGGTACCACCGATATATGTGCATATGCTCTGTATATGTGGACATATACAATTGGATATTCTTTAAAAAAAAGAGACGGTTTCATTTTGGTGTAGTCGCCCACTAGGGACAAGTTTTTGCAAACTTAATCCTTAACAGTTTAAACTAGAAAATTTAACAAGTTCTCTTTAAAAATCAAATACGTGTCCGATACATTTATGACATTCGCGTTCTGCAAACATGACAAATATTTTTCGTTAATAATAAAGAAATACATATGTTCGACGGTTTTTCGAAATGCCGCCAGAACCGATGAACAACGAGGCAGTACATTTTTTGAGTTGCTGTCGGTATACTGTACCAGAATTTGTAGCCAAACGACGGATTTTACTCGGTTACATGCGGATTAAGATAGGTTTCCCTTCAAGATAGACATTAATTCGTGGGACCAAATGTTTATTAGTTTTTTGGCAGATAAAAAGACATGGCTTGTGTCTTTGAATTTTAATACTAATAATTATTAGTTAACCTAAGATGTCGTCAACTTTCACCTTTCGAGGGATTGCAAGATTCTAGTTGTTTTCCAGGACAGTAATTTGTATACTAGTAATGCGACAATCCACTCGTAAATTCCCGGTTGTCGTTTTTGTTTTCCAGACACGATTTTTAGTTTTAGAGTTTTGAAACCCTGTTATTTTTATTTCTGGTATGTCGTAAATGACGCAGTCAAGCCGACGGTTAATTCGCAATAAATGATTATACACATTAGTCGTTTCGAAGGAACACCATTCCTTGCTACAAATACTATATAAAAATACATGTATTCCGTCCTAGAAAACAATCACGTTTTATATATATTTTGCTTAATAAATTTAAAACCTTCATAACTTCTAAACTAGAAGAAATATAGAGTTGCGAATGATGGGATTCGATTCAGCGTGATTTTTTTTTTATATAAGAATCATGTGATTTTTGACGTTTTTTAAAGGTAGTGCCATAAATTAAAACAGAAAAAATGCATAAAATAGTATTAATAAATTAATAGATTTTGTAATAAAAAATGGCAAAAATAAAAAACGTAGTCACCGCGTATAAAAAATGGCGTAAAATATTATTTAAAACCTAGGTTTTAATGAATACGTCACGCTGATTCGATTCTGACCACTTGCGTATCTGTAACTCTTTTAGTTTAGGATAATAACAATTTAAAGATATTTCAATTCGTCTACATTTTAAACTAAAAGAGATGTGGTTTTGCGCGTGAACATAAACGATTCAGCGTACTGTTTTTTGTAGGTAAATGATGCTATTTTAAAAATATATCAGATATACTATGTATATATCATAATATCACAATTCTTTTCACGTGTTCATGCGTTTTGCAAATCTCAGACTTTCTGGTACATTTGATATGACAAACGCTATATGGTATACAGATAGGGTACCCCGGTACCTACAATTGTGTTTACCTTCATAAGTAAGGGCTAAAATCGAATTTCTCCATTTAGTTTTGCAATAAACGAATCAATTGCACCTGCACATAAAAACTAATTTTTATGAAAATGGTTATTTTGGAAATATATACTTGTTTCACTTGAGACAAACGGTGATGCGCTAATGAGAAATTTTAAACCAAGTAGAAGGTACTTATTACAATGTTTTGAACTTTTTTATATTTTGTGCAGTAATTTATATGTGTACTTCGCACGAAATCACTTATTTTCCTGATACCTAGTATCAGACAGGGGCGTAGAACTTAGAGGGTGTAAGTTTTTTTTTTACAGCGATAGTTTCCTTAACTCATCTGACATGGTGTAAGAATTTGTTTTTGCCAAACAATAAATACATTATTAGCCAGGCCTAATGATCAATAGTTTTGGAAATATTTTGAAACATGCAATTCAAACAGTAAAAATTTTCTAGAACACTAGCTGCTACCGGCTCAGAAAAATTTGAAAAAATCATTAAGAATTAGGTGTAGATTGAACGAAACTTATTAGGATTAAAAAAATTCTAGCGCGATCAATTGTTATAAACAATTTTGTTTATTTATTTAAAATTGCAGTGCCACATGGGGGCTGATCGCACGGAACACTAATTGTGCAAGTATAACTTGCACTTGGCCGATTTTTTTGGTAAAGTCGTTACTTGTTTATTATAAAATATTGATGAGAATTTCTTTGGTAAAGCTGGAGACGTCGTTCGGACTTCTATTTTAGATTAGGTACCATGCAGTATTAGTTGCGTGCGATTTTTAGTTGTATAATCATTTCTATAATGCGTATATCATGAAATCAATCTTCAAATATTTTCCTTGTTATTTCAATTTAATAATAATAAAAAAAAAATTCGGGCCGCAATGCCAAACCCTGCCTACAATACAGTGTATTTGCTAATACACGCAATGTGACTTTATTATGTGAATTTATGTTTGTTTTTGGATAAAATGAAAAATTTAACCCCTTAGTACACCCCTCAAGATAATATTTTTTTTAGTTTCAATATTTCGTCTGTGTTTTTATAATTCGTCTTCTACACAAAATATATAGCCTAATTTATAAGTCCGGCTCTGTCGAGTCGATTTTATTAAAATTTTAGGGTCACCTTTTGATTGATACTAAAGGATTGTGTTTCATTTTTAAATCAATTCTGAGAATTTTTTCGGTGTTTTTGGGTCCCAAAACCATTTTCAATCCCTAAAAACATCCTTTAAAATGGTTCGATTGGGCCCATTTTAAATAGGCTTCGTGCGTTCGTGCGGTGATGGATTCCAAATTGTGGACCAAATTTCGTTAAAATCAATTTTCTTCAATTATTGCCCGCACATACATACACATTTCCAAAAATGGTGCCAAATTGTTCATGAGGCTTATAGCTTCATGAACAATTTGGCACGTCGAGAAATTTTTGTCTGACTCCAGGTTCCACCATCCGACCAGCGCCAAATAGTGTATGTGCCATATGGCAAATATACTAAAAAGTTTAATTTAGGTATATAACAGTAGTTACTACTAAGCTGCATCTTATATAAAATATGATACACATTATAGATTTACATTAGAGAATTATCATTACTTGCGACTTCATTTGCGTAAACTTTTTGGTGTCTTCACCATAATTGACGATCAGTTATAGTGGACACAATAACACTGAAAATGACTGCCGTTGTCGTAGTCAGAACGTTGTGAGAATAAAGTAAAATCCACTACGGCAATGTAGTCCGGAAAATAATGTGTTCCTTACAAACAGATTATTTCGGAAACTTTGTCTATAATTTAACATACTGTTACATTATTTTTCATTAATTATTAGCTACACGCCACTGCTCTTCTGTCATTATTTAATTTGTATAAGTATAAGCAAATTTCTTTGATTTTTTTTGAAAAATCACTTTATCAAAATTTAGAATTTTAATCGCGTTTTAGCTTTCAAACCGTCGGCCGCTAATTAATTTTAAGACACCAATTAGTACTGTGGCCGTATTTCGAATTTCCACTGCAGTACAATTAATTGTGTGATTATTTTGCATTTGTTGTAATATTGTATGTACTTTTTTTAATGTATCTACGTGTTTATATTTTTACTGTAGTGTTTTTTGGAGATCTCTGAAAATAAATGTGTTCTACTGTTTACCGTTTGAAAAATTACTACAAGCCTTCCACTGCCAAATAAAATCAAGAATTTAAAATAACACCTAAAGCTTTGTTACAATAATAATAAAAAAAAAATAAGTGCGCATACTAATGGACGCATGTTAGAAGTTATACTTTTTTAGCGTGATTAAAAACTAATTTTTAATTTGCATGTACATAATTTTTTGAAATAAAATAATGAGAGAACTGGTTGGATATATGGCGAATGTATGTCCACTAGTGTAAGTCAATAGTACCTATCGCTATTCTGTTGGTAGCTTCATCTTGTTAATTTTTAAGTGTGCGCCTGAAATTGACTCTCATCATTTTTTCATAACGCGCCAGAAGAAGTATTCCTTCAAAAATTCCCAAAAGTATGTTTCTGACAAAAAATGTTTAAACATATAAAATATGCTTCTCATCATTCTGTGATTATAGTTCTCTGTGTCACGCCCACTGTTCTGTGTGAACCACAGGAAGATAATTTACATAAATCTTTTTTTATAGATAAAGACCTGTGCCTAGTCTTCTACGTCATTATGATATGGTGGTTTATGCTCAGCGTTTAAAAAAATATATTTCTTCATTTTCTACTTGCAATTTTTGACTCGTAGAACGACTTTATTCTCATAAGAATTTATTTTTACGAGTCTTCGAAACTTTATATTTTACTTGGCGCGTTACCAACATTTTTTTAAGCATGGTTTTCGAAACACATTGTATATTTTGCGAGGAGGATTCAGTAGTTGCAAGTGTTAGTTTTAGTGGAATGAAATTAAGATAGCACGTGTCGAGTTTATTAATTTTTCATGATAATTAAAACGTTAAAGCCGTTTTAAGTTTATATACGCATTCTGTTAATATTAACTTGTTTTTTCGTGCTAATAACTACCTAATGATATATTCTCATGAATATATAACAGACTTTTATTATGCGATAAAGTTTAAGCTTTCAACAAATTTCGAAGTTCATTAAAGAACATTATAACAATTGAGAGTCCACGAAAACAAAAAACTTTTAAAGTATAAAATTTTCGACAAGTTAAAATATTTGTTATTGAAGTTATAAAGGCGTAGCAAACATTAAGCTTTGGGGGTGGGTTTTGTGTGACGTATTATCAGTCAATAGCTTCGTCCGCACAACGATCAGAAACCGTCAGTAAACTGACGAGTGCCGACACATGCCCAATTGCTTAACTTGAACTTTAACCAAATGCTAATGCTTTTAAGCAAATGCGCATGCGTCTTCATTTTAGGTTTGGAATTGTTGTGCAAACGAAGTTAATATGTGACGTAAGTACCTGATTAGAATTTTTACTAATATGGCAGTGGAAACGAAGGTTACTATAAATGTATTCTAGCAAAATTTAAATGTAATGTTGTTCCCCGTATGGATACGACACTGAAGTTGATGTTCTGACAGTGGAGCTTAAATTACTGTCGGGGTGTCGATTGGTGATTTGTTGAAACGATTTTTAAACTGGGGTGCGTCAAAGAAACATATGGGTGATGTTGACATTTTTTTTTTGACACACAACAAAATTCAAATCTATTTGAATTTTATATGTGTAAAATTTAAACGAAAATTAAAATTGTTTTAAAATTAATCAAAATATAGAATACAGTTTGTTTTGTCCTGTAAAAAATAGCTACTTTTCATGAATTTCAGGCCGTTGATGAGTCAGCTGCTTAAAGTTTATTTTTCAATTTATTTTTGATTATAAATAAAAGTAAAATTCAACTATTTTAGTATTTAATTTTACTCTAACTGGACGCCAACCTGCGAACTTGTGAAAAATACAAAATCCAGATGACAGACACTGATACTTACACCAGCGTGCCTTGGCGGGGCCCCGTATATAAATGTGTTTGGGGGCCCTTCCCCCGTTGAAGTAAATGACTTAAACGGGGAAATCCCGCAACCCGCGATAACCGATGTAGGGTGTTGCCAACTTTTGAACGCACGCTTTACGCGGGAAAAAAATAAATTGCTTTTTTTTGACTTTTGTCATTTCTGAAATATAAAAAAAATTGGGAAGTTTTTATTAATTTTTGCTTACGCACGTTGGGGGCCCTGTATAATGGATACGGCAAATACGGCGGTAGCTACGCCCCTGACTTACACTATTCATTATTATCAAAGATAAGTTTGCTGCAAAAGTGAAATGTCAAAAATGTTGCAAATACTGGAAATGAAATCTAAGACCGCTCATTATAGGGTGTAGGACCAAAAAAAAGTAGTGTATATCTAGGGGCACAATGAAATTTTGACTCGTGTGACTGACACTCGTTTAATATAATGACACATATCGTTGAAAATATATACATTTATGTCCTAGATACACAATGTACTATTTAAAACTGGATGAAGTACTGGAACTGAAAGAGTCACTTTGTTTATACGGCACTAAAATAAAACTGCGTAACTGAGACGTGGAAATTTTGCTTTCTATTATTTGAAACACGTGTCATGTCCATAATATTTATTATTGGCGCTGAGAATCCATACTCTTCGTAAATATTTATTCGCTAACCAATCTTTTTTTATTGAACGGTTTGCAATGCTGGTACATCAATTCTATTTATATCATATAGTTATGTACATGCAGTACATAATAGCGATCATTTACTGTCTCTATACACTACTGTTCAAAAATTTGCTTAAAAGACACCTTCCTTATCCTACTCAACGTTCATTTCGGAATAATACTCCTTCAAGTCTACGAGTTTTTACAAATCACTAGGTTTATTTACATTTTTGACATGAAATTTATAGGCATGTAATGTCTTACTCGTATGTTTCACGAAAATCGACCGTTATGTTTCAAATGTACTTTATACCACTATCTCACGAACCGTTCAACCAATCCCAGCAAACCAGTCGTCAGGCGATCGAGTCACTCGGGCTCCTTCTACCAATAATACTGAGAACTTTGACAACTGACTTCAGACGTCTCGAGGCTTTTCTGCGTGAGGGTGTTTTTACGCCGAAAATTTCTAATTTGCTCCACTAACACTTAAATATCTCGGGAACTATAAGTCCGATCGCGAAAATACAAAGTGCTAAATCTCTCCAATAACACCAATTCCCGAGTACCAGAAGCACTCACAGAAAATAACAACATTTGAATCTAAAAATTTGAAATGCCTCGATCTAAAAATCGCGATAAAACTCGAACCAATAATTTCAAACCGAAATAGCCGTCAATAGGCCTATCGTTTGAGACTAAAATCAAAGAAATCTGACGAGAACGCGGTTTCGTTGTGTATCTGACTCAATTTTCAGTTTCTCTCTGGCATAATTGGGGCGCTTATTTTACAAATAACGCGAGTAATATTTTCTTTGGGATTCCAAATGTTGTTGGTTTATCAGCATAAACAAAGCACGTAACATAGCCTCACAAAAATAATCTAGGGTACTTGGCCATTTTTTTTAATGAGGCTCTATAGGTTCCAATTGAATACAGGCTTAACATACATATGTATGGAATGTTGACGAGTCGTGTAATTTTCATTGAGTGTTTAAGATTTTTGAGCGGTGGTGTATCTAATATATCTACATAATAAATACTAATACCATTTAGTATTAATACATAGATATACCAATATTATATTTACCATGTAAAACCCAAGTTGTAAACCAGTATGTTGTAACCCTGCCCTGTTGCTTTCCGCATGTATATATTTTATATAAAGATATTTCTTCTTCACTCATTACATCTCATGATCTAGATCTGAATATCAATCTTGCTCTTTTTAGTCAAGTGATTTTGAGAATCAGTACATCGCGCAAGTGGTTTTGTGTAATTATTTTTTTTTTTATTTTTATGAGACCTTTTCCGCATTGCCCTTTCCCTAAACAAGCAGACTCAGTTATTAAAATAAATAATTATTAGTGTCAATCAAGTAAAATTAATATCGCAAAAAATTTATACTATAAAACTGGGCTATTTTTAATTTGTTCGAAACTTAAATTTTTGTCACTAAGATTTTATGTCGCGAGGTGAAAATATGAGTTTATCATTTATATTCAACGGACTTGCGACAAAATCGCCGCGCAAAAGAAAAAACTAACAAATTACAAAGTGTTTGTGGCACGACCTCGCCTATTCTTTTGTTAAGACACTAATTTAAACTTGATAGCGCGTTTCATCGCAGCTCATTTTCGGCACGCGACATAGTACATTTGGAAATATAATATATTTCGCGTAGTGAAGAATTTGTCTATTAAATTGCTTGCGTATTGCAAGCAATACTGCTCTCACATGCAGATGCAGTCGACTTAGGTTATTGGAAAATGTATTGTGTTGACGCCCCTAATATTTTAAATTAAGGTCGCCATTTTCGTCATTGTTTGTATCTTGGATAAACGAAACAGATGGCAGCAGCTCCTAAGAGTTATCGAATAAACCTTTAAACTATCTAAACCGTTAAATCTAGATCAGTTTAGTAACGGAGTCTGTAGATGGCTGTAAAGACGTATTCACATGATTCTTTCTGCGATCCTGATAGCACAGAGAATACTACGCAGAGTTAAAAGGAAAATTCACCTGTCCTTAGCGGTCCATGTTTGAAGAATTGTCGATTATAAACGCTCAACAGCTGAGGTCATCAGCGGACCCATTTTTGAGTTTATTATTTTTGCGCAATTTGTAAATTTTTGTAATTTTTTGATAATTATGTCATTTACATATGTTTTAAATGATGTTATAAAAGCATTTAAAAACCGAGGTAATTAGAAATTCTTAGGTTACCTCGTTCATGAATGTCGTCAGCTGGGAGACTGTTCATATTTTTATCAGCCACGCAATATATCAATTGAATGCCATCATTCCCCCACTACTATCCATCGGAACGAGGTCACCTCATCCATGGTTTCAAAAGGATCTAAACCGAAAAAAATTACTCTGATTATTTATTTATAAATTTTGAGGCTCTGAAAAAAATTAAGTCGATTAACTAGATAAATACAAAGTTACAATGATTTTAATTTTGCACAAGTTTATATGACGTAGTCCTTAAAAAAACATGCCATCGTGATCATTCAAATTAATTAAATATATAGAAAAAAATGAAAATGAATAGAATAGAAAACATTGTAGAAACATTATTTAAATTAATCTATAGGTACTAACATAATAATATAATGAAATATGTGTGTACGAACCGCGTACCTTGTATATTGCCTTAAATCTCTAAAACCACTAAACCAATTTACATTATTCTTCCAAATACAAATGGCTTATAGACTCAGCAGTAGCATTCATAATCTATAGCAGCGTTTCCTGAACATTTCCTAATACGGAACATTTGATTATTTTGTAGGGTAGGTTTCAAACATTGTTTAACTTGATGCAGCATTTTAAATCATACGAGACTGTTATAATTACTAATTTTTATAATTTTTCACAACACACTTATTTGCTTTCCGTGGAAAACGCTGGACTATATTATATAAAATATGTACGGGCAATAACTTTCGAAAGACAATTAATTCGAAATTTAACACATTAGTAAAGCCTAAAATGTACTGCTAAAATTTTAATATATTCGGCCTGACAGGACCGAACTTACAATTATTAAGAAAACAGATTGCGGAGTTACTGAAGAGTGTATTTAATTTGGTGCAGATGTTGTGTTGACAATAATTTTTCAATTAAGAAAACATATATTATTTTAAGGTGTGTATTACGTTTTTTTTTTATTTTATCTAAAAATAAATTTAAGTTAACATACTAAATCTGTATTAGCATAATACATTATAATTACTTTTATAAAATTAAACAATACTTTATTTAGAAATCTTATTTTTTTAGTGAAATAAAAGTGTCTATAAGATTTATCTGCCGTCTTTGAGTTTTAATTTAATTAGTAGAACCTATTTTTAAAATTAGTTTTCCGCACGTTTGTTCTGAAAAGATTAGAAACATGTCTTACAAGTTTTTTGTGCGAAGCCTGACCTATCTTTAATCAAGAAAGCATAGTAGGGTATATACTGTCATACCCTAAACTAACGTAAGGTAATATTGATCTCTTTTATATGGATTGTGTGATTGCATCATTTCTATGTATATCATCAGATTATTTTAAAATAAATCTCCGTATATGATATGATGGTGATATGATATTTATTTAATCAGTTGAGACATTACATCTATTTGACATGAATGCTAAAATAGGTCCAACTTCGGTACAAAAAAGAATTGATGTTTACGAGGTTATCAAATTTTCAGTTTGCAAGTTTTCATGTATTGTATTATAAATAAATGGCTCGTGCCTGAAAACTTGACACCTCAATTCTTTGTTTTATCGCACTAGGCCCTTTTTTAAGTTTATGTTTTTGGTGGGCTATCAATACTTTTTTGACTGATCCATAATTATCGCACCCAAATTTTTCATTGTTTATTATATATTCGTACGCAAAAAAATCACATATTTTGTATTTCAGTTCGAAAATATTTAAAAATAACTACAAAATGTAATCAGCTTCATTGGCAACAAAAATATATAAGATAATTCCGAAAAATTGTTACAAAAAACTACGACACGCTTGTGAAGTTTGAGCCCGTTTAAAATATAAAAAAATTAAAACTTTTTTTCTTTCAACTTTTAATATATTATTACTGGTTTGTAGCAAGTTCTTTTATTTTTAAAATATTTAACTTCTGTTAGTGTCCACTTTTTAGTCACGTGATCGTTAAATAATTTTGCGTTGCCGAAACTCCTAAACGAACCAACTTTAGTTAGCTCGAGCACAGTGTAACGGGAAAAATAAAAACTTCTCACTTACCAATATTTTGTAGTAAGTTACATCACCACCTATAAAAAAACAAATTGTTATTAGTAATTAATAACGTTCAATAAAAAAATTACATGATTTAGGAACGTCCCTTTTTTAACAGATTTCGTGGTCTGGTAGATTCATTTCTTTTAAATATTTAATATATATATATAATATAGAGTTGTAAAATTACCGGTAATTTATGATAGTGACCCTTTTGATTGAATGCTTTACCGGCTATCTATGAAATAAAATAGTGGCTTCCGGTTCTTCTTTCTCAGAAAAAAAAACAAAAAAAAAAAAATAAAAACAATTTGTATTTATATTTCTGTAGATATTTGTAATAAAATAAAAATTAAAATCTTGACTGGAAATGGCGTATAAGTTTTTGCGGAGTCTTGTATAATAATTAATACTAATTAACCGGTAAGTTATTATTTTACATCACTAATATAATATATGTTTTATCAAATAGCATAGTTTTCTGAAACTGCCAGCCCGATTGTCAAATTTCTTAATTTTCAATTTAGCTACGCCATAACATTGTCAAAAAGTAATCAAACTTATATTAAACCAGTATGACGGATTTAGACTCGGGCCTAGAGCGGCAAATTTGGGAGATTATACCTCAACATGCTGAATATTACTTTTCTATTCTTATAAACTTATCTAGAATAAATAATTGGAACAAAAGAAATATGTCTCTTTATATAAGCTATTTTTGAACTGAATATTAAACATCTCTAGAAAAGATGGCCCTTACAGCCTACGGTGCCAATTCCGGCTCTGCGTGAAACTTCGAGATTTTATGATCTACAGTGCTTGTATCTATGTTATTATGTATAGGCAAAACTACCAATGATAATTACAACATCCTCGAGAAACGTTGCATAATGAACGTTTTTGTTCACAAAAGATACAGTTTTATCAGGCGATTATAGTGGAAATTTGAATTGGGTTGTGTAGTATAGTGATTAATTAAAATAGTTTTTATTTAATATAAAATTTCGATAACATATAACAGGCGATACGTGATGTTCAAAAAATAATATCAGAATAGAAGTCTGCTTTGTAAGTAATAAATTTAATTTTGATTAATTTTTTACATTCATTATCTTTAATATTCGTTTTTTATTCTACGAATCTGAAATACTATTTGGTAATGTGTAGCTATAGACATATATTTCTTCTTTCTACTGAATAAGGAATAAACAAATTGAATAGAATATGCCTGTATCCTCATTGTTAAATAAATGATAACTCATTTAGCCGCGATAGGCTTTAAATAAATAAATAAATAATCTCTTAGTTAAGAGGAGGAAAAATATTGAAAATAAAAATAATATTACGTTAAATTTACTATGGTATAATTAATTATTTAGGTATTTGTACTTCTTGTGTAGTGGTATTTTTAAGATTTTTAGCTTTCGTTTTTTTAATTTTGACATTTCAGTTGTGTAGCAAACTTAACTTCAGTAATGCACAGGATAGCGTGTCGTGTTATTTGTAGGTATAGTGTACTGTTCACAAGATCGCAGATTGGCTTTTAGTTGGAATAATATTAAATGTTAGAAATTATTGAATTTTACTTTTATTTATTATAAAAAATAATTGACAAAAAAAATTAGATTGGCACCCGCTATAAGCGAGCGGTAAAGTTACTTCATCATCAGGTTCGTTCGTAACACTTTCAATTGGATGAATGGAACTTGGCCTACCGTGTGCAAAGAAGTTTCACTTCGAAGATAAATTTAAATGTATTATAGTAGTGACATATCGTACAATTTTGCTGAAAAATCTGCAGTACCCAAATTTTTTCTTTGTGTAGAAGTTATAAATCGCACGCTTCGCTAGAAGTTCGCAACGTAATAATAATGATAATAATGTAGTCTCTTGATCAATAACAGGTACCTACTACCTAGAACGTCTATGTTCTTAGGTCCTGGATGTCATAGATGGTGTACACTGTACAGTATAGACTGCAAAGCATGGCCTCTGAGTTTACTGAGTTACTTATATTGTATAATAACGCCCTCTATATTAACTCATCTACCTATTTGAAATAACATCGTTGATATTCATGATTATATAATCTCGACTAGCAATGTTGTATTACACCGTAAGGGCAGAAAGTTGAAATTCCTGCACTGCGTGTAACATGATGCCCTCGGCTTCGCCTCGGAAATCATGCGTCGCGCAGTGCAGGAATTTCAACTTTCTGGCTGTATGGTGTATACTATTTTTCTTCATATCCGGTCGAAAGTACGTACTTTCTATCAGTGTGCACGAGAAAACTCTTTCGGTCTACTGTTACAGATGGCGCGCGCGTAATTCTAGCAGTGCATAAATGTTAGGCTTTCTGCTTTAAAATCGAAGCCGAAAGTACGTACTTTCGGCAGGATATGAAGAAAACTGTCTTATTGTACCAGTTTTGTTTTTTCAATTCGTGTTATTGAAATATATCTGTGTAATCGAACTAATTTATATATGTACAAAACGCATGCTGTGTTACGCGAGTGGGACAAGTGTAACAGACCCGCGAGCTAAAATTGCTTTCCGTCCTTTATGCACAGTGTATTTTTTGGCCTACTTTCTATAAAATAGCGGCTTTTCCAGTATTTTCACCACTCATTTTTTAAATTTTGCATGACTATTTGATATTTCACTTGTGTAGCAAATTTAACTTTACTGTGTAGTAGGCTACTGCAAACATATTAAGTAGAAATGGGAGAAACGGGTCTTTTTAGTGATCTGCATCTTTGCATCTGGATCCCGTATGTGAGCCGGCTCACTGAACCGGTTCAAAAAGAGCCGAGTTCTGAATATGTTACTGCAGTCTGCCACTGAGTTACCTAGTTCAGTCAATCATATCACGACCTGTATAGAATCAAGAATGCATAGCCAAACATGTGATGCATGAGTCATTTGAGCTGACAGATGCATCAAAGCGAGAACTGATACGTAAGTGTAAAATCTGCTTCTGTGTGTTAAGTGTTTCACTGAGTTATGCGGATCCGTTGATCCGTCGGCTCAAAAAAAAAGTGAGTCGGCTCTCATGGATCTTCTGTCGGAGTCGGCTCTTTGAACCGGTTCAGATCTGAGTTACCCAACTCTAATATTAAGTAAGTACCTTCTATAAGTCGTCATAGGCATACCGTGTTCGTGATTCAATTGATAGCGTTATCGTGTTATATGTTTTATACGGTTCACAAGTTCGCACGCTAGACTCCATCTAGATTAATAAAAAATAATTTAAATTATTCAATTTTATTTTTTCGCCTGCTATAAGCGAACGTTAAAATTACTTTAGCGCCTAGATTCCCATTGATCTGAATTAAGTTATTTTACGTCCGGGTTACATGGATGAAAAGCAGCTACTTTATAAGGGGTAGGATAAAACATTTTTTTTGATTATTATATATCTTGTATAGCTAGATTGAACAATGCTTTCCCGAAATTTTCATCCGTTTAGTTGTCCTCTCCATCTATTCTTGTCTCTTTCAGTGTTTGTAAAAGCCAAATTAATTTTCATTAAATTTGATACACAACCATCTTGGACTCAGTCTCATAGGGCACATGTACCTAGCTACATTCGGGTTAAATAAAACACAGTCCCTATTAAAATCGACATGGACTTTTACGACTTCTGGACGTAGTTGTTTGTACAGTCTGTATAATTCTTTCCATTACTAATACTTGTATTATTTAGCCCGGAACATTTAAGATCTTGATGTGTTTGTTCTCTTCGCGAAACAGGAAGTTCAGATATTTAAGCGCATTAATGAAAATTGGATTTAAATTTAATTTAGTTTTGATTATTACATCAGCTGATGATTCATTTGCATTCATAGGTATAGGCTTGTTTACCGTTTGGATTATTTTGGTATTAAGATCTTTTGATTATTCTAACATCTGTAGAACGAAGAATGCCGGCCAAATTCTCGAAAAGCACAGTAAATACTTACACGAACCATTTTGAACTCTTTTCGACCCCTGCTATATCGGTGAGACATAGTTACGTTACAGAACTGGTTTTTTTCAGGGATGATATAATCTACACACATATATTTACCTAATGTCTGTCTGTCTATTCGTCTGTATTCAGAAGCCAGTCTTTTCCAAACCTATTTGACTTGGAAAGTTGAAACTTTGTACACGGAGACGGGACAGAACCTAACGGAACCAGAAATAGGATTTTTTTATTCGAAGAAAACAGTAACTTCAATATTATATGTGACAATAACATTAAAAGTAATCGATTAATTTGATGTAATTGTTTAACAACAATTCAATTTATTGTTCTAGTTTAAATATTTCAAATAGCCATAGCTATCTGGCATAGACAGATTTAAATACTAGTTAAAAAAAGCTAACTAGGTTAGTGTCATCAAAAGATTATTTTAATGAAATCTCTGCGGTACTGGGGTCCTAAGTTTAAGCTCAAATCCTGAACTTATATTCAATGAAACTTATTGAAGACTATTCTT
The DNA here is from genome assembly GCA_034508555.1 of Venustoraphidia nigricollis. Lineage (NCBI taxonomy): Eukaryota > Metazoa > Arthropoda > Insecta > Raphidioptera > Raphidiidae > Venustoraphidia > Venustoraphidia nigricollis. The sequence goes on along the minus strand of JAVRKA010000022.1, from coordinate 5,040,055 downwards.
CGAGCGATCAAAGTACAAAATGGCGAGTTAATTTTTTTTTGAGTCTCGACTTTGTCATTTAGAAGCCTCCACATCCTTAAATTCAGCTCTGCGTATAACCAGTTCAGTTTATTATTAATTTAATGACAAATTGAAAATCCAATTAAAACTTTTACTAATCCATCAGATTTGTAATGTGTGAACTGGGGGCTTTGAATAAACGAATCATGATTTGCATTCGATTTGCATCGATCCCAGTTGATTTACACTTTTCAATAAGTTTTATCTTCCTTTTCACTATGGCAATATTAATTATCTCTACACTTTTTACGGTTTAATCAATTTTAAAAGACAATACAGCTATGATAACGACATGTAAACAATGACGTCCCAATATTTTAGGCTATTTTTAACTCCTCTACTATTGGTATAGTTTTTTTCGTTTTTTTTACAATTCCACCTTGAAGAATAAAAAAATTATTACAGTTATTTTGGTTCGGGCTAAAACTATAAATGTACTGAAGATACGATAAAAATTTCAACGTAATCGGATCATTAGTTTTTGGGATATCGTGGCAACCATTTTAAAAAATACAGTTTCGAGAAAAACGCGTTTGAAAAATCAAGTATGCGTAACAGAAAAAAGCGCGCCTGTCACGATCTACCTCTGTAACTTTCCAACGACTTCGAATTTCGAAAAACTCTTTCACAAACATAATCTGGGGATCCTAAAAAGGCGATTTAATAAAAAAAAATTTTTCGGTTTTTTTGACCCCTCATACCAGACGACCCCCTTAAATTAAAAAGAAATACACGTTCGACAGTCTTTTGAGCACACTACCCGAACGGGGTGGGGGTGCATTTTATATAAAAGAATTTAACCAGGTATATCTACAGTATATCTACTATACCACGAGGACGAAGTCGCGGGTATACCGCTAGTAATATATAAAATAAAAAATAATAATATTTTAAAATGTTCTAGTGCACAATATGTGGATTAATGTAATTACTATGTCTAAGTTTCTACGTCACATAAATCGAGTGTGACAGACTGACACGTTACTGATCTAATAAGGGTTTCATTTTTTGCCTTTTGAGGTACGGAACTCTAAAAATGACTTTGTGGTTTGTAATATTTGTAGATAAATATTGCATGAAAAAAGAAAGGAAAATATTTGTTCCATAACGTTAACCTTTGAATTTTCACATCATGTTCAACTTTAAAAAAAAATGTGAGACGTCCTTGTATCCGGGCTGCCGCTCGCCTAAAACATCATATATATGTAAGCATGTTGCACGAACTATAATATGGCTGAATTGAAATACAGCATATAATAATATCCTGTTTACAGTGAACAAAATATTGTTGATTGCATATACATTCTGGATAGGTGTGTGGATATCTATCTCCAGAACTACTGAATGGATTTGAATGCGTTTTTAACTATTCGAAAACAGTAAAAATTGCTTCAAAATAGATTCAGTAGCTTTTGAGTTTATACATACACCGCGTTATAAATTTATAAATAGGTATAGATATTGTTCGCCTTGGTTAAAAAAATGTCTCTGCCAAATTTCGTTTAAATTAGTCAATTCATTTAAAAGTATTCGCAGAATAACGAGTCAGGAACAAGCAAACAGAGTCAAATTGTCTAGTTAAAACAAAACATACTCACTCTGTCAATAATAATTGTGTCATGAAATAATTTTTCTTTATACCCGGTCGAAAGTACGTATTTTCGGCTTCGACTTTAAGGCAGAAAGCCTAACATTTATGCTTTGCTGGAATTACTCGCACGCCATCATTAACAGCGGACCGAAAGAAAGTAACAGAGGGACGAAAGAGTTTTCTCGTGCACAGTGATACGTGAGACTGCCACCAGCCAGTAGTAGCTAACAGCTGTTATTGCGTATAATCTCAAAATTGCTCACATGAAAGTTATTAGTCTTTTTATATAATAGTGAAAATGCGTACTTTCGACCGGATATAAAGAAAAATAGTATATACCACACGGGCAGAAAGTTGAAATTCCTGCCCTTGTGGTGTAATATACTTTTGATTTGATTTGCTTCGTATGCTGAAAGTTTCTAGTGCGTTCAAGTTCACAGTATATATGAATGTGTTGTATGTATTTTGGTACTTTGCCTTGCTCGTAGACCAGGCTGCTACGGGAATAGCTATCCTATCCTTTATACATATTATCGCTCCTTACTATCTACTTTCTCGTTCTGCACCAATCCTACCGGATCCTGCTACCAACTGCACTAGCTACCCAGACTTTCTTCATTCTACTATAGTCATTCTATACGGTACAGGACAGATCTCACTTTAACTTTTACCACTACGCTTGGGAGGTTGTTTTATACGCCTTACTATCAAGTCTTAGTTTTACTTTATTCTGTCACATGGTACTGACTATAATATTGACAGTATACAAACCTACAAGGTGAACAATCGTTTTTTACAAATGATATAATAATTGTTATTTTTAGCTTCCTGGAAAATTTTCGGTTAAAATAAGCACCGGAAGATATAAACACGAGGAAGCCGCAGTAAAGGCTAGTTTCTTTATAAAACTGTTTTTTTATTGACTTTTTTTCTTTTTTGTTCTTGGTAATTAATATAAAAATGATTTGTCGGGAAAAAGGACTTTTTAAGTAAACACTTATTTGTTATTTATAGCGACGTTTCGTCCCTTACTAAATAAAATAAAATAGTTTGAACATCAACCGTAATAATATTTTCTTAAAACGGAAATATTACAAACTTTTTAATGAACAATTGTTTAACTAAAATTTATATTTACATGTGTATTTTAACTTTTATATCTACTTGATCAAAACATTTAATAGTTATAAAGCTTGAAAAAGTCTCAAGCAAGGGACGAAACGTCGCTATAAATAACAAAAATAAGTGTTTACTTAAAAAGTCCTTTTTCCCTACAGATCATTTTTATACTGTTTTTTTATCTTCGAGTTTGAAATAAGATCCTTTTTTGTTACATCCGGTATATTTTTTTAATATTCCGGATTGTCTGTTTTATTATTAATACTAGCCGCTACCCGCGGCTGTGTACGCGATTGAGATGAACAGTAGTGGAGCTTTGGACTTCACCTGGTCCCATCTAGTGGCGAGTTACAACAAAGTGGAAAAAACCTTCTCTATGAAAAAATACATAAATGTGCCACTTTATATGGTGATCGGTCAAACGGTGTCGAAGTCTATTAATCTCAAACAGACGAACATCCATTTTTATACAATATTAACTTTTCGTAAATTCTGCGAACTGAACAAACCTTTTTTGTTAAATTCGCGCGGACGAAGTCGTGGGTAACAGCTAGTTATTTTTCTAAAAACATCAGCTATCTGCCAGTGAAAGTTCCTTCAAAATCGGTCCAGCCGTTTCGGAGAATAAACAAAGACACACAAAAATTTTAAATGTTGATTTTTTATTTTGTAATAAGTACCGTATATACTTTCATATGCTGTTATTTTGACTTTACAGACACTAAAATTTTATTTATTTGCATACATTATGAATAAAATTGTTGGTAAAAGGTAATATTTTTTATTAAATATTCCGGTCACAAAATATTTAACTACAGCACTGGTTATGTCAATCAAAGATTTCTTCTTCGATGTTCTACAGAATCTTTAATACTACACGAGAGTTTACTTAGTGAAGTGATTGGTATTATCGGTTTTCCTAATGTTTTTTTGTAAAACTTATTAACTTTCCCTTAGAGAAAAAGTTTATCGGATTATTATAGTTTATACTCACGGTACCTTAAGAAAAAGTTTATTTATTTTATAAAAAGCTATGCGGATTCTGTTTTGTTACGTTCGACTTTTTAACATTTTAGTATTTCCTACAGAGCGAAGTTGCTGTTTTGAGTATTTACTTTTTGTATTGAAAAATCGCGATTTTGGATTACTCACTTATTCGAATTTCTCGAGATTCATCAGTTGTGTATTTCAGCGAAGACTGCGTTGTCTTACGATATCTGATGAACTCGAAGTGTTTTGAACATAAAATCGCGTGACAGAAAGTAGGATGTGTGCGCTGGTCCTTATAAGCGGCCTTAAAAACATTCAAACGTGCGTGACAATGATTGAAGTTGCACAAGCATGCATGACGAGTGTTGTTTTCTACATACAATGCAATCATTTTGCGCAAGCTTCATTTCATCAAGTGCAACAGAACAAAAACTGTTTATATTACTAACAATTTGCTAGAGGACAATCTGGTGTAGTGGTCAGAGTGCTGGTCTTTGGATCGTACTGTCGTGGGTTCGAATCCTGCCTCTGCTCATGCATGTTTGTGATGTTTAAAAAATAGGACAAGTGCGAGTCGACCTCGCGTGGGGAAGGTGCCGCACATTGCACACCATAGACTTCTTGTAGGTTTTCCTGTAATTTATAAGTAAAGAACTATTTTCTGTATTTTTTTCAAAATTTCGGGCTCAGTAGTTTCGGAGTTAAGGGAGGGGGAATGATCAATTTTCATTATTTTCTTAAATAACTTTAAAACTATTTTAAAATTATAAAAAAAACATATTTGAGGCCCTTACTACAATCTCGTTCATTTGATATGTCACACGATACAGTTTGCAAAACTTTTTTTTTTAATTTCCTAATTTGCCCCCCATGTTGAAAATTCATTTATTGACGTCATGCGTCCATATTTGGGAAATTCGTATATGTACCATATTTCAACTTAATCAGCCCACTAGATTCGGAGCAAATTGGCTGTGACAAATGAACAGACGCACGAGTGATCGTATAAGGGTTCCGTTTTTTTCCGACGTACGGAACCCTAAAAATAATTTGTTATCGCCTGAATGTTTTTTTGTATAAAATATATTATAAAATTGTTGTTGCTACAGAGTAGGAAAAGAAGATAGAAGCAACAAAAACTATTTTAAGGAAATAACGGCTCAAACATGTTTTCTAGAGCTTATAATATTATTGCCGAAAACCACGCAAAAATTACATTTCTAATGCGTTAATTAAAAACAGTTGTTAATAATTGTATTTTGAGCGTTTAAACATATAACAAAACTATCAGTGTCATAATTTTGGATTACTTTTTTTCTTTTGTCGTATTCAGTGTACAGTGAAAACTATGAATATATATTTTTTACAATAGAATGGAGTTTTGAATTGTTTATGAACAAGTTGAAGTATTATTTGCGTTTGTGGATATGTTAAAATCTGATATCAGTATGCAAATTATAATGCTGGTATATTTAGTTTCTCTTCCTGACCACAACAAAAACGAAATGTTTCCCTAGTTGAATATGTTGATATTTTGTTGGTTTGAGGATACCTACATGGTGTAAAAATATACCTTCTGGTGTAAAACTCGAGACGAGAAAATGAAAACATATAGAGATGAAGACAGTGAGAGTGAAAGAGAGAAAGATAATATTGTCCTTGTTATAACATAATATTCTAGTGTCGTGGTTGTCCTGTTTTCACAAAATAGCTCTCTAACTTGTTAATACAAGAGGTCCTTGTTAAATTAAGCCGGCGTCACCAGATGCAGAATTTGACAAATAATGACTTTATTTCTTTTTTGTCCTTGGTAATTAATTTAAAAATGATTTTTCGGGAAAAAGAACTTTTTTAAGTAGTAAACACTTAATTTTTTATTTACAGCGACGTTTCGTTCCTTGTTTGGAACTTAACTTTAACTATTAAATGTTTTGATTAAGTAGATATAAAAGTTAATATACACATGTAAATATAAATTTGAGTTTAACAATTATTAATAAAAAGTTTATAATAATTCCGTTTTTTTAAACTGTAAAAACATTGTTTTTAAAAAAACGGAATTATAAACTTTTTTAATTTTTTGATCAAACTCGTCGAAACTATACCGAACACACTCCAACACTTAAAAACGTTATATTAAATTAAAATAATCGTTTAAAAAAACTAATTTTATATTAAAAACGCGACTCCACGCGTGAAAAGCCGCGGGAAACAACTAGTTGTAAAATATAATACAAAGGCAATTTTTTATCACGTTGATAAACGAATTTCAACAAATCTTGGTATAAAATATAGGTTATGTTATCTGTTAACTGCCCGAGGACTCAATTTTTTTTTCTTTCTGCGGGATCTCAAATAATGAATATTCATATAACGAAGACTCACGGTATTATATTATCCTTTGCTCCTTTACCTTCCGTATTTTAACGCGAGGCCTAACTCAACTCATTAAGTAAGGCAATTTTCACTACTAAATTTTAATAACATAATTGCATAAAAATTCTGGTTCATCACGACATTTTTTTCTTAATTACTTATGTTTAACTTAGCAAACTGGCATGGTTATTATTACTAATATATAAAACAGTGACGAGCCTCCTAATTATTTGACGTAATTAAGATGCTAATGATCTGAGTTGTTGTGCATCTATAGTAAAAAAATAACGAAGCTTAATTTGTAATACGTGAGGTGGTCACGTCCATATTTTAAATTATTATAAGAATTGGAGTAAAATAAAATAATAGTGAAAGATTTTTCATTTACTAATGACGATTCGTTGCTGAAATTTGAAAATTAAATATTTTTAGAACAGATACATTATTGGACGATAAATTATTGTTATAATCTGTTCAATAATAAAGGGCGTGTTCTTAAAAAATATAAAATTGTGTTTAAACAAAATGTGATAAAATAGCCATTGAAATAAGAACCAATTACTTCATGGCAAGAGTAACATACATGAAAAATTCAAATTTTCAGAGGTCTGTAACTCCGTAGCAATGCGTTTTAGTACCCCTGTTCATAAAAACTGTTTTTCCTTCCGTTCATAAAAAATCTTTTTCCTTAAGTCAATTAAGGAGTCATCTTTCGAATTTTGTTAGTATCAACGTATATTATAAGCAACTTAAAAGTTATATACACCTAATGCTGTCATTTTAAATTTCTATATTCGTATTTTACATACCTTATCGGCTAGAAGAGAAAATACAACATATTTATTTGATTCAAAACACGTCGCATAGACGAAAATATTTTCGATAAAATGTGAAACAAACTATTTAATGTAGTAGTTACATGACTTAACGTTTCTTAATTTTTATAACTATGTTGCACGTCAAAACGTTTTGATAGTTCAATAAATTGAAAGCATATCGACAATTAATTTCAACACGGTAAGCAAAATATATATACCAGAAATAGAAAAATATGGTGTATATATGCGGAAAAAATCCCTTGTAATTTAATAAACTTATTCTCCCGGTTCACAAATTTCTTGATACATTCCCAAATTTTACTTTTTTATTATCGTATACAGACTGTTTTTTTTAAGTTAAAACTACGTATAATACGACAATAATAATACTTGATTGGTATAAAATCATGTCACGAAGGGGAAGTACCTATGCGCGGAGGACATGATTCACTGCAAGCAATGATCGACATCATTGACGTTATGCATACGTATAATTATATCGAATATAGCTGTGTAGAGTAGTGGTGACAGCACTAGACCAGCATTCGGGAGGTACCGGGTTTGAATTCCGGCGGTGGCGGATGTGGCTGGGACTTTTTCCTACTGTCTCTCGCCGAGAAACGGTAATTCCTGTACCGGCCATCTTGATTGAGGTTTTCCATGGTTTCCCTCAATTAATTCCAGATAAATATCGAGGTGGTTTCTTATTTGAGGCCATGGCCGATTACCTATCAAACTCCTAGTCCAAAAATTACCTACCTTATCCTAATTTCCTATAATTCCTTCATTCGCCCATTGCTATTACATAAGTTGAAGTTGTAAAAAATGTAGAAAATAACGGGACGTGGTAGATGAAAAAATAGTAATGGTGCGAATGGCGTCTGTTATGACATAAAGTCGAGAAATGAACGTTAAACGCATTATTATTATTATTAATTATATCGAATATGGATATGGAATCGGATATAAAAAAATTGTCGGATTATCTGTAGTTTAAGAATCGCTATCAGCCTTTTAGTTATAATTCAGTTACAGCATCGTAAATTAATTAAGCTTTCATAATCGTACCTTTTTCATGCTAGAATATTTAATGTAATGCTATTTTTTTTTATATATATTCATACTTTTTAAAGAAACGGTGTTTAAATTAATTTTTTATTTATTCTGACAGAAATATGTCGATACGGGGCACAACTAGAGATTATTTTGTTCGTACATATTTCACAAACATGCTGTATCAATAAAACAAGGTTACCTTTAGCTTGGAAGGATTTATTAAATTTTTATAAGAAACCTGCGTGACATATGAGATGTAGGGTATAATCTTCACTTCACTGTCACAGGCGAATCAAAAGTTTATAGCATTTATAATAACTAGTGGACCCGTGCGAATACTTCGCACCGTTAGTGGTCAGTTACGTAATATAAAAGGGTGGAAATAAATTTTATTCTTTACTACATCATTTAATTTTACTAACAGCTGTTAAAATAAACAGATCGCCACCAGATGGCGACATTTGTTTTTCTGAATGTTATGTTCTGTAATGAAATTGTTTAAATTTTTAAACTTTAATTTTGTAATGAAAACATTAATTTTAAGATATTAGCTTATTTTTCGTAATTAGAGCGAAAATAATTTTCAAAATGGCGTATCAAACATCATTATTGATACAATATTACGGGAGATATTTCCTATCGACAAAAACACCTTTGAGAAATAATATATACCGATTTGTTATTTTGAATACCGTATCGAATTTTGTTGACGATTTTCTGATGTTATAGTCATGGTGATCATTTTTGTAAAACAGATTATATTCTTAATTGTGTATAGAGTTCCGCTAGTCCGGATATCCGGCTAATCCCGACAGATTTTATTGATAATTGTACATCAGTTCGTAGGTTAAAAACGTAGGTCTATATATACACTAGTATTAAAGATAAAACTGTAGGGAAAGAAAAAATATCGTTTTTTTTTTTTTAATTTTACACATCTAAAACTCGTGTGTAATGCAAATTTCGTTTAATCCGGACTTTCCATGATCCGATCTCATTTAGTCCGGATTAATTGTACTTTCAATTATATATTTTTGGCTGTACTTTTTTTTCATTAAAATTTTCGGATATCTATAACGTGATTTTTCAATCAATATTTGCTCGAATTTTTCCATATTTAATAATTTTGATTATTTATGTATAACAAAATCCGTTTTTAAATAACAATTTAAGGATTTTTTTAAACGTTGGCAAATAATAAACATTTTTGTGATAAATTTCTCAGATTTTAAACTGAATTTTATATACACATGTCTTTGGTGCCAGGTATAAGGGATTTAAGTCAAAAATTTGTTAAATTTTATATTTTACTGAACTTAAGATTAAAATTGTATTCTCTATCGTCTGATATTAACGGCTAAAAAACTAGATTTTTCGACTTAAGTTCTTCATATCTGACACCAAAGATTTTAGTTGAAATTAATCATCCTGTAAATGGATAACGTCAGATTTGCTCCATGAAGCTGAAAAATTAATGGTAGAGCGCCCTCCGATTCGTTTCTGTGAATCATGAACTGTCAAAACGACAAAATGTTTCCTTTTAAATTCAAAATATACTTATGTTTGTGTTTGTTGTGTGAATTACGTATCAGAAACATTTTATAAGTGAAAATGTAGATCGGAATTTTGCAAGCTTTAATTATTTTGTTGTTGTATTTATCATGATAGTTATTATAATGTTTGTAATTACAATCCATTTTATACTGACTTTTTTTATTAGCAGGATAACATTCGATTTTAACGAAATGTGGTAAGCGTATTACTTTTCTTATTTTACTTTAATCACAATCAATCGCCAAGAAATATATTTTATATTTTATAAGAAGCTATAAAACATATGTTCACGCCGTACTAGCTACTACATCATTAGTATAAGGTATATTCCTGTTTGTTCGTACTTTAAAACTGTGGAATAAGATTGCTCTGCAATCATATCATTCAACGCAAAAGTGTCGGTGAACCGTAATCGTTTCTCAAACATGTCCGCTCAATAATGGAAACGTTTCATATTTGTCCTGTCTTTGGAACTATTTTACGCAAATAAGAATTTTATGTGAACGCTTGCGGTCAGCAGCTACAGGTTAACTTTAGGACATCTATTCACCATTAAATGTTTTTTTACTAATCCTTGAAGGTCAGTTTACAGCGACAACTTCACATTTATTGACATCGTTAACTGCGACGCGTATCAAATTTAGTGAGAGCTGAAGCTTTATTGCTTTGTGCTACATCGAATTTTTATGCCCAGCAACCAATATAGTGTTTACTGCACGGGTCGTAAACGCTACACTTTAATAAGATGCACGGATACTATGTAGTAGCTTTAAGTTTATTTTGCAATTCAGATAATAAATAATACAGATTTTTTGCCTTGATCATTTTTCATGGCTACTGTAGTATAATCCATCCCCATCCGCAAGGAAATGAAAATATACATGTATATAGATGTTTTGTTACATTTTGATTATAATTATGTACAAACAGACAGATAGACAAAACAAAAGTTCTGGAATAATTTACTTATCTTATTGAAGATTCAATTTCTACCGCACCATTTCTACCCCAATTAAGACAACTTTTCCGTTCTTCAAGAGATTACATTTTTTCATTCTGAGGTAATAAGAAACCTCAAAAATTTGCAAAAAAAATTGACAGAGGCTTTGAGCAGTTTTATTTGTCAGTTTGATTATATTTTGTACCATTTACGGATCATTGTCTATAATATTTTATTTTGATTTTGATAACTTTCGCATTATTTGTCCTTAAATTTATTTTATGAATATCTTACAATCAACACGTAACCTTTTTAAACACAAAAGATAAATTTTAATGTGGGAAATACGAAGCCTGTCTTTGTGCAGATGTCAACATGTATTATTATTTCTATTTGAATGTCAAATAATCGATAAATGTTATTAATTTTAGCGACAATGTTTATAGTTTTGAATATTATTTAAATGACACTAATAAATTCGAATCTTTCAAATTTTATTTAAATTTCGTTTGAAACTATGAGCCTCTTTTACGACTATAAATTTTATGATATTGCCAAACATCGATAAACAGTATCTACTGTTTATTGTTTAATAACTACAGTATACCCCAGATTATCCGGAGAAATAATTACCAGTTTGCTTGGATTATGAAATCGTCGCGTACTACGACGAAAAAAACCTCAGGAAGGAAAAGACCAAAGACTTTTACTCCTGGACACGCTTTCGTCATAATATATCGTCGTAGTTGTTTTTACGGTGAGTAAGGGGAGTAGAGCATCGTGTGGCCATCTCTATCCTTTTCTCTACGAGGTTAAAGTACTATTTTGAAAGAGATAGAGGTTGGCCACACCATCTTTTTCTTTTGAGGAGTGATGTCTAGGACACGTTCTGGAGTCTATGGAAAAGACACAGACGCGGTATGGCTTTTATATCTTAGTTTGTAATATTGTCGGTACTTCAAGTAACGTTTTGACAAGGAATAAAAAGTTTTATTAATTAATATTAAAATGCGGAAACATAACGGGTTGCGTGCAGTGCAAATTCGTCAATAAACGGCCAATTAGCATTAAAGACGATATGTTTATATTTAAAAAAAGCTGGGTATTTTCCTCAATGTACGTATTGCGTGACCAAGGCGGAATCAGACAGAAGGCAAGCTACGGAATTGCTATTATGAACAAACTGATCTTAATCCAAATCAAATTTTCATCATACATAAAAATATACTGTTTATTCAAATTTTTCAAAGATTTTAGTTACAATGTTTATTTTTATTTTCTTTATTAATTTCTACATTAGTTATACAAATATTTACACTTGGTACAGTAAATACGTATTTTAACAGCAACTGCCTTATTTTTAGTGTATTTGCCATATGGCAACATACACTATTGGCGTCGGTCGGACGGCGGGACCTAGGGGTCGGACCAAAATTTCTCGACGTTTCATAACCTCCTAAACACTTTGGCACCATTTTTAAAAATGTTTATATATATATGTATATATATATATATATATATATATATATTTATATATATATATATATATATATAGGTATATATGTGTACGGGCAATAACTTTCGAAGGAGTTAATTTATTTTAACGAAATTTGGCACACATGTTGGAATCCATCACCGCACGAAGCCTATTTAAAATGGGCCTAATCGGGTCATTTTAAGGGTGGTTTTTAGGGGATGAAAAAAGTTTTTGGGCCCAAAAATACCTAAAAAATTCTCAGAATCGTTTCAAAATTGAAATTTAACCCTTTAATAGCAATTAAAAAGTGTTCCTAAAATTTCAATAAAATCGGCCCGACAGGACCGGATTTAAAAATTTTCTGAAAACACTAGTTTGCAGATAGTGAGTTATTTCCTGAAAGGTGTTTTTAATTTTGGTGTAGACGTTTGATCGACAATAATGATGTAGTTAAAAAAAATGTAATTTAAAGGGGTGTATTAAGGAGTTAATTTTTTTATTTTGCCCAATAATCACCTTAAGTTCACATAATAAAGCCACAAGGCCCGATTTATTAGCAAATACACTATATTGTCGGCAGGGTTTTGGCACTGCGACCCGGGTTTTTTTACGTTAATCTGATTGATGTTTTTGTGTTCAAAGGTGTTTGTGCTGTTGTACAGGTCAAAGGTGTTCTATATGCAAACTGTGAAAGCAATTACAAACAATATTAAACACACTTTTCCTAATGTAAGTTGTGCATAGCTCCAAGATGACTAAACTCCTTGAATTGTCTATCAGTCTAAGAAATTTGTACTTACAATTTGTAATTTTCTCTAGCTAATTAGTTTTACAAGTTAAATTCCAGACAGGACACGCGTACGTAATATTGTAGTTTTAATAGTTTCTTTACTCGATTGCGGATTTTTGTTAAAAATCGAGTATAATTGTACAAAGTGTTTAAGAAAAACCGTTTCTAAGATGCGGGTCGTAAACTGTTACGTTACGGAGATAAAAATTTGGAGTTTTGACGCGTTTTATCTCTTGCAATGAACTATAGTGGTAGACATTTCTCTAAATTGACTTTGTATTTTGCTTGACAATTTTTTAAAAATATTTTTAAGAAGCAAATTTGAAGAAATTATTATTACTCAACAAAAATTGTCAAAAAATATATAAGCCTTATTGTTATAGAAATAAAAATAATTTAGAGAAATTTCTTCCACCTACATTTCAGGGTTGATATACATGAAAAAGCCAAATTTCCAAAGAGTTTTAGTTCCGTGACAAAGCGTTTTTGGATCCCCGTCTATCAGAACTTTTTTCTTAAAATTAACTAAGCAGGTATCATTTTTAAACATCCTGTAATATTTAGAAAATAAATTTCATTTACATGTAGATATAGAGAAATTATTATCCTTTATTCATTGAATAAAAATGAATGTAACGTTTATGGAAAATATTTTCTCTCCATGTCAAGGTTGAATGTTTGTCTTTCAATCGATATCAATATAAATATGTGGCTAGTTTAAGCTGTAAGTAATGGATGGGAAATGTTCACTGAAATGACAAGATACCATATTGTGTAAAATATAATAATCAATATTTATAATAGTAGGTTACCGGAATAGTTAAAAACATCGATAGATTAATGATATAAATATTTTTAAGATTTATATTACAGCAATGTGTAATTTACATCAATTTTCCAACTGATTGTATTTTAAGAATAAATACTAATTATTTTACGTATAGTACAAAATTTTTATAAAATTACTGAAAACCAAAGGATAAAGACAGTCATTGTTAAAAACATCGATGAATTTTGAAAAAAAAATTGTTAAAAGCTGAGAAAATACTTGAGATGAAGAGTGCAGGTACCTAATACTCTTATGGATTCTCAGTTGGTGAGCATCTATGATCTATCATTCTATCTCAATACTTTTAAGTATTTGTATAATGCATGTTACAAGAACTTATAAGACAGGGAAAAGCACCTCTTTCTGGAATTGGAGTGGTTAATTTTGCGTATTGGCATCCAGAAGTTTGACTGGTTGAAAAATCTTACTCTAGATCTTGGAAAACTTTTTCGTAGCAATGATTACGGGTCAACCTGCCCATGAATCAGCGGATCAATATTTGAAAAAGATCTACTAATTCACAAAAGTAGAGTAGGGGTCATAAATAAACTGTCCTAGGGTTCGCTGAATAATGATCCTTATACATGGGAAAGACAATAGCAGATTACTTGTCTCGTAATCATAATGAAGCGGTAGGAAAATATCTAAAATTTTATCCCACGATTTATGTCCAGTAACTTGACAATGCTTTAGGAGAAAAGAAAATATTTTCAATAAGCCACCTTTTAATGTTGACCAATGTGCAATGGAAGGCATTAAAAATGATTCCTTCCAAGTATCATTAGTTTCTAGTGTAGTTTACTCAGCCTTAATTTGGGTTATATCAGAGCTTCTATTATACATATTCCTTGTACATTTGATTTGTATTAGTTCTTGACCGCTAGCCGCAAAACGATGGTCAATTACGCGCAATTCCATTACTGACAAATTCTTTTAATTTTTTTGTGTTTTTCGCGATTTTCGGCAATAACTTTTTGGTGATAAATATAGTGAGAGACTGATATTTTAAAGTAATTTCTGTAGTATTTAAATTATTATAGTGGCGAATATTTAAAAAGTTCGAACAAGCGTATTGAGGTTATGAAAAGATAATAGTGGTTAGGAATTCATGCACAGTAGGAAAGTAGATATCATGATGATGAAAGATCTTTATTTTTATGATTATCATACCGGAGGAATATTTTAAAATGGCATCCAGCAAAGCAACGATATTTTAGGATTCGTACAATTTTTTTTTAGTAAAAATCCATATTTATCAATGGCTATTAATTTCTAATAGTAAATTGAGGATGCTCATTTATTCCTTTTACCTACTGAATTTTCACCTATAAGCATTGAAACTTTTGTTGCTATTGTTCATTTAAATTACCACGTATTATAGTTTGTTTAAAATTGAGCTTCACGCTCGTAAATTCATTGATAATGTCAATATTAGAGTTTGTTGGAGAGTGTTGAGAGAAAGGATAATAACGATAGAACGGTGCAACACCGGGAGAATTCGTCTAAGGAATATACTCAGGGTTGCAATTAGAAAAACCGAATTTATAATGAGTATATTTCAGCACAAGGGCACAAACTTGAAATGCCTGAGGCGAAGTTCAGGGTTTTCAACTTTTTTACTTTATACCCGGTCGAAAGTACGTATTTTCACCATTATATAAAAAAACTAACAACTTTTAAGTCAGCAATTTTGAGGTTATGTAGAATAATAATTGTTAGCTACTACGGGCTGGCGGCAGTCTTACGTATCAGTGTGCACGAGAAAACTCTTTCGTCCCGCTGTTATAGAGTAATTCGAGCAGAGCACAAATGCTAGACTTTTTGCCTTGAAATCGAAGCCGAAAGTACGTAGTTTCGACCGGGTTAACCTAATCGTTCATTGTTGGCTTGCAAAAAGCCGAATTTAAAAATTCGTGCTTGTTTCGATGCTGTGCCTTAAATTTGAGCTGTGGACATTTTCTGCTCCCCAATGTAGTAGTCCGGACCCATGTTCCCTATTATTTCTTCTTCTTGTGTGGTTATTTCCTTCTTTAGCGTAGCTTGAAGTGATGGTACGAAAGATTGTTTTATGTCAGTTCTGTCGAAGCTTAAAGTAAAATATATTTCATCTTGTGTTAATTAAGAAACAAATAAAAATGAAATCTAACGAGAGTATGAAGTTTTAGTTTCCTTAAAAACTGTTCAATGGATCGAGATAAAATTTTGCACAGAAGTCAGTGAAACTATCGGATCTGCATGCGGTGTTATTATTGTATTATTTTGAGTTTTAGACTGCAGATGTTGAGAATAGTCTGACTCAGTTTAAGATTATATAAGGGCATCCAAATCCGACGGTTATGATGCAAAAAGTCATCTGAAAAAATACTATTCTGTAGAATAAAGTATACTTTAATACAAATTTTCGGTTAGCTGCAAGGTAAACGAAACCTGCATACGTTGCGTCATGAAAGTCACTGTATTCAGAGACATTATTTTTTCGTGTGATTTTCCGCGCCATTAACTATATAGACTGTCGACGTGTAAAAGTGATGACCGATGGTCAACGCAGTAGTGGTCAGTACCCACATCTAGCAGAAAAATTATTGTTTTATAATTTTCCTTACATCACACGTGTTTTTGTTACAATGCCGCATATTTAAAAATTCATATAAACATAAATTCTCTCAAGATTTAACCAGCAGTTTAATTTGATTTCTTACAAAACCGTAACATTTAATATTCACAGGACTGTGTTGACTTAATGCCCGGTTTCTGATACAGCTCTCAGTTTTAAATCTAGATTTAAGAATGTCATTTGTTTTCACCTAAATGGAGACCTCCATTTTATTGAACACAAATATTCTTGAATCTAGATATAAATCAAAAAGTCTTATCAGAACCGAGAATTAATGTATCAGTTTTAAAGGATGTTTTTGTTAATAACATTTTATAAAAGCTATATAAATTATATATATTTATATTATATATATATTACTACTCATGTTTCGGAAATATGTAATTTTTGATGAAAAATCTTATTACGTTAATGCTTCAAAATAAATTGGAAATATGTATCATTCTTGCTATAAGTTTTTAGAGTTTATTTGATCTAATAAACGAGTTAAAATCAGATAAAATGCGAAAATTAGCATCAGTTATACACAAGTTTTTGTACTAGAAGAATTTAATTTGGAAAAAAACTATTGAGCAAGCTAACTTTGTCCATATTTTTAACATAAAATTGCCTTCCCGTAATTCGAAATCTCCGACGTGCTGTAAAGAAATATTGACGAATATCAGGTTTTTTTTATTAAATTTTTAGGGTAAAAATATATGTCTTTTAAAATTTTTAAGCAGCAATTTTGTGAAGCTTAGTGAATTTTGCGACCGTAGTTCGAAATTTCCCGAGAGCATATTTTACAATCTGAAGGATCGGTTACTTCAACTTCGATACGGCTCTGATATTGTGATATTATAAAGTATATACGAGTATATGTATATAAACGATATATATTTTCTTTGTCTTCTTCTCGCAAATTGGAATAAAATTCGAACTGGATTGTGGCAGTAAATTCCGGCATGCAGTATAAGTGCTATATGTTGATTCACATTGTTTATTCGTTCATTTAATTTAACCAATCAATCGATATTGTAAATAGTGTACGTTCCTATTTTAAACTTGTATATATTGTAACAAAACTGTTTGTTGTGACGTTAAAAATATGTATTTATCAAAATATACAATAAATAATATGCTATTATTGCAACAATGTATACAATTACTAGGTATATGTTTTCTATTATATATGTCTATTTACTGTAAACTAAGATTCTCTTATACTGACGTCACTAGTTTTAAACTGTCTATAAATTCAGTTGGTTAATACCCATTTATGTCGCTCTTTAATGCATTTGTTGCCTTACGGTTAAAAACTGTCTCATTGTCTCATTTCGTGATATTTCCAGAATGTTCTGTCGCAAAATGTTTGATGAAACGCAGTAGAGATTTTTCTATACATAGGATGTGCCTTTATGTACAGAGTGATCCGCTACAATATATTATAGTTTTTACATTTGAAATCGTTTTCGTGAAGAACTGTTAGTAGATTATTACTATATTTTTATGCATTTTAGTAATGGTTTTATATTATTTAATTGACGGCAAATATTTCACCTTGACTCGGTGCAAATTATTTTTACTAGTAGAGAATATTTTATATTTAATAATTTCAAATAAACGTTCTAGATATAATATTTCCTCATCAAAGTTTTGAGTTTACAAACTAAATATTGACTCAAAATAAACACTTTTGTTCTATAAAGGCTGTTACAGAAATTAACTTAAAGTGTTCAATCAATATTTCAAAATTCAATGGTGATATTTACCTCAAAATCGGATAAGCGATTTGTTTTTTGTAAATTGATGAAAATGGGACTTTGAAGGATTATTGTCAATTTTCGTTTAAGATTTACACGTGTTTCATATTTCAAATATTAAGAGTAGCCTGGCCGCTCCCCTCACATCTTAAAATTTATAACACGTTTCCGATACTATTTTTAATCCGAAGGTAGATTTTTTTTGGCAAATTGTATCTAATTATTTCCTCTTGGGACAATTGTGTACAGGCCACACACAATGCTTTTGTGAATATTAGATTGTTTTAACGCCAGTTTTACTAAAGAAGTTTTTCAATATTTTTAAAAAGTGCTGTGACTCGATTAGACATATCTTTTATTTTTTATTTGACACCAACACAGATCCTCTAAACCCAAAAATATGGCTAGTAGATTGTACACAGCGAACGTATAGTGTAATTTTTTTTTCTTTAGTCATTACATAATCGGGTAGACAAAAAGCGTCTTGACACAAAATCAATATTTTGTGTGTAGTGTCAATCGAGAAAGTTAAGTAAATTTATTTGTTATCATTTGTCATATTTATCAATATTGTTATAGAAAAATTAATTTATAAGTATATAGATAATCGTAAATATTCAACATTCAAACAGACACTTTGTTTTGTTTTTATTCTTGGCAGGCAGAGAACAGCTAGTTTGTGTGAGAGTTCGTAACGTAACAAAACTTTTATTTTGCAAAAAAAAATCATTTGAAAAATGTACAGTTCAAAATGAAACACTTCGTGCCAAGATATTTTTAAAAGTAAAAAAAGTTAAACATCTCGTGTATTTAAATTAATTCACGTATTGTTTTTGCTTGTCAAGATAATAGTAATTTCCATTTATAGAGGCGGTTCATTCATATGATACGCGCTCTGAAATCTAGCCTAGTATAACATCAATGACAAAAAATATTTTGACATGTAATGTCAGTAAAAATAACGCATAATATAATACATTGATAATACAGAAATTTCATTTATTTTACAAAAAAATCCGTCGTTAAAATCTTTTTTGCAGCTTTATTTAATTTTTAATAGTTGTTTAACCTGTCAAAAAATACTGTATGTACAATTCAATTGACATTAAATGTTTTGTTTATACTGGTGTTGATATAATTATTACGATATGGTAACTTTCTTGTTCATTTACGTGTTAAAATAACTCTAATTTCAATTTCAGTGTTTCCCTTAATAGGAACTTTGACAATATTCATTTGAAGTGACAAAAAGTTTATGGTATAATAAAGCTATTCTGTCTTTTAGGAACTGTTCGAAATTTTTGAAGCATATTATACAGTATATATGGATTCAGCCGCACAACTGTTCAGACAAGATGAAATTTCTTGTTTCCAAAGTAGAAAATTAAACAAAGTTTTGTTGTTGATAGCAAGTTATATATAATATATAGTCCCGATAAAACGGTAAGACCGTAGCAGATTTTCTCTGCTATTTTGTACAATATATAGGGTGGGGCGTATAAATCGTTACAAGTGAAAATTTTGAAAATCGCACACGTATTGAAAAATAATACATAGAAAATTTCTTTTGAAGACGGACAGAAATTTTTGTCAGTTGTAATTGAATAATACATTCAACTCGTAGACGTGTGATATTTTCAGTAACGGAGGGAAGAAAACAATTAATAGAGGTTTTTACGTTACAGAAGTTTGAATTAGCAATGTTCTACTGTATAATGGGAAAGATTTGATCGATATTATAATTTGCAGAAAGAAAAACACTTTGTGAGTCGTTCTAGATATTTGATGAAGTAACTAATGGTCAGATAATCATGTCAGTGTATTTGATGATTTAATTTAGAGCTAGTACACACATGTTTCTTTTTGTTTCGAAAATATGCGTTTAAGGTACTAATAAATCATGATTTGACCGTCGCTGATCGTTTCTAGTGATGCATATTGTGTATTTCAAAGAAAATTGCGGTCTTACGCTATTGGTAGCCACATTTGATGATCTTTAAGCGACTTAGGTGATTGTTCCCTCAGACTGTAAAATATGCTCTCGGGGAATTTCGAAATGTGGTCACAAAACTCATTTTATAAAATGCTAGAAAACATATATTTTTGTTTAGTATAATAGCTTTTGTCTGCTATAATTGTTAAGAAACATTCATTGTTGTAGCACTATATTAGAAAAATTTATTATTCCAACACGTCACCGTCGGGATTTAAACCCGAATATTTCCACTTTCGCGGCGGGATGAGTTAATCAATTACTCTACGGTGCACACAATTCAACATTTTAATCCTTCATAATATAGCGATTTACAACTATTTTTCTAATATAGTGCTACAACAATGAATGTTTTTTAACAATTATAGCAGACAAAAGCTATTATACTAAATTAATTCAGCTGGTACGTAGCTACAAGCGTATGTAAAATATCTACTAATATATCTTTGTCTTAAAAATTGAATCAAAGAACGTCATATTCGTCAATATATCTTTAATTTTTTTTATACAAAAATATGTGTAAAAGGAGTACCTCAGTTTATTCTGAAACAAGCACATTTATAATTTTATGTGTAAATAATGTGTAATGCACATGGATAAAACCCGTTTCCCACATGGTTGAAATTATTTACCTTGCATAGTTGTAATATCGTATCCTATTTCTAAATCATAGATATTTATAGTTTATTGCCAATTTTCGGATTAGCCCTCTTTTAACCGACTTAATCGTGAGTGCATATATATTTTTGAATATTATTGTTCACTAATAACTTTAAGAAACAAGTGAATCAATACAAAACTAACCTGTAATTTAATGTGTCTACTGTATCAATGAATCCATATTATATAAATGATAGATGGCAAATTTTATCTCTTAACTTTTAAATGGTATTGAACGAAAATATTTTGACGGAAACTAAAAAATCAAATGTAATAAATAAATATAACTATATTAAAAATAGTTTTTCCATTCTATTATTTTACTGTCATCACTAATAATTTCATAATATTATATTTTATTGATTGTTGACAATCTAACAAATTAAAAAAATAGATACAGTCATTTATGAGGACTAGTATAAGCTGTGTTCTTACTATCACTGAGAAAATTACCGTTTGCATAGTTGCTCATGACAGCCAAATATTTATCAGTTCTTTTAAAATACTGCACTTCAAGAAAACGAAAAGCACGCCAACTTTAAAACATGTACCAGTATTTCAGCCTTTTTATCTCCCAATGGAACATTTTATCCGCTAAGTTTGAAATTATCACTGAATAATTCATTTTTATGTGTTATATTTTAAAAGAAACTGTAAAACATACCGCACTCATGGAAACCATGAAAATGATACTTTTCGTGTTGCGTGTGGAATTAAATTCACTTCCTTTTAAATATGTATGTAATATTGATCTACGGTGACACATTTTTTAATTAGTATAAAGTAAGAGCGATCCGAATTACAGTTGCACTTTAAGCAGTGGTAGAGTAATATTAAAATTAAAAGAGAATGTGGCTTCGTCTGAACAAAAAAGCGAATATTAATTCTTAATTGGTGTTAATAATCGAATATCGCTTGAAATTCATCAACATTTCAGTTTACGGTATTCGTCCTTTATTTTTTGGTGTCTGTTGTTAATATTCCACGCATTTTATCGGTCAGCTGCTGATTTTCTGTGCGAGGAAAGCCATGTCCACACCTTTTCTAATTTTAATACCGACGAATATACTTTATTTCTATGTATTTATTTTTAACGCTGAACGGAAAACGGGGTGTTATGCGCTCAACGCGGTGTTCGTGTGTATCTGTTTGTTTGTGGCATCGGGTGATCCGATTTTGATGCGGTTTGTTTTGTTTCAAAGAATATGATTTGGAGTTGGTTCTTAGCTATAGAGCTTACTTAAAGAGTGAAAAATGAATTATTTAATTTGAAAAATTACTGGCAAGCAGACATAATATACTTTTTTTTCAGCAACTTTTATATAAAAAATAAAAATCTAAAATAATAGTGCATACGTTTTATTTTTTAGACGTCAGGTAGTCTTTTTGGACTATTTTTAAAAATTATTAATTTAATTTTGATCCGTTTTTTCGATATAAGGCGTAGCAGCATTGTTTTACGTCGTAAAAAAAGACCAAGTTTTTTATTTTTATCGGTATTAACTTCTTTGAATAAAACGTTCCATGTAGAAGTCTTTTATTATTGTATTACATATTTCCACAGATGCAGAATTAATGACAAAATAATGTCTTGATATAACTCTCAGTTCGTTTCGTTAAAAAAAATTATTTCGAGGCCCGCTTTTGCTATCAAAGCGCTATCTACATTGCTATAACGATATCGATGGTTCTGTTCTATATAATGTTGCGTGATAAAATAGTAGTCGTGACAAAAGCTATATTATGTGCCAGTGGCTGTCTAACAAGTGGATAAAACTATCCTTTCTAGTGGTGAAGTGTCGTCATAAAAAAGACAAGTATACTACCTATTTGATAACATGTATACTGTTTATATCAAAATTTAAGAAATGAGTCATCATTATAGTATGATCCGCTTCACAGAGCGTTACATCCTTTGTACGGTTAAGCTTTACATTGTTTGATTGCTTCGCTGCTCCATTTAGCGAAACATACTATAATTACGGATTATTTCTTAGATTTTGGTACAAAAGCATAGGTGGATTACTAAAACGGTTTGTTAGAATAAATTATTGTTATACTGTATTACACATTAAATAATGCAAACTGTCATACGTCGGTCTATAAAATCAAATTCTTTTGCGTGAATTAGTATCCTAGAATTATAGCTATTGTCAGAGAAAAATATCCTAGCGTTTTGTAATTTCTTTTAGTCTTAATTTGTGCAGTCAGAACGCAATTAGACATAAACCATAACTTTTGAAGTTAGAACTACTGATTCAAACGATATTTATTAAATTGAGGCATTTAAAAACTTGCAAAAATATTATTTTAACTGTTTATCAAGATTAAGGGTTCCTAATGCCTACATAAAGAAAGCATATTGCATATCGTAAAACTATATCAATACTAATCGATATACAGTGTGTAAACTGTAGTATTGAACATGGAGAAAATACATTGTTTTTTTTTTTTATTTTACAATGATTTTGTTGACCAAATACTACGTAATAATTAGTGTCAGGTTGTTGCAGTAATGCATTCGTTTTCTTATTTGCATATTTTATTAACAGTCATTGGAACGTAATTGAAAATAGTGTACACCAACAGTAAAAACAAACCTTTAAGATAATTGAATATAAATAATTCAAAAAATTCAAACTACAATCAATAATACAAAAATACACATTAAATTACATGCTCAAACTGTTGTCCATTGCCCAGTTAATCAGTCTGTTATTTAATTCCGTGCGTAAATTTGTCACGTCACCACTTTGTATTGAGTGTTGGTTTATTTGTCAAAATAGTGGCAGGCGCTGGATTGCACCCCGAATTTATTCTGATTGTTGATTTAAGTTCAGCAAGACCTAAAGAACATCTGAATATTGGTAATAAATTTTTCATTTGTAAACGTGGAGCTATTATGAAAATTTAAGTAGATGGCACACACCGCTTTTTACAGTAAAGCTAATTTTGTTGTCGAATTACTTCGCATTTTTTAGTTCATAAGAGCGTGTTTAGATTTTTAAAATCTGTTTTAATTGAATGAGGACAAAAAAGGAAGATCTATTTTATATTAATATGGATTAGGTTCTTTATGTAGAAACATTTTTGAAACAGCTGTAATTACTTTATGGGGGTAAATTCTGTTATGTTTAGAAGCATGCTATAGTCGCACCTAAGCCATTGATTCAGACGGACCTATTTTATATTAGATCGCGACACGTGCATGAATCAAGAAAAACAACTTACCTTTTTTAATTAATGTATGACATTTGTATTAACTATTTTAATTATGGTATCGGTGGCATGAATTTAGTTAAATTATTTTTTTAAATCAATGTCTTAAAAAACATGTAACAAAAAATATATTTTTAAAACAGTACTACAGTGCCAAAATATAACACATTATTTTTAATCGATTATTTAGATAATTAAATTATATAACAAATCATTAATTATGGTTGCTCAAATTCTAATAAAAGTTTTATAAGATGAATACGTAAGGAACTTCAGATGTGTTTAGTTGAATATTCTTTCTATCAAATATTTTAGAATATTCCATATTTCCGCGATGTTTGAAAATTTATGAAAAAAAAAACAGAGCGTTAGTCGAAAATGTAGTACAAGTAGTACAAGTATTTAAGTACAACGTGTTCTGTTGGTTTGTCTACTAAGACCTTAGAAATTTCCAGTGCTTTTGAAAAATATTGATTTGTAGTTACGGTACATGTTATTTATATAAACACGGATCGTGGTGTTCACATAGTACAGTCGATAGAATAGTGTATTTGATAATATTTATTTTGATATTTAAATCTATGTGAAATTTGTTTTCGGACCGAAGAAACACTTTACATTCCGTAAATGATAAAAAATTTCCCAAATATTCGGCAAGCATTTTATCAATTTATGTCTCCGCTGAATTTTAAACACGTACAGTTAATATTTACTGTATGCGAACTGATGTTTTCATAAATTTTAAACGTCACACCCGGTCTGAGCAATTTTGTTAATATTTTAGGGGTTTATTTATTTGAATTTACAAAAAAATATATAAATTCATCTTATAATAATAACAAATTGAACTCGTAAATATATATGAAAACCAGATAGTTCCGATACTCAGCGAAAATAATTATCTAAAAATATGCTAGGCTTACTTTGAAGTATTGAAAAATGTGTACAAATAGATGAGACAGTTTTTTCAGGTGACTTTCACAGTTTTATCAAAAGATCAAAGTCAAGGTACATGGCACTTTTACCTTCTTTCCGCATGACAATGACTTCTGCAAAAAATGCCGATTTATATGATTGCGTTTTTAAAAAGTATATTAGTGAGGACTCTGCATGGGTTTATTGATTTTGGCGCCAATCGGGGAAGTGGTTTCGGAAATTGACACAATATTTTGTACCTCTGACAAGTATCGTAGGAGGAGGCTGTCTGGTAAATTCCACTGAATTTTTTCATATTAAAAATTATATTGAAACATTGTCTCGGAATACAGTGGTCATGTATTATTCGTATCAATATTTTATATCGAAGAATTCACTCAGCAACAATAAGCCACCAATCTTTAAACTATGTGCTAAATTGTACCTCTGATGGAAGAAAAATATTTCTAAAATATATTATTCCCAAGAGTAAAGTTAACTGGTAATTAAGCTTATAGTTCCTAATACTGAATTATTATTAGAAAATTACATTCTTTTTGCTGTGTGGCGTTAATTTTTGAAAAGAAAAAACGGTTTCTCTTCTTGTGATTTTTAAATTTCTGGCGCACAATAACTGTTCTTTTTTTATCATTTTAGAATCTCAAAAACATTGCTTTTTAAATTTTTTTCTTTAAAGATTGTTGACAAATGTATTAAATTTTGATTTATGGGAACAATAAAAATTATTTTACTGTTACAAATGCACGGATGAGGCTCTTTCTTTTCAAATAAAATTCATGCCTATCTAGCGTTATAAATATACTTGGAGATATCATTTTTCACACGCTTTCCTTGTTAGAAATAACACATAAAAAGGAAATCTAGAAGTACACGAGAAAGTCGTTTGTTTTTTCCGTAGTTGTTTTTCATTCGGTTTTTCATTGTTATCCGCGTATTCGAGAAATTATGGTAATCCTTCGAGGTGTTTTATTAAATTGAAAACATATCAGGAACGACTCTATTTTTTCTATCACAGGGAAACAAATTATAAAATAAAAAATAATTCGGTTGTCGAGTGTCTATAATCTAGACCAGCGGTTCCCAACTGGTGGGTCGCGACTCGATTCTTAAAACTCAGAAACCATCTAATAAACCATCAGAAAAGATAAGAAAAATCGAAATTGTGTTCTGATTGTTTTTTTGGTTCTTGATTTTTGGCATCTGAGGCAGACAACAGAATAACTACATTCCTAGCAGATGACTTACACAGCCACGATACAAATAAGGTTTTTTACTGCACCATGGACCGATGGACCGTGGAGGTAATCTAATAAGGAAAGGTGGGTTGTCAGCTGAAAAAGATTGGGAACCACTGATCTAGACTATATATCTAAAATTAAAAACAACTTTTCGATACTTTGAAATTGCCTTTATACTAATAGACTAAAATACACGGGCGAAAACCTATATGGTTGTAAAATGTTAATGAATGTTACATTTTAAATCTTATTTCAGAATTTCTTTAGGATAAGGTTTGAGGCTTTTCTAAAATGTCTGATAAGGAGGTTATTAATTCATATTATTTTCAGTGTTTAAGGCGATTGCGTACATCTGTGGATCAATATTCAGTATGTAAACATAAAATATTTATATGAATTACATTTTACAAGGTGCAGCAAATACTACTGTCAAACTTAAAAATAAAATTTAAGAATAATTATGACACAAATATATGCTGTATACAACTTGCGAACAATTTGTTATAATATATTCAATAGCTTAGAGAATTTTATTACAGAGACAGTTTGTAGATTCATAGACGCTCGACATTAGCACCTAGAATTTTATTAAAGGGACAAAAAATTCACTTTTTTTAGAATGAATTACAAATAAAGTCAAGCACACAGTTTTCTATTTCCTTGACATCAAAAGAGAAGTAATAAATATTTTTTTAGCAAAGATATGCGTTATTATTTGTGCGACTTGTTGTCATTCTAATATTTTTTTGACGTTATCTTGAATATTACCAAAAACTAGTATCTGCAACGTTTGACTTTTTCAATTATTAATCCTCAATTTTTAGAATTTTCAAATAAAACCTCTGCTGTTGTACACAGAATTCCTGCTGCTTTTAAAAATGAAATTAAAAAAGTATTTTTTCGATAGCCTTCCTTTAAGTTGTTATTTTAACGTATACATATTTTTCGTTGTATGCATTTGGTTCTAATATAACTTTGTTAAGAAAAAGTTGTAAACATATACTCAGAAAGAAACTTCTATCTCGTTTCGGGCACCTGATTTCAGTCTATCATCTTGGTAAAAGTTGTAAAGTATTTAACATACATCAACAACATTTTTGCATTTCTTTCTGTACGTATTTTTCTTGTTATTTTTAAACACTTACTTACTCGCTTAAAGGTAAAACATAAACATTAGACTTGATTTGTTTGTTTAGTTTTAGATTTAACCCGAGGCTTTGCTCGCGTGAATTTCGTTTTTTTGCGTTCAGGTAAATTTTGGTTTTGACGGGAATGTGAGCTTAACAATACAATTACATCTATCACTTTGTCAATCAAATTATTGACATGCTTGATTTTTGATACAACTTTCAATGCTAAATAAACATTCCAAGTCGCACCATAAATCGAGCATTAATCATTCAAAATCATATTAAATATATTATTTTTGATATAAATGAATTTAATTAACCTCAGACAAGTTGATATTCAAATTGCATTTTTCAAAATTAAATAATTTACCAATCAATTACATAATTCATTTCGACCTTCTACTTGTTATATCTGTCCTGTCTAAAAAATTTATTATCTAAAAGTTAAGGTCATTTTAAAGTAAATATTTTAACCATGGAGACTATACAAGGAGTGCGAACTCCATGGATGTATTTAAAAGCTTCCTAAAATAAGAAGACACTAATCAAGGTCATTAAGGTCATCTCGTTAACGATGGAAGACCGTTAAATATTTTCATTAACCACACAATATAAATTGATTGTCAAGAAGAGAGAGTGAGAAAAAATATTACATTTTTAAAAACTATAAATTCATGAGACGCTAATGATCTCAGTTGTCGAGCCCCTACAATCTACAATATCTATGTATCTTTTCATAACGTACGTTTTTACAAAATACAGGTAGGGTCTAAGTATATATTTCTGGGTAATTAATATATTTACAGGTATAGTGATGAATAATATGTGTTAATGTATTAATTTGTTATTTTAGTTTTGGGCTCTTAGAACTATGAGCGCTAAGTCATTTTAGAAACATCTTATAAAAGTTATATAATGCTCAAGTGTTTGCGATATTGAACGTAGAACAAAATGTGAATTTTTCGTCTGTAATAATTGACTAGTAATTACTACGTAATAACTTTGACAAACTTTTGAAGCGAGGACAGTTTTAATGTTATATGATTTATCGAATGTTAGAGGTCAGTGATTTTAAAATACACGAACGTGCATGTTTAAAAATATAGTGACAATTATCAGTGCTTTTGTTGAAGATGTGAAAACTTGTTCGGAAAATAGAATGTAAAAGTATAATTTAATATCTAATCAGATGCTCTGCAATTTATTTTAAACGTATGTAAATATAGTAAAATGATAGTTATAATAATATGGTAAACGTTACAATGAATCATCAACCACCGAGTTCTTTGATGTTGATGAATGGAGGGGGTGGAACCGGGACGACACCGCTTATGCTCTCATTGGAAGGCGAAGGTTTGTTTGTTTTTCTGTATTATTATTAGAGTAACTTCGGGTAATATGGCACACCATAAGCCTTTTTGGCAATAAAACACGAGATTTATGAGATCAAACAATCTTTATTGGTTAAATCAGTTCTTTGAACCTAATAGTAATCAACAATTATAAATTTAAGGTTATTAACACGGAAACATAAATAAACGTTTTTTTTTAATCTTGAATAATCATTAAAATTTTTACATGGTAGGTCAATATGGCCTACTGTACTGTTTCTCTAGTTCTTGTGGTAATGTAGATTTTCTTCCCTGTTTCGCACAAGTTGCTACCTCGGCTGATAGATCTATTTTAGCTGCCAAACGTCTTAAAGTTGTTCGGGGTACTTTGTACAGTTCGAAAGCTTTTAGTGAGCCCATTTTCTTATTTCACACATCTTCGATTGCCTTTTTCGTTGATTCCTTGCACCAAGTCTGCCGTTTTCTTTGTGAAATTGATTTCCGTGGAGTCATTGCTCTAAATGAAAAAAAAAATCAACATGTAGAAAGATTACGTTATGGGTGGCCAATATGGCCTGGTAGTCCATATTGGCCACCTACCTAGTGAGCCATAATGGCCGCAGGAACGTCTTTGATCAATAAAAGTCTAACCTACAAAGTAATGACCAATGTGCTTAAAAAATGTTATCACACTAGAGACTAAAAGTTTACCTACAAAACTGTGCACTAGCAATATAAAAACAAAGTTTATTTGACGAAATAGAATGAGTAAAACTTACCAAAAAATAACATCAAATTCGATAATTTTCGATCGTCGCACGCACTGGACACACACGCACTCGCCGCAACGCAGGGATCGACGGAGGAGGTCAAGGGAATCCCCGCGACTATATAACGGATACGTACAGCGCTAGTGTTGGTTAGTTTCGAAAAAAATGACACAGGCCATAATATCCGAAACTACTCTATTATTCTATGTCATACTACTGATAATAATTATCCCTACATTCGTAAAACACAGTTCCTCGAGTTCGTTTTTCTGTATGTTTGCTAAAAACACGAAAACCACTTAATGGATTTGAATGTGATTTTCACCATTCGTTAGTTAATTTCAGGAGGAAGGCTTAGGGCTCTAATAGCTGTCGGTCCCGGCTTTGCACGGGTTTAAATCTGCCATACTTAACAAATTTGAATACGGTTTTCACCATTCGTTAATTTATTTCGTGAGGAAGATTTAGCTTATATATATAGCCCTGACTTCGCCCTGCTATAAATATAAATGATTCCAAAGGGGAGAATGAGTGAGTAATGTATTAATAATAAATTCTGGTAAACGAGCTAAGCGAGTGAGCCAAGTATTAGGTCGATTTAATGAACTAAGTAAAATTCAGCAATTAAAGAACTCATTTAAAGGGAGTTTTGAGATAGCAAAAAAATTAAATCTACACGGGCGAAACCATACCGAGCAGTTATAAAATATAATATTATCTCCAATAATAATAAAAAAAATTATATTGTGCCAATATATTAAATTTGCCCTGGGCCGAAAACGTAACCGGTCGCCAGTACAAAAGGTAAATTAATTTTTTTCAAATATTTATAATTCAAAATAATGTGATTTCGCAAAGCTTCAAATAACTACATATTTTTTTACAAAATACGATTGAAATAAATAGTTTGCGATCATCTTTGAAAAATTCTTTCTGTTCTAGTCCTTGGAGGTCGAATTCAGATGTTTGATTTTTTCGAATCAATTAAGACCTGTTAATAATATTCTCAAATCTCAGCTTTCTGGATCGACATAAATGAAACGAAATCAGTGTTGTCTTTTTATATTACAATAAACTTTAGTACGCCTCGCTTCCACTAAAGTAATCATTTTACACAACAAATTTGTTTGATATTGATATTACATATTGAATATTACATATTCAACAATAACTAATTTTAGGGACTACATTTATAATTTCACAATTCAGTATAAGCGGCACAGTTTTTATGCATGGCACATATAAGAACGACTCAGCGGCTTACTTTTACCATTCTCTTACCCATAATCCGTTTTACCCAGACAATTGCTTAACTTATCACAAAATGTGCATTTACTTACCTGGTTGCAAAATTTAAATAATTTATTTTTCTTTTATGCTAATAACTTTTACATAATGCATTAAGAGCTTGTATTAAAGAATCCCTTGAACACACAATAATAGTAATTACAACAATTCAAATGAAAAGTAACATTAGATACACGAAAAAATATTAGTCATTTGCCACCGTCCGGACTTAAGGCTGTCGGAACGCTCTGAATTTAAAGCCAAAAATAGAGCTTCGGCTGTCAACTGATTGTAGACTTATTTGTCAACATTCTGCAAAAATTCTTTCTCTATAAGGAAGATAAAAGACAAATCTATGTCTCTAATGGACTACTTTTGTAATTTATGTACGATTTACTAGAAAAAATTTGGCATTAATTCAGCTAAAAAAACACACGTTTTCAATGTCACACTATGACCTTATTCGTACTTATTTCATAAAACTGTTCCATCACAAACCTAAAGTGACTCTTCCTTTTTCGTAAAAGTTTTTTAAATCTTCAAAATATTTCCAAAAATTAGAGTAATCAATTGACAACGGCATCCTTGCAAAAAATTTTTTTATCCTCGTAGTTGGCACCAGCCAAAAATTGAAACGTGCGGATGATTTGAGCGAGACAGAGCTAATGAAGATCACACCCACAATATGTCTTTTGCCTACCTCGCCCCTTACCGCTGGATCTCAGCACAAACTAAATTCAGAGCGTTCCGTCAGGACTTAAACCTGAAATACCCAATTTCGCGTTGATTGATTTATCAGTTAATCTGCAGTGACATTTGGAACACAAATTGATTTCTTTTATACATCAAAGTAACAATTAAAATCAACAACATGCGAGCGTCAAATCTTATACTGAAAGAAAACCATATGCGAGAGTTGATAATCGCATATATTTCAGGTTTGAATCCTAACGATGACAAATGGTTAATACATATTTCCTGTATCTAACGTAACTTTTCGCTCTATTATTGTGTACTCAAGGGATCCTTTAATAATACCCTAAATTCACACATACTTTCCTTTATAATTAGGAGCTTGTTTTATCGGTTTACGCGAAGTTTTCACGAATACCGAGATAAAATATGTTAACTTCAAATTATATTTTTGTAATACTGTGAATTTATTTTACTTACTTTTATTGTAAATATACTTTTATACATGGCATATGATTTAACTATGCAGTCATTATGTTATAATGGACAAATGCTTGCTTTTTACTTATAATATTGTAATTCGTAAATTTCACGAACAGTTCACTCAATGTTCAACTTAAAAACTGACAATTAACAACATAATTCATTTCTGTATCTAAACTTTTGTTATAATTATGTGAATTAAATGTATCAAAATTTATTTGCGTTTCTTCACACAATTCTTTAACAAAGGTTTTATAGGCACATGCCGGTCAACGCCGATTAAATACGGCTAATGAAATATAAATTTTATAATATTTAGTAGTCACTAGTTCATTAATCCAATTCAGAAAGGAAGTCTACTGTAAAAGGAATGTTAAAAGTTGTTTTCTAAGCATCGTGAACTTTATTATGCATCATAAAGTGGCTTATATATTTCTAGTAGAATCTTCAATATAGCTACTTGATATATACATATGGTATGTAGGTACAAGGTGTACAGGGTATCTAGAATCTTCTATCGAACTAGATTTTACCCGAGGCTTCGCTAGCGTGAATATTTCTAACACACTCGTAGTACTTCATGCTTTAGGGCTTGGTTCCACAATACGGGTTGTTGACCTGACAGTGGACAGGTACTGTACCTGCGTACTCGCATTACAGCGCTTGGTCCCTCAAGTGCGGCTTGCTGGCGTGAAATTAGGCAGCTACTGAATGTGTGTACTGGCATTCGTGCTATGTTGTCGCAAAATACCTTGTAAGTTGACGTCCGAGTCGTATGCAAGTTGCTGCCTGTAGCGTGGTGGGAGAAGGCGAGAAGCGAGTAAAGACGAAAAAATGTAGTAATCAGTTGGATGCAACCAGTGATGGGCAAAAATTGTAATTTTGTTAACGATTTTGCTATTAATTGCAAATTTTTTTTCTAATTAACTATTTTGAAAATTAGGTAGATAATATTTTTTTGTAATTACTAATTTAAAAAAAATAATTAGTAATGTTTTTTCTAATTACTAATTTTTAAAAATAATTAGTAATATTTTTTTCTAGTTACTAATTACTATTAAAATACGTTAAGGTTTAATTACTGAGTACCGATCATTACTGAAATCCATAAAATTTTTACTTACCACAATTCAAGTTCTGATCCAAATTTAAATCCAAATTTCAAGTAAATTGAAAATGTAATAGCACTGACAATAAAAAAATTCAATAAATAATTTACTGAAACCACCATATTAGCATTTATGAACAGAATGGCATCATTCATCGGTGACACAAAAACAAAGAATACCCACACTATACTAATTAACGGACCCGGTCGATTAATTCCGTAAATAGTCGATCGCACAATAATCCCTTGTCCTTACATTACTTCTTTGCCGTACTGTAATAAACTTATTACAAAAGTTTATCCACAATTAAATACCGGGAAAATTGAAAATATTTTCGTCCAATTAATTTTGAGAAAAATTAGTAATTCATCTTTAAAGTTCAATTCCAAAATATATAATAATAGAAATTACCCATGAAACTAATTTCTAAAATTAGTAATGTTTTTTTTCTAATTATTAATTATTTCAAATAATTAGTAATATTTTTCTTTAATTACTGATTTTTCACAAAAATTGGTAATAATTTTTTGCTAACTATTAATTAAAAAAAATTAGTAATATAAGGCTCTAATTATTTATTTCTTCGAAAGTTAGTAATTATAGAAGAAATATTACTAATTTTTCAAAATAATTAGATAATTAAAATCGAAATTTTTTTTTTGCCGAACACTGCTGGCAACGCAGCGTGATGTAATCAGACTATATTGGACATGTTAAGATGCGTTCTATGAAAAGATAGGAAACTTCTCCTACAGAGAACATGTTTCATGGGGCTATATGTACCCGGAACTACCCTAGTCGAATGTGAACACCTTGTGTAAACAGAGACATAGTATATGTATATGTATTTTAAACATTTCTACAGGTACATTTGAATTTCATGTAGCATATCATACTGCTAAAATTAAACGACGTTCATTAAAATGGCATCAAAGATTTATACAGAGGTGTCCTTTGTCGAACTTGAATAGAATATCTTTTTTAGGCACGGTTCACACGGACATTTTTTTAAACCTGCGGTTCCGTTGCGATATGAGATACATTATATCACATGAGGCAATGTAGAGTAGTATTGTTCTATAAAGAGAGTGACGAAAGAAAGAGAGAGATTGTAGATTCAGACGCTTAACCTACAATTTCTCTGTTTCGCTTTGTCTCTTTATAAAACAGCCGCTACCTGTGGGTCCGCACGCGATTGAGTTGAAACAATAATTTATACAACAGTATTGTAATTTTGCCTCGCGGGCTGGGCTCCGTCCGGCAACGACAAATGAAGTGAAACCTACGGCTCCACCGTATGACAATATATTTGTTGACTATTTTATTTGCTATATTGGCTACCCGCGGCTCTGCACGTGGTTCAGATGAAACACGGTAGCGACAATATGTAGTGAAGCCTTCGTCTCCATCGTATTACGGTCTAGTGGCGAACTAGAACAAAGTGGATACAATAAAAACCTTCTCCATGCAAAAATACATATATGTGCCAACTTTAATGGTGATCGGTCAAACAGTGTCGAAGTCTATTAGTGTCAAACAGATATATACCAATGTCAATTTTTATATAATATTGATCTCCATGAAAAGCGCTTTCATTTTAACGCGACAATAGCCTTTGTCCATCCTGAAGGTTCATTCTAAATATTGGTGAAAAACATTTTAAAATCAAATGAGTAGATTCGGAGATTAAGTTCTACAACCAAACTTTACCTCTTTATAATGTTAGTATAGATTGAGATATATATGTACGTCAACCTTGCGTCAGTTTCCGTGGATGTACTAACGCACTGTGGACGCAACTCCGACCAGCAGTACCGTTCTATTGAACGATGCATACGTGCGTTTAAAAATCGTTAATACAGGCGATGATACATATACAGAATTGTTGTACGTTGCGTTCTTTCAACGGTATTTGTGTATCGGTTGCTAAAGCCATGCGCTGGCACCGCTCTTAGCTAATGACCTGAGATGTTAAGCGTCTATAATATCTCTCTCTCGCATCGGTACCGCACGTTTAAAAAACGCATGTATGCATCGGACCTTATTGTTGTGGTTTTCCTCTCTGGAATGGGCAACCAGAATGACTTTGTATTCATAACAATCGACAGTTTCAAATGCTATGATTTATCAAGGTCATTAGATACACAGGTTACCTCGTTAATGAATGATGCCAATCACGCAATGTCAATTGACAGTCCACTGGATGACGTCATCCCTCCATTACTATTATAATGAATGAGGTCACTTTTTTATCTACTTGATTTGTATCAAACAGAAATATTCACGATCGTTTTTCACTGTTTTTCGAATCTCAGCGTTATTAAATGCATTCGGGGGCGTGACACAGCTCAAAAGTGATAATCAATAATGTAATATTTTAAAAGATTCGATACTTCCATGACAGGAGAGAGGTGAGTATTGAATATTGCAGTAAGTGTTAACTTGTTCACGTTCGCAATACTTGACATAGTTGGTAGTTTGCGCCTAGTTACTTGTATTCATTGATCTATAATAGTATGGAATGTGAATAGTCAACCAGCATCTGCAGGAAATGTGCATGTTGACTGAAATGAAATCTAGTGGACTGTTTTTATAACACTTGTAGCGACAAATCTGCTTGTTTGTTGGTCAACTTTTCGATCTATTTGAACCTGGTTTTAGCATTTATAGGCTTATATCAGTTTTAGGAGTCAACTGCTATAATCAAGTACAAACAGCCCAAAGAGTTATAGAATTTGACCAACAAACACGTAGTTGTGTCCGAAGAATTCTGTTTTGTCGACAGTCAGTTCAGAAATAATTGTCAACAAATACAAAAATCATCTTTAAAGTTCAATTCCAGATATATGTTATAATAGAAAACAGTATCACGGGTAATTGGAATGAAAATAAATCAATTTAAACACTCATTGATTGCAACGTTTCGTCT
The DNA here is from genome assembly GCA_034508555.1 of Venustoraphidia nigricollis. Lineage (NCBI taxonomy): Eukaryota > Metazoa > Arthropoda > Insecta > Raphidioptera > Raphidiidae > Venustoraphidia > Venustoraphidia nigricollis. Next base: position 5,004,321 of record JAVRKA010000022.1, on the reverse strand, counting down.
TTTATTTAATTAAGACTTTTTCAAGCTCTGAAAAAAATAAAAATATTGAACGCTCTTCTGGCTGACGTCATTCATGAACGAATTAAGACTTTTTCAAGCTCTGAAAAAAATTTTTTACAAAAATTAACATACATATAATAAAAATATTAAACATTATGGATTAAATAATTTACTAAAAATCCATAATGTTTAATATTTTTATTATATGTATGTTAATTTTTGTAAAAAAAATTTTTCAGAGCTTGAAAAAGTCTTAATTCATTCATGAATGACGTCAGCCAGAAGAGCGTTCAATATTTTTATCAACTACGCAATATCAATTGTCAGTTCACTGGATGACATCATCTCCCTGCTTCTATCCAACGGAACGAGGCTACCTCTGTATTTAATAACATTACCATATAATAGAAATCAGTGGTTGTATTCGGTTGTGACGGAGGAGGCATTGCCAACTTTTCTTCTCATATCGTCATGTTATTCAACTTGTTATAAAAGTTTTTAAGTTGTATGGAAACTTCCTACCTATGGTTTTAGAAGTATGCATAACAATCTGATGCTTTGTTCACATTTATAATTGCATTTTTAGTGCCAACACCTGTAACCTTTGTATGCCGTAGACTTGTAATGACATTTTCCTTTTTATCAAAAAAATATGTTTTTGTATTGAGAAAATAATATGTTATCCCAAACATCAACATCGCTTTTAGGATGTCGCCGCTGTTTCATCTCAATTGCGTGCGAGGATAGCGACTAGTATTTTATAACTTTCTTTTTTCGGTCTAGACATTTAAGCATATAGTCTGTTATAAATATTTCAATAATATTCAAACGTGCGTTTAGCGACCTAAAAAAATTTAATGTAACGATTTGATATTACGTATAACGTAGAACATCTTGCGTACATAAAAACATGATACACAATAAAAAACTAACTAAATAAAAATTGAGAATTTAGGTTTTGGTAGTGTATTTCCTTTTTATCAAAAAAATATGTTTTTGTACTGAGAAAATAATATGTTATCCCAAACATCAACATCGCTTTTAGGATGTCGCCGCTGTTTCATCTCAATTGCGTGCGAGGATAGCGACTAGTATTTTATAACTTCCTTTTTTCGGTCTAGACATTTAAGCATATAGTCTGTTATAAATATTTCAATAATATTCAAACGTGTGTTTAGCGACCTAAAAAATTTAATGTAACGATTTGATATTACGTATAACGTAGAACATCTTGCGTACATAGAAACATGATACACAATAAAAAACTAACTAAATAAAAATTGAGAATTTAGGTTTTGGCAGTGTATGAATAACCATATGAACTAAGAAAAACAATTTATTCCGAAATCATAGACAGACACTTCAATTTCATTTATATGTATACATTCAACATTTGCATCAAATTAAACACACACTTCAGTAAATAAATCCTTATACGTAAAATTTGTAAGTTCGATCGCGTCAGGCTGATTTTATTAACATTTTGGCAACACATTTGAATCTTATTTAAATTTTAAAACGATTCTGAGAATTTTGTCGGTATTTTCGGACCCAAAAATATTTTTAAACCCCTAAAAACCACCCTTAAATGGGCAGAGTGGGTCCATTCGTTCATGAATGAACATATATGTATATGCCGTAGGATAATTAATATAATCCTAGGACGATTGCAAAAAACCGGATTCCAATTTTTCGGTTTTTTGCAATCGTCCTAGAATTTTCGCGAAGATCCGATTATATTAATTATCCTGCGACATATATAAGTATAAATATTTCCAAAAATGGTGGCAAATGGTTTAGGAGGCTATGCAACGTGGAGAGATTTTCGTCCGACCCCTATATCCCGCCATCCGACCGACACTGATAGTGTATGTGCTAAATTATGTCAAGTACATTAATAACGAAATTATTTACTAAATAATTTCGTTTCGAATTTTTTACGCTGAACTGTACTTTATTCGAATCAGTATGCATGTAAACCATTTTTGATGATTCAGCTAAATTACGGCGCTACGTGGGGTAAATACGTTGCTGTATTTAGTATCTATTCAGTGAACTCTAATTGTACATATTATTAAGTTAAAGCATATCTAGGAGTAGTTGATCCTTTATACTTACTAGTACTCAGTACTACTTCACCGTTGCGAAGTTATGTCGGTATTTTGTTACTATGGTTGAAATATAGATCTCGATGTACTAACTCACTGCTGTATAAACTTAAAATTAAACTTTAATAGAATTTACTTCTATGCAAACGTTTTTTGTTACGTAATTTATAGTCGTATTATGGTCGCTATCTTAGGTAACCTAGAGTTTAGGATGTTCAACATCAAAATTTCGACTAGTTCGAATTAAGCTAGAGCTTTGGCACACGTGAATAAATCTGATGACTGCATTGTATCTAATATCGTTTCTAAATTCAATATGACGGATGCTCCAAGATGACGGATTATCTTTTTCTGCACAGACCCTTTGACATGAATATCAAATGAGTGTTTGTCGAGTGCGATCAACTATTCTATAATTCTGAACCCAATTTGGTGGATTCCCAAACATGGTGGACTTTCCTTCCATTATCGGAAATGCATTGGTTAAAAATTCGAAAATAAAATATTAGGAAAAAAAACTTTGTAACGACAAGCTTTTATTGAAATATACTAAAAAGGAAAACTATTTTTTTATAATTTTGAAAGTGTGAGTTGTAAATTCTATTTTAGTTTATTAGTCACGTATCACGCTTTTGTAATTATGAATCTTAATTTTTAATGTTTATTTTTCTTTTTGAATGCTGCATTTCAATAAAAACTTGTCTTTTTTTTTCTTAATATGTTATATGATCCTACTGTTTTGAAAAGTGGAGTGTTTAAGTTTACTTGCAGAATGACTGGATAAAATGTTGACTCGAAATGTTTAGGCATCAAGTGGGAGCAAAAAGAGCGAGTCGTGTACAGCGTCTTTTAGAAGTTGTCTAATTCCATTATGCAGTAAACTTTAATGAGGCCACGGTTAACGTGCAGATAAAATAATCAATTACGTAACTATGAAACTTTCAAAACGCCGTGTACTGAGAAATTAAGTAAACAAAAGGATATTAAATATTAACACGAGCTCTTGTAAATAACGACAATATAAATTGCTGAACTTATTGGCCACTCTGTACTAATATTATGAAAGTTCGTTAAAAGCACAGAGTTTAATATGGATTTTATTAAAAATGGAAGTCAAATAACAAATAAAGTACAATTTATATGGCGTTTTGTAGCGTTTCTATTTTGTATGAAGTTTTAATAAAAATAGAATTTTCTGTGAACGTTTAAACTGCAGAGATCGCTTATATTAATAACTTATTTTGTAATAATATTGCTGCTTTTTCTTTTTTGAAAAATTGTAAGTTTATTATGGCGATTAACATAAAATTAAATACTAAATATATTTATTTTGTTACTTTTTCTTTGGTGACGCTTTAAAGCTAATTTCCTAAAACAATATGATTTGTATTTTTATGACAAAAAAAAAAACGTTTATAAAAAAAGTAAAGAACTAGTAATTGTGTGTTCTTTTATCTTAAATAAATACATTTTATAATGGTTCGAATGCTCACAAAATATTAATATTTATTTTAGTCACAATCAAGTATCGTAAAATGCATTTGGTATATTATATTGTTTATTTTAATACCAATGTAAATAAAAATGAACTACTGAGTACAGTTTCGCTTTTTTGTAAGATTTTAGATATTTTGTACAAATTTCCAAATTTTTTGTTTGTCAGTTTTCTCAAACCTTCCAGAAAACGGCCGAACCGATTTTGATGAAAATTGATATATACAATTTACTGTTACCTAAACGTACAAAAATACAACTCCTTTTGACGTAATGGCTGGAAAATATAATTTTTATGTCGAAATCGACATTAAGGCTGTCGAAACGCTCCGAATTTTGTTTGTGCTGAGACCCAGCGGTAAGGGGAGAGGTAGGAAAAAGACATTGTGAGTGTGGCCTTCTTTAGCTCTGTCTCGCTCAAATCATCCGCACGTTTCAATTTTTGGCTGGTGCCAACTACGAGGCTAAAAAATGTTATTGCAAGGGTGCCGCTGTCAACTGATTACTCTAATTTTCGGAAATATTTTGAAGATTTAAAAAACTTTTCCGAAAAAGGAAGAGTCACTTTAGGTTTGTGATGGAACAGTTTTGTGAAATAAGTACGAATAAGGTCATAGTGTGACATTGAAAACGTGTGTTTTTTTAGCACAATTAATGCCAAATTATTTCTAGTAAATCGTACATAAATTACAAAAGTAGTCCATTAGAGACCTAGATTTGTCCTTTATCTTCCTTATAGAGAAAGAATTTTTGCAAAATGTTGACGAATAAGTCTACAATCAGTTGACAGCCGAAGCTCTATTTTTGGCTTAAATTCAAAGCGTTCCGACAGCCTTAATACCTGAAAACTATCCCTGACGTTTAGCAACCACTGAATAAGGTAGTGCTTCAGTTGGTGGCTGCTAGATCTCAGCATATTTAAAATATTTTCGAACGTTCTATAGGTAACTTGTATGTCAAAACCGGTATAACGAGAGAAAAGCTAGTGGTAAAAACATTAGGCTGAGCAAGTTAAAAAAATAAACTTTGTAATTTTAACCACATCCAAGCGTCTTGCAATAAACTAGATATAATGGAAATATGCTCATAATATGCATGCTAGGGATGGCGATTTGAGATCGATTAATCGAAGAATCGATTTCTTGGGCCAAAAAAATCGATTTTTTTAATCGATATATAGTACTGACTCGATCCAATGAATCGATATTTCACCCTTGAAAATCGAGATTCGATTTTTTCTAGTTTGATAAGAATGATAGAATGATTTACAATTAGCTGAATGACAGTTTTTCACTTAATTACTCAAAAACTCGCGAGATGGCTGGGTTTTCAGTTTCTTTCGTCTCTCCTTAAGCACTGGGAACTGTAAATTATATCATTTCCAAACTTTTTAATGGACGCAATAAATGTTTTTTTTATACTTGATACTTTGATATGGTTCTAAGAACAGCTTTAATTAGTTAAAATGATAAATAATCGATAATTATGGTGTCCCTTATGTTTTCCATAATATAAAAATATATTTATACGGTAGATACAAACTCTAAAAGCAAATTGAAAATAGATCGATTTCTGAGAAATCGATCTTGTAGACCGCGATTTTTTTGTGAATCGATTCATCAGATTTGGTTTCGAATCGATTTAAAAAACGATCTATTTTTGAAATAATCGCCATCTCTAATGCATGCGTATGTGATTGTGTGTGTTAGTTTACGCATATTGTAAGAACGGTGTAAAGTAAATGTTGCTAAACGTTGATAATGAACGAAACCCGATCAAGTATTTAATAATGCCGCTCCACCATTATATACCATTATATTTTCTGTTGACATGTTGCTTTATCTATCTATCTATCTAGCGCCAGAGCTTGTTTACTGTTATATTACAGTGGTTCCCAAACGAAAATTATTATCAACAAGTGGGTTTTTACAATCGTTAAATATAACATTCTATATGTACCTAAATATAGGTAGCCCTGCCAATTTTTTGTCAAACAATAGTCAAATTATCTTTCTCTTCTCATACGAAATAAAAAAAACCGGGTCGCAGTTCCAAAACCCTGCCGGCAGGCAGTGTGGCTTTATTACGCGAACTTAAGTTGGTTTTTGGGCAAAATTAAAAATTTGACTCCTTAATACACCTCTTAAAATAGCATTTTTTTCTTAGCTACAATATTATCAATCTAACGTCTACACCAAATTAAAATACACCCTTCAATAAATAAGTCACTATCTACAAATAAATGTTTTCAAAAAATTTGTAAGTCCGATTTTATTGTAATTTTAGGAACACTTTTTAATTACTACTAAAGGGTTAAATGTCAATTTTGAAACGATTCTGAGAGTTTTTTCGGTATTTTGGGGCCCAAAAACATTTTTCAGCCCCTAAAAACTACCCTTAAAATGGCCCGATTACACCCATTTTAAATAGGCTTCTTGCGGTGATGGATTTAAACACGTGGACCAAATTTCGTTAAAATCAATTAACTCTTTCGAAAGTTATTGCCCGCACACACACACACACACACACACACATATATATAAACATTTTTAAAAATGGTGCCAAAGTGTTTAGGAGGTTATGAAACGTTGAGAAATTTTGATCCGACCCCTAGGTCCCGCCATCCGACCGACGCCAATAGTGTATGTTGCCATATGGCAAATACACTAATAACTCAGCTGGTTGTGGTGAATATGCTATAGAAAACCATTATTTTAAGATTTTGTATAACGTTTTTACATGAAATAAGACAATTAAGTATTTCTATCTTAAAAGTATTTATTTAATATAGGTAGAAGTTTAGAATTTTAAAATGTAAATTAATTCTGATCAGAAAAGTTATTGGACATTTTTTGATTCGATGTACCGTTAATGAGATACTAAGAGAGGGAGAAGGCGTGATTTTTATGTAAACTTATTGGTGATAATCTTAACGGTATAGAATGTTTTTCTCTATTTACTGAGCTGTCTACTAGGCGATTGTTCTGAGACATCCTGTAAAATGTAGATATATATAATCTGATTTAAAACGTTTGTTAGTTACATAACAGCTGATAACTCATGACGCGAGGAAAATAACATCTATTTTTAACCTTTTCTGTTATAATCTGACGGTTAAAGGAAAACATGATTGTAAGCTCTTTATTTACATTGACAAGGCAGCTAATTGAGACGCAAATACAAATGTTTTTTTTTCATTTACGTGAAGCGATGCATTTTCGCATGGATGGTTCGTAAAAGCTGTTTTATTTTATTTGATACCTTTCAAAACAATTTAAGTACAAATGAACGATTTTCATGTAAATATTTTCAGACTAGTAGTGCGTAAACTTAGGGATTTGATTTTATCAAATGTACTAGCGGTCGTTCCGGCTTCGTCCGGATTTGTAGATTGCCTATTAAAGGTAACATGCTTAGTTGGATAAGGGTTAATGCTATGTCTGTCAAAATAGCGTCGCAAGTCTCTTCAAGAAAGTAAACCATAATTATTTTATTGCAAGTATTTTTTAAACATGGAGAAATTTCTTGAATAATTTAAAACTACGACAGGATGCATGTCTTTAAAAAATATCAGCATGAAATAAAAATAGCTATTATTATTATTATTATTATCTTTTAAGATTCTCTCGGAAAAACAAATATAACTTTTTAATTATTAAAATATCTTTTACTTATAATGCAATGATTATTTAAAACGCCGCGTCTTACTAGTTTTATTTTATCTAATTATAGTACAAAATATTTTAAAATGAAATAACCTTTACATTTCGTTTTCGTTACATAATGTTTAACATTAATAGAATAGAATAGAATATATTTTTCTGTTTATAACGAGTGTTAAGAAACATGGTTACTATATAAAACTTTTGTGATCTTTTCATTTGTCAAATAAAAAGTTCATTCAAAAACTCAATTTTATTTGATTACAATGATAGATTACACTTTGCTCTTTAATTGCTTTGTTTACGAATTTTTAAAATGTGCTTCTACAGTGCTTCTAGTGTCCTGTGGCTATTAAAGAATGGCATGACATATCCTAACTGATGACGACTGGCAAATTACAAGGATGCTGAAAATCAATTTTAAGAATATTCAGGTTGAAGCTGCCATACCCTTCTGTATAGGTATCTCATATACTTTGATTTACAAAAAAATCATTACTGGTTCACTCATGAAAAAAGTGTAGGTTGCGTTAAATCACGTTTACCGCCATGAGGCTGATTCGATATTATAAAATCTTATTCTTTGAGTTGTTTTGAAGTTTATTGATGTACAATAGAGTTTTATTTTTAATTTCACTTCACATAAGAGCAAATAAAAAAAAACTTTTTCCCAGAGTAAAACTTAAAATTTTAGATTTTGTCTTGAAAGAAGAATATTTTGAAATCATATCAATAAAAAAATAAAGCACAAACTTTCCAGAATAGGTAGTATTTATTGGATATGAGGACGAAATTTAAATCAGAAAAAGGTCTATGTCTCAAAGAATCATTTTTCAGAAGGCACATGATTTTATGATTCCAACAAAAAAGCCATAAGATTTAAATTTCAGGTTCATAAAATGTAAAAATTACTTTCGATTTTCTGTTTTTACAACATGGTGGAAGTATGTGTGTATATGGTGGAAATACGGGTATATATGGTGGAGTTGTGGGTATATACGGTGGAGGTGCAGGTATATATGTTGAATGTAAATAGTGAAATGCATGTACGACATGTACGAAATTGAGAACTCAGAACATTATGTTTACGTGAAAGAAACCGAGGAAAGAAACTAGTAATGTAAGACTATTTTAAGAGAGGCCTAGCATCGGCTCTCCTGCTTAAAACTTTACGTTTCCCATCGTATGGGGATCCGAGAACAGATAATTTTTGTCATCTCTTGAGGTATTTCCGGTCAAAATAAATATCCCTAAAAGAATACATGGTTTTCTATCAGCTTTAGCGTACTGGCCTGACAAAACTGTCGTGGGTTCGCGAGGATGTTTTGTGATATTCTGGAATTTAATCTGATGTAATTAAACTATAATTTCCTTAGTTGTTGAGCGTCTATAAACCACAATAAATAATTAAAAAAAAAACCCGGCTCGCAATTCTAAATCCCGTCGAAAATATGCCAAATGAGCCTTTATTTTGTGGATATTTGAGGTTTTTTAAAGGACCGGAACTATGTAAATAGTGAAAAACTAGCTGTTTTTCACTTTTTTGTGTTACAACCTATGCACAGTATTGTGTTACGTCCTGGTCGACTGGATTTAAACTCCATGTATTTTTAATGTATCTAGGACGTAATGAATTCTATTATCGACGAGTTGTGACATTATTTTATAACGAGGGTCAGCCAGTTTTAACAGTCACTCCATGGGGCATAATATAATTATCTCCGAGATATATACAATTTTTTTGCATGTACTCCCTGTTAAACAGCTGGTTTTCCTTTTATTTTGAGTATTATATTTGAAACATTTTTGAGAGTTCAGTTCTATTAGGTTGTTTATTAATATTTGCGCCTACTAATGTTTTTTTATACTTCGAAATCTAGTTGACAGATAGTTTGTTAGATGACCTATTTTTTTTTATTTTACAAACTCATTTTATGTACGCTACCACATAAATTTTTTTTTTCTAGTAATTTTCTTATCGGTATTTTGTGTGTAGGTTATATTGTTGATTGTAGCTAATTAATATTATGTTGGTCTGACTTGTTGAATTATTTAATATCGAAACAATAAGCACAATTATTTTGGTTCACGGTGTTCGTTATATTGTCGCCTTTGACTTCTATCTTACTCGTAAGGTATTATGCAAATGTACGTTCAAATTTTATGTAAAACTCGTCTGCTATCTAATTAATATAAGATTTCTGGACGGGCAATTTAAAATAACAAGCTATATATGAATGATAATTTTATTATCTTCTTAATGTAAATTTATATGTACACTGCACGTCAGGAATATCGACTTATAGAAATTATACTTCTTTTGGCGCTTTGAGAGTAAAATTTTAGCAGACCATGGAAGTGGCGCGCGCACATTTAACGAAAATTCTAAAGTATGAAGTTGGTTGTGTTAATGAAAATTCGACAGTATGAAATTGGCCACGAAAATTAGATAGTATGACGTAGACTTAAATGAAAGATGGACGACGTCAATGCACTTTTCTGTCACCTGGAAAATATGTAATATATTAGACAACTGTAACCTCTGATTACAACCAATAGTTAGCCAGCGGAATGTATGTTATCATTCTTTTGATTGTTCAGTTGATTGATTATAAAAGTAAAAATCAAAATAAAATTTTGAAAGTGTTTCCAGTATTTGAGGTGATTTTTTTGCAAGTATGTATTGTTCTTAAACATTATGAAGATTTTATTTCAATAAATTATTTGCATGTATATTAAAAATAGTTTAAAATTAGCAGGAAATTGGACAATATTAAAATTTATAATCAATTTAGCCTGATGAAGGTTTAATAAATAAACCGAAACGTCGCTAAATTGATTATAAATTTTAATATTGTCCAATTTCCCGCTAATTTTAAATTTAAAAAAATATGGATGATAACATTAATATTAAAAATAGTATTGTAGTATTTTAATTTCTAACCCGCATACATCCGATGAATTTAATTTTTGTGAATAATGTATTACATTATGCAATAGTTCGGGTAAAATATAAGCATTGTAATCTGTATACTAGTATTATGGAGGAAAAGTATGTGTTTGCGTGTTTATTGAGGGTATTTTCAAGAACTACTGAAACTTTTCGAAAAATTATGTCTCTGAGAGAAATTATGTCTCTATATCTCGGAGAAGTGTAATAATTTTTCAAAAAGTTTCAGTAGTTCTTGAAAGTAAGCGGACTTGGTTTCTTAAATTAACCTAAGGAACCCATAAGTATGTTGGTGTAATTTTTGAGCACCCTGTATATTTAATGTGTTTAGTTCATCCCGAATATAAGGTCATAGGTTACTGGAGGTCATACTTTATACATACATCATGCTTGTGAACTAGGCGATAATGTATAAACTGTTGTCTCCTTTATGTAATGCAACATACTAAGGTGCCTATACTATTATGTAAAATTTTTCGATTATGTATGCATGTTTGAATGGATTTAACTTAAAAACTACTTGACTAATTTTGATGAATTTTTTTTTTGAAATGTTTCTTATGGGGTCTGAGATATGCGTCAAGCGCTGATATTCAAAACATGTTTTTCGAATAAAATTTACTTAAAAAAACATCCACATTTAAATTATTACTTATCTCTGTAAAGCAATACAAAATATGTTATTAAAACATCAAATCAGTAAATCGAGTTTCAAAATATGTAAACAGGTTAATAACGTTACGTAATTCAAGGAAATTTATTATTAAATATAAAATGTTATGATTTTTGACGTAACTGGTAACTTGATATTCATAACGGTAAAACTGCTTTTACACTATTAGTATGCGATTACAACGACGCTATATTTTTTTATATCAAAAATGTTTTTGAAACAGGAAAGCCATGTGTGGTTGTCCATGTACGAATTTTTATATAATATAATAAATCGCTAGAAATATTAAAATTAAATTTTCTTTATACCCGGTTGAAAGCACGTAATTTTGGCTTCGATTTTAAGGCAAAAACCTAACATTTATGCTCTTCTGGAATTACTCGCACAGCGGGACGAAAGAATTTTATTCTGCAAACTGATACGTGAGACTGCGCCAGCCAGTAGTAGCTAACAGCTCTTATTATTGCTTATAACCTCAAAATTGCTCACTTGATAGTTATTAGTCTTTTTATATAATGATGAATAAAAGTTAAAATGATATTAAGTAAAAACTAATCAAAGAAAAAGATGGACGAATAATTAAATATTTTGATAATAAACGTACCTTCGACCGGGTATAAAGAAAAATAGTATACACCACACGGACGGAAGATTGAAATTCCTGAACTGCGCGACATGCTGTCTCGCAGTGCAGGAATGTCAACTTTCTGCTCGTGTGTGCGATATGCTATTTTCACACGCACGCACTTTAGGCAACTTATATATTGATTGACAAGGAAACTGTAGCAAAGCATAGATTGAGAAAAAAATCATATAGAATCTGAAAGATCCTATTATGTGAATTGTGAAAGGAAAGTTGTGTTACTCTACGATTAAAATTATGTTAAAACCGATCAGTTAAATTGAAGTTGGTTCTTACTTGACATCAAAGTTAATCCCTTTAATTTTAACTTCTGTTGCACTATTTCGCTTTAAACATTTACTTCACTGACAGGCGGTGTTATACTATTTATGCTTGTCTTTTAGCGTTGAAAAAGTATTAAACTTTATCTCGATCTTGAAACAAAAACTGTCATATTATTTGTCAAAAGTTTAATAATTTTAAGCACAAATCATGTAAACGTTAAAAACTAGATTAAAATATCCGTGAAAGCTGCGAAAGTGTTTTTTTTTTATTGCCCATCCTGAAATACTGTAGACTTATAATTCATTTTGGTTTCATATGTTTCACAGATTCAAGTGGGACCATACAGTAGGTACATAGTCTTCTTTTAAGTCATTTTCAAAATTTGGGTAACGATTTGATAACCATGGATTTGATAACCACGGATTTGATACCCATGGTTTTGATAACCATGGTTATCAAATCGTTACCCAAATTTTGGAATGTTTATTTATAACAAAAATAGAACAGTATTTATAGTTTATTGGTTATTAACAGTTTATTTAAATTTCGGTATGACCTACTAAAAACAAAAATTATTTATTACTCTACATTATTCTAGGATGAATATGAAGTTAATGTTATTGTTTATAGTAAACATTGTTGCGCTTTAACAAACACGAAATAGCAACTGTTTTAACAAAAGCTAGTTACGGTGATATTCAATTTATCACGACATTTGTATATGTGTTAGAGTTCTCAACGCGTTGTTGTTTCTGTAATATATCCGCATCACAAAATTCGTATTTTGGTTCTTATAAAACCGCCCATGACGCATTGTGGCAGACACAGAAGAACCACATAGCGACATTTGTATTGTGACCATCATGCTATTCGACCACAACACGTTTTGGCAATGAAGAAAAGCCACAATTCGTTGTGAGGTGTTTCTTTGATCAATGAGCGTTTTCGTATGTAGCGTATGCAGTGTTCATTAAATACCTATTTAACGTAACTGAATGAAGACCTGGGAGTCTGTTAATATCATGCTCTAGTGTAAGAAGTGTTAACACTGATGATACTATTGCCTTTGTTATACAAAAGTGTCAGATACCCTTACTGTGTGGTATTTTAGTGTAGGACTAAAAGTGTAAATAATCGCCGACCTGACTCTTAGTGTAGTGTAGATCACGTGATAGATATTTGAATTTGACAAATGCTAGAACTAATTGATGTCCTTTTGGTAAACTTAATGTACACTTTTCTGTGTAAATTTCGACACTACACTAATATACCAAACGTACCTTTTAACTGAATGAAAACTTGTATTTCCAGTTTGTGGTTTGTATAAATTTGATAAAAAAACAGTGCATTTGACTACTTAATTCGAATTAAAAGTAGTGATATATTCAATAAAATCGTGAGAAGTGTTAATTGAATCACGTTTACACAGTGCAGAGAGATTTTTTAAGTATCTCTGCAAACGCCAACCCAATAAATAAAATTTGTTTAGCACGATCATGTAAAGTGGTGTAATTTACATGGTTACGAATCGTGTCAGCCTTGTGTAAAGTTACTTTTAAGAACGTTTCAAAAACTCACATGTTCCTCTCTCGATGCAGTATAGTTTTACTTTATATTTATAGTTGACATGTCTCATTTTTTTCTGACAACGTCAAAATAGTTATTTCATAAAACAACTAGCGACGTCGGACGGAACTTCTTAAAATCTATAGTGTTGTTAACAACTTTTGACAGTTGAATAACCGCAATACTTGTTTTTTTTTAAATTTATGGATTCAACAGTATTTTATTTTATCAATGTACAACAATGTGAATATCAATTATCACGATCACGCCAAAGAAGTATAACTTCTGCCGCGCGTGTATAAGTACACACACCATTTTTTTCATTTGTTCTACAGACCGTATTTTGTGTTGAAAATTATGTATGATATTAAATATTAATTATTTTTTAAGGATGTTTTCAATTCTGAAATATCTCATCTGAGGGTTTGCAATAGACAAGTCATGGACACTGTATTATAATCTAATATTATTTCGACTATTGTGAAGTCCCTATTTCGAAATATTAAAATATATATTCGGTAGAAATGTAAAATTATTTCTTTTTGTTTATAGGTTTGTGGCTGATTTGTTTTCCTCTATCGCTCTTACACATAGCATTGTAAGTACCTATATTTTATTCTTTTTCGCGAATTGTTAATTCATAAATTTTAATTTATGCTTGTTTATAATATTAAATAATGTTGAGCGATAAACTTTTTATATTTTATTTAGTATAACATGCTGATAATTAAATATATTTTATTATTTAACTATGAATCAACAATTTGTTTAAATGTTCGCCGAACTGACCATGAACGGTTTGGAATGTTATTAAAATGTTTAAATATAAATGATATTTTGTATCGATTTAATATATTTGGCTACTATTCTATTTATAAAAACTACTGAACAGTTTTTAGCATAACCGAGATTTCGGTAACTTTTATGGAGTTCAACATTTAGTTCTTTGTGGGAGAGGGAATGATATTAAAATATAATATAAAAACAATTTAACTTCTTAATAAAGTTATTTTTTTTCCACACTTATGAACGGATTTCATTGAAATTTTGAATATACACAAGCATCTTGGATTAGGATGTGTTAGTTATCTGTGTGCAAATCATTATTTTCGCTCATTGCTCATCCCTCTTTTGCTGTATTAGCATGTATATTCGTCAAGAAGTAATCTTTCAAGCAGTGAAATTTGGTTTTATGTTTTTCGTGTTTTGACGTAATATATTAATACTGGTTTCCTGGCGCAGCTTCGCCCGAATGTACACATATACCTATAGCTTTTGTTAGCGATTTATTATATTATCATTAGACATAACATTATATTTTAGAGTCGTTCTGTTTTGTTATCTCAAAATTCCCTTTAAATAAGTTTTTATTGATGTAACTCAATCACTTCTCTCATTCGTTCCGATTAAATCAGCATTTACGTTAATAGTAGTGTATAATTAATTTCTTTACATTTTATAGACGCTGATGACCTCAGCTGTTAAGCGTCTATAATCTACAATCCTTCTTCTTCTTCGTACATTTACTAAATGATATCTGATTTCGTTCTCATTAGAATACATAGTAATATAAAAAAATCTGCCCGATGTCGCCAGTTCTACTTAATTCATAATTTATAGATGCACGGCCTAGATTCGCCCGGGAAAAAATCAGATTGAATTGCCTATAATCATAGTAGTGATACGTTAGTGAAGGTTTCATTCAAATCGGTCCACTAGTTTAGAAGATTAGCGTCAGTACAAACAATGTGTCTTTTTGTAGATTTGATATAGATAAGATAATGCTTTTATCAAAAACGTCATTGAGGCGAGCGAAGTACCGGGTAAATGCTAGTTTTTTATTAAACGTAATATACTAGTGTTACACAATGAAATAAATAAATAAAAAAAAAAACAAAACAAAACAACTAACAATGTAACACCCGTTCTCACACCACATGAGCTCTGTACCTCCACCATATAAATGTTTGTTATGCAACAGAAATGATTCGAAAGGTTTGTTGCAGTGCTTCTAAATCTGCATTTTTCTTGTCTTAAAACCACAAATTTCGGGACTTGATTTTGAAAAAAACTTTCTATACATGGAGTCCGAAAATATTTTGTTACGGAGTTATAACCCTTTGAAAAGTAGAATTTCATATGTATCACTCCTGCAGTGAAGTAGGTGGTAGACATTTCTCTAAATAGACTGTGTTTCAAATTCCATTCTATTGCACCGGCTTCCGATTGTTGAATTGAAAGTCATTGTAAAACAGGGGAACATTATTTTATCCTTGTTTCATTCCTTTTATAGTCGATCCAGTAATTTTAAAAACTATATTATTATTGACTTTATTTCTTTTTTGTCCTTGGTAATAAATATAAAAATGATTTGTCGGGAAACAGGACTTTTTAAGCAAACACTTATTTGTTATTTACAGCGACGTTTCGTTCCTTGTTTAGAACTTTTTCAAGCTTTAATAACTATTAAATGTTTTGATTAAGTAGATATAAAAGTTAAAATACACATGTAAATATAAATTTGAGTTAAACAATTATTAATAAAGAGTTTATAATCATTCCGTTTTTTTTTTAAATGTTTTTACGGTTGATGTTCAAATTAATAATTTTATATAATTTTATATAATTTTAATAGTCAATAAAATTATTAATTTGAACATCAAACGTAAAAACATTTAAAAAAAAAACGGAATTATTATAAACTCTTTATTAATAATTGTTTAACTCAAATTTATATTTACATGTGTATTTTAACTTTTATATCTACTTAATCAAAACATTTAATAGTTATTAAAGCTTGAAAAAGTTCTAAACAAGAAACGAAACGTCGCTATAAATAACAAATAAGTGTTTACTTAAAAAGTCCTTTTTCCCGACAAATCATTTTTATACTATATTATTATGTTCCCATTCGATACAGAATTATTTTTCAGTTTACTTCTATATTTTTACCTGTCTTAAATTACATTAGAGTACATTTGAATACGTTTACTTTTTTCGTAAAATCACTTTGCATGTTTTCAATTCGTTAACATTTAAACTGGGTGTTCAGTTCACTAAAGTTTTGATAACCACTGGTTTAGTATGCAATACACGTTTGTATGTTCAGTTGTATAATATATACTATTTATATACTGTGTGTTCAGAAATCAACATATTATAAACCCAAACCTTGATCCTAAATTAATTTAATGCATTTTCTGTTATCAACCTTCGGTTGTTTAAAATCGCGTCTAGACCAAGCTTACGAACGGCTCGCGAACAGTTCGCGAGCATGGTGTAAACGAATGTTCGCGAACAGGTCTCAAACTTGTTAGATATATATGCTGATATATTGTTGGAAGAAAGAGACGGAGACATATTTTTGCGCCCTTCGTTCTCTTCGGTCACCTAAGTAAATAGACAATGGTTGTTACAGCAATGTTATGTATTAACCTGTACTCCATTTTACTTTTCTAGATTTTTATAGATAGATTCAAATATTATTGATAAAATTTGAGAAAATAACTTTGTGAATTTGAAACTGAGCTTTATTAAGATTTAAATTTAATAAATCTTTAAATTTTATAAATAACGGGCATTGTGTCTTTGCTGTAACTGCAATGTCTTTTTTGCATTTAATTTTCTAAGTACAGGTCCGTTTCTTATAATATCGGTATATATTATTGCTCAAATGTGTTTTGTCGGTATGAAATATCTCCCTTAATACTGTATCAAAATTAATGTTTGATACGCCATTTTGGAGAACTTTTGTCTCTCTAATGACGAAACCTAAGGTAATATCTTAAAATTAAGGTTTTCATTAAAAAATTATAGTTTAAAAATTTTAACAATAGTTGTCGGTAATATTAAGTGACGTAGTGGCGCTGAAGTCTATGATTAGAATAGAATAAAATTTATTTTCACCCTATTGTATTACGTAACTGACTACTAACGGTGCGAAGTATTCGCACGGATCCGCTTGTTTTTTTTATAGATTAATTCAGAAACCAGGCGGTATAAATAAAAAGGTGTGGTAGTTGGGCGATTTTGAAGATGTGGGGAGGTATAGTGGGGCGCGCAGTTGACGGTCCCATACATATATATAAGGCTAAACACAAAGAACGCGAAATAGTGTTGAGAAGTGGCGAATATACACTATACCTAGTAGATTTCTCTTCTGCGACAAAGGCCGCTTCTAGACTTGAATCGATTTCAGCTGCAGTCTGTCCGGCGCCTAGTTTTCGACGACCGCGACGGGCTGGACTTCGCATCGAGTCCGTTTCCTAAGAATCTATTCCTCTCCAAACCTCCCTAACTCTGTGCATAGACTATTAATATCTAAGTCAGATCTGTCAACTTCTCTTTCGCCATTGTTTGCCAAAAACATTATACAATAGGTATCCACGTATATACTGAGTGTTCAGGTGAAAGTGCTACATAGTCGAGAATCATTGCTTTCATATCGTTTCCTAACGAATTTGTTAGTGTCTATTTTTTTACCCCTGAATACTCCTTTTAACATAATTGTATTATATATATTTAGTGACGTAATGAGATATATTACTCACAATTATGTGACATATTCCAAAGAGCGACATCGACTTTTGATAGTCACACGAATTATAACATTATTATAAAAATGATTTGTCGGGAAAAAGGACTTTTTAAGTAAACACTTATTTGTTATTTATAGCCACGTTTCGTCCCTTGTTTGGGACTTTTTCAAGCTTTATAACTATTAAATGTTGTGATCAAGTAGATATAAAAAATAAAATACACATGTAAATATAAATTTGAGTTAAACAATTGTTCATTAAAAAGTTTCTAATAATTTCGTTTTTATGAACAATTGTTTAACTCAAATTTATATTTACATGTCTATTTTAACTTTTATATCTACTTGATCAAAACATTTAATAGTTATAAAGCTTGAAAAAGTCCCAAGCAAGGGACGAAACATCGCTATAAATAACAAATAAGTGTTTACTTAAAAGGTCCTTTTTCCCGACAAATCATTTTTATATTAATTACCAAGGACAAAAAAGAAAAAAAGTCAGTAACATTATTACGTTCGAGATATACGTATACTGTATTTTTTGCACGTACCTCGTATTAAATAACTTTTTTTCACTTCTGTTCAATATTTTCAAAGTTTTTGATTGTTTATTTGTGATATAGTCCAGGAGTGTCTAGTCAGTAATTATCACAATTAACTATTATCTAACTAGTAGGCTTTGTATACAAAGTTTACTGGTTGTAATAATCTACACTGCAGTAGATAGCCGGCATTGACAGCCAACTGGTTATGTCATATGTGACCGAGCGGTTATATTCAATGATTTTTACCCTGTCGTGTATAAGTCCGACTTGGAGTAATATGAAATGTAAATGCATTGATTTCTTGATTTACTCATTGATTTATATATTTGTTTTAATGATTTATTTATTATTAATCATAATTGATAAACATTAAATTAGTACCTATTGAATAATATTTTACCGCACTAGTGTATAAGGGGTCACTTTACAATTTACATGCAAAATAAATGTGCATGTACTTTTTAAACTTTTTAAACTGTTGAGGCTTTAAATGGTTTATTTATAATATATGTGAAAACTTCGAAACATTATCTGAAAATTATAATAATAAATATTTCGAAATTGTAATTAAATATTTCGTAACTAATTGCGCGCCTGAAATATATTTTTTGTTCAATCCTCTATAAAATGGCAGACTTACATGCAAGCATCTATGCATGTGAAATGGCGCATTACGCACTAGTGCGGTAAAGTAAAATTCAGTACTGATTTACTATTTACTATAGTACCCTACTGTGCCTTTAATTTTGATTTAGAAGAAATTTAGAAGTGAAGTTTGTTACACAAGCGAAATATAAAAAATATTGAAAATGAAGAACTATTTTATAGAGTTTATGGGCAAAAATCTCGTATATGTCTTGGGTGCATTAATATTCTGACTCGTGTGACTGTTAAAACTCGTTGGCGCTAGTTTTAAGGTGACTATACGTCAGTAATATAACTAATTACACCCTAGATGTGCATTCTACTATTATAATTGAGATTATTGATAAAAATAACTTACATTTTCTAAGGAACTCTTTATGGGGTCTTAATTAATTATTAATAGAAACACGGACTCGTAACTTTCATTTATCTCCTGAGACACACGGTATCTGTGTGGAAACATGACACTATGTATTATGTATGGGTGTGTGTGTGTATATAAATATATATACATCAATACGTATGTATAGAGAGAGAGAAAAACAAACGAAGTATCCGTGGTTTTCTTATGACACTAACAATAAGTATTTTACAGTAAAACCTCGCGGAGCTGTCCTAAACTTGAGAAAAACTTGATAATTTGTAATTGAAATTATAAGTTTTGTCTATAAATTGAATTGATAAATTCGAAGTATTGCACTCAATGAACAAATTTTGGTATCAAATGAGAATCGCAATAAATAAAAAATCAGAGTAATCGAATGTGTTTGTTGGAAAATTCTGTCTGTCGGCAATCTCTTCTGGCACATCTGTGCTTTTGTTAGTCAAATTCTCGGATACTTTGGACTATTTGAATTTGGCTTTAGCAATTTTGAGTTTCTAACAGTTCAGGGAACTTAGAACTACTGGAATCAAGTTCAATCAGGCTGAAGAGTCGAAAAATTTAACAAACAAACACGTAGTTGTATTTGAAGAGTTCGCAAGATGCTTTGGGCATTCAGAACTTATCGACAAACACATCTAGTATTTGGTACATAAACTATTACGGGATCTATCAATTGGGCCATAAAACCGCATAATCTTTTAAGACTTAATTGTTCGCTAGACATTTTTTCCAATTTATACAAATCAAAATTTAATTTTATTATACAGAATAGTTACGATTTATGGTATGTCCTGTTTAACAAATAATGGAGGTTATATATATTAAGTTGAAAACAAAGCTAGCGAAAGCAGATTAATTTTGCTTCACAAGTGACTTTAAATAATATAGGTATATATAGTATATACATAAAATTAAAATGAATTTTTAATTTTTTCTCTTTATGATACTCCGACTATGAAGTAATTATAAACTTACATGTAATGAATCAACAACAGTAGGATTTACTAAATCCCCTTGATTTATTTACAAGAGTTGAAAACATTTTGTCCATCTTTTTTACATTCAACGTTTTGATTGTCTAACAAACAAATGAGGTTACTGTTTACCAGCTGTCCAATATGCTTTTTTTTTCACCTGCATATGATCAGTTGAATGTCTGTGTGCATGTAAAATGCACTTACTAACGTTTCGGAAATCTCTGATTTCTATGAAAAATCTTATTTAATCTTTGATAATGATACTTCAAAGTATGTACTATTCCCATATGACTTTTAGCCAAGTTTTTGCAGTTTATTTAATCGAAATAATAATAATAATAATGCGTTTAACGTCCGTTTCTCGACTTTATGTCATAACAGACGCCATTCGCACCATTACTATTTTCCATCTACCACACTTCCCGTTATTTTTCTACATTTTTAAAACTTCAACTTATATGTAATAGCAATGGGCGAATGAAGGAATTATAGGAAATTAGGATAAGGTACGTAATTTTTGAACTAGGAGTTTGATAGATAATCGGCCATGGCCTCAAATAAGGAACCGTCTCGATATTTATCTGGAATTAATTGAGGGAAACCATGGAAAACCTCAATCAAGATGGCCGGTACAGGAATTACCGTTTCTCGACGAGAGGCAGTAGGAAAAAGTCCCAACCAGATCTGCCCCCGCCGGGATTCGAACCCGGACCTCCCGAATGCGAGTCTAGTGCTGTCACCACTACTCTACCCAGCTCGGTTATTTAATCTAAATAAACGATTGAAAATCAGATAAAAACTAGAAAATTAGCAAAAGTTTTACACAAATACCGGGCAACTCTGAAATAAATGTTACATCCAATGATAATAACAGTGAATCTATATTAAATTTACACCCGGGCGAAGTTGGCCCGAGCAAATAATATAATACAAATCACCAAGTCTAGTTTACACGTTAATAGAATTTCTATCTAATGCAATTAAATTAAAACCCCACTAATTACGGTAGACGAAAAAATATTTTTTTAACGAATGCAGTATTAATTCTAATCTCATTGGATTTGTAACTCTCTGTAGATACGCTTCGTTGACCGTTTGACCACTCTTCAAATAGTCTGTTATTTTATGTTTTGCTGTCTTTATAGCTGTTCGGAATAAAACTAAAGAGACTAGGACAAAAATACATTTCATTGAAAATGACATAATCTAAAATAACACTTTCTTGTTGATTTTTTTTTGGTATATTTGTGTACTATAAACCATTTTGGTGATCTTTTTAAAACACATAAATTAAACGTAAAGATACAAAAATAAATATTTGATTTTTAGATAACGAACTAAAATAAACGATAAAAACTTTAACGCCCTTAAATTAATTGTGTATAGCTGTTCAAATGTACTATTGGGACAAATAAAAAGGGGACAGTTCGATTCAGTTTTAAAAGTTCTAAAATTACTCGGCTTTTTGAGTCATATAAAAAAGAAATAACAATCAGTATAAAAATATAGGTGAATCTTTATATCGTTTAATTCCAATTTTGGGGTAGAATATTTTTAAACTTGACGAATAAATTGCATTGATCCCGTTGGAAGTTTGTCAATTGAAGCTCGAATGATCCGTTGATAATTTCAGCAGGTTGAAAAAACAATCAGTCTAAAAATATAGGTAGATGCTTTATATTGTTTAGAATGCAATTTTGGAGTGGAATAGTTCTAAACTAGTCGAATACATTGCATTAATCCCGTTGGAAGTTTGTCAATTGAAGTTCGAATGATTCGTTGGTTCATTTCGGAAGGAATCAAATTTTCCATCAACAGGCCTAGAGCCTGCAACGAAGCACAACACTCAGAAACAGCTATATATACTCCAGTTTCCCTGGCTGGTGTGTATAATCCTACAGCATTGTGACATGCGCATCCGAATTCAGCTTCGTATAGAAGCGTCGTTTTAGTTCGTAAATCGGGCACAGGCACAGGGTTACATGATTACATCGCTCCAACGGGATGCTGAGCGCTTCTGTTACATGTCTATATATACAACGCTATACACCTAGT
This sequence comes from Venustoraphidia nigricollis, assembly GCA_034508555.1. Taxonomy (NCBI): domain Eukaryota; kingdom Metazoa; phylum Arthropoda; class Insecta; order Raphidioptera; family Raphidiidae; genus Venustoraphidia; species Venustoraphidia nigricollis. The sequence goes on along the minus strand of JAVRKA010000022.1, from coordinate 4,981,817 downwards.
GTTCCTTTTTATACCTTGTACCATGCTATGAAATGACCGCACTGGTTGTGGCAATGCGTACTAGATAATTTGTACCGATGTTTCCATAGACAGACTATGATCATAGCTGCTGGAAACATCATAGTCGTTCGTATAGCTCTAGCTAGCACGAATGTATTACCCGTTTAGCGTATATAGGCCGGGGTCGTAGGTCAAATTTACCCCGGGGAAGTATGTACATACGTGTGCCTATAGGCTGCATCGGACTAGTTGGCCTGTTATTAGGTCAACTTACCGGACATTGTGTCTGTGAATAGTTTAGCGTGTTCCTTAACAAATAATTATTGGCATAACAAATAATTATTGGCATACTTATAAGTTTGAGCATGTTAGGATGCTGTTGTTTATATAACGCGATTCGTGTTACGAGGCCTTAGTTTCCAGATTATAGTAAAAAAGATCGGTGAAAGTAGAAATTCGATCTTTATTATTAAAATACTAATTAGAATAAACCTAGAAAATCTTAGCAATTGGTGGCCTTGAGTAACAAAACGAAAAAAATATTGTTATAAACATTCATTGTTACATTGCTATATATATATATATATATATATATATATATATATATATATATATATATATATATATATATATATGTATACTTTTTTTGTTACGTCATTCACTACCATATTACGGTCGCTATATTAGGGTCTTGCTATCTTAGGAAAACTAAGGCTTTATTGGATAGAGTCGCAATAAAGCGACGAAATGTGGTACCATAGTTAATCGAACATTATTAACTATTCAATTCATCCAAGTCCCTGCGGTATATTTACTATATTTACGCGAGCGAAGCCGCGGGAAATTGCATCATTGTTAATAGAATGATGAAATGAAATTGCCCGCCGCCTCGTTAGCGTAAATATAGTTGTTAACGAAAACCCTATTTTAATTTGCGCGTAAGTAGTAAAAAAGTACTATAACAGACTTAAAAAGTAAATATCAGAACGTCACGTCACGATTTCAAGAACTACTGGAACGATTTGAATTAAACTTCTTCACAATTGTTGACGAATTTATAAGCAAAAACCTTAAACTAGTCACCTTATCCTGCTTTATCAGAGCAATCTGCTTATCTTGAATATAAATAAAATATAAATATATGGTGAAGGCGCCGTGACTAACACCTGTACCTCCACCACATTTAGAAATCTCTTGAAAAGTGTAAAACGTAAATAATATTTGAAACTTTAAAACCGACTTCAGATACCCCTAAAAAGATAAAATAATTTTGCACCTTCATTAACTACACTTAATCTGAAGTTGGCGCCAGTATCCGGATAAGTAATTACTCCGATTTCTACTTAAATATATGTAGGGAAGGTGCTTTAAAAACTAAAGGCAAAATTATTTTTTTCTTTATGGAGGCATTTGAATTCTTCTGTTTTGTTGAGATAATTTTTCGCTCGAATGCAAATCGAATTGATTTCAAATTTATGTGAAAAGCGCTGTGTGAAATATAATATAATAATAAATTATATCTATAAATTCGAGCGACCGAGGGAAGCGGGTGTACTTGGTCCAAACGTGTAGTAGTTGAAACTAAAACTAAAAAAAAGTTATCAGGGCACAAATTATATATATATATATATATATGGCTCGTATATGAAAATTATCTTCTCTGTATGTCGTTAAAATCTTTCTGCTTTAAAACTTAAATTAAAAATAGAATGTTATAGAAACGATTCCATTTAAAGATGAAACTTTAATCAAGTGTCTCCGTTAGCAATATAAAGTGTTAACAATCAGATGCAGTTAGTTATTGAATATTCTGATATTTCTATACTATATTTTGCTTTTCAGTGATTTATTTAATAAAGACGTTTTTTTATTTGAATTATGCACGAAATGTATAATTTACTTCCGAAAGACTGGACCGATTTGGCTATTTTTTTTAAACATTCGTAACAGTTCGAATAAGGGTATTAGGGAAAGAAAAATGGGAAAAATTACCCGGAAAAGTGGAAAACTCAGGAAAAATCGAAAGTGCGTTTTTCTATGGGATTCAGTCTTATTCAATCATGTGGATTGAAACCAAAACAATGATAATAATGATAAGTTGATGCACTAATGTGCATTTTCTTTTTGTTTAATTTGTATGTAAAGTTCAGGTTGCGTTTCGGTTTAAGTTTAAGAAAAGTTTCGAATTTCGGTTTTTAACGATATATTTTTGAAAATTAATATGTATCAGAAAGAAAATAAAGACCCTTCACTTTCTGGTTTGAAAAATCTAGTTCGAACTTTTTAGAAACTTGAGTAAAAAGAAAACATTTCATTTTTTCCGTCTAAAGTAGTGGTTTTGGTTATTTAAATGATAGAGTTCTTAACGGTTTCGTTTTCAACCTAGGACTAAAATAGTTAAAAAAAATTAAGAAGTCTCTTTAGCATTATGCAATTTTCAATATATTTATATTACAATTTGTTCTTCTTAAAATGGTAAAAATAGATTAAGGTTAAAATGTGTGCCTAAAATTTTAACAAAATCGGCCGAATAGACCTGGAAATTTACGAAAACACTATTTTGCGATAACATAAATGCCATCTTATTCTATTAAGAATGAAATTATTATTTTATGGAATGTATTTATTTAATTTTGTCTAAAAACAAATTTAAGTTCACATATTAAAAAAAAAATTGGGTACAAAACGTCAGTACATTTAATTACATCAAATCACAAAGATCATAAGGCACAGATCTTAGAAAATATTTTTTAATCATTGCAGGCAGCCTTCCATAGATTTTGTATCCTATATATGCACGGCATTTTTCACAAATGCTATAAAACATGTATAAAAAATTGAATAATTTTGTCGAAAAAGTTTGGCACGATCAGTGTTTTTTGAATTTGTATTACGTTTTTGTACAATACAAACAGAGCAAACTACACAAGTAGTGTCAGACTCAGATATTTATTCTTCTGTTCAAACATATATCACTATACGAATACATGAGCGTTGTCTAATTAGTGCATATAATCATAATAATAGTTCTCAGTTAATTAAGAGAACAGCGTGAGTTGAAATTATTTTAATAAATCCTGTCCAATATTTTCAAATATTTGTTCAGTTTAGTTTTCAGTCAACGCAATGCTTTATTTGCATTTGTATTGTGTGTTTTTGTACAACACAAATACTGCAAACAGCTTCACAATAAACACCCCAGATTCGTACGTGTAGCTAGTCCCAGAGCCAACCGCCGGATTTCCTATGTGTCGAATACACAAACAATTGTTTCTATGCTAGCATTGGGACAAATTCATTTTTCTGTATTAATGTATCAACTATTTGTTACATTAATTCTCTCTCTAATGTATTATTGTCTTAATTATTGCAGGAAACTTAAAGTTGTTATTAATAATATTCTGAAAAAACTGATGTACTTATGAGAAAACAATTTATTACAAAACAATTATTTCGGAGCGTTTCATTTGTTTAAAATAAGTACTTATAATAATGCGTTTAACGTGCGGTTCTCGACTTTACGAATGTCATAACAGATGCCATTCGCACCATTACTATTTTCCATTTCCTGTTATTTTCTACATTTTTAAAACTTCAACTAAAGCAATAGCGATGGGCGAATGAAGGAATTATAGAAGGTAGGTCATTTTTGAACCAAGAGTTTGATAGGCAATCGGCCATGACCTCGAATAAAGAACCAGGTTTATATTTATCTGGAATTAATTGAGGGAAATCATGGAAAATCTCAACAAAATGTCCGGTACAGGAATTGCCGTTTCTCGGTAAGAGGCATTGGGAAAATGTCCTAATCACATCTGTCCCCGCTGGAATTCAAACCCAGTACCTTCCGAATGCGACTCTTGTGTTCTGACCACTACTTACCCAGCTCGGTAAGTACTTATAATAGTACTTACAGTAGTATTGGGGCAGATAAATAGGGAACCGCAATTATTATTATAGTTATTCTATCAAAAATCTGCCAAGGAGTTGCGGCAAGATGAACTTTGATATAAACTATTCGCTGAGACCGGCATTTTGACGTCAATTGTAATTATGAAATCGATGACATAAGAAGATAATTCAAAACATGACCAGAAGTGACATTATTAATTCTAGATTTAAAGCTATCTTAGTAAACGAAGGCTTTAGTGTTATTTGTTTTCGATAATCGCATTTTCGCGATACTTCATTTGTTCATTTCAGCGAATATATTTACGTTGTTTGTAGCTGCAATTGACGATCTACATGTCACTTAATTGCAAGATCATGTTACAAAAAGTAGCATGGCATTTAGAGTATTTCTTCTAAGTGTCAGGCACTACAACGTTTATGTGCAAATGAAAAATATGCTTACTTTTCGTTGAACATACGGTATATTTATCTACTATTATTGTGGAATATCGTGTCAAGTGTAATTTAAACAATTTCACTATATTTATGTCTATTGAAATGATTATAAAAATGTTCTTTTGAAAACGTTTTGTTATATTCAGCTAGTTCACACTTATCTAGTTTTATTTACTATTTAACAAAAAGTTGTTACGAAATTGTTTTGTCTGTTTTTTCGTGTCACTTTAATAAATTGCGCTTTTATTTGAAAAAGTGGAATTTAAACACTAATGAGTAATATATTCTCGCATACTTTTTTGTTTCTGAATAATCATTTCAATGAGAGTATTAAAATAGCTGTTCGTATTTTGGTGAAAATTGATACCATGTATTAATTGTTGCGTAAAATTATTTATTTATTTCTTGATAACTAAGGTCACTAGAGTTTAATAGCAAATTGAATTAAGCGACATTACAAAACATCTCTTAGCGGTGATGGGATTCGAACCGAGGACAGTTTGATCCAAAAGTCAGACCGAGCTGGGTACCTAAACTTAAAGTCGGGGACCTTTCGAATCCTATCAAAAATGAGTGTCATTTGGAAAAGTTAAAAAAATAAAAAAATTATTTGTTGGGAAAAAAGGACACTTTAAGTAAACACTTATTTGTTAATTTGCGACGTTTCGTCCCTTTATTGGAACTTTTTCAAGCATATAACAAATAAATTTTATATTAATTACCAAGGACAAAAAAAGCAAAAAGTTAAAAAAATAAATTTCAAAATCTGCTGTTAAATGATTAAAGAAAATTCGTAATCGCTACAAGCATCTTTATATTCTCACCTTTTTGATTTTCACTCGATTAAATGATAGATATAATTTAGAAAAAAATTCCTTGCATAACATATCACATATCTACATCTAATATGCATATGTAATAGAAATATAAACTGATATGAATTTTTAAACTCCAATAAAAATTTCGCATATCGCTATAAAATAAAATACGATAGCTTCTAACCATCCAATATCGATTTAATAAAAATTTTAAATGTACGATTCTACACGGTGTTTCGAAACTGCCCGCCGCCATTATAGGGATATGTTCTCCATCACAAAATAAGCAAAAAAGCTCTTTTTGATGCATGTCTCAAAACGATTTATAACCTAGAATCTAGATAATGGGACGTAAATCAATTTTCTTAACAATATTCGTAATAACTATTCAGTGTGGCATGTGTTTTGTTGAATGCAGCATTACTTTGAGGCATATGTTTGTAAGAGCTTTTCTTCTATTTTGTAGTAAAGTACACATCCCATGTCTTGCAATTTTGAACCACCCTGTATGAAACAGTACTCCAATCTTGACATTTTTAATAACCGGGGTCATAGATTTTATCTTGATTTTTACATCATGAGATTTGATGTAATAATAGAGACAATTATATAATTGTAACGGTATTTATTAAAATTGGAAGAAACCTGGGCGCGGCTTCGTCTGTAAAAAAATACGGGGCAAATATTACTTAAATAACTAATTCATTGACTCATCAAAAACCTGGACCACTTCCAGTCGACATAGAAACTTGAAATGGCGTTAGGTCATGGGGCGTACATAAAAAAAAAATCAGCCAATTGAAGACAAAGTTATTGGTACGATTACCTTCGCAGTACATAATATACATGAAGTGTGATAATACATATTATGTATATGATGTATATCTATATTGCGTAGATATATTTAAGTAGAACGTAATTTCAAAAAAAAAACATAAATATAAAAAACGGCCAAGTTCGATTTTCCCTTTTACATGTCAATTATTTTTTTCGACAAATCTGACAAACCCACTAGTGTTTTGTACCGAACTTGGCCCACTTACATATATGTTTTTAGTAAGATTTTAATCACTGTTATCCAAATATTGATGTACATAACAATAGATCAAACTGGAACGTCAGTTTGTGTGACTTGTAGAATGTCTGGGAAATTTCATTGCATAAAAATGCCGCAACTTAAAGCGTTCATAGAATTATTAACGATAAAAATAATAATTTACGTTATAATAATATGTCTGTCGTTTGTGACAATAAATTTGTTTCCTTCGTGTGCGACAGTGATGCGACTGATGTCGTTTGTTTGTGAATATGGGTTGTCTTGAATGTATTAATTTAAATGGCTTTGCTGTGCCGGTACTATCGTTTTCTGTTTGTTTACGACATTGTTTGTTTAACATGCGAACATTTATGTGGCCATAAGCCAAAGTAAGTTATGTTGCCAATGCTTAGCTTTACGCTGATGCTGGGTTGCAGAACGCATGGTCAGAAAAACTGATTTGACAATGACCTTAAATTGTGACCATATAACCACAATTTACATTTAATACAGTCTAAAATCGTTGTCAATACATTCTCAAAGGAAAACAAACAAATCTAAATGAAAAGAGATAACTTAGGTTATTGGCGTCTAGGAATATTTGATATCGAAAATAGTATTTTTTTGCCAACTGGATGATTATATTCATGAAGGATAGATAGAAAGGATACGAACATCCATATATTCGCTCTTATCTAAAAATTGAGAATAATAAGAATAATAAGGTTCCTATTCCAGCGGTAGAGGATCTAAGTAAAGTATGTAACCAGAAGATTTGAATATCGCTCTTTTTTACAAAATTTAAATATACTAAATTAAAAAACTAATCGATCAAATTTATTTGGTTTCACCGTTTTCTAACAGATTTATTACAACACAGGTCTACTAGCTTAGACAAAAGACTGACTGACAGCCTGCTGACAGTAAACAGTATCACGTTGTTTTGGATCCGTTCATAGGAGATTCGGGGCCTTATAACTACAGCGCCTCGCGTACATCTTTTGCGAACCCTTGCCGTCATCGATTTTCGCGGCACGCATTCGAATTGCTCTCTGACGAAGTCAGCGTCTTTTCTATACTCCATGGTTTATATTCATCTAATTTTATCTGACATAACTCATTTTGCCATGAAACCACAGATTTGTCAGGTGAAGAGTCGACACTCGTTATATGTTGGCTTGTGTCGACAGTCGATAGTCTGCGACAGTTTCTGTGCAAGTCATATAAAACACAGACTGTGTACTTTTCTATGATTTTGCCTCCTTTAGCCTTGCTTCTTAATTAAACATACCTGTATAATATAAAAGTTCCTTTGTACATTCTTTTTTCAAGCAATGATGACCCAGTTTTTTAGGGTTCTGTACCCAAAGGGTGCCAACGGAAACCCTATCACTAAGGCTCCGCCGTCTGTTTGTCACGGGGCTGTATCTTTGAACCGTTTTTCTCCAGAATGGAATTTCTAAAAAGTCAACCGGTTTTGAAAATAATATTCTTATATACCGTAAAACACAAATGAAAATTACTTCTTTTTTATACTAACAGTGAAATCGGTTGTTGCAGTGAAGTTTTCGTCCTCTCTGTAATTTTTTTTTAAACCCTGTACATTTTTATTGATGAACATTCGCTGGCCGAGTGCTTTCTTTATGTAGGAAAACGCAAATGCTTATTTTGGTTCTAAAGACACTTTTTCACTCATTTTTTTAAAGTATTGAACGAATGAAAAAAAACCTTGAGAAATCTCAGGCGTGTGATATTGTAAGCGAGTAGCACATATCGGGGGAAAAGGGGGTTAAATCACATCAACACCTACCATTTATTTGTGATGAATTTTACTCTATCGATATTTAAAAATTCCGTGTTACATTAAATTTTCTCATTAAACCTGTTAACTTAAAAATGTAACTATTATTACGTATTTATTTATTTTGGGTTTTCATCAATTTTATTTAAAACACACCTATTTGCCCAAAAAATAAATGTTATACATGTAAAAATCGATATGCATATGTCCATAAAAAATGAAATGGGAGCTACATATGGAGCGACACATTTAATATGGGCGGCTGGAGGCGAGCTTGTCATTAAGTGACAATTGTTTATATATTTATACATATCCGACGTAACAGTTAAGCAGGTCATAGACGTTTGAACATGCTCTGCGAGTATCTTGAAAATAATTGATAGCTGACTCGACTGACATGTTGAACTGTTGTGTGTAGGTTGAATGAATCTTCTTGGCGTTTGGACTGCTCTGCCCAAGTTCGATAGAAAGACCCCTTCAAGCCCCAGCCACTAATCAGACGAGTTTAAACGTGGTATGGGAAATCGAGCAATGCTCACCGTTTGTGATTTATTTTCATTCAAATGATCCAGGGTGACGTGAATCATTTTAGATTTATTTGAATATCAATTTTACCTTGTCTTTCAACAATTATATACAATATATATATTTTTCTTGAAGTAGACTTGGGTAGTTCCAGAAACTCAAGTATATAATCCGATTTCATCACGACGGCCACTGTTGACTGGCCGTTCTTTTCCGAATGAGAGTGCATACATTCACAAGGCTCGACGTTTTACACTACGAAGCATATTCGGTTCGCAATTTCTTTCTTTCAGAACAAAGGTGCCAGTGAAATAACGGAACGATATCGTTCCTTGGACATGTCGAAGATATTTTTTCGAAAACGTCCGCTCAAAAAGGAAACTTTCCGGCTTTAGGAACTGTTTTGCGCAAGCCTAGTTTGAATATATAAATTTTTCAGAGGGCTTTTGCCACCGTTTTCTTCCTTTTATTGGGTTATTCAAATATATGAATCGTTTCTGTCGTTTTGAGATCCAGCGTGATTTGATCTTCATGCTTGAAGGTACTTTATAGTTGGTTAATTTGATTCGGATGTGTATTGAAAACGAAAAGCGTGCTCGAATCGAGCAAGTCTACTTGAGCTGAATGTATTTTTTCCTGACCGGAGCATATTCGATCATATATATGGCCTGCTTTACATTAACCAACAAGCTTTGTATCATAGACTTTAACTACCATATCACTGTGTATTGGTGCCTTTAGTTTATACTTGGCACTTTACACCCTTCGTTCTGTATAGCACAATACATTACTGTGCAGTATGTTACATTATTATATTACGATGGGTACTTTCTGTATTTTGTAACATATATTCCTTATACACCGTGTTTCACAGAACACTATACATACAAATTATTAACATGGATTTGTCCCAAAGAGATGAACAAGCATGCTTTGGATAATATGTACGAAAATAATTATTTTAATAAATTGTTCACTACGGTATAGACTAAATTAATAAACAGTAGAATAGCTATCGCTTTGAATTAGTTAATGAAAAATTCCATCTTTGATTTACCTAAACAGTCTCACTACTGTGAAGGTTCATATCTTAATGTTACCTAAGATAAAAATTAGCTCTCTCGTGATGTGAATTTACTTTACTCGTATTATGAGAAAGATTAACTGTAGAGTAACTGATAACTCATTCCGTCGCAAAAGTGGAAAGATTCTGTTTAAAGTCTCGACGGTGACACAAGGGCGTACCCAGCGAGGGGCAGGGGGGGCAGCTGCCCCCCCTGGAAGCAAAAAATAAGTCGTTATTAAATTTTGTTGCTGGAATTTTTACAATTCTTGAAATAACTTTACTTCTACAAATCCAAGAAAAATGATACTAGTCTAAGACATGTAACTAGAATAATTTTTTTTCAAGCAAATAATTGTAATAACTTAGTTGATAAAGCACTGCTATAATTATACATAATTTTCTTAATATTTTGGTTTCATTCACCTTTTCCGTGATAAAATGTTACAACCTGAACGACCATGGCTTGCCCCCCCCCCTAGTTTTGATCCTGGGTACGCCCTTGCGGTGACAGTTGTTTGGAAATAACTTTTTCTAATATAGAACTGTAACAATGGGTGTTTCTTAACAATTATAGCAAACGATAGTTATTCTACTGAACATAATTACTGAAATTCGAATTGCTCGCTTTTATATTACAGTGCATTTGATTTACATGTTAAATTTCTTCGTTTGATTTACATTGAATTCAAGTTATGTCTCAGGCCATTAAAACAGTGGGAACGTTATTTTTGACAGTAAATAATACTACAGAAACAATTTTTGTTCTCAATATAATAACTTTAAAATCGTAATTATGGTTTTGAACAGATTTCAAAGTTAGCCTACGATTTTCTTTAATTTGAATTGCCTACTATTTGATATGACTTGAATTCTAGTTTATTCAAATGGAGAAAATTTAAGTAAATATGTTGATTGAAATCAAACGCACTGTAAATTATTGTAAAAAAAGCTTAGAAACTCAGAGATGAATGAACAGTAAAAATCGTTAACTCAGGGTGCGGTTATTATATACAATAGATTATAGAACAGTAAAAAGTATGTGCTGACATTTTTAGTTACCCACTTTAATTTTCAGTAAAATATTTATTTCACAATTTATGTTTATTCTTTTGTAGTCACATCTGGTGAACCGTAGTGTGAAATATTATTTTTAGGAAGAGTTTCGTCAGTCCAATATAATATTTATTGACTCTGTGTCATTTTGCCAATAGTAAAAATAGTTTAGATTACGACAGCTGCTAACAGTTTTTAAACACAGTGATAAATTCGTTAATTTTAAAATATTCACGGTCAGTAGGTCGCATGAACTTTGAAATTTATTTCGAAACTATAGATGGGCGTCTGGCTTCACCCGGATGCACTCTTCCCATGTTTTCCCGAATTTATAATTAATAAACACGTTATTCACTCGCTCCGTGTGTGCCTGCGTTTTAACTCAGAATCTCAAAATTGAAAATAATAATGGCGTTTTAGACTATTTAGCGATTTGAGTTTCAGGACATAAAAATTCAGATGGATCATTACTGTCACACAAACAATTTAAGACACTTATCGAAAAACAGTAAAACCCACTATTAGGGGCCATCCGTAAATTACATCATGCGTTAGGGAGTAGATTGATTTGTGACAAAAGTGTGGCAGGGGTGTCCAAGGAATTTCAAATGTTGTGATGTCACAAAGTCAAATCTTTAAAAAATATATTTTTCGATCCATGGATCGTTTGTCAGTTACTTTTCCTGTTGGATTAATGTTACATTAGCCAGTAATATAACTATCAATTCATTAATGTTGTTGTAAAATTAATTTAAAAAAAAAATTACGAATTACAAAATTATTAGTGTAAAGTCGCTTGGCAGGAAAGGGTTGTGTGACTAAATGTGACACAGGAGGAGGGACGTATCTAGAAATCTTAAAAATCGTGTGACGTAATTTATGGATGATCTCTTATGAAACGTCCTTGGGAATCTACCAAAATTCCCAGGATCAGGGGAATTCCCTCTTCCAAAACGATATTGACAGGTGGGTGATTCGAATACAAGTTGGCGAAGTGACTGGAAGATTGATAAGACGAGTAAAGCACTGAGCAGTCGGGAGATTTAGAGACACGGAGTGGCGGACATCGTGTGGCGGACTGGTGGAGGGCGTGTCACAATCGACAATGCACAAAGCAGCTTCACGGGTTTCTCTGTAGTACGTGTGTACAAACGAAAAGTACCAACGCAGCATTGGCACCACAGAGCATTGGTGCCATGCGAGAGCAGCATTGTAGTGAGTAGGTGAATATGAAAACCAAAGCGGCTGGATACCCGGTCGGCGGTCATATGTATGTTCACTTGCTGTACAGACCGACAAATTCGGCCCGCGAATGATTCACATTTCCTTTGCTGAGCATACATTTTCCCGAGAAACATGACCGAGGAACGATCTCGTTCCACTAGGCACTTTTACGTTGAACGATAGAAATGGTACAGGCCGCGAATGATTCACGTTTCCTTTGTTGAGTGGGCATTTTCTCGAGAAACAAACTCGTTTCACTAGACACATTTACGTTGAACGATAGAAATGGTACAGACCGTGAATGATTTACATTTCTTTTGCTGAGCAGACATTTTCCTGAGAAACATGACCGAGGAACTACGAGGCACTACGTTGAAGGATAGAAATGATACAGGTCGCAAATGATTAACGTTTCATTTGTTTAGCGAGCATTTTCCCAAGAAACATGACGAGGAACGATCTCGCTCCACTAGGCACTTTTTACGTTGAAGGATAGAAATGGTACAGGCCGCAACTGAGTCACGTTTCCTTTGCTGAGCAGATGTTTCCCCAAGAAACATGACCGAGGAACGATCTTGTTCCAGTTAACACCTTTGCGTTGAAAGACAGAATTGGTATACATTATATGAGTATTCGTAGATCGCGGACCGATCTTAAATGAACGGGAATATTCTTCATAGTGTAAAACGGCGAACATGCACTCTCATTCGAGAAGGAACAAATACTCATACGGTGGCCATTGTTGAACTTGAACAGATCTCGTAATGAAATCGGACTATATGCCTGAGTATGGAAAAATAGGAAACATCTTAGACTTAAAAGATAGAAAATTTGAAAGTATTCATTGATAGAAGGTTTAGTAAAGGTTGCAGGAAAAATAGAGCGATATCTCAAGCACTTGTCTTTGAGACAATAATAATTTGCGGTTGACGAAATCACTTTGTGTTTTTGTGAAGTTGATCACTCTGCCGGTCAATTTCTGGAAAAATCAGGGAACTTTCCTGCTGAACGGAAAGCAAGAAAATGTCAAGGAGTTTTGTAAAAAAAAACCGGTCAATTAGTACGATGATTCCGAATGAACATTGAACAAATTTTGTCGATCAATTTAACTTTGCCATGCAAAAAGATAAATTGTTAATTCAATTTTTTTAAAAGTTTATTTGACCAAAAACAAATTTTGGTTAATCTAACATTACATTTAAATATAATAATGTATGTATTATAAATATATGATTTTTTCGACAAGGCTTTGCATTGTGACCGATATTATTTAAAGACAACTTGCGCACAGCATCCAACGCTTTGTTTTCCACGTGTTTCACTGTATGGTTTAACTCGGTCGGGGTGAACGTTTTCACAGCAGCTAGTATATAGAGATTCGGCGCGTCGCTCAGCCACGAGCGAGCGTTCACGTATAGGTAGTACTGTATATGCTTTGTATATTATGTATGTATATATATATATATATAATATATATTATATATGTATATCTCTATGGTCACAAGTCGAAAAGTCTATGTTCAATTTTCCATAACATTTTAACCGGTTTCAAAAAAGGAGGACGTTATTAATTCGACGCGTACGTTTTTTTTTAAATGTATGTACACCGATTAATAAGGAATGGCTGTACCAATTTGAATGATTTTGACTCAGCCCGTCAGGAAAATGTTGGGGTGATACTATATAATTTTTACTGAAACCAGTTCAGTATTTTTTTGTAATCAAATTAATTTTTTAAATGTATTTACAGCAGAGAAATTGCTGCATCGATGTAAATGATTTTTATTTCGTTCTATTCAAGAAGATGCCGGGATAGTCCCAGGAACGTTTTACACTAATTATAATTACACTGAATTTTAATTTAAACTGTAATTTAAACGGTTTAATAATCGCCTTTAGGCGCAACTAATTGGACAAAATTGAATTAAGAACGTTCATTTTAAATTAAAAAATCGCAAAAACGGTGATGCATTATTTCTAATTTGTTCAAAGGTAATTTAATTGCATTAACATTGAATTTGCAGTACTATCTCTTTTAATTGCAGCTAAAAAATAAAGTAATTAATAAATATTAGATTGTCTAGCTAGTTTCGAGTCGATTGGTGCGAAGACAAAAAATTAGCTATTAAAAACGGGTTTTATCATTTTTCAAGTAGTTAATACCATGTAAAACAGGCAATAAACGCATTGAAATCGGTTTATCTGTTTTGGAACTACGACAGGCTTCAAATTTATATATACCACTCTATTTTTGGGTCGGCAGTTAATAATGAAGAAAAGTAGAATATATATATATATATATATATATATGTATATACCGTGTGTCCAAGGATAGATGTAAAAAGAGGTGTAATGACCAAAAAGAATTAGAATTTCGGCACGGCATTTGGGGATCAAGTCCTCCTTAAATGAAATGATTCAGCTTTCTGCAGAGTGTTTTCTACCTAAGTAAAATTGTAAAACCCACCTTTCTTTTTCAAAACATGAAAACATTTCACTAAGAATTTTATAAACTCATACTAAATTTTAGAAATGTCAAACCAAAATTGAAATTAAATGAACCATGATTTTATTTTGAACGATACAACGAAAGCGGTTATCAACACAAAATTAACAGTTTTTCTATATTTCTGAAATTGGTATGCAGTTACAAAATCATATTCTAAACAACGTTTCGCCGTGAAATTGTTTCATATTTTGAAAAATAACGGTGACCTATTTTTGATGTAGATATAGCTTAGTCAAGCAGGAGTCGATCCCCAAATACCATACCGAAATTCAATTTTGTTTATCACACCTCTTACTACATGTATCCTGTGACATACGGTATATATATTTCTATTTTTTATTCTATTATTAACTACAGACCAAAAAACAGTGTTGTTACAAGTTTGAAGTCTGTCTGTCTGCTTATGGCATCGTAGCTCCAAAACAGATGAACCGATTTCAATACTCGATCTTCAAATTCTATACCGAAATTCGAAACGTTCGTTACAACTCTTGTGACACACTATTATATATACAGCACAACCTCGGTATAACAGCTGAAGAGAATTAGAAAATATTCGTCATACCAAGTAATTCGTTATAATGAAGTTTGTTATACAGAGGTTAGTTTGGTTTAAGAATCGTTTTAACAAGGTAAGAAAACCCATCTACAGTATCGTGGGTAATTGGAATAAAAATAAATCAATTTAAAATGAGTGTTTAAATTGATTTATTTTTATTCCAATTACCCACGATACTGTTTTCTATTATCATATATATTAATACGCTAAGGTTAAGATGTTTGCCTCCCTTTTTCGAAAAAACCACACAATCGTTCCACATAAATTTTATATCATTTTATAGATAATTGCTTGCTCTACCGACATCAACAACTAAAAAATCTATTTTTGCTTTCGTTTTTGCGAAATTATTAATTATAACAATTATACATTAATTCAGTATATGCAGCAATGCTGCCATCTGACGGTTCTAACTTTGAAACAACGTCAACATGATTGACGGTCGGTAAATTTTTTTGTTTAATTTTTAATCAAAATTCACGTATAAATACTTTTCGTATGGCGGCGCTTCAGCTCAACTTTTTCGATACTTGCGCCTTGACAGTTTTAGAAAAACATTTTCTTGAACCGTCACTGAGCTTTGTAATGTAATACAACAAAAAGAAGAAAGTTATAAAGAGTGTGAGAAATTAAAAACGAATTTTAGTGCGAATTATTCGCATAGGTACCGCTAGTTATTATTATTATATTAAGGTTATACTGTTTATATAGATATAGGCCACTTTGTCTTGTTGTCACAAATATATATAAGTATAGCACGGGTCGCGGGCGGCGGCGATCGACGGTAGGCGAGCGGCGGCGGCCGTGTTATCTGGGAGCGGCGCGGTGCTGATGCTGGCTTTGCTCTGACTCTGCTCTTGCGACAATACTCACGATCAGTTGTATCGCGCACTTAGCACAGATAACAACCCCCCGGATTTAACTGTGGACGGTCGCGTGTATCATCTCTGTTTGTTGCAGAGCAGCGGAGCGCGTCTGGCTGCTCGCGGTGCTCCACTGTTGTTGTTCTCTGCAGGCGGCAGAGCCCGTTTAAACATCCGGGATACAGATATTTGACGCAGCCCTACGCACAAACCCGTAACAATCGGTCTGTCATTATCTCATTGTTGTAAACTTTTAGTAAACTAGGACAATCACTGTGTCATTATAATTGCAGTGATACATTGATAATAATTAATAAGAAAACGAAATAGCTTATCCTGTGTTGGTGCCAAAATTTAAATAACACCCACAATTGTACTAAAAATATTGTGACGAAATTTTGATTTAGTTTTGTTATTATTTATTTTTGCACACACCTACTAACTGTTAGAGCCTATATGACATTATTTTCAAACCAAAAATGTAATAAACTTTGACTAACTTTTTACTTCACCTACTTTGTTTAAAAGGAATTTCAATAAACAACAAATCTAAGTATTACTACTTTTTGTTGTTGCGTTTGTCAAAGTAATTTATAGCAAACATTATTAATTATTCATGCTACTTAACAATGCAGTTCATTTTAAACGAACAAACTTTTTAAAGTTATTTGTAAAACTTCGTTTGCGTTCATGCTTACATTAATATAGTTAAATTCGCGACTATAACGAAAATAATTTAGATATATGCTATCTAATTACGTACATATAAAAAACGGGGGATAACAAAACGAATTTTGGTCGGTTGTAATTATACATTGTAATTAGGTTAAATTTCAGAACTCATTTACCCTAATTACTGTGCCATCAATCAAATAACCTCTACGATACAAACATTTATATGATATCTAATTTAAAAATTGTGGCACAACCTTAAAAATTTACATTAATGGATAAATGACAAATAAAATAACTTTGATTTGGAACTGAATTTTTGTTTCTAGAATAATGCTTTTGCGAATTCCGATTTTTATTTGTTACCTAAACAATTTAGTTGTCCTCAAAAAGGTTCAAAGAAAATTGTTCATTTTATTTGGGAATAATAACGGGGCCAATAATCCTGTTTTTAACATCTACTATTGATTTCCGCATATATACCTTTTCGAATCTACATCTTTCATACAATGTGACTCAGAAATAACAGTGGCCTAAACAGTAAAAAAAACACGATAGTTCAGACATTCTACCTTCAGATGTAATGTGTTTTTATTCTTCAGTTAAATATTGTTAAATTAACGTTGTAGAAAGAATAACATGTTTGACATAAATTCGGAAAAAACTATTTTTTTTGCTAAAGTTGAAATTGTATTATCTTACTACCAGGAAAAGAGATTTAAAATCATCATTTGACATAAGTATTATTTTATTTCTCGATATAATTTTTTGAACACACCGTATACATTCCCGGAAGGTGTAAATGTTAGGGAGATAAAGAAGAATGATTATTATAGTCACGGTAATTTTATTTCTCAGTAAAGTGACGATATGATTTGAATAAATAAATAATTGCCTTAGTTGGGTCTGGAATCAATTAACGGTGTCTTAATTTTTCATCACCATGACGATATTGACAGGTTTATTTTTCTTTTTATTTGTGTATTTGCCTATGGCATATATGTGCGTTTAATTTCAATTATCATATATGGAAATTTTCTCTATTTGAATAACATTGAAAAGCTATATCAAATAGTAGGCTAACACATATTTTATTTACATTGCATTCAAATTAAACAAAATAGACTAACTTTGAAATTTAGTGAAAGCCATGATGCCAACGGTTTTAAATTGAGAAAAAAAATGTTTCTGTTTGCTGTCAAAAATAACGTCGCGACGGTTTTTATGAACTGTGCCTGCTATTTGACATAACTTGCATTCAAATCATATGGAGAAATTTTACATGTAAAGTCAATACGGTGGTGTCCATCAAATACTTCGTATATTATTAGCATTACTCGGATGGTGGAACGCGAAACCCCTCAAAAGACTTGATCGATTTAAACGAAATTTTGTACACACACTGAAATCCATCATCGCATGAAGATTATTTAAAATGAACGTAATTATACGGATTGTATTTAGGGTTTGATTATTTTGGAGCCTGAAAACACCGAAAAAATATTTCGTAATTGAAAATTAACCTTTTAGTAAACAATGAAAGAAGCCCTTAACAAAATTTTAACAAAACCGGCCAGAGAGGACCGAACTTACTTTTATAATAGTGAATTTATGTTTTTTACAATGCCGAATATTAAAGTTTAAAAAGCATTTTAAGGGAAGTATTAAGTTGTTTTTTGTATAAGTTCACGTAATCATACCTATTTTCGAATACCTCGTGTTTGTATAAATAAATACACAATTTTTTCGGTATAGTTGTGCACTGCGAACCGATTTTTTATGGTTTAGTGTTATAATTTAATGTATTGTTTGGAATTAAATTACAATTATTCCTGCGTTTCATTAATTATTTAAGAAATAAACATATATCTAAATAATGTCTTTAAGAAAGTAAAATTTAAGTTATTAATTTTTGGAAATTGCGTCATTTAATAGTCAAACCAGTATTTTTTAAAACAACACCCAAATAATGCCACTGATTGATCTATATTTATGTAGTTAAATTTGTAAATGTCAAGAAGAATTCAAAAAGTACAAAAAATGGATATGATCGCCTTCATGTAGATGTCGTAGGATAATTAAAAACATAGGATTTTCGCGAAACTTCGATTTTTTCAATTAACCTACGACATAGATATTCTAACAACTTTTTGAATGTTGATTTTTAATTATTTAGATGTAGCACTTGAAAAGGCATGATTAAATGTTAAAAAAATTGTTCGTACATTGCCCTGCATTGTTAAGCTTTTTAAGCGCAAGTACTTATCCTCATAATTGGACACATCGGCTTAAAACTTTTATAACTTAAATGTATAATTTTGCTCACGAAAAAAGATTTTTAATTAAAAAAAAAAACGATTTTTAATCAAGAGTCATGATGTTTTCAATTGATTATCTTAACGTTATTACTGAAACATTGAAGAACATTAGTTACTTTAATTCGTAGTAACCGTTGAGACTAATACATTATCTTTATCAGTGTTAAAACTATAATAGCAAAATATTACTTCTATTGGAGATTTTCCTGTTTCATGAAAACAATTTAAACTATATTAAAATCCTCGATTTGTTTCTAAAGTTTCAATTTCCGATGTTTGAGTTCTAAATAAATATCTCCCAGTATATTCTAATAATATTAATTTTTTTATTTCTATAAATAGTTTACAAAATACATTTTTGGCTTGTTAATTGTCTTTTTGTTAATTGATAGCATTGCTTAAATTTAGATTTAAGGATAGATATTAAAATTAATAATAATTCTTAATTATTGTTCGACCATAATCGATTTAAATGCTTTTCTTATGAATCTAAGGTCATCGTTAAATCAGATTTCCTGACAGTCGGTTCTGCAACCGAGCATTAGACTTACTTAAATGAAACAGGCAGAATCGCTATTATTTTGCAAAAAGCTGTAGCAAATTTCGAATGTCATTTGAAGCCCAAAGAAGTTTTGTTCAGCTATAATTCAAAATTTTTAATGTACTATTATTGGTTTATTTATTATGCAATTACAAAAAAGAACATCGAAAAAAGACAGGGCAGATTAGAACGCAGCTTAATATACTCGTATATTGACATTATTGAAACACACACATACTTTTTGGTGACATTAAATATAACTTGATCAAATGTACTATAATATGTTAACATTTTTCCAAAAATCCTAATCCTACGACGGTGCAGACAAAAATGGACCCATCCAATTTTTTTGTCTTTAGTTTTGCATTTTTTTTTTTGTATTTTTTGCAGCGTGTTAATCAAAGACAAGCCTTTTTTAACAATAAAGCTATTGTAAATTGGCATTATTTTAAAGTAAATATTTTAATCGTGGAGACTATATAAGGAGTACGAACTCCATGTACATATATAAAAAGCTTCCTAAAATAAGAGAACACTAGCCAAGGTCATTAGATACACAAGTTGCCTGGTTAATGAATGCTGCAAGATCGTTCAATATTTTTATCAACCACGCAATATTAATTGACAGTCCAATTTACCCACTAGTATTCAGCGAAACGAGATCACCTCTGTATCTAATAATCTTGGTCACTGGTGGTCTGTATGTACCAAAATCATTGAGATTGGTTTGAAAATTAAATAAATCATTTAGTCTGCTTTAATTCTAGTAAACAAATAATAGAAAAAACTTCGTAGCAAAATTAAAATGACATGGAAATTATAGTTATAAATTAAATTAACGTCACTACAAAATGAAAAATAGCGACGCTAGAAAACGTAGTTTGTGTAATTTAGTGAGCAGATTTTGTCGATTTTGGGCTCCTTTATATAGTCTTTGCATGATTTTAAATTTGCGAAAATGTTACTTTTTTTAGATCTTTAATGAAAACATCATAAAAATATAATATGATAAAAAATATAAATAATATTATATCCTGATATTTGAAATAGAACATAGTAAAATAATTTAAAATAATTGTGATACATCAGTAACAGAAAACCCTTAATGGCTTTTCGAAAATTATTAACTAAAGATAGGTAACGGCTTGAGATAATATTTTTCGGATTGAAAAGTGTTATTTTTTTATCCGAGAAAGTGCTGTTGAAAACATTTGACTGTGAATATTAGTTAATTTTGTGGGAGTCGGGGTGTATTTATATTAAATCATTTTTGTGTTTATTAAATTAAAAAAAATCAAAATGTCAACACCGGTAAATGATAATAAAACTAATAACACCGAAGCTGTGACTTCCCCGAAAAAAGTAGCGGATGGTCATGTTTCTCCAGCCAAAATGGAAACAGGTATTTTTGTTTACTTTTTTATTGCAATTATAAAGGACATTGTTTGATTTTGGACCATATGTCGCCAGAGTAAACTCGAGCAGGAAACAATTAATGTCCCGGGAAATTAGACCAATGAAATGACGTTTCGTCTTTACTTAAGATTTCATCTGGCTCTGTGGGAATAACAATGTTAATTATGTACGTCTTATATAACATCTACATAACATAAATCAAATGACAGAGCCTGATAATGTCTTAAACAAAGCTGGGCAATGCTGAGAATTTAGTGCTTTAAGCGCTTATAAGAGCACTTTACTTAAAATAAATGCTCTATGCAGAAAGACTTGGTACTTATTAAGCATATAAGCATTATAAATTGCTTTATAAGCATTTTAAATGCTTAATAAGCACTTTCTATTCTATTTCGTCTATTTTATAATTCTTATTTCGCTTGACGATAGAGATCAATTTCTTGTTTGTTTAAACCAATTAGAAATATTACTGTCTATTGACGTAATAACTTAATTTTAAAAGTTAAGATTCAAGAATTTACATTAAAATGCTTAATGCTTGATGCGTATTTTTTAAGGACTTTAATTCAATGCTTTTAAGCAATTTGAAAAAGTGAAACTGCTTGTCAGTTCAGTAAATCGAGCATTTATGAAAGTGCTCTGTACTTCAAGTTCAAGCATTTAGATTCGGTGTTTAATTGTCCAGCTCTGGTCTTAAATAAAGACAAAACGTTGCGAATTAGAAAAGAACCGAGTTTTATCTTATTCATTTGACCCAATTTCCACTGACATTGATTTTGTGATATTCAACATGGACATATCCATAAATAACTTTTTCTATTATCCAGCGGGACCAAAATATCGTTTCATCATTATCAATATTAATAATAATAACAAATAACACATTTCCTTTATTTTTGTGAGTAGTATCGAATGTAAGAAACCTATAAAATTAATTATAGATTATATTACTGTTGAAATATGAAAACAAATTCTGGAACGGTTTCAGATAACACTACATATACATTGAAATAAGATTCACTTGTGGACAACGTCCTTTATAAAGAGTAATAATAATAATTTTAAAATTGAAACTATAGATTTAAATACTCTAGAACAGGAACTGAAAAGATAACAGAAAAATAAACCATCATCTTTGTTTTTATAAAAATGATCGATAAACAAGTCAACGATGAATGAACGTAGTGTTACATAATCTGTTCGTGGCTCGTGCAATGCATACTACGGTAATTATTTTTTGCAAGTTGGTAGTACAATTACGCAAGTATTAAATCCCCGTTTACTTTTAGTAGCTAATTAATTGGTACTGACATTTATGTTTCTATCACGGCCTATTATGTGTGCAACAATTTGTTGGTATAAATTACCGTCCTTACTTATAAAAACTTTGCATATTAATTTGAGTGATTAATAAACATATTAAAGGAAAACGCGCTAGAAGTTTTTGTAGCGTGATTAAAAACTAATTTTTAATTTGCATGCGAATAATTCATTGAAATAAAGTAATAAAATGAGTGAGATTAGCATAAATTCAGTTAATAGACATGTCGCGCATGCGAATATGATCTCTACAATACTCTATTCTCCTCACTCAATGAACCGAAAAACAACTACAACGATAAATGGCGAAAGCATGTCTACTACTGTGACTCAATGGTCACTATCTCTATTCTGTTGGTAGCCTTTTTCCGCTAGCAACTTCATCGTGATAATTTTGATGTTGCAGTGTGTTTGCACGTCGTAATAATTCATTGTCCTCATTTTTCATACCGTGTCAAAAATACCAATCTCTGCTTTTTTTACAAATATAAAAAAGAATTTTTTTGATACCAGGTATGAAGAAGGTCTTAACACTTAATTTTTAAACCGTTAATACCATTACCAGTAAAATGAAATGTAACAATTTTTGATTGGAGTCCAATTTATACATGACATCGGAGAGTTATATTCTATACTGAACCGATTTGAAAAAAATATTTCATTGTTTAAACCCTACTTCTTCCCGAGTGATGTAAGCTATATATATTATTACGTTACGACAACATGGAGAATGTCAAGTATCTCGCACGCTATTCGACCGAACGAACAAAGAAAGAAATAATATAAAATTAATTACATAAAGTATATATGTTTAAAATCTATTTTCTATAGGCTATTTTTGATACAGTTCACTTCATTTTAGACGTTATGGATCCTATGATTTTTGACAATTGAAAATATATTGATCTGATTATTATTAATGTTATTACGAGTTTTCAGTTTGTATAGATGTTTATTAATAGTAGGGGGACAGCTATGTGTAATGGTTAACAGTTTCAACTTTCAAATAAGTTTTCTTAAATTCCAACCAAATGAAGTTTTCTACTGCTTTACGCAAGGCTCTTTAACTTAGTAATACATGACTTCGAAGCTACCTTGATAATTACCTAATGAGAGCGCTTTAGCAACTTGATGATTACGAGTTTCATATTTCTGCTGAGAGAAGTTCTAATTTGAAACAGCGTGTAGAAACTTTGAGGTGGAGTCCTACAGTTATTTTGCTTAGAAGGCGGCCTGAATGCCCGGAATTACAAGAGACTATCAAAATTAAATATATCGATTAAAATTATAAATCGATCGATTTGATGTTGGTAAACAATTTAATCATGAAATAAGTATGACTTAATGGCTTTACGTTCGTAAATATCGTTACGCTTTTTACCGACCACAAATATATTTTTTTTAATTTTCTTATTGTGCCCAAAATCGGAATCCATTTATTTACGCTATATGTCCGTGATTGGATCATCTAACTCTATATGGGTACTAAATTCAGAGAAAATAAACTGTGACAGACAGACAGACATGACGGTGATTTTATAACGGTTCTCTTACATGGACGGAACAAAAAAAAAAAATAAAAGTAATAATGTCACAGATCACCGAGATCGAAAAGGTTTGAGATTCTAAAGAAAAGCCGTTAACGAGAAATTTTTTTTCAAGTTCTGCGTGTTGGAATATATGCATGCTAGTTAACATTACAATGCCAAACTTCAGTGAAATTGGATTGTGACAGATGTATAGACGGTCAGACAAACGGGCTATTCCATAAGGATTTCGTTCCTTTTTCTTTTTAGGTACTAAACCCTAAGAATAGATAAAATTATTCAATAATTTACTATCATATAAAATGAAAAATAGAATTGTAAAGCACGAAATGAAAGTGTTCAAACATCTTTGTATAAAAACCGCTCATTATTTTCATTACTTCCGAGTAAAAAAAATGAAAAAGTACGTTATTATAATATAGGACTGTGATCGCATGCGTATTGTACAATTAATATATACAGGGTGTTTCATAAGCATCGGGAAAGATTTCGAGGTTGTGATTCCGTAGATCATTCTAAAAAAAAGTTGTCATAAACATGGATCCGTTGAGTTATAACCCTACAAAAACGGGACAAGATTAGCAGTAGACTACC
Organism: Venustoraphidia nigricollis; assembly: GCA_034508555.1. NCBI lineage: Eukaryota > Metazoa > Arthropoda > Insecta > Raphidioptera > Raphidiidae > Venustoraphidia > Venustoraphidia nigricollis. The sequence continues at coordinate 4,957,608 of JAVRKA010000022.1, read as the reverse complement.
AAACGTTATTTCAAGGTACAAGTTTGAAAAATACAAGTGAATAATATTCGCAAACATTTTGGAAAATGTTCACCTTTCATCTTTACACATGCGGTTGTTTTTCTGAATATGGAATAACGGGTGATAATGATAGGCACGACTAAAAGAATTCCGAAATAAAAAAACACTCATTTTTATTAAAAAAATGTTCAATGCATTGTGTCGTACTATATGGATTTATTGCTGATTTTGTCCCGTTTCTCAGTGGGTAAGCATTTTTGGACCCATGTTTATGGAAACTTTTTTTCTTAGAATGATCTAAGGAATAGAATTAGAATTAGAATTAGAATTTATTGATCCAAAGACATACAAATATGTATAGGATTCGTCAAAAGATATGTTTACAAATCATTTACAACAAAATCATCCACCCTATACAGACATTGTTTAAGAAGAGCAGTTTTCAACTGTTTTTTAAATTTCGAAATTTTTAGATTTCTGAAATTACGTGGCAATTTATTAAATAATTTCAAGGCGTGATATTCGGCGCTCTTATTAAACAATGTCAGTGTAGACTTACCCCCAAAAATTTTTACGTATGGAGCAGCCTCTATATATCTATGTATATATATTTAATTCATGTATAAATCGAGTTGTTCTGCAATGAGTCAGTTTTCTCGCTTTTGTTTTTGAATAATTAAGTTCTTTACCAACCAACGCTATTGCATAGTCTTAGTAGTACAAGTTGGCTCATTATCAATGTATTTCTTTGCCAACTGCCAAATATATTTATTCTCTCGTTATGCTTTTTCAAATTTATAACATTCATCTGCCTTGCATAATAATTATGGTGTAAATATTAACCTCGAAATCATAAAGATGATGCACTATGTAAAAAAAGTCCAACCAAAACATAAATGTGAAAAAATGAACCCAGTTCGGATCGAAGAAGATGCGAAGCTTTTCCTGTGCAAGTGTTCATGTTTTATATTATAAATAAATGACTCGTGTGTGGAAACTTGGTACCCTCTTTGAATTCGTGTCTTTTTTGTACCGAACTTTTTACATACTATTTTTAATGGATTGTTGATAGTTTTTGTAAGTTTCATTCTATTTTCGACTTATAATTGGCTGTTTTTTATCCTTTCTTTTGTTTTGATTAATACGCAATGAACTACTTATTCGATGCCAGATTTTAAAATACTAACTGTAAGCGGTCTAAGTTTCTGGTGAGTAAATGAGTGAATTAGTCAGTCAGTATTACAAGAAAATATAGGTTCTTTTAGTAGATTCGCCATTTTGAATTTGAATTTTGTAGTTGTCTCGGGAACTATTTAAACCTTTTTTTTACAAAATTTGGGATTCTGGGTAATTGAGAGGGATACTCAATAGATAGAAAAAAATTACAAGTTTACAGGTCAAATATATTTTGAATTATAAGGGGGTCGAAATGGTTTGTGTAATATACACAGCCACTACTTACCGAACTTGGCTGACACACTACCGTGTGTCAAGATGCACAAATTGTTGGCAATGTTAACAAAAGTGATATTTCGATACTTCCACTTATTTATATCTAAAAAATCATATTAAAATCCAAACTTTTGTTTGCAAAAGTGACGATTGAAAATGAAATTCTAAAAAGCATTAGAGATCCGAAGGTGTCTTTTGAAAACGGCCTCTTTTGTTAATTTGACGCGCATTGTAGTTTCAGAGAGAATTTAACACTATAAATATATTTTTAAGATATCTCAATAGGTATTGGATTGATGTATCGATTTGGTCCAGCTCGAAAACTTAGGTCGTTAGTGTATCAGCTTTACACCTGTAATCTTGAATACGTAATTGTCGAAAGCCCTCAAAATGTTTCATTTATCTAGCTTTTTCTTTAATTTTAGAAAATTTGCATCAATAAGTACACGTGTTTGACGATACATGGCGTTGACGAGTAAAATTGACTTTACCATCGTGTACTGCAGACTTTTAAACCACCTCGTGCTGAGTTATAGATAAATTCATAGGTTAAGTTATTTTTGACAGCCAGTGGTATCATTCGTGTTTTGTATTTTTCGACAAAATGGAAAAAGACCAATAACCTCTGCCGCGTTAAGTACACGCACTATTTTTTTACAATATGTAACCCAGTATTATTAGTGTCTCGTGCAGCAAGAATTTGTTGAAACTGAACAATGAACATGTTAAATAATATAAAGCTTTTTTGAAACATTCTATATAAATACACGCGACTCATCTTCCAATTCCAGCTTCCTTGATGTTAACAAAGCTCTTTCCTTTTTATACAGTTACACGGAAAACTTTTATGGCGCGTACCAACTTGCATAGCAAAAACATATCACGTGAGCACGTGGATTATAATTTCGAATTCAAATATGGTAATCAACTGGAATAAGTTTTTTATTATGAAATTCTAGAGATAATATGTATTTTTATTCTTTTTAAATTAATGAATAGAAGATGATATCACAAAAATCTGGTAGAAATGTTCTTAAAAACTGTCAATTTGAACAAAACCGTCTTTCGCAAATTTAGGAGAGTGGATGTCATACAATAAATGCTAATCTATAATCTCTGATCTGCAATTTCGTTTTCTTTTGGAATTTAGAGTTTTCTGAGTACTTATTAATACTTAGACGAAAACACATTTCCTGTTTATATTGCTATCACTTGAAAGCGTCTGAGTGGCAAAACTTGTTACTGTAGTTAGTTTAGGCTATAGCAGTGTTTCCCAAACTTTTTTACCGCGGCCCGGGACGAGGTTTTAAAATCTTTCGCGACTCACCTTATGTAAAAAAAAAACATTTATTTACAAAACAAATTTTGATTTTTTAATAGAAACCAAGTTATTTGGTTATTTCATACACAAAAATTTACAATTTTTTTCGTGACCCAGTCAAATTTTTCTGCGACCGGTTGCCGGGTCGCGACCTACACTTTGGGAAACGTTGAGCTGTGGGGTATTTTTTATTCGGCTACACTCGGATTAAAAATGTTTTTATAAGACGGTGTTAATGTTTGATTAATACAATGTATGTCGAATTTTGAAGAACATTTTTTTTTCATAGGACTGTATGTGGGCACTAATCAGCGTTGCCAGACGTCCCGATTTTGGCGGGATGTCCCGATTTTTAAATCAAAATTAAATGTCCCGCGCGGGACAGGTTCAGTCCCACTTTTCGGAGATAACTCGACCGTGCGTAAATAATTTTTCTCTTATTGTAAGTTGCAATTTGTAACATTCACTCCTCAGACTATTGTTTGAAACGCCATATTTTTCTAATGAATAAAACTTTTTTGATTTTGATTTCTGTTTTTTTAATTTTTTTTATTCAGAAGATGAATAAGACTCAACTATTTAACGATAGAGTAAATCTGATTTAAAATATCATATTTTTATTAAAATACATTTTCTATGGCTATTTTTGCTATCTATTGTCACGTAAACGTAATTTGAACTCAAATAAAAAGATAAATATTTAAAAACTTCTGATTATATTTTTATGTCCCGCTTTCGACGAAAGAATCCCGCTTTTTTCACTCAAAAAGTTCCAAAATCCCGACTTGGCAAAAAAAAAATCTGGCAACGCTGGCACTAATATACATAATATCATTTAACAAACCTTCTATTATGTCGGCAGGGTTTTGCATTGCAACCATTTTTTTATTTTCCTGATTATGAATTAATAAAATATTTGCCGTTATCCTGTGCTTGAATTCCTTTGATGGTAATGTGATATGATATAAATGGAAAGGGATCCTGTTATTATAATGAATCCCGTTACGTATTAAAAGGAAAAATCTTCTAAAAGTTCGCTGTATATTATAATATGAAGCTGTCAGTTAGCTTTCAGTCCTCACGGGTAAACTGCTGTCTAATATTTCTTGTTAAACGAAGACAAATCTTTTTAAAACCTGATCAATATTTCATTTGAAGTGACTACCGAGCATGCAGTGTAGTGGTGAGAGAAAATGCTAGGTTCGAATCCCAACGGAGGTGAATCTGTGACAGAAAACTTTTTCTACTGTCTCCTGATGAAAAACGACTATTTCTGTATCAGACACATCTTGTAAGGATTTGCTGTGCTTTCGCTTAATAGATATTGTAAATTATAGACAAGTCGACAACACAGGTCATTACCAGTATAAATGTCTAGAATTCAGTGATTCTCAACCTTTTCTGGCTTAGGCCTTCTCATTGAATAACGTGAAAATCACGTACGCTTCTTAGGCTAAAAACATACCTACATTGATGCTGGGTTGCAGAAAACATTGTCAAAAAAATTGATTTGGCAATGACCTAGAATTTCAGAATTTTTGAAATTGGAATGATCCTGATATATATATTATTTTTGGCATCGACATTTATACCTATCAAACATAATTTGTAGCGAAGCTTCTGACGGTTTACAAACTTAAACTGAAAAAAACTCAATTGTAAACTATATTGCGCCCGCGACTGAACACAAATGTTTTAATAATAATATTAAAAAATTGATGGCACGGCGCTTTTTTGGAACGCTATGTATATCACAAATGTAGGTATCACAAACTTTTATACCTACAGTATAATTTTACGTCCTTTCTAAAGTAATTTTCTTCCTTGTTATTCAGTATTTAATTAAAACGTGTCATTCGTTTGGAACAACGAAATATTATCATTTTACAATGGTTCAACCTTTTGCAACCCATGTGACATTAGGATAGTTTATAAAATAAGTCAGGTATAGAGGCTGAAAAAAATCCTCAGATGAAATAGGTCTACATAAATACTATCTTATAATGTAAGAAATAAAATGATGAAACCAGTAATTAAACAAGAATTCAGTTATTAAATAAAGAATATTTAATTCAGCAATACAATCGATGTGAACTGATCTTGTTTCAACACAGAATGATATCACCTTCAGAAAACTGGCGAGTTAAATAAACACAAACCTTTCTCAATGATTATGTAACTGCTTTAAAATATAGATAAAATGCATAATTTTTAATCAGTTGTTACCGGTTGCGCTGCTGTGATATACATAAAACAGTACGTCACACTTTACGAATATTGAAAAAGCAGACATGGTTTTATTATTCGGTGAAGCGGATATTCTGTAAAAGCGCGCAGACGGTGTGCTAACCGTTTTCCCGGGCGTCATGCCCTTAACCACGCACTTTTAATAAAACTGTGCAACATTTGTGACATTGTGAGTTGGTGAATTTCGTTGTTAAATAAAGTTTTCAAAGTTTTGTGTAAGTACATGCCATTTTAATTTTGCATTCGTTTTGAAACAAAAATACAATAAATTACTGTATAGCTCAAAGTTGCCCAGAGTTTGGAAAATGTTTTCATCTCGGATTTCTGATGATTTAGTAAATGTGAACTTGTGTTCTTCTTAGTATATTAAAAACCGATTACTTGCTGTTAGAACAAAAATTTATCAATGATTTTACGTCGCATTAGCTATAGAGTATAGGTATTAACAAAAAACACTAATGCCTCAGCCACACACTCGACGAGTGGCATGGGAAGTAGCGAGGAAAGGAGGCAGGGACGTTGTGTGGCCGCGTTACTCGTCATGCCGCACGTCATGCTCCTCGTCATGCCCAATGCTCCCTCGATTGTCGGTTTTTTGTGCGCGAGTCAAAGAACCGGCAATAAGAGCACGAGTAAGCCGGCCACATACTCCCGCGCCACTCAGTACGCATCAAGCGGTCTAAGAAAGGCATAGTGCGCACGCTGCCACAGTATCGACCTCCATTGCCGAAAGGCGAAAGCCGAGTGCGGAGCGTCGCGAGTACAGCAGTGTCTGGCCGCTTAGGGCAACATCGCGACAGCGCGATGAGCATAGTCTGGCAGGAGGGTTATAAACACTTTCGCTGTATTTTCCCCGCGATTTCAGTTCTCTATTGTGTTTGGATAACAAAAATAAGAAATGTTTTTATTTCTGTTACGCAGTTACATATCGATAAGTTTGTTCCCTGAATTTATGAAACAGAAATACCATCATTAAATAAATAAATAATTTTTGTTGCCAATATAGTTTTGATAAGCGGAATGACTCTGATTTCTTCGAAACATATAAAATAATATAAAACTATTTTTTCAAACTATGTTAACGTGTTCTCGACTTTGTTGTACCCAGTTTTTTCCGCCTCTATTTCTAAATTATTATTATTACATTTCCAAATTCCTGTAGGAGTACATCACTCTATATAATATTGTCTCTACAAGATTTGGAGCACAAAAAATAAAATGAAAAACTGTTTTTTTTTAAATTTATTTATGTATAGCTGTGTTATAAATTTAAACATACAAAGGTTTAGGGAAAATGGTCCACGATATCAAAAATATTTTGCTATTTTTTGATTAAATAGAGTTAAATTGCTAAAAATGCGCTAATAAAAAAGTGTTTAAAAAGAAATTTACTTTCTCTAGATATAATACCTTGAAATTTAGTATTTAAGCCAGCTTTTTTAATCGATTCTAAAACTTAGTCAGGTGTTTGCAAAATTATATTTTTTAAAACACCTGGTTTAGATCCGATTAAAAAATCTGACTTTTTTATTTTTCAACTCCTTAAATACTAATGGTCAAGTATTAAAATTCCTCAAGGCTTTTTTATTGCGCAAAAATTTTAAAAATCAATTAAATCGGTTAAGCCCCGATATCCTTTAGCCTGTGTTTTTGTATTCGGATATTACTAAAGAGTTATTGTACAAATTTTCACTGTGCCTCAAATACCTATCTAAAAATGCTTAATAGCTCTTGGGCTGTATTTAAGGCTGTCGGAACGCTCTGAATTTAAGCCAAAAATAGAGCTTCGGCTGTCAACTGATTGTAGACTTATTCGTCAACATTTTGCAAAGATTCTTTCTCTATAAGGAAGATAAAGGACAAATCTAGGTCTCTAATGGACTACTTTTGTAATTTATGTACGATTTACTAGAAAAAAATTGGCATTAATTGTGCTAAAAAATCACACGTTTTCAATGTCACACTATAACCTTATTCGTATTTATTTCACAAAACTGTTCCATCACAAACCTAAAGTGAGTCTTCCTTTTTCGGAAAAGTTTTTTAAATCTTCAAAATATTTCCAAAAATTAGAGTAATCAGTTGACAGCGGCACCCTTGCAAAAATTTTTTTTAGCCTCGTAGTTGGCACCAGCCAAAAATTGAAACGTGCGGATGATTAGAGCGAGACAGAGCTAAAGAAGGTCACATCTACAATATGTCTTTTACCTACCTCGCCCCTTACCGCAGGGTCACAGCACAAACAAAATTCAGAGCGTTCCAACAGCCTTAATATCACTTATATTTTAATTTTCAAATGATTCAAACAAAAGTTATGGTCGTTGTGGATGCCGTGAGTTTCAAATGACACACTAAAAATATATAGGAACACGTTATGTGTATTTATAACTTTATAAGTCTGTGCTATTTATAATTTTCTGTGCATTTTAATTTAGCGAGAAAGTTTCTACATAATATTCATATTTAATTAATTTTAATTAGTCAAACAAGACCGCTATAGAAATATATATTATACGCAAGGTATTTCCTTAATTATTTTTTCTCTCCCACCTTTTTCTTTTTACATCCCTATATTTTTTCTCTCTTTATCTCCTTAAAAGAGCTTAGTGAAGTACTTACTGTATTTATATGTGTTACCCTTAAACAACGAAGCCGTGAACGAAAAAAATTGCTACCACTGTTGTGAATAGTGTTCTGCAGTGACAAACACCGACATCTGAATTTTTTCTTTGTATGACAATTCAATCAACCAAAACGCGGTGAATGACCAAAGCATGATTTGAATGATGTAAAACGGATCTTTCGAAAATAAATTGTTTAATGTGAGGTATAAGGGACTTTAGTAAAAAAATTGGTAAATTTCATTTCTTACTGGGCTTTAAATGTATATTGTATTCTCTTCCGTTTGATATTAACGTCTAAAAAATTAAATTTTTGGACGTAAGTTCTTTATACCTGACACCAAAGAATTAATTTGGAGAATTGATGGGCATTTAAATTAAAGAAATTAACAAAGAATGAAATTATTTGAAATTAACAAAGCTGTTGATAAAGAATATTTATTTAAGTTCAAAAAGAAATAAATCGTAACTTTTAATATTAAAACTATAAAATAAGATACTCGGTATATGGTAGTTACCGGTTATCCAAATCGTATTTTGTCCATTCATCTGGTTGAATAATAATATAAAGAAAAATATCAGATATCGGTAAGATTACCAGGATGGAAAAAGCAATTCCCGAATTATAAATAAATGAGCGCCTATTATTTGTACCATCTACCTATCTGCTGAATAGTTTAGCACGCGTTTTCTTGTAAAAATTTTATAAAATTATTTCAGATCAAGAAAAAATCTTTCGTGGAATCGTAGGTTGTGAAAAATACTACGTTTACGGATTAAGTGTTAACCGTTGTATTTCCATTAGTAAATATTTTGACGGAAGTAAATGATATTTTATGTTATCATCACATTTACGAAACTTAGGGGTCCGTCAAAATTTGTCCTACATGTCTGACAAAATGTTAGAATTCTGAATATGTTCAGAAAAATCTGGGCGCATAGCAATCGTCAGGTCCATCCAAAACTCGCAGTGCTCAGTTGTTCCGTTGTTTGATCATAAAAAAATAAATTTTTTAATTATTTTCAAACTAAATACTCCACATTAGTGTCTGATTAAAAAAGTGTTAAAAAATAATGGAAGTTTTTCGTTCTTTTCGCGTAACATTTTTTTTATCTTGAAAAGATGCCAGTTGGAAATATTCACAGTGATATATTTACATGAACACCTGACTGAAATCCACCTACAATATTTTATGTTCTGTTAAATTGGTTTCGTTTGGGATGTGATAGTTTCAAAACCTTTTGCACTGCTGAATTTATTCCAACATTTCTAACATTCCTTATTTCAAAGACTCGTTGACTGCATAATTATATTTTACATTGCACAGTCAAAGCCGGAGTATTTTTATTTTTATTGAAAACCATTCAAATTAATTCAAAACATTTTTTTAAATATCACATACGTAGCTAAGGTCATGAGCCCCTTAGCAAAATTTGAATTTTGAGCCCTCCCCCCAAACTTAATTTATAGAAAGAGAAACAATACACGCAGGCTGCGGGTCTGCGAATGCGCCCTATTTTTGTTTACGCCCTTAGCTTTTTTAAATTATGGGTGCGGCTGGTAATCTAGCTTCCTCCGATGATTGATAGCTGAAGAACTGTTCAGTGGACTGCAATAAAAATTAAACTAAGATTTTGTAACAGAAAAAAGTTATGGTGCAAAAAACCTACCAAACTATGTCAGAGATGCCTATGGTTTACGGTACACTGTGAATATTTACGTTTTTGAACACCGAAGAACTTTCCAGAATTACATATTTTGTTCACATAATGGGAAAACTCAATTTAAATAGTTTTCGTTCGTGTTATGCGAGCAATTTTAAAAATGCCACGAAGGGCAATGATAAAGGACAAGGCAGTTAAACTCAAGGGGAATAAGACGAGTCTATTTAAAATGAGATAGGGGTGTTGTCAAATCTAGTTATATAACCGTAAGTCTTATTGAAGTATTACTGCACATTTGCATTATATGAAAGTGGAAGCTAAGTGAAAGCAAATAAAATGAACGAAATATTCGTGCGTTGAGTGAAACTTTTGGAATTGAAAAGTTGTAGAGATATGTTTGTGTCTTAAAAGCAAGGCCAAGAAGAAGAAGTATTGTGTGTAACTTACAAAAAAAATCCATTTCAAAGGGAACTTACAAATAAAGCTTAGATGTGTAATAAAATGGTGTTGAGATATTGAAAAGACACCAGTATTGCTTTGGTACGCTTAAAAAGCTGCCAAAGAAAAAAAAACGTTCAGTCTTTGAAAAGGTTTCAGTTGTGTTATTTTCAAAGACGGCTGAAACGATAAACCTTGGCATGTTAACACAAAACTGGCGTCGTTCGATACCACCCGTTGTTCTAAATATATATACATGCATATCTTGAGTTGATGTATCCAACGAGAAAGAATCTAGATTCTTCGCTACTGTGAATACTTGACCCTTATAAAGTAAGAATATTACTTTGATACAGATAGTACTTCTATTGGAATTGAATGCTCAAGTTCATTGATTCCTAAACTAAACTTCGCTTACCGTCTGAACAACGTTGGATTTATATTTGTAAAGACTCTAGGCAGAAGTCATTAAAGGAACCCTTAACCTCAGAAATAATTCAACCTAAGTTCCGCAAATCCTAAAATCGTAGAATTTATTTCTCGAGGTATATATTTTTTAAAGTATGAAAAATTAACAAAATAATTAATATTCGCAAGGTTTCGATGAATCGGAGACCAATACTAATCTGGAACCCTAAGCAACTGCTTATTTTGCTTATATGGGTAAATTCGGCTTTGCGTCGAAAAAAATAATTTCAAAACGAAAGCTTGTGTTGTTACTTGTTTATTTTATAAAAATAAAACCAATTTCAATATATACCATTTAACTGGTATTTAACTTTTTTAACAAAATATGAGCAAATGATATATATACAATAGTGTGGTCCATTGTGTGACGTCAACATTTTTTTGAAGTTATACTTCTTTTGGCGCGTTGAAAGTCAAATTTTAGCATGCAACAGAAATATGAAGCTGGTCGCGGTAACGAAAATTCGAAAGTATGAAGTTGGCCTTAAGAGACCCATACTGATATGACAGATGGACAAAATCAATGAGCTTTTTGCTACTACAACGTTTGATTACAACCAATAGCCCTCTTAAGTGTCATACAGCGGAAAAAAGTAATAACCAAAATAAAAATTGAAAATGTTTTCAAATATTTGAGGTTAATTTTTTGTATTTTTTTGAAGATTTTATTTCAATAAATTATTTGCATGCATATTGAATATGGCTGTCTGTATATTGGTCAGTGACCCATTTAACACTAGTGCGTAAAGTAAAACAAACGTCACTGACCCAACTGAATCCATAAAAAGAAAAAATCTATTTAACCAATCTTGCAGATATAATATTAACTGGTATTTTCTTAATTCTTAGTATACATATATGCAAATTGTGTGTTACAATTTATTAAAGCCCCTTTGCTTTCTATAATGAAATCAACTGCAACATTACTTAATATTTCTATGCATAAATAGCTTTGAAAGAACTTTTTATGTAGTTAAAGAAGCTTTTATTCATTTAATCGGGTGCAAAATTCATTTTAATTAATGAATAATTTAATCTTAACTTTATTCATATCTCATTACTAATAAGTTATGAGAATCATGAAAGATCCGAACAACATATTAAGGCAAATTCTTTTAAAAAATCGATTAAGTACAAATTACTTGCACAATTAGTATTCCGTGCTATTAGCCCCCCATAATGTGTTTTATAGCCAAATTTGTTTTGTGCAATTTTTCAATCCTGATAATTTGCTTTGCTCTTTTTAGGATATCATTTTTTTTTACTAAAAATCATATTTAATACACTAAACTTCAACTTTAGTGTATTAAATATCCTTTCTTAACCTGGGTTCGATCGAACACCAGGGGTTCGGTGAGTCAGTCTCGTGGGTTCGGCGGCGGCACTGAGTTGCAGTAAATATTCATTATTATGATTTTGTTTTTGTGTGAAAATCATGTTTTAATATTTTAATGGTTTTAATGGTACCTCCAAAAAGGTTAAGAACCACTGGTGACTAAAGAATACATAAAAATTATCATTTTTTTTTTCGCTCCACATTTCACTGAAATTGCTAAGTTAAAAAAAACGGGGACAAACAGTATATGAATCGAAAACATTGGCTGATTATTTTCAAAATTGATTTTTTAATGCTTAATGTCTAAATAATTATAGAAAGAAAAGAAAAAAACCAAAACTGGCGTTGTCGTGACTCGAGCTAGTCACCTCGTACTTGAACAGTAGGTGCATTTTACCGCTTGGCCTTGTAGGTATGTAAACGATAGTGGAGAAATGAATATATACTAGTTCCTACCAGATATTATTATCAAATATTTTTATGTTTAAATTGAATAATACTGAGTAATTTGGATTGTATCTATAGATATAAGAATGGATGCAGGTATATCTGATATTCATAGATTTCGATACCGTTTGACCAATCACCAGGAAAGTTGGCACATTTATGTATTTTTTCATGGAGAAGGTTATTTTGCCATCCACTTTGTTGCAACTCGTCACTCCACTACTGTTGTCGCTGCCATTTCAACCCAATCGCGTGCAGCTAATAATAAATAATTTAGGTGTGGTAAAAATTCGGTTATGTTTTTATCTTGTGTATTAATATCAAAATATATTGATTATAGATAGTTACAGAGAAGAAAGAGTCTGTTTAAACAAGGATATCCGTTTTGATATCAAATATGTATGTAGTTTTAGTCAAGTGGATTAATGCAGTACTCATACCGTGCCTTTGTTCAATCCATGACAAAGAGCAAGATTAATGCTAGGGTCGTGGTTAACGCGTGCTTGTTAAACTGGCCATAAGTGTCCTTTTAGCCTAGTGGGCGGCGACCCATCTGTCATACTCCTATCACATCTTCCAGATATTAAAAGCTTGGTATTATTATTTCTCAGAGAGAGTTTGGTCTTTGCATGACGACGTAAATATATTACCTTTATAAGGTGTTAAAGCTGGTATCTAAAACGCGATATACGTCATAATAGTTGTATCACTTTTTTTTCATGTATTTTATGTTATTTCGTAATACTTCTTACACACGGCGATCTTTCGCACTTGATATGCAATGTTCTAACATTTTCTGAAAATTTGAAAAGGTCTCTATGATTAAATTCCAAAAACATATTTTTTTAACTGGAAATTGTGGTTTTTCAAAGGAACGAATTTTAACAAAATCTCAGTTTTTTTTAGAGAATATACGTTATAATGAAAATGTACAAAAATGAAGTAAAATAAATTGTATAAAACCTGTCATCAAACTTCGGTATATGGTATACCGCTGTCAGTCGTACATCTGAGCCTTACATGAAGAGCGCTTATAGCACGTTTGTTTTCTTGTCCTATTTGCGCTTGTATAAAGCACAACCAGCTTTGTTTAAGCTGCTTTTGATGGTGAATTGGTGGTCATGTGTCGTATTTCTACTATATTTGTATTTCATGTCGTTTCCTTAAAAACGACTCGTGTGTCAAAATCTGATAATTTTGAACGTCGTATATTATTGTAGATACATAAACAAATCATGTATACCAACTTTTTCTTAATTGCAAATAAGATTTAAAGAAATATCTACATTTTAAATAACGTCGAAGACAATCATTGTGGCTCTTCTATTTCGGGTTGCCACTTTCTAGGTTCCAATCTCATTAAATATTATTTTCGATTTACCATTAAAAAATAATACGTTGAAAATATTGATGGCTTTAAAAAAATAAAAGATAATAAATAATGAAATTATGTTTGTGTGCATTTCGCAGATAAAATTTTCCATCTTTTATAAGTTTTTTTTTTTTTTTTGGTACGACCATATTTTATTTTCAGAACTGAATGATACTAAAATTTAGACATTGTATCTCTAATCTTGGATTTTTATATATTTTTATATTACAAAGCTCCGATGTATATTTTTAATTGGAACATTGGCGTTTGTATAATCTGTATAAATATTAAGGTAACTGTTCATTCAGATTGTAAAAAATGCTCGCGACAAATTTCAAACTCTGGTCGGAAAAGGCTGTCTTTATAAGCTGCGTGATTAAGCATTACATAATTTGGCTTGTTGCTTAAAAATTTCAAAGTGCATTTTTTTGTTTTAAAAATTGTATCACAAAACGTGATATTTGTCAATATTTCTTTACAGCACATGAGATTTCCAATGATAGAAAGGTTAATTAACATTTTAAACTTTTTTCTTCACAAGTGTATGCTAAAAATATTAAGAAATTTAGCTTGTTCAACAGTTTTTTTGAAATGTTTTTTGTTCTGTATATACATTTGTGTTAAACTTAAATGCTATTTTAGTAATTTTTAACTGATAAACCTTGTATTTAAATCTAATAATATATAAAAATCGGACTCAAAGACTCATGGGAAGAATGATACTTCTAATTTATTTTGAAAGCATTATCAAAGATTGGACAAGGTTGTTCATAGAAATTAAAGACTTTAAGTATTTTTTTAAATGAAAGATGATGCCAGGGGCACTATCAATTCAAATTTTTTGGATAGTTAGGGGTGTCATTTTATTTTAATAAAGTTTCTTTGGAGTGCGGATCGCCATAATTGATATTCACATTTTCGTTAAAGATACGCATTTATAAAATAAAATAGGATGTCTAGGGAGATGAAACTATAGTTAAAAGTTAGCCTGTTCACTTTAACAACTAACTTCGTGGTGTCCCATTTTCGTTGCAGCTGCGTGCGCAACTTCCGTAACGGAGAAAATTTTACCTTCAATGCACCAAAAGAAATACAACTTCAGAAAGCATGAAAATGAGAAAAATATAATTCCTAATGCACAATATAGAAAGTAGAATGTCATATAACATTTCTTAGTAGTGAACATTTTAAAATGGGTATGTAAACTATAAACGAAACAGTCTATATATTAAACTCTTCAAGTACCGTTGCTGTCTCATTCGACAGCTTTTCTGTCACAAATAATTAATTAAATGTCGACTGAAACACTTTCCTTTTAATTATTTACAAATTTCTTAGTAAAAGATGTCTCTATGCATGTGTATGTATCAAACATGACGATACCCGTTAGATTTTAGTACCGGTATTTATTTATTATTTGACTGGTAAGAAATTGAGTACCTGTAATAGGAGACTATCTTGACAGACCTGTGGAAGATACCTTAAAGAAATATCAATCATTTCGTCAAAAGATACAAGGTACTTCGATCTGAGATACCCAAAAAGTATCTCAGATACTTGCAAAAGAATAATAAAAAAGAGTCACTGAATGATCGTTTAAAAAATATTTTAAGTACTTAAAGAGTATATTAGATACCAGATACTTTTGAGAAGTATTTTCATTTTCTTCTAATTACTTATTGTAACTTATAAGGTATCGACTACACGTCAGTTATCAGATACCCGTTAGTTATCATAAAAATAGTTATTGAAATTTATGATCTATAGGTTATCTATTGTAGTTATTTTATCGCTTACCTGATTTAATCGGGTGCCAGTTTTTATCGATACTAGTTAGCAATCTGGTACCCGTTAGCTACCGGATACCGGGTAGCTATCATTATATGATGCACGTTATTAATCATATTAAATTTTTAGCAAAATATATCAAGTTTGAAATTTTATTATTTAATTTCAATTTCATTCAATATTGTTCTAAAATAGTCTAAATACCTTGGCTCATAAAATGTGTCATGAAGCGTTTTATTTTCTGGCACACTACATGAAATAACGCGTAAAATATTAACAATTAATTCATCTTTAAAGTTCAATTCAAAATTCAAAAATCAATTTTTGTAATGCGAAATTGCTTTTTATATCATAGTTTTATTATAATTTAAACATATTGAGAGCTTGAAAAAGTCTTGATTGAATAAAGACGAAACGTTGCAATCATTAAGTGTTTAAATTGATTTATTTTTATTTCAATTACCCGTGAAACTGATTTCTATTAACAGTTAATATTAGAACTATTTTTACTGGTAGTGTTTAAAGCAAGGGTTTTGTTTTTCTTACTCGCAGGGGGGTCGTGGTTCGAAAAAGTTTTAAAAAATTGCGAAAGGATTATGTTTTGGGTCACTCTTTGATATAATATTCGAGTTTCCGTTAAGCTATTGCAATAGCAATTCCTAAAATTTACATATGGATTAGCTTTCTGCAAAAGAAGTGTTAAACTGAAAGAAGATGAATATTTTTCTCCACCCAATATAAGTTGACGAACTCCATTAGTGACGTCAAACGTCCAAGAGGGGTTTGAACTTCAATGAAAATCCCTGAATGGGCTTTTTACTAATTGTAATTTATTATTCCACTTTACTCTTAATATACAATTAACTATAGCACGAAAAAATTCTCAAAAGCGAAAAATAACAAATTTTATAGTTTTCTAATTATAAACTTAGCTTTGACACATTTTCAGAATTATAATTGTATAGAGTTGTCCTACGGTATCTCTAAAATGCATATAACTACAGTAAGACCTCGCTTAACGCTGTTTAGTCACTATAACGTAAATTATGGATCAGTTTGTACAAAATGTTTCAAATGTTGATAGAAGTTCTAAGGCAAGATGATGTGTCGTTGATGCTATATCTTCCTATCAACAATAGCTTGAGATGATGTGTCGTTGGTGCTATATCTTCCTATCAATAATAGCTTGCTGAACGAAACGGAAAAAGGCAAACTACTAAACTAATTTGAATGCGGTTTTTTCCATTCGCTAGCTTATTTCTTGGGAAAGATTTAGATCTATAACAAGGGTGAATACGCCGTCCTCAACAGATTTGAATGCAGTTTCACCATCCGATACCTCATCCCTTGAGGAAGCTTTAATCTATAGATACTAGCTGCTCGACCCGACTTTACCTACGTATAAATCGGATAGATTCCAAGTCAGATGAAAATAAAGTTGACGTCAAAAGTGGTGTGAAATATTATACCCAATAATAATAAGTCGTCAAAACGTATTTATAAATTCAAGCGAATTTGTAACGTATTAATCTATGCAAATAAACAAAATTGAACAGGTTATAAAAAATTGTTTCATCTCAATCGCGGGTGAAGCCGCGGGTTACGGCTAGTTAATAATATACGAACGATAGAGACAAGTGAGTATTTATTAATTATAAATTCGATCGAGTGTACGCGGACGAAGTCAGATGGGACATTTAGTTTTATATTCTATAGATAATTTGTGCAATTTCAAATTATTATTAACCCGTTTTTTCCCGAGTTTTCTATAAATAGTATTTTATAACAGCAATTTTTTTAATTAAGAGTGATTTTTCTGTTTAAAATAATGCAGGTTGGCAAACTTTATGAACTTTTCTATCAACATAATTACAATTTTTTAAACGCTTGTTCCAATTTTGGAACACTGGGAAAAAATGGGTTAATGTTATGTTACGAGTATATGATGGAAAGTTGGT
This sequence comes from Venustoraphidia nigricollis, assembly GCA_034508555.1. Lineage (NCBI taxonomy): Eukaryota > Metazoa > Arthropoda > Insecta > Raphidioptera > Raphidiidae > Venustoraphidia > Venustoraphidia nigricollis. Next base: position 4,940,495 of record JAVRKA010000022.1, on the reverse strand, counting down.
AGAGCATTTCTGTATAGAATTATTAATGCAAATACGCGTCAAAACAAAGGGATAAGTATGAAATACGATTGGTGGGAGTTCGTAACGATATTCGTGTTATTGTGTATAGATCTACACAATTTATACGAACTGTTTGTTGAATTCAGCCACCATTCTGTCTGATAAATTTAGTGTCCATCATGCACAATGTATAACAGAGAATATCAACATAATAGAAAGATTATACATATACATAATATATCTAAGTAGTTCCATAAATCTAGATGAAAAGGATGAGAAAACAATTTAAGATGTGATAATCTGTATTCTGTAATCTTTTAAAGTTTTTCTTTTGTTGAAATTGTTATTCGTAGCTTTGCAGAGCATCTATAAAATTTATAATCTATATTTTATATCCTTGTATGTTTGTGTCTACAATTTGTTTAGAAGAATATAAGTAATTCTGAAAAAGATAAAAGTCAAAATAAAAGCTTTGCATCACAACAGTTTTAGTTTAGTTTGTGACTAAATTGTTGATAAAAAACCTATAAAAATGGTGTATTTACAAAAACCAGAAAACGTTAAAGCATAAATCAATTTCGAACATCATATAAAAAAAGCAACATAAAGTAAATACTTTTAATCCGCGGGAAAACATTTAAAATAAAAGTAGCCATCATTTACGATACATCATTGCCACTATCAGAGATATGACTTATTTTAGATAGAAGTATTTGAAATATAGGTACAAGATACAAAATACGTATTACGTACTTTCATCTTTATCTGAAATACTTTTTGAATCTTCATTTTGTATTTTGTATTTAGGCACATTCTTTTCGTACTTTAGTAGTTTGTAAACATTAAGTTTGCTAAAATGCTTTTACTGTTTACCTAGAATTTATACTATATTTTAATTTAAACTGTTAACCAAATATTTAATATCTAGTTATTTTATAAAGTTAAATTAGATAAGTCATTGTTCAAACATAATAAGGTTCATAATATAATATTGCAAATACCCAATTTTGAGCCGTTTCGATTTTAAATTATTAACCACTATAAGGTTTGGTGATCATTTAATTTGGTGTTTGAATAAGCGCAGTCGTCACTAAAATATATAAGATTGCTGTCAAATAAAGCTTTCTTTGTTTGATATATGTTTACGTAATTTTTTTGGGGTTAATTATTTTTTTGTTTATGAGAGCTTAAGAGCTTTAAGTGTTTTTTGGTGTTCATTTTATTTAATCCCAAAACTACTTTTTACGGCTATTTGTCTCTGTTTATTTAAGAATTTTCATTCTTGAAAACGATCGCCGGAAGGAGACCGAAACGTTGAATAAAAATGTATGTTATAAGCTAAACAGATCTTAAGTTTTACTTTAAAATAATAAAAATATGTTTTCAAAAAGTATTTTATTTAAAAACAGTATCTAAAAAAACTGGAAAAATTCCAACAAGCAAGCTAACACTCTATACAGTGCCGTACGTTGCCTTGCCTACCCCATAGTCAAATGCAATTTTGGTTTTTAGTCTTATAATTAAAATTTGAGTTTAAAAAAACTAAAACAACACCCTTTTGTGAACTAAAAAATGCAAAATAATTTGACAACAAAGTTTTACTGTAAAAAGCGCGGAGTGCTTAATATCGGTAATAAATTTTTCATTTACTAGCTAATTGTAAACGTAGAGCTATTATGAAAATTTAAGTAGACAGCACCACACGCTTTTTACAGTAAAGCTAATTTTGTTGTCCAATTATTTACCCTTTTTTAGTTAATAAAACCGTGTTGTTTTAGTTTTTTTAAACTCTAATTTTAATTATAAGGTATCTTGTACATCTCTGCCCACCACCCTAGTAACAAACAGTATGTTAGTAGATATTGACAAGCTTTGATCCAGCCATATCTGAACTGACACATATCTATTGTAATACAGACTATCTGGGGTTCATTGCGGAACCCTTAGAGTAGTAGTAAATTAGGCCAAGTGCCCTTCCGTAGATTCAGACGTCCCCAGCATTCGAGCTCTGAAGTATGTATGCATGATGTAGATGCAAAGTGCAGACTATATGAACACGCGACTGTAGAAATGGTGTCAATATAACTGTGGCTAAGAAACAAAAGCGTTTATGTTGAATTTTTTTGTAGTGAAACTTCTTTAGCCGCGACGAAAGTAATTTGGTTAAACAGCGCGGCGTAACGAAACCAAAAATTTTCACAGAAGTTTTTGTTATCGAAACCGCACGATTTAACAATTACAAGATACACGGAATTTCTCGTAGACTTAATCGCATTTTTACGCGATCTAGCGATCGATGCGTCTATTTCACATTTGCTCGTGTCTTCGCGTGAAGAGTGCAGTTTCATCGGACACTGTACGTTCTGGTGTCAGGCGAACCTTCGACTGTACTAAGTGTTTTGGACAATTGTGGGTTCGCGATTGATCAGTTACGTATTTCGACCAGTAGTTTGCTGTAACTGACTCGCACAACCCTGATACAAAAAGTAGAATGTTAGCACGCTGGCCCTGATTAAGGTGACCAAATTTTTTACAATGAAAAGAAGGACAAAAATATTTAAGAAACAAGTACAATGTAAATAAATGAAACATTAATAAATATTAATTCAAAGAAAAATACACTAATTATGCTTCTACACCTTTAAATTATTTAATTAATCGAGTATTGACTGAATATTTTTTGTCAATATATCGTCTTTCTGAGCTGTCCGTCACATGACAGGTAACATTTCGGCGTGGCATCTCTGAATACAGAGATTAACAAATTAGTTTTAAAATATCGAAAAGGAGGACAGGTAGGACGACACGTTTCGAGGAAGGACAAAACCTACAAAAGAAGGACTGTCCTCCCTAAAGGAGGATGATTGATCACCTTATCTTATACAACTTTTGACAGAATCACTAACGTGAATGAGACTGCAGGTATAAGCTAGTAAGCAATCTAAATTATAATAAATAAGTTCGGTAGAGGTACTTGATTTCATTCTGTTTTGAAACTGTTGTATTATAGATCTGCGGTTATAAAATTGTTATTTCGAAATCTTTCTAAATCAAATACGAACAAAGTGTAGAAGTTTTAACAAAGTATGAAATGAGCGGAAATAACAAGCCGTTAGGCGAGCACCGAAACGACTTAACTGGGGGTTCAGAGTCAGACCGACTCGACAGGCAGCTGGATAGTAACTTAGAAGCCGAACCCCGGGCCTACATGTCCCTAGTGAATGAACTTCAACCTTCGAGCAACTTTCTCAATATATAGACTGTTTCTGAAAAGGGTAAAATCATTGTAACATGATAGAATAACATGTTTGTTTGAAATTAATGGCGTTTACTTACATTTTTATCTCAATCACTCAATGTTTGTAGGTTTGTTGGACTAAGGAATAGGAAATCACAAATCCTTGGATTGCTGACCGCACCGTTATTTTCAAGTAATGGCAGACAAAAATTTTGGAAACGTGACCTTTTGTCTTTATACATGCCTATACAAAATTTCTGAAAAAACCTCACGAAAACGAAGTTACAATCCATTTCAGTTTTATATATATTAGTATCATATTAACATATTTATTTTATTTTCTGGTTTATTTTGTAACAAACGTGTTCGATATACTTTACTTCTCAAGTGTATTGTTATCAATGGATTTTGTTTTGGGAATATTTTTTAATCAATTACTGAATACTGAGCGTGACTCTCGAATCATTGAAAAATCGCTGGACCGATGCTAATAAAACTTGGTATATTATGTACTGACCCTTTAAAATATAAATTACTTTTAATCAGTTGAGATTTGTATTAAACCCGATATTAAAGCGATCGAAGCAATTTACTGAAATAATAATATTGTAGTACTTTGAGTCAGTGACTTTATGATATCAGGCGTCTTTTTTCTCTATTTATATACTACTAAGGTCGTCTAAAAGATGTCATCGCTAGGATATTGAAAAAAATGTGTTTATCAGATTTGGCATTAAAATCACAGGTCTTATCGGCATATAGAACTGACCTGCTAATCTAGGTTGCGTAACAGAGGCCGACAATTTTAAAGCATGTAGATCTGCTGATCGTAATGAACCAAGAAGAAAACGTCGGACAGAGATAGAGATGAGATTATAATATATATCTAAACTATATCGCTCTTTATTTCTGCACTTTTGGATGCGCAATGTCTACATCGATGTTAAAACCATTCTGTAGAAATATAGTTTTCGAGCATCTATAGTGTGCTGAAATATGTTTTCCTTGTGTTAAAACTACCGTAATACCGTAAATCCATTGACGATCTCTCCTTTCCTAGATTAAAAAGTTAACACCATCGGGTTTGCCGTATACGGGTCGTATAGTTTGCTAAACTTACATCTTGTTATTGTATCTGCCTATACATAGTATATATGACATATACACTATTGGCGTCTGTCGGATGGTGGAACTAATAGGGATGGAACCTAGAAACTTAATTTTTCTCATCATTCTGAACAATTTAATGTCATTTTTGAAAATGCGTATATATGTAACATGCCTATTCAAAATGAATGCAATTAGGCCATCTGAAGAAATGTTTAGAGACTAAACCAATTTTTAGGTCCAAAGACACCGACATAATGGGAATTGTTTCAAAATTGAAATTTAAGCCTTTAGTAAAGATCAAAAAAATAGCCTTAAAGTTTTAACATAGTAATTGGCGCAACATGGCCAGTTCTAGAAAATTTATGGAAACTCTAATTTAGAGATGTAATAAAGGAGTACAAAGTTCACTTCATTTAAGTATCAAAATGCGTGTATTCAAATACATTATTTTGTTGACAGAGTTTAGTACTGCGACCAATTTTATATATGGGACCATCACAAGTTTTTGTTACTTATTCTAAAGATTAGTTTGAAATAAATTTCGTATGTTTTGAATTTAAGTTTTTTTGGCCATGGAGTGGAAAGTAGTATAATATCTAGTTGTTACTTATATCCATTAAAAAAATAATACCCCATCCTCTATATGTCTTCAGTGTTTTATGTCCATCCCAAATTCCGAGTAGGCATTCCAGAATAATAATGATTCTGTTCCTAATTCTTGTTCCCGTATCCTTTTGTCTTTCTCTTTCAACATTAAATTGTACCAAGTCAGAGTGAGACAGAATAATGACACTGCTGATGATATTCTCTCACAAAATACGAGCTTCGCAGTGGGTCTCAAGGGATACTGAATCAAGCCATTGCAATGCTATCTAAATTTTGTAAAACACTATCCTTATAATATATCTATGTAGCATCTCCGATGTTACAAACGTATATAGAGACTAAACTAAACTTATTTCAGCGACTATACCGACCGCCACGTTACGGTATCATATTAACGTTACTATTCTACCTATATATTGTATACATATTATATAAAATGTGTGTTCCTTTTATTTTTATTCGCATGATTATCATATTTTTAATGTTATTGTATTACATTCTTCCAAAAACTGTTCCACAGTGGACAAGTCTGCATTTTCATATTCTTTCTAAAATGAATAATAAGATAATATTAATTTATATTAGAGCCTATATCCACGACTTTATTGTCTATCTTATTACAATGTAATCAGTTAATGTAGTCATTCATATTTTGGCGAAGTTCAAGCAGAAAATGGGGTCCACGCCCCTCCCTAGAAGATAATCTAGTTACCCCAATTGCAACTTCGTGAGCACTAAGCTTATAGGAACGCTCTAGTTTTAAGTATTTCAAATTATTAATATAAAAAACGGAGTAGCTAATAGTCAGTAATTTTAGCAGAATTTTAATTCGAATATTGGAAGTGCAAAAGAAAAATTCATAAACAAAAAAACACTTACCAATGAGTTGTCATGTTGATGATTATTTCTGCTGGACTGTGATTATTCAATTCGGGAAGGTTGCACTAATTTACGTATAATTCTATCAATAGATTTTCTTGTACATAGTATATGGCACATACACTATTGATGTTAATCGGATGGCAGGACCCACGGATCGGATCTAAAAATCTTGACGTTTCGTATCACTCGACACGGCACAATTTAACATCATTTTTTGCACGATAACTCTGGAAAGACTTAAGCCGAGTTTGAAATTTTTTTATGTTAATCTGTATTTGTCATTTATTGCTTTGAAAAAATGCGATTTTTAACTACACTGAAATTGTCACGTATATTTTTTGAAATTGATCGCCGTTCTAGAAAAATCATACGCTGATTCTACTGACCAGAAATAAACGTCTATATCTCTTTTGGCGTAAAAATTCCCAAATTTTTTTGTGGAGGTCCGCATAACGTCTAAAACAAAAGACGTTTGCTTGTGCACATTGGAATTATCGTATTTTTTCTCATAAAGGTCTTCAGTTTGTAAAAACTATGTAAAAGATTAAGATTAAGATGTAACCATGGCTACTATAAAAGTTTTTAATCATCTCCTAGATGGTATTGCTGTATCGCAGCCTTTAAATAAATTTAAGGCTATAATTTTTAATTATTTAATTTAGTATTCTTTTTATTCTCTGGAGGAATATTTTGGGCACAGTCGTTCCACACTTTATAAGTTTTATGGAATAAAGTTCATTATTATTATTTCAGTTTTTGCCATTTTTTAAACGAAAAAAATTCAATTTTTGATAACGTTTGAGATTTATAGAAAACCATACGCGCACTTCTGTAATTTCTAGTTTTATTTATGAAATAAAGAAATTTATCATTTTACGAGATTTAGTTCACATTATCATACCTACATATCAAATTCAGGTAAATCCCTAATAATGGAAAAATAATACTGTATTTTATCGGTAGTGTTTTACACTGCCACGTGAGTTACACTGACAAAGAAAATTATCTTCCAACACTAACAATTTCTTTTAATTTTAGACAAATACTAATTATTAAAGCTTACAAAGTATGATCGAACGAACAAACTCACTGTTTAACATATCGAATACCGTGGGAACTAAACGATAACACTACAGCTCCACAAAACTAGTTATAATTCGACGCCCTCTGCTTCTGCTATACTGTTTTACCGAAACTAAAACAAATTTTAAACTGAAAATAATGCCATCTATTGAATTAATTTGACAACTTATAACTTCTGATTTTTTAGTGACATCAACAACCAGGATAAAGTTTCAATTCCAGGCAAAGATTATTTCCGCCGTACTTTTGATTCCATTTTCATTACGTCCTACGCATTGCTTATGATATTTGAACACCCGTTTGAATGAAGATGATATGTCACAAAAATTACAATTTTAGGAAAATAAAAGTACTTTTTGTTGCATAAACAACTATGCACTTTGCACATTCATACACATGACCAATTCCACTTAAATATTTGAAAAACTTCATTTACGTAAAAATATAAAAAACCGAAAAAATGCAACTTACCTTCATCTGTTGGCGTTATCAATCAAAATTCTTAAATTGTGCTGTCCTTTCAAGTCGGCTACCACGGTCAAGTGCCCTTTTCGCCATTATAAATACGTCCCTCTCAACAATAATGATGATGTTTTGGATAACTTTTCTTTCTTTGTACAATATAGATAAAGCTTATTTCTCAAGACAAATTTGAAATGAGTACATAGCTGGAACATCGAAATTTTATCGATTCTTCATCACTTTTTATGACACATTGTCATAATATACTGTTCTGTTCAATATTATTATGATGCGGACGTATGAAATGAAAATAGAAAAGTCAGCTTTCGAGCGAAAACATCAGTTTTTCCTCTTAGTTTATACTTATATTTTTTTATTAAATAGCTATTTAATTTAAGAAATTCATTAATGTTTTTTCGACAAATTTATACTTTAAAAAATTATAACTTTCACTATGCAGAAGGAAAAGTACATTATATTAATGTTAAAGTTTTGTACACTATTATGTTCCCCGGTCGTATTTGGAAACTATCTGACCTAGAAACATTACATTTGGTATATTCCGTCTAACGACAAATAATTTCATATAAATTGGTGCAATAGTTTCTCAGATAAACGACTCGTAAGTTTTCTGGACTATGTATTATACAAAATCGTTAATACCCACAAATTCCGAAAAACCTCCAAGAATACGAAATTGCAGACCGAGCTCTTGTTACTACTTTTTATTTATTTTTTATGAGGGAAGATAGAATCTGGCTCCGCAGTCGAATTTTGTGTCTTTAAATTTGCACAGTAGCTTATTCCAATTCGTTAATTGTTTAATTGTATTAAGATAACTATAATCCAAATCGGAACTCATAAGTTTGTCAGACAGTCAGCAAATTTTGGCAATGAATTAGATTATTACCATAAAAAGGGATTAATGTTGCTATTAAAATATTTAAAACATTTTATTGAATTGTTAATTTATAGCTATTTTCAGTTTGTTATTTTGTATCAATGTTTACGCGCAGATGAAGTAAAATAATTTAGACCATCATACGTTGGAGAAAGAAATAATTAATAATGTAGCAAAATGTCGCTGCGGTACCATTAAGACGGCCATCCATTGGTTCATGATTACACAATTAATAACGAACACCTAATGAGAGTGTTAAAAACTTTGATGCTAAACGTTTTTACGACTATAAGTGGAAATCAATTGCAGTGCAATTTATAATAAGTTGGCAATAAAAACCTGAATTGGAACTTGTTTATCGAGCAGATTTGGGCAATATAAAAGAGTGAATTAGGGCACAATATGAGTTTTAGTGACAATGCATATATATGCGATTGTGATAGCAACTAGAAACACCCAGTGTTGCCAAGTGTAGAATGTTTACTTGCACTAAATGGCCAGCATAAATACTGTATAATAATGAATTAGATTTACGTGAGACCTAATCGGGAGTAGAATTTAAAGAAAACGCTTTTGATAAACCTATTTTTGAAATAAACTCGCAAAAACAAGATAAAAAATGATTAATAAGTAACAACAAAAGGGAATAATTTTGGACAAGCTTAAATGATCAAAATAGGGTTGGTTGAAGTGGAAAAAATGCATTTTAACTAATACATAATCTCGCTGGTTTTGTATGTTTTCATGTTTTTTTTTTGTTTTCTAAATATCTGAAGGGAATTTCAAATTCTGCAGTATTTTTCTGCTCGGATCATTTTTGGATTTTCAGCGTCTATAGGACTGGATATGCAGTCGTTTAGGGGTCCCGATTCATCGAAACCTTGTAAATTTTTACGTTGAGAGAAAAATTCCCGAATGATTTGCGAGAAGATTATGCTTATGAAGTTAATAACTTTAATTCTTGTTAAAAAAGACAGCCAAAAACAGAACAGATTTCATGATATGTTGTACCACATAATAATAATAAATAAATAATAAATTTCTTAAATACAGAGATAAAATACATGTGTAGAGTCCATGACAAAAGTGAAGTTGCTTTTCCAAACGTTGAACCCTGAAGCCATGTTGCGTTTGTTTAAAAGAACTAAAAACTATCTTCGTACGGCAATGTGTATAGGTAATTTTATTCTATTTCTTAATAGCAATTGTTTATTAAACTCGTTTGGCTAGTAAAAGCTAGGTTTAGAATTTTATCAGTGATTATGTTTTATTTATTTAATAAGGGTATTGATAAAAATACTTCGTTGGTTTTAAAATCTATTATTTTTACTATTTTTGTAAACCGAACGATCATCGGCGGAATTGAGGATCTACTGGATTTAAAAAAATTCTGTAAGCTTGGCAACTCTGTAGATAACAGTCTGGTGTAAATGTCGATCTACTGCACTCTGATTGCGTTATGGACATTGTTCTAAAGCCCGGTTTAGTGTGAATTCGTATATACAGAACATATTATTATGTTTGTACGCTCTGCAATCTGTATACCTATATGTGCAGACATCTTTTTAATTAAAAAAATGTTTAACCTAAACATGTTACATCCACTTACTAAACAGCAAACAGTCGACATTTGCCACCTTTTGCCATCATACCCATTCTCCTCTTGTCATTTAGTAAAAACACCAAACTTTAGTCGTTGAGTAGAACTGTTTTCCTTGTTTAATGTCTCGATGTTTGAATATTGAAATTTTTCTCTCGCAAAGGAATTTATAATGCAAACCCTTCAGTTGAAAAGCAATTAAAATAAGTCGATTGTGATTGTTATACAAGTGTGAAAAAGAGTAGATAGCTCACGAGTTTGGCAGTTATCGCTGGAGCGGTAATTTTTAGTAATATATAGTTAAGAATCATACTTTTTTATAGTTCGGAAATAACTGTCAGGGGGTCATACATAAATAATAGAGCGGCAAATCAATGAAACAAAGCGTATCCCATCCATACATAGAATTGTGAAATGTTGCAAAGTAAGTTTATCACTGACAAATGGCAAGTATTTACGAACCGCACTGTAAGCGAGTGTAGGTATATATGTCGCAGATGAATAGTTAAATTAGACAGTTAATTGGACGGCTAGTCGGTTAGTTAAACGTCTAGCCTTTTAGTTGAATAACAATGACGCGTATGCTATTTAACGTTTGGCCTGACCGAAAACCAGCCCTTTAAATACGGTTGACTTAAAAGCCGCCATTATGTTTAAATTTAGTTTTTTTGAAGTAAATCTTCTTAGATCCCTCAACGATTTGAAGTGTAAAATGCTGGCGAAATACTTATTCGAAAAAATGTCTATAACTAATAGCCATTGCTTTATTTTTAGTCAATCTTGTAATACGTGCCGGACCTTATAATTAGCAGTCAAGCGACTAAATTTGGTCAACTAAATTCATGGTAACCCTCGCAAACTGTAATAATTCCGTTTAACTAGAATTTTCAGCCTTTATTGTTAAACGTTGCGCTCAGCGATTTAGGCAGACCTGGTAATGTTCAATGCCGGCGTTTGGCTCGACGGACTAGCCGTCCAATTAACTGCCTACTTTGCCGATCGGCCTGCATTTACAAATGCTTATTTTCATATATTTAAGTAGTGTCCGAATAAATTATTGAAACGGTTTTTGAATATAACAACCCATTTTCAAAATCTGCAGTTTAGTAAGTGGTTGATCGCTTGGAGTGGACTTTTTGATACTAGAAAATATATAAACGATTATTATGGAAATTATAGAATACATGAAACACTGTGTGATAATAATAGGTTTTAGTTAAAGTTAAAACAGTGAAAAAAGGGCATTGTATTTCACTAATGAGAAACCAGAATCATTTTGCGTATATCCTACACAGCGCTCGAAGAATACACTTTTAAAGTATGTGTTACAAAAATTGTTCTTTTCCTACCACCTATAAAATAGCCACTTTATATGCGTGTACACCGGTCGTAAAAAGATCCATTTATCACTTGTGCGTGAAGCAACACAAATGCAGTCACGCTAACAAATAATAATTTTCATAAATTTCCTAAGACCCACTATTAGAAGTGAAGTTTGTTACACAAATGAAATGTCAAAAATGTTGGAAATACTCTGAAAATGAAGTTAATATTGTTAATTTATAGGAATATGGACAATAATATAGCTTATTATACATAACCCAGTATTCCCTAGCTGTTGATAATTTTAGAACAATCATTAAAATTGGAAAAAAATGTTCGGTACATAAAACAAATAAATTGTTTTGATTATTCAAATATTAATACGGGATTTTTAAAAGGGTGAATATTAAAAATTAATTATCGCTGTTTAATCCTCGTGTAAATGTTTTTCATATTTTTGTATTTGCTGTGTGCTGTGATTCTGTGAATTTATAAAACACAGCAGATTTTGTAGTAGTGTTAATAGGTTCGTTAAAAACGTATATTGCAAATAGATTTCTAGATCATGAATTGACAATGTAGATTATTGCAGCACTTAATCACTTCAGCAGTGACGTAGTATCTATTTAGTTGACAATTCCCTCTAGGGCGATCTTTGACCAATTGGAGGTCCTGGGCACTTTAGGATAATAGGGCTATTACTAAGAAAATCAATAATCATTATTAAAAAATATTCGAGGTTGACTCTAATTAAAAGAAGTTAATTAGAGTGGTTGTAATCCTTGATGATTGTTCGATAAGTGTGGATAAAACAGCATTCGAACTCTGAAGATGGTGCAAAGCGCACCGAAACGTTAGTGTAAATGCAAATTTAAACTTCAGTATTGTATTTTTATTGATCCTGTGTCACGGATTTTATCCACACTTATCCATTAAAAAATATATCGATATATTTATCGGCAGTATCGGTTATCGGATGCTAATCTGGGATTAGGGGACCTCATCCATCACGGGGCCCTGGGCACTTGCCCAGAGTGCTCAGTGGAAAAGAGAGGCCTGATTCCCACGCCGCAAGGGCGTTTTTGAATGTTTTGGTAATGGATACAGATCACTAAATTTTTTCCATCCAATAAAATCTTGTTATTCTGCCGTTACATGTTTGTTCGGGCGTCAAACAAAAATGGCGAGATTGATTTTCATATCGTTAGGATGCTCCAGTCTAGGTCATTAGATACTCAGGTTACTACCTAGTTAATGATTGGCGTCAGCTGGGAGACAGTTGAATATTTTTACCAACCACGCAATATAAATTGGCTGTTCACTGGATGACGTCGTCCCCCTACTACTATCTAACCTCTATTTTTAATAACCTTGGTTCCAGCTTAGAATTTCCACTTATGTAGTAAACGTCACATTCATCAAAAAGCGACTTCATTACGACGTTGATATATAATCTACTATTTTTCTTTTATATGCGTGACTACCATTAAGGATATTCTTCCAAATAAAATTGGATTAACTTTTCTGAAATTGATATTTTTTGTAATGTTTTGATATTGTGGCACCTTCTATACAATTTATAAATCGAATTTGTAATGTTTACATCTCGTTGCGACGTGACCCGATATATAATATCTTTTTTATGATATAAAACGAGACGTGCATGCCTTTGATTGATTTAATAAAATGTCGGAACAACTGCTGCGTTTCCTAAAGTATTATAGTGAAGTATAAAGCATGATGTGGCTATGTGCTTTGCTAACTTTTACTTGCTGAACATTTTGAAGCGATGAAATTGCACACAGGCTAGTAATTATTTATCCTAAACGAGCAGTTAGATTTATGAGACTTTTAATAATACCAATCTGATTCTTCAATTATTATAAAATCTTCTGTTAAATTGGCTCACAGTCTGTTTTGTTCTATACAGGGGATTTTTAAGTTGATTCTTTTTTTAACAGTGTGTAGAAATCAAATATTTCAAGTAACTTTTTTTATCAAAACTCAAAAATAAGAGAGAAACCGCCTTTCGATTTTTAATTAAATTTTATTTAATTTTGAGGTCGGTCCTGGCATTATTTATGTCACTATGGAAATATGTTATGTCATTATCAAGTGTCTCGATGCCTACAAAACGGAGACTACTTCGAACAATTTCTGTGAATACTTGATAATGAGATAATATATTTCCATAGTGACATATACCATAACGTCAGGACCGACCTCAATTATTAAATTAAACTTTACAAACCTGTTTCTCTTTTATTTTTGAGTTTTGATGAAAAAATACTTGAAATATTAGTTCATATATTTACTTTCTGCACGCTGTTAAAAAAAAAAGAATCAACTTAAAATCATCGTGTGTTACCTTTAATTTTTCTCAGTTCTTCTTTTTTGAATCGGTTTTAAAACAAACTACAAATTTTGTTTGGATATCAAAAATTGTAATTAACCTTTAAACATTTCTTTTCTTTCGCACCATAAAATATCGGTATCTATTTATAATGGATGTCATGGTGAAGAATTAGCGAAATTCATTCAAATAGTATAGTTAATTACGGCAAGGTGTATATAATTTGGTGCAAATGTTAGATTGATAGAGAATCCCCATCGTATATTTAAATTAAAAAAAATGTGATAATTATGCACTTAAAGGCTAGTGCTCACATTATACATTTTCTCGTGCAAGTGTACGATTAGGTCGCGTAGAGATTGTCAGATGTAGCTACCAATAGCGTAAACTCGTCCACTTTTCTCCAAAACATATAACTGATGGATCACGAAAAATTTCGGTTACCTAAGTAATCATCAGATCGCGATTTAGTATCTTAAACCGCATGTTTTCGATACAAAAAAGAGTTGTTGCATTTAAGTTGTTAATCTTAACAACAACAACAACAACAAATGGAAGTTTACATGATCACACATTTAAATAAATATTATCATATTAGTTTTTTCTGCAGGATTTTGTAATAATAATAATAATACAAGTAGTGTTTTTTTTATTTTGAAGGACACCAAAATCTATTATAATCAAGGTCACTTCGTCAATGAATGACGTCAGCTGGGTGGCCGTTCATATTTTTATCAACCGCGCAATATTAATTGACAGCCTACTGGATGACGTCATCCTCCCACTACTATCCAACGAAATGAGGTCATCTTTGTATCTAATGATCTTGTCAAATACCAAAATAAAGTATAAAATACTATTTCACTTTAAAATTTGTCACTTAAAGTAGTCTGATAAAACCACAAAGAAGCAAACGCTAGTTTACATTGACAACGACAATGTTTAAATGATTACTTACGTTATTTCCTTTACTTTTATGTAAAATCTTACAGTTAAATGTCAAAGGATATTGATACATGCATAACGTTAGACGTAATAGAAATAATTTTATAATATTAAAGGTAATAAAAATTGTCATTTTTAAAGTCAAATACCAATAATACGTATACATAAAAACATTTAATCGAACGTTGAAATGTTTCCAACTTAAATCCGTTCATCTAAACAAAATTTATAATGAGAAGCGTCTGTAATTTTGTTTTCTTACAATTTTTTTTTCATTTTCGGGTAATTTGTCATTGATCGATTCTGATGAAATTTGATACACTATTGAATTTGAAAGTAGGTGAAGTTTCTGTCAAAAAACATTGATGATAATCTGTAGAAGCAAAATGTCTATTAAGTAGTAATTGAAAAATATCGATTTTCTCATGACTTTCTCTTTCAAAAATAGCATTTAGGATGTCCTTTAAGAGTTGGAAGATTGTGAGCGCTGAATGAATCTGCTAGTTTAGTGAAAATTGCGCTGTACTATTTAGTGGTGTTGTACTGTGTATATGGTGGATTGGTGTGTACAGTCAATGTTTTGCCACTGCTGGTTCCAGAGAGTTACAGCTAACTGCTAAGCGTATAGCCTCAGCTTCCTGCTCTCTCATGTATCGATCGAACCTCGCCACTGAGCACCGTTTCATTCCGTAGTGTCGTTTCACTCACATACAGGCGTCGCTCTCATTCTCCTGCCTTTGTCTGATCCTCATTGCTATAGGCCTATGGCCTCTGTCTGCCTGTCTGTATGTGTGTGTTGTTCAATGTACGGTTCTCTCTTCGCATTTCGCACACTGAAGACTATTATAACAGACTACAGAGTGGATACCACTCTGCAGATGAATACACAATACACTCGGCTCTGTGTTCGACCGTTGGAAAAACTCACATAACCTAAATAATACTGAACAACACCTATAGGCCACCAGCTATTGGTTACATACAGATGAGTCTAGGGATTGTCCATAAATTACGTTAGACATGCTAGAAATTTTTTAGGGCCTTCACCCTCCTCCTTGGTTTGGAAGATATTGTAGCGACTCATCCCTTCCACCTCATAATTTTGCGATATAAAATTTTTTGAGAAATGCATTTCTCAAATTATAAGTCTCCTTTGAAAGATTCCATTTCTCCGGAATGTGTCAGACGGAAACCTTTTGACTTCTATTCGTACAGTGATAGTCGGTTGAACTTTCTTGTGTTACAAAATACCGTCAGATTTGAATCACTTATCACTACGAGACTAATAATGCGTTAACTACGGTTGAGCCCACAACGGATAGAGCATGTCTGTACGAGTTCGTCGCCCAGCATTTGTTTTGTCTGTGACGTTCTTGGAATTGTAGAAAACGCAAATCAGAAGAAAGCTCGCGTCAAAATGAATCCATCACGACGTTTTCACGGAAAATCTACGACGCGGACCCGAATTGCGCTTTTTCTACGTTTTTTTTTTGTATTAGAGTTTTCTATACAAGGTTTACAATATCCTTCCCCTCGAACAGAGCTTGCTCTAGTGAGGGGAAGCATCCTTTCTATATATTTTTTGTTTACTTTATTGTGTATTAAAACTAGGAAATTTGAAAATAAAATAAGTCAAAATGTACTGTTGTAACAGTTCACATGATATAAAACTGACTGAATGTGCGAAAAGAAATAACTTTTTTTTAGAAAGATTCGTCACGTTGCTTCCACCATGTTTAGTATGTGTACGTTAAGAATAAGTATATAGTTTCTATTTTATATTACATTGCTTCTTTGAGTGGGTTTATCGTATTGTCTTTTAAATATTATTTAAAAATTGTCTCCAAAAGTAAGCTGAAAAATTGCTTAAAAGTTTGGAATAATATTATTTCAAAATTCGCCACTTCCACCATATTTTATCGTGAATATTTAAATGCGAGTTTTAGATGATGTATTCAATTTATAGCTTTTAGAACTTAAATTAGTTAAAATTGTTGTGTTATTTTGATCCTTCTAAGTCTAAAACTACAAAAAAAAAAAATGCGGCATTATTTTATAAAGGAACTATCGATAGCGTTTAGGAAATTCCTTTTTTCTTTTCCAGAATGTGCTACAAGTAAAACTGTGTGGTGTTATTCAAGGACATTAGGTTCACAGGTCACTTCGTTAATGAATGACGTCAGCTGGAAGACCGTTCAATATTTTTTATCAACCACGAACCAAGCGGTGTAGCGTAGTGGTGAGAGCACTAGACTCTAATAGTCTAATTCGAGGGGCTCTGGTTTGAATCCGGGTGGCGACAGACGTGGCTAGGACTTTTTTCTACTGCCTGTCATCGAGAAACCGTAATTCCTGTACTGGCCATCTTGTTGAGGTTTTCCATGGTTTCTCTAAATTAATTCCAGATAAATATCAAAATGGTTGCTTACCCGAGGCCATGGCCGATTACCTGTCACTATGCTCTCATGTTGCCTACCGTATCCTAATTTCCTATAATTCCTATATTCGCGCATGCTATTAAGTTGAAGTTCAAAAATGTAGAAAAATAACGAGAAGAGTGGTAAATGGAAAAATAGTAATGGTGCGAATGGTGTCTGTTATGACACAATGTGTCGCCAAACGGACGTTAAACGCATTATTATTATTTTTATCAACCCCGCATTATCAATTGACAGTTCACATCCCCTCACTACTATCCAACGGAACGAGGTCACCTCTGTATATAATAAGGAGTGTTACTAGAGTTGTTTTCTATCGGCCGAGTCAAGCTATATTTAGCTACAGCGAGAGCTCGTCGCGTCGGGGTGGCAGTGTTTTTGTGGCGCGAAAATTTTAATTTTGTTTCTTTCGTAAAATTGCATTGTTCCCACTAGTAAGTCTTCTTATGTCAATTATCGAAAACATTCTCACAAAAGTATTGATAAACTGAACATTGAAAAATACATTTAATGTACTTACAAGTCATCATTGTTGTTCTTTTAGAAATTTTACCGCCGAGAATATTAAAAATAAATTACTTTATTTGACATAGATATTTCATTCATTCAAAAATTTATTTTGATCGTTTCTCTTAACTAAATTTTACCGAAATAAGTTATCTGGGTTTTCTAGTTTAGAAAATGATAAAAAGTTTATATATTAACGATTAAATTTTAGTTAATTTTATAATTGTAATTAATGTAATTTTCTATGAATTTACGAAAATGCTTGTTGAAAAATGTAGGTAATTTCTAATGTTTTGCATATAAACTTCTAATATAATTCACTGCCCAAAAAAATAATTCTTTGACAATAATTACAATGAATGATATCTGAGGTAAACCCACCGATACCTTCGTAAAGTTACGTAACCTCGCCTTTTAAAAGACGCGCATAAGTACATTAATAATTTCATTTTGAACTTTTTGAATAGGGCAAATTTTGTTCATGGGTAGTTCCTTTTTAAATTAATGCTACATTTTTTTGATCTTATAGGCTTGAAAGGATGAAAATTCTACAAAAGTTCTAAATAATTTAAGTTCTAAAAGCTATAAATTAGATACATCATGTAAAACTTTCATTTAGAAATTCACGACAAAATATGGTGGAGGTAGCGAATTTCGAAATAGTAATTATTAAACACTTTTAAACAATTTTTAAATTTACTTTAGGAGAAATATTTTAAGTGATCTTTAAAAGACAGCATTACAAACCTATTCGAAGCAACGATGTAATAAAAAATAGAAACGGTGTACTTATTTTTAATATAATGTACACAAAGCATGGTGGAAGTAGCGTGACTAACCTTTCTCAAAAAATACGTTAATTCTTTTTGCATACTCAGTCAGTTTTATTTAATTGCTAGAGTTGTGTTGGCAGTTTTGACTCAGCCTGCGTATATTTTACTGACTTGCTGACAATTGAGACAGCGTTTATCAAATCTCGACGAAGGGTCACATAAACTAAAAATGATATCGAAAATAGGATTGTGTATCAAAGATTTGCAAACAAAATTGCTGTAACCCATTATTTGAGATATGCTAGAACATTTTAAAAATTCGGTACTGTTTTTCGTATTATTTCTTTTTAAACTTGTGGAACGAGTATGATTTATATGGTTTCATTGCTTCGCCGCTCCATTACTAAAACGGTGACTCACTCTCTACTATGTGTGTGAGAATCGTAGTTTGACTCAAGTAGGTACTATATTATTACTTCCAATACGCGGAACAATTTTGTTTGTTAGTTTTTAATTTTGGGTACCAACGAGGTTTTCATGTTCCCATCTAGAGCCCAAATTACTGGACTGATTTATTTGAAATTTCACATGTGTTCTAAAAATGGTGGATTGCGTAATCTGTCAAATTTAGGGACGTTAGTAATTCACGAACATCAGCGCTATTAGTGTTCAAAAAATGAACTATCGTGGGCACTTGTTTTTGTGGGGATAAAAATCATGAAAAATCGTATCTCATTTTACCTTATCTATATTTAATTACTTTGTGATCAAGCTATTACTTTTATTACGTTTTGTAACAATCGTTTGAAACGTACGAGAGATGCCATCTGTCAGACAGAAGCGGCGTGGAAGAAAGAATCAAACTAGAGTTAACTACAGTCGCTATGTGATGATCGCTTTTCGTAAGAGCACTGCTTTTAATCGTGAACAGGAATTTTCATTTTTCGCTTACTTGTGTAAATCCTTCTTTATAGCAGTTATTTTTCATTGTTGGTTAAATTGTTTTAAATTAACTAGAAATGATTTATAATTTAATTTAAACTATTTTTTTTATTTTTTTCTATCAGAAAATTGATCTACAGAAATCATAAAAGTACACAAACATTGTTTATTCTGTCAGGCTGTTATGGCTTATGACACCATATTGATTCGTTGTTTAAACCATGTTTAAGCTCTCAATTTGACAGCCTAAAGATTAATTAGTCTCTGATTTTGTGATAATCCGCAGCGGTAAAAGTCAATCTGTTTAAAATATTTGTGATTTAGTTGATGTAAACTTTTTTATTCACATTATGCTATAAAAGATTCTAATAAAACTCTAAGGTTACTCTCTCGCAATGCTACCACGACGACGTCTTTTAGAGATATTTCTATATATAGTATGTATTGTTAGAACGTCTCTTTTTTTACCGAGATTTAATAAAGTCGTCCCGCCTATCAAAATTTGATAATTTTGAGTAGAGCACATTATTTCTTATACATAAACAATGTAAACCAAATATTTCGTTCTTGTGTTCTTTTTATTAATTGAAAACAAGAATTAAAAAAACGTATTCATTTCACATTTCAAACGGCTGAGCTTAGATGCCATATGATGACGTCAACGGTAGACTTAAGCCAGTACATCATTTGTGTGCATAGAAAGAGATGTATATACCACTTTTATATCTCTATTACTGACTATTACGTCTAGCAGTTAGATATACAAGTAGACGTTCCAGAGTTACTCATAGATTCAGGAAAAAATATTGACACTATTATGTTAGTGTTTTTACAACATGCAATAAAAAATTTCTTTACTTTCGGCATTTTTACACACTTTTTAATAATGTAAAAATTATGTCTAAGGGATCAGTGGGCGTGATTCAATTACAGGTAGAAAAACAGCTGAAACTGTCTACCGATAACGTATTTCTGCAGCGGAATAATTGTGTGTTTAAAATTACATTGAAAAATAAAGGTTTTTAGGTACTTTTTTCCTGTAGAAAAAGCTTCTCAAAAATTATTTTATTATCTATTTGTAATGTAGATTTTAAACTCAAAAACGTTGGACGATACCATTATACCGTAAAAAAATAAAATAATTCAAATGAAAAAAAATTATTTAGAACAATAATCAGTAAAGGAATTGAACTACCAGTACCGTAAATGACCAATAATCTTCATTATTGCGATTTTTTTTATTTAAAAAAAAAAATGCGAATCGGCTTCTGTGGCCATTATTTTTGAGATGTGACCTTATAACTGTTTCTTTTTATCTGTGCGCTGTACAATCAGTTTGAAAATTCTGGTAGACTCATTAAGATTCTGTTTCCGTTCGTTGACGTGTAATCTGGTTGTTCCTAGTAATAGTATAAAATTAATACCTGTGAACTAGTTCACAGTCGAGTGACAGGTTAATTTTGGATTTAAAACTTTGAGAATCTCTCAGATATTCGACTATATACTTATTTTATGATAGTGCGCGACTAGCTGAGCTTCCAGCAAACTGTGTACCCAACTTCCAGTCGGTGGGGCTAGGAGTAGCAGCTTGGTTGTGGCTGCATCGACACACGGAACATATAAATTACTGATATCTGAGACTGCGTTGTTTTGGTTAAATTTTACTACTTTTCGTGTTTCTTTGATAGCTATAGATATACATATATAGCAAATAAGTTGGATATTTTCAACTAATTCTTGCGTTTTTGTAGAGGAATAAATATGTTTTAAACTGATTTTTGTAGTTTCATTTAGTTTTTCTATACGTATAGACATTTTTGCAAATTTGACTTTTTTTGACTCTAGGCTCCGTCATATCGTAGCTCACAGATCCTGAAATAAAGTCACATGCTGGGTTGTTTATGTTAGGTCTCAGAGCTTGATGGAAAATTATCAGTGAGCTTCGAATATGAGTTCTCAGTTAGCGTGCTAGAAGTTTGGAACTGAATTTTTGTTACACCCTATATATTTATGCAAAAATAATCCACATACTGTGGTTTCACTTTGTAAATATAATGTTCTACTATTGTGTATCCATATAAAAAACATCTTGTGAAATCTTTTGTTTCACAATGTAGCAGGTGCATGAATGAAATCGGATATTAAAATGAAGATTCAAGATAACATAAAAAATACCTATCAAATTCTTCTGATATTGCTTTTTTGTCGATAATCGATTGTTTAAAGCTGTATCACATCTGGGAACCGATTTTCGTGAAAATACTTTATAATATTTACATATCTAGTCTATTGATACTGAAGCGACATAGGCGCGCGCAAACAAATAACATTTTGCATCATCTATACGTTCATATAATAAAACTTTGAAGTTTCTGTATTTGTACATTGAAAATTGTTTGTACTTAAGGGGATGATAGATAAGTGAGAGAATATTTTAAGATCATTTTCCCGGCAAAAATCTACCAGCCGACGCCGAAGCTACAAACAGACGAATCATGTATTTATAAAATATCTTAATGATATTGGACGTTTTTATGACGGCCTCCTTGTAAACAAAACTGAAAATTTCCAAAAATAAAATCTTTCAGATCGGATTGATATTCAAGCAGGCAACTCTGTAATTCGTTTTGTTTCGGACATATACGCTTTTTAAGTTTTTTTCTTTTTTAAGAAATCATCACTTCTAGACTAAAAATGTTCTGCGCTTGTGCTCATTCGATTCAGCGTACCTTTTTCTATATAAAGACACATTTGAGAGAAATAAGCATTCATAAACAATATCCCTTATAGCAAAGTGCATTAAAATTCAAAGATTGCCAAATTTTCCTTTCCATTGTAAAAATGTCTTTTACTTAAGAAGTTGAGATACTGTTTTTTATTTCAGGGGATTTCATTCATATTGTTTGTGTATCTCTAGCATGCGGATCATTTTAAATACTTTCCTAGTTAGCGAAGTATTTA
Source organism: Venustoraphidia nigricollis (assembly GCA_034508555.1). Classification (NCBI taxonomy): domain Eukaryota; kingdom Metazoa; phylum Arthropoda; class Insecta; order Raphidioptera; family Raphidiidae; genus Venustoraphidia; species Venustoraphidia nigricollis. Next base: position 4,918,371 of record JAVRKA010000022.1, on the reverse strand, counting down.
AGTTCAATATTGTTTCGGGCTACTTGAAATTTTATTTGATTTATTTTTTATTGTTTTCTATCTTCTATTGTTGCTAAAAGTCGTGCTTGAATTTTGCCGTCCTTACAGTTCTAGTGCCCAGCATCAGCGCCCCGGGCAAAATTTGAATTACGTCCCCCAAAACTTATTTTGTACGAAGAGAAACATTACACGCGATTTGCGGGTGTTGCGAGTGCACTCGTTTGAGGTTTGTTTGAATGGCCCTTAGCTACGACGTTGCTCAACGAAATTTTATAATTCTATACAGAGCTATATTAAGATTATTATTAATATATTATTAGCGACCCAGGAAGTTTGGACCGTGTGGATTAAATTTTGTTATAAAACTGTCTTTAAATAAATTGTTTATTTGCGGGATCTCATACAATTCGTTCATTCAAACCAGTTAATGTCTTACACAATCACTCGCTTCCTTTGTTCAATCTTCAAATTAGAATCAATTTGATTTGCATTCCGGTGAATAATAAGCAAACGAATGGTAAAAACCGTATTCAAATCTGCTCAGTATAGTGAATTCAATTTTATTTTCTCCATGATGAAGCTGGACTCTCAAATGCTAAAAGTTGCATTCAAATCCGTTCTCGTATTTTTAGTGCAGATACGAATAAGAACGTTCTTTTATATTGCTATATATTAGTACGGATATATAATTATATTTTTTTTGTGTTACAGGAGATGGAACTGATGAGCAGCCATTCGTTGAAAAATCTGGATATGAAACGAACCTTTATCTCTATTCGGTGAGTAAAAAATACTTTTAATACATGATGGAATTCATCACCGTACGAAGCCTATTTAAGGAGTGTATTTAGGGGTTGAAAATGGTTTGGGGCTCATAAACACCAAAAAAAATCTCAGAATCGTTCAGAAATTGAAATGTAACCCTTTGGTAGCAATTAACATTTTTAAAAAAATCAGCTCAACACGATCGGATTTACAAATGTTATGAAAACACTAGTTTGCACATAGTGGTGTATTTATTTTGGTGTAGATGTTGGATTGATAATAATTTTGCTATTAAGAAAAAACATGCTATTTTAAGGTGTAAATTTTTTTATTTTGCCCAAAAACATAATAAAACCACACTGCCTATATTAGCAAATACACTATATTGTCGTTTTATATTTTTTTTTTGTGTTGATTTATACTTATTATATTAACGCTGATGACCTCAGCTGTTTATCGTCTATAATCTACAATCTCTCTCACAGACATTATTCTCGGCAGAGTTTGACCCTGCGACTTATTTCTTGATTTGTTGTTGATTTTTGAAACTTATGTTCTGGATGTGGTAATCATAACTGCCTCGACTGATATTTACAAACTTTGTTTGGTTGCAGGAGGAGATGGAGGATCGTCCGCGTATATCAACACTCATCAGCTCTTTGGCAAACTATTCGAACACGATTCCACCCGCGTCAGCTGATCCTGATGCAAGAGCACCCGCGGCGTCAGCACGGATGGGAACCCTAATAGGCGTATATCTTCCTTGCATTCAGAATATTTTTGGGGTTATTCTCTTCATTCGTCTCACCTGGGTTGTTGGAACAGCTGGCGCCATTCAGGGTTTCCTCATCGTACTTTGCTGTTGTTGTGTGGTAAACTTTGTCTTATTTTAACTGATAATAGACTCATGGGCGTCGGCAGGATTACTTTCAGGAAGGTGCATCTTGATCTACTTATTATAAGTGATATAATTTATAAGAGTGCATCCTTATATTAATTATTATAGGTAGTATACACAACACACTCATTTGGCATTTTTATCGTATGGTCTATGGCTGACCCCATTCTGACACAGATACGAGAAGAAATGTACCCTTGGCAAAGAGCAGACCGTATCATAAGTTTACACGAGAGGTCGTGTGATGTCGGCTAGTGATTATTTTTCTAAAATTTGATTAATAAACGATCCTGTGGATCATATCTTATAATGTGGCATCTATGTCATGTCGAGACGTGAAATCGGTCAACGATAGAGACGCGAGGCTAAACGGCTTGTGAATGTTAAGTGTTCGTAAGAAAAGAGACACTGAATTTATTGACAAGGTGCTGATCACAAACTAGACACCCCTCAAGTTTTTTATTCAACTAGTGATTTTAATAATAAAAAAATAATTTCTTAGTCTTTTTCTGTGACTTTTCTTTCATGGCAGGGGGTGCAAGTGCATCTCCTTGTATCCTCTTTCCGGCGCCCATGAATATGTTTATGTAATTTTGAGCTAGGAGCCAACGCGCATGTTACTTTTTGTGTTGAAAACTCGCGATATAGCAACTGCCTCACGATTTAACGGTTACTCAGTTATTTGAATTTGGTAACAGTATAGAAACTCCATTACCATTTCATTCGATCTAGCGATTGCGTTTACGTCTTTCGAATTTGCACGCTTGTGCGTGAAGAGTGTAGCCTCATATGGGAATCAGTGGTATGGCGCTTTCGAGTATGTTTTCGACAATCGCGTGCTCACGATATATCAGTTGGTCAACAAAGAACCTTCTGTTGGAAGCTACATCTGACGATTTTCAAGTGACAACCTAAAAATCGTTTTATATGTGTGTGTTGGCCTTAACACGAACCGAGATGAATTTTATCACGTCTTAATCTATTATTAATATTGTTTAGAAGATAAAATGCACTTGTACAAAAATTATGTCCAAGATTTTCATATATTGTTAACAATTCAATAATTATTTATACTTCTCAATATTGATTATTTACTATTTATACTGTATTATCCAGTAAAAACGATTCACCTTAAAGTTGGGAAACTTCATGATATAGTCAGTTGGTAATCTTACAAGTATGCTTTCTCTGTTGCTTCAGATTGACACAACTTTAAAATATTAAATGCCACTGTATATTGTTTACTTGAAATGATGCATTTTCAAACAATAATTAAAAAAAAAGCTTTATTTTTTATTTATACTTATTAGTTGTTTCGATAATTTGAAGTGTGCGTTCTGTTAATCATTAAATAATTTAATTATTTGCTTTATTTATCTTCATTGTTGTTACATTCATTTAATTAATTTAAACATTTCACATTTCAAAAAATGTCGTTTTTTCACAGTTGCATTTTAAACGATTTTTTTTAATGAAAAACTGTAGGATGTCTACCTTCAAATGGTAGTGTCGGCGTGGGGCAACAAGCAGAATCATAGGTGAATATTCCTAACGTAATCAAAAACCTTGTTTAGTTCAGAATGTTCAGATGATTGTCTTAAACGAAATATTTACTGTTAATCGTTTTTACTGAACATACGGTTTAGTTATTACATAATTCTAAATATTATTTTAGACAATGCTAACTGCCATTTCGATGTCTGCAATTGCGACGAATGGAGTTGTGCCTGCGGGAGGGAGTTACTTTATGATATCGCGATCTCTTGGACCAGAGTTCGGCGGTGCTGTCGGAATGCTATTTTACACGGGAACTACTTTAGCAGCGGCCATGTACATCGTTGGTGCTGTTGAAATTGTTCTGGTAATAATCTGTTAAACAAATTACGTCTGTTTTACATAATTAATTTAATTTAACCCGAATGCAACATTTAACATGTAAAAGAAATCAATCGTCGTATAAGCAATGTCATCAAAAGATAATTACTTTTGATGACATTGCTTATACGACGATAGACTGTCTAAAGATTTGCTGTTCTCGATAAAATTTCCGTATTCATTTAAAAATTATTTGACAATCATGTCAATTTTTTCATGAACAGTTTTTCATTTTTTTTTTGTTATTTTTGAAGTAAACTGAAGAAAGAATTAATTTCAACAATGCATTTAAAGTAAGTGTTTTTGACATTGAATAGGGAAATGATTTTTTGTTTCAGACATACATGGCACCTAGCTTATCGATATTTGGTGATTTTACGAAAGATGCAAGCGCCATGTATAATAACTTTCGAGTGTACGGTACTGGTCTTTTAATGGTAATGGGCACAATTGTTTTCGTCGGCGTAAAATTCGTTAATAAATTCGCAACAGTTGCTTTAGCATGCGTGATATTTTCAATAATCGCTGTGTACGTGGGTATTTTCGTCAATATTAATGGAAATGACAACTTGTTGTAAGTTTTAATTACTTTACGTTAATAGCATTACCTAGGTACTTAAAATTATTTTTTCTAATACATATTTTTTTTGTAGTATGTGCGTTCTAGGGAAGCGACTCCTTAAAGACATCAAATTAGAAGAATGTCACAAAAATGTAACTGGTCCTTTGTATAATCTCTTCTGTCCGAATAGTACCCACTGTGATCCATATTTCATAAGTCATAATACATCCATAGTACGCGGAATCAAAGGGTTGGCGTCTGGCGTATTTATGGATAACATTGTTGATAGTTTTCTCGAAAGTGAGCAATATGTTTCGTATGGAAGAGATCCCGAGGATATTGAGAAAATGGACACGAACACTTACAATCAAGTCTACGCTGATATAACAACAAGCTTTACTATTCTGATCGGCATCTTCTTTCCATCCGTTACCGGAATTATGGCAGGATCTAATAGATCCGGTGATTTAGCTGATGCCCAGAAAAGTATTCCAATTGGAACCATATGCGCTATTTTGACGACATCCACTGTTTATCTCTCGACAGTGTTACTCTTCGCCGGAACGGTTGACAATCTACTTTTACGTGATAAGTAAGTCGTATTCATTTCATGTAGACTGTACTTCATAATTGATTGTATTTATGTTATAAAATAAAATTTTTATTTGGTAGGTTTGGTGTGTCGATTGGCGGTAAACTTGTAGTGGCGAATATAGCATGGCCCAATCAATGGGTTATTTTAATTGGATCTTTCCTATCGACTTTGGGAGCTGGTTTACAATCACTAACGGGAGCGCCGCGATTACTTCAAGCCATTGCCAAGGACGGAATTATTCCGTTCCTAAGTCCATTTGCCGTTTCATCAAGTCGTGGTGAACCAACTCGTGCTCTAATTTTAACTGTTCTCATCTGTCAATGCGGAATCTTGTTAGGAAATGTTGATTATTTGGCACCTTTGTTATCCATGTTTTTCTTGATGTGTTACGGTTTCGTCAACTTAGCTTGTGCTCTTCAGACATTGCTGCGCACACCAAATTGGAGACCACGTTTCAAATATTATCATTGGTAAATACAATATAAATATTCGTATTAAGAACATGAATGGCATACATCTTAAAACAAACCCGTATAATGGTTTCTATTTCGTACAGGTCATTATCAGTCCTCGGCTTATCGCTGTGCATAGCAGTAATGTTTATGACAAGTTGGTATTATGCTTTGTTAGCCATGGGTATGGCCGGTTTAATCTATAAATACATTGAATATCGTGGGTAAGTTATAATTAGTATCGTATTTTAATGATCAGTCCATGACAGTCTAATATTTAATTTACATTTAATTCAATTTTAGAGCTGAAAAGGAGTGGGGTGATGGAATCAGAGGTCTCGCTTTATCAGCAGCTCGGTATTCGTTGTTACGTTTAGAAGAGGGGCCTCCTCATACAAAGAATTGGCGTCCACAAATTTTAATATTGGCTAAATTGACCAATGATCTTTTACCAAAATATCGTAAACTATTTGCGTTTGCTGCGCAACTAAAAGCCGGTAATATATATTTTCATAACCAGTTATCACCGAACGTTGGCATACATATTATTAATATATTGGAATATTTGTTTGCATTTTAGGTAAAGGTTTAACTATTTGTGTGTCTGTTATTCCTGGCGATTTTTCGCGATCGGCCGGAGAAGCTATGGCCGCGAAACAAAGTCTTCGTAGAACAATGGATGAAGAACGAGTTAAAGGTTTCTGTGACGTTCTTGTTGCGCGAAACATTTCGGACGGATTGAGTCATTTGTAAGTTGAGATGACAAATTAAATAATTATCAAATACAAATTTTAACCTTTAATTTATTTTGATGTTTTAGTGTACAAACGACAGGTCTTGGAGGAATGAAACCGAATACGGTAATTCTCGGTTGGCCATACGGTTGGCGCCAATCTGAAGATGATAGAACGTGGCAAGTGTTTCTTCAGACGGTTCGAAATGTTACATCGGCACGTATGGCTTTACTTATACCGAAAGGCATAAATTTCTTTCCGGATTCTACGGAAAAAGTAGTTGGAAATATTGATATTTGGTGGATTGTACATGATGGTGGTTTACTAATGCTTTTACCGTTCCTACTGAAACAACATCGAACTTGGAAAAATTGTCGAATGCGTATATTTACCGTGGCGCAAATGGAAGATAATTCAATTCAGATGAAAAAAGATCTAAAAATGTTCTTGTATCATTTGAGAATCGAGGCTGAAGTCGAAGTTGTTGAAATGGTATGAAAAATATTTAATTTAATCCTACAAATGCGGTTTTAATTTTGACCTTTAAATATTTTGTAGATGGATAGTGATATTTCTGCATATACTTATGAACGTACTCTGATGATGGAACAGCGGAATCAAATGCTAAGAGAACTAAGATTGAATAAGAAAGAATCTTTGGGCGTGGTAAGAATAATTCAATTATTATAAAATAATACGCGAGTTAGTTTCTAAGAAGTTAATAATGTATTGATAATTATGTAATAAATTATTTAAATCTGTGTGATATTACAAACACTATTTCTGTACGTGCGGCTAAAGGTACAACAACTTGTCGACTTCAATGATGTATCAGCGGAAGAGAAACTGCCTCTGGTAATTTTTGTGTCTGTAGTGTTTTATTTTTGGAAGGCTTTATTTTGTGTCACAATTTGTTAGTTTTTTTTTCAGAAAATAACTGCATAACTACTTATTATTCAATTTATGATTTATCTTGTCTATAGCTTTGATTATAAATTTTGTGGCCAAAGACTATAGTTTTTGAAAAAGTAAGATAAGGTAGGTATAGTTCTAACTTCACTGATCAGACATTAGTATCAAGGCCAACTGCAATTAAATTTTGAAAAATACTTATGCTTTTGACCTTTTTTTAAATACTGACTTTTTTGCAAAAAATTATTGGTAACTTTTTATTGTTAAAATATTTATATGTTATTGCACTAAATTGCACATTTTTTTCAACAAAAAGCATGTATTTTATAAAAATTCAAACATGGCTTTATTTGCTAATACCGTGTGATATTTTTATTAATTTTTTTTAACTATGTCTCGTTTCAGCTCATTATTTCATATTATGGTTTTAATCATCGAGAATGTATATATTTTGTTATTTTAATCATATTTCATTTCAGCTCATTTAGATTTTCATTGTAAATTTTTATTTTTAATTAGATGTAGAATGAGGTCAACCCACGTATCAAAATTTCATAATTTTTATTAGTGCATATTATTCCTAATGCCATAAACAAGTAATGTTAACGAGTTTTTTCATCCTTCTTCTTAGTTGCAAACAAGAATCAAAGAAATATAAAAAAAATTTAAACGCCTAGCATAAACGGCCACATGATGACGTAGGCGAGACAGTCACACTTCTGTGTCTATAGAAAGAGATGTATATAAATTATCTGACTGATCAGTGGGAGATCAGGAGATCTAGTCAACCAATCACAGACTGAGTCTTTTCTACGTCATTTCGGTAGCAGCACAATTCTGTTTGATATTCCAGTGAAAATGCATACATACTTAATTTCGGATTTTTTTTTATTATGGAAAAAGCTTCCGAAAAATTCTCTACAAAATTGTTTCATAATTTGTATATAAAAAAATGTGGGACGACCCCATTTTAATTGACTCATAATCATACATATATAGATCTATATATTTTCTACTTGTGTACTATATAACCTTGAAATGATTTATTTAGGTACAAGCAATAGTGGATCATCACCATCAAATGGTTGACGCGAAAACAGCAACCAAAGTACGTTTCCAAGAACCCGGAAATAAAGACTCAGTCTCTCCAGCGGCCACTACTCCACAACACGCTTCAACAGGAAACAGTGATGATGAACATCACGACAATAAAGACAAGGTACTTGTTTAGATAAAAGATACATATATTCGGGGATTTCATTTTTAACTAAATTAGGGTCAACGCTTCACATGTCACTTTTTGTATCACGAATATGCGAGTCAGTCGCTAGTAAATTGTCAGATGCGGAACCCTAAAAATAGGGTTTTTGTTTCCATAAAAGCTTCCCAATTTCAATTTGCTATGTAATATTTAAACGATAGTGCGTGAGAAAATACTTTTGATGGACAATTGTTATTTCTTAATTTTGACCGAGCGGGATAGAGTAGTCGTGAGAGCACTAGACTCGTATTCGGGAGGTACCTGGTTCGAATCCCAGCGGAGGCAGATGTGGCTGAGACTTTTTTCCTACTGCCTCTTGTCGAGAAACGGTAATTCCCGTACCGCCCATCTTGTTGAGGTTTTCCATAGTTTCCCACAAACGCAGAAAATAACGGGAAGTGATAGATGAAAATAGTAATGGTGTGAATGGTGTCTGTTATAGCATAAAGTAGAGAAACGGACGTTAAACGTATCATTATAATTATTATTATTTTTTATTTCTGATTTTTTTTTTAATAGAATGAAGAGAAATCTAAAAATAATGAAGAAACGACCAATGAAATAAAAGAATCAAAGGGCGACAAAGATAAGGAAGTAACAGAAAAAGAAAAAGATATAAATTCATTAGAGAACGAGTCGATTGCAAATGTTGATCAAAAAGATGATATTTCTGAAAAATCTAAGAAATCAGTTACAATCACACCGTACGTAAATTTCTTTACAAAAAGTGTAACTATAAAATGGTGGCAACAAATTAATATCTATTTATTTTTGCTGCAGAGACGAAGGCAATGTAAGACGAATGCACACGGCAGTGAAACTTAACGAAGTCATCGTTAACAAGTCGCATGATGCTCAACTGGTTATCCTGAATTTGCCAGGACCTCCAAAGGACACAAAACTCGAACGAGAATCAAACTGTATCCTTTTGTTAATACCAATAATATTATAAAAACTGAGTGAAGTAAAATTTCATGGGTAAATAGTTGAATTATGGGTAAAAACACCAATTAAACACTAAACAGCTCCACGTAATAATTAATTGTCACAATATCTTTGCGTCCGTTATACTCCAGGTGTTCTCATCTTAGGTAATTTATTTATATACATAGTTATTATTTATACGATACTGTTTGCATATCAAAAATACAATATGGCAGTTTAAAATATTAAATTTTTACAATCTGACGAGTACAGTGAGTGCGACAAGGACGGGTGAAGATTTTGTTTGTTTTAAAGTTTTCAGCTATGGGCATTATTTTTACTATGTGATCAGAAAGAGGCGTGTCGATCGAGTATCCTACAGTACTCAACGCATTCGTACCCATTCGACCTGACAGTCAATCTGTTCCTATTCCACACTGCCAGCTCATTTCCCCTAATCTTGACGATGTCGCTATTCCGTTGTTGAACAAATCGACTTTTATCGTGACTAAGAAAGTTTCACTTTAAATGTAAATCTAGGGAAATGTCCTTAACTGTTAAATTACAGATATGGAATTTTTAGAAGTACTGACAGAGGGCCTTGAACGAGTACTTATGGTTCGTGGAGGAGGACAAGAGGTCATCACAATTTATTCTTAATGTTATAAACTTCGTCCATTCGTTCATTGTATTCACTTAATGTTACTTCCTAAATTGAAAACAATTTTTTACGAGTCGACATTGATTTTGACTTCTGCTATTTAATAGATTTCGATTATTAAGAAGTCGACTTTTAAATGTCAGTCTGTTTTCTTAGATCAGATTTATTCCTCGTATCATCGGATATTTTTTTCGATAAATTTCTATTTTCACATCTTATCACAAACTTTTCATGTTTTTTTTTTATATATGACTCAAAATTCGTTTTATATTTGCTGCGTGTTTTTATCTCATGTTGAGTAGTATAAATTTAACATTTATATAAATGATATATTTAGAAAATTTTATTGTAAATTATAAAAAAAAAAAAATAATGGGAATAATTAAATCCAAAGAGGTATAGGTAAATGTAATAATGAAACTGATTTTATGATTCGTTTATTTAGTATTTTCACTTACTTTTTATTAATTATTCCAATTTCATTGAACCTGGTTTATCGATCGTACGATAAGAAATAATTAATGTGCTCGTTTTTCTACATGTACTTTTTAATTATCCCATAAAAAACTATTATGGCCAATCGAGGTAGATATTGCCCAAAATAGAAACTGCCGTAATCTAGGTAATATGTGTACCTACCTACTTATTACTGAGTGATAACTTAATGAGAAATAATAATATGCATTACTTAAATTACCCTTTCTGGGCTCTGAATTGTGAATATATATGTATTATTAAAGAAAATGTGAATTTTAAAAATGTTAATAACAAGATTGAGTCCACATAATTGGGTACAATGATTTATAAATATTTAATAACTTTACGCTTATAAGTTGTAATCAATGGAATTTTTATATTTACTGTTTTCGTAAACGATAATATCGTATCCAAAATTTTAATATCTTAAACATTCCCAGTATAACTAAAGCAAGGGGTAAAATATCATATATCGTTATTTGGTATAATGATACATATATTTTATGCAAAAATTAAAAAAGATAGTCTAGAATGTTTAATTAACTTGAAATATACAATATATTATTTATACTACTTATAATAGTTATATAATATTTTACCAAAGTTTATATATATAATATATGTATACATGTATGGACACGGGACTTACATGTATACATATAGAATTTACGTAGATATTATTACCAAATTGAGAAATTTAACAAAACTAGACAAAATATAGGTAATATTAATTGTGTTTTACTAAAAGTAAACTAATTTTCTTTCTTAAATCTTTGACATAACAAAACAATTTAAAAGTATTTTTGGTTTGCTGGTATATTGATTTTCTCAAGTAAAATGCTTAATGTTCTATTCGTATGATCATTGATCAGTGATTAATAGCAGCTTTTAGGTTTGAAAATATAAATGCATTCACATACTTAAGAAAGCATTTCACCTAACACAATACTGATTTAGTGATGCTGTTCTGTGCCATAAGTATTTCTAAGTAAATGTGGGGGTAAGTCATAAAGACAGAGCACAATCAACAACTAACGCGCTTTTTATGAGCTACACAACGCGTTTGGTCGAAGTAATCAATATGCTTAACTTTCTACCATGTGATTTTAATTAAGCGCGTGTTCTTTTTTCTCTTCTTTTTACCGATTATAGTACATTTCAATTGTCTCTCCCTATGCAGCTGTTGAATAACATAATACGTCATTGTTTTCGATTATCAGTTGTCACCACGTCCTACAACCAACGTAGTAACCTAGAAGATAGGCTTATTCCAATATACGCCGTGATCATTGTGACGTCACTCATCAATATTGTAGCTGCGACCACTGTGACGTCACTACTGATGATAGCATTATTTTGACGTATATTTTATATCAGAATGAAAGTAAGGCAAATTGACGATAAGTATATTCAATCAGGGGCGGACCGAGGGGGACACAATGTTTTTAAAGGGGCCTCGAAATTGATTGAATACCGTGACGCACTATGTCACAGTATTCAATCAATTTAAAATTCGAACGTTTTGAGTCCTCTTAACTTATTTGATGTCAAAGGGTGATTATCTTCCTATTACTTGACCTTAATAATTCCAATTTTGCTATGAAAGTTTGGTATTTGCAATCTCTTAAGTAGAATTAATTTAATCACGAAAAATGTGTATTGTGTCCACTGTTTCTATGTTCGATTCCATTTCGTTTGATTCAATAACAAATTTATGGATTTTCACTATCAGTTGTACAGTGTACACCCCCCTTAATATATAATGTACACTACGTGTATGTATATGCAGTTATGTAAACAAACCTTTACATTTCTGTTAATAAATAATCGGATTGCATTCAGCAAAGAAAGGATCACAAATATTACTTTTAATAGAACTGAATTATTGTTTATTTTGACATTTTGCTATTTACATATTGTACTACATTTCCTACCAAATATATTATAAAAAAAAATGTTAAGGACAACTAATTCTGTATTTAAGAATGTTAAGTTCAATTTTATATAAGTACCTACATATAAAAAGCAAATTGATAGTATATATTAGATATATTTTCTTCAAAGACATTTAACGACAAAGTATCAAATCTATTTATATAATGTATTCCATTCTAGGTGACGTAGTTAAAAAAAAAGATATCTACATGTTGTAATGAATATGTCGTCACTTAAAATGAAATAATTGTATTACACAATATCCTTGTTTAAATGTTGACAATTACACATTATTGCAGGCTAATATATATTGAAGTGTACGATATCAAAAATAATAATTCTTCTTAACAACCATGTTAATATTTTTAAACAATATAAGTTTTTATTCCAGTGAAATTGTGACTCACTTATTAAAAATTACAAGTATTTGAAACAGTTATAACAAAATAATGTATGTACCTAGTATCTGACTGAAAACAATTATTTAAGTTACAATTTCATTAAGTATTAAGAAAAACTATAATGAAAAATAAATATTCAGTTTTAAGTTTAAAAATTGTTGAGAACAATTCTCAGAGCATTTATTGAGCAATATTATATTAAATATTATAAAGAAAAATATATGTCAAATTATTAAAAAAGTGATAGGAAATTCTATATAGAGAAAGCCTAAATATATAGTAAAATATTAAATTATAAATATATAATATACATAATTGTATTCTTGATGTATAGAATAGAATTTTCAAATTAAAATGTGTTGTACGAATAATGTCAAATCAAATTAAAATGTCTTATTAATAATATTCATAATACAATAGAGTGTGTGATAAAAACAATATATATGTATATATATATTATACATATATATATTTATATTAATTAGCTCAAATTGAAACAAAGATATTGAAAGCAAAATGTAAATTTCTATAGGCTCATTTTCATGGTTTTTACTTGTTTTAAATTTTGTACAATGTGTTTCACTTGGTCTGCTGTTCTAAAGCAAAACAATCATGAAATAATTTGTTCTGAATTTTAAAACGCATTTTAAGCTCTATTTATCTTTTCAAATTTCAGTAACCGATTTCTTAAAAAAATAAATAAATAATATTAATAAAAAAAAACGCCAATTTGGTGTTGGCTTAATAACATTTCTCGTTATTTTTTTTAGAGATAACTGATATGAAATTTGAAAAGGTAAAAGATTAAAAAACGCGTGAGCCTCACTCGCATAAGCTCGCGAGAGAAGTGAAACTTCTTTAGAGTTTTGATCTCGCTTTTTTGATGCGTTATTCATTTTGCGTCATCAAGGTTTCTCTCATATTTCTTCGCCGTTGAATCATTTCACCTTTGACGTTACAGAAAATTTCAAATAGATACCTCGCTAAAGAAATTTCACTCCAGAAATTGTAAACAAATTATTTCTTGCTCTAAAATATACAGAAGAGCTAATATTTGCAAGTGTTTAATATTGTCTCAAATACTAATCAACACCGTGTATAGATTTAAAACTAAATCAGTGTTAAAAATAATTATATATACACAATTTTTTTGTTATTATTTTTTAACTTTATCGGTTGTATGTTAAATATGTTTTGCCAATAAGTTGTTAACACATGCGCTGACTTTAAAGTAAAAATAAATTTAATGTTCCTTATCAAATAATAATATATATTATTATTCAATTTAAAGGTCTGGCCAAAAAACTGGGTAAAGAAATGTTAAAATAAAACTGGGGACACAAAAAATTTTTAAATACGGTATGTTTGCAAAATAACTTTCGATAAGAGAATATTATTCAAGATATTCTTATAAAAATTAACATTATGAAGTCTCTGGTTATTGATCTTGGAATCAGAAGCTGTTACGTCATAGCGCTGTAAGTAAATTAATCGCACTATTATATAGTAGTGTTATTGTGAAATATTACACTAATTATATGCAGAATGTTAGCGTCTGTGAATTGTTTATAAATTGAGTATTAATGACTGGAAACACTATACTTTCTGGGTGTTACTGATGCTATATTTTGCATAGGTACGTATCTCATTGGATTACAGTTAGCAAATAGTTTAATAGTTGTTCCTGCCAAAACGGCACTAATATTCATTATAAACAAATAAGAAAATACCAATAATTTCGATATTTTACTACTCAAACTTTTTTCAATGTTAACTTCATTAAAATTTGCTGACTCTTTAAGTAATAACGTCCTTGGGAACATTAGCGAACTCCATTCTGTTGTTTCATAAAAAATACCTATGACTTGGCTATAACGTTGTTAACTTTTATTCATTTTTTTATGATATATTTTCAAAAAAGGTGATTATAAATTGAAGACTTTATTGCACATACACATTTTAGGCCTAGGTTCGACGTGTGATGATAAAAATAAAGACTTTTATCTTAAACAGAAGGCGAAGTAGAAAAATCGTGTCCGGGTTTGACTTGCAAAATTAAATGTAAAATATTTTTTTTATCGGTTTTTGTTTCGGAAATATCGATGCATGGAGTTTTCTGAACTTGTTTAATTTTTGTCCTTAAATTAATATTCATCCATAAAAATTGCTTGAAACAAAAAACGTACATATTTAACTAATTCTTGACAATAGCGTGTTGCTATTAATTTTTGGTGTATTTTTTTCTTACCAAGAATAGAGTAGAGCTAATAATAATGTAGTTTAACTGGTTTCGTCTTGTTTAACCGTCCTGTCTCGAGACTTAAAATGTGTTGAAAGTTAAAGTAATGTCTTCTTCTTCCTGTGCAGCCGTTACAGAGACTAAATAAATATTTTATAGGACATACTATATATTTCTTTAAAATGAAAATTGGACTTACATCTTTCAAAAAACCTAAATTCCATTTTACATTTTATGCTTACAAATTCAATCCCGACTACGAATTTTCATTTTATAAATCATTTTGTAGTTGTGGCTACAACTACTGCTGTTGTGCCAAAAGATACGACGATTTATTTTTAGCATTGCTCTTATACGCCAATCGGATGATAGATGGTCCACAACAGGGGTCACAAACTATTAATGATGGAGCTCGGTTTTTAAAAAAAATGCAACTTCCGTTGTTCGACAAATAACTGTGACTCAAAGTCAAGCCTTACAGACCTACGCTCCAAAAATGTGACTTACTTTCCTTTTGGTTATTTTTTTTTGTTGATTCACTACCAAACAAACAAACAGTGCATTCCTGAAAAACACCTTTTTCTGCTTTCGTAAGTTTAATTTTTTTTTGTTTAATCTAAGAGAAATGACATAATTTTGTCTCTTTATCGCTAGATAGTGACCCCTGGCTTTGAACTATAGTTCAAACGCTATATATGTTAAACACCGCTACGTCATCAATCTAACGGCAGAAAAGAGCCGCCCTTCCTAAGCAACGGACTGTTTGCCAAGAATACATTTTTAAATAAACAATAAATACAGTACGCTACTGAATTCAAGTAGACGGAGATTATTTGCCACTGTCGAGCAGTGATGTAGCGGTGTTTAACTTACAGCATTTGGACCTATGCCGGTGCTTTACACGATGTGTTTGTCGTGCGATCTTTCCATTTATCTAAAAAAAATCATTAAAAAACCCGATTGCACACGCAATTACGCTTGACTGGCGCACGACAAGGCGTATCGTGTAAAAACTACCATATGCAAATGTGCAGTGCGTCAATATGAATGCTCAGAACAATGCCACAAAACCTAAGAAAACGACATAATTATATTATATAATAAAATATTAAAGAGTAACCGTTTAATTATACAGGGATGTTTCCTAAGAAGGGCCTTGGACCATAACTCTAGTATTTATTTTCAAGTTTCAATAACTTTTTTAGTATCATCTTTAATGTTAAACGATACTCAGCTGTTTGGTAGAGCATTTTTTTCTAAATACAACGATGTGTAACATGTTGACTGGGGTGCAATATTCCTTTGAAAACATAAATAAAATATTTATCGACATTAAATAAGGTTTCTTATAAAATGTACACGTGTGCCGTGGAAAAAAATATAAGAAATCCTTAATGAACATTTTATTAATTTTTTCGAACGAATATTGCACCAAAGTCAGCTTGTTACAAGCAGTAGTATTCAGAGAGAAATATTTAGATATATACGGGCGTTTGAAAAAAAAGTTGGCTATAACTTTGAGATTACAGTCGATTTTGAAAAAAATTAAAATTAAGGCCTTTTTCTAGTATTATCTGGAATGATTTCTTTTTTTTTAATTGCACAATAAATAATGAAGCTATAGCTTGAGGTGTTTTTTAGGATCCTGTACATTACGTAAAAATGAATTTATTTTGTAGTGTTTTAAAATATTAGGTTATCGTGGTTACATATTTGACGTATAATATAGCTCATTCTCAGGTCTTCAATTTAAAGAAGAAAAAATCCTAACGGAATTATTTAAAAAAAAATCCGCAAACGGAAATGTATTTTAATATAATTTTTAGTCAATAATTTTCAATGACAATTTGCCAGACAGTTTTAATATTTAGATTATTATTGCATATTGAAATAATTTAATTGCATTAAATATATTTCTAATTTACCTACTGTTAATAATTAACAATTTTAGTTACGGAGGCAATACTGATATTTGTCTTGTTATATTTGTTGTTATTATATTTATGTAGTGTTTATTATTATGTGTTAAATCTTTAAAATTAGTATGATGTTTGTCCAATCTGTGACATAATATTACGATAGTACAACATGCATTATTTGTTCAAATCTTTCTGATTTACACAGTTGTTCATGTAATTATTATTACTGTACAAAATATAATGAATAATAATTGTGAATTAACAGGTTGAGTCTTATTATGAAACAACTAGGTATTGCGTTCTTTGTGCACCTACCAGCATTTTGAAGACGTTTATGTAGCACTGATAACAACGATTTTTTATCAATTAATTATTTCACAGGTAAATAATAACTTTTTACTGTATAATAACGGGAAATAAGGACAAATTATTTTGTATGATATTTTATATATATACAAAATATGTGTACAAAATAATTTGTCCTTATTTCCCAGTAAAATAAAATTGTGATGGACGTAAGTAATATGGAGGTAATAATAACAAACGGACGTGGTTGATATAATAAAACTCAATATCATAGCTATTATTTTAATGTAAATTTAAAAGGACATTATTCCGAATTCACAAAAGTGATATTTATTGAAAGATAATCAAAAATTCAAATAAAAAAAAAAATAAGAAAAATGATAGGACTCAATCTGTTAGAGCAAATAATTTGTGTATTGGCATTTAGAATATGTTAATGGTGCCATTTATAGTGATCTTAAAGAGCCTTAAAATACTTTTTACTTAAAAAGAGTATGCAAACTATTTTTCAACTTGTTTTAATTATTTTTTTGTTTTGCTGATTATTTAGTTTTCAAAGTATCTTATATAGTTATCTACAGCCTTTAATTGCAATTCTTAATTTTATTTTAAGAAATGCGCCATCTTAAAAAACTTTATTAACTGAAAAAGTTGCTTTTAGAAAAGTTATGTGTATTGTTGGAAATGAACTGAAAATCTTCAAAATTTTGGATAACACTTATTAAACTTTTTAAATGTATTGCATAAAATAATATGTAGGAATTCTATGAATAAAATAAATTAATGTTGTTGGTATGAACTATGAAGTAACTGACTGAGCAGTATTAGAAAGCCAAAAGGTGCACAACACTAACTAGTACAGTAAAACCTGGTAAATTGATGATCTCTATAATTGAGCCACGTTTTGTTGGATTGCCAAGCGTTTGTAAAATTTAAAATTTTGAAACTTGTAATCTTTTATTTTTATAAACGACTATGTTGCTCGTTTGTCCAGAGAAATATAATAATTAGGTCTAAATAATGCGTGTAATTAATTCTGCTTTAGGTTTGGTAATGATAACTGCGTTTTAACTCACATATTTTTTTCTGAATTTTTCATTCACCTCTAAACTGGATCGTATTTTAGCGGTCATAGATGATCAACTTAAACAGGTTTTACTGAATTGTATTCACTTATTTCTAGAATAAATCAAATTCTAAGTTTCTAAGTTAATAACCAAATTTTTAATTGCCAAATATCGGTAGTAGAAGTTCATTGATGTAAATTTAAAACAATACGAAAGGAGAACATGTGTTGTCGACACTAAATGGTTGATTTTTGGTAATATCACTATGAACAAACTCACCTGTTTTTTTGAAAAAAAAATCATACCTACCTACAGTTTCGGAAAAATTATAATGCTACTTTCTAAAACCTTGGGAAAAAACAGCCTTACAAACTATTTTAAAATTTGTTTTGGATCGTATTTAATTCTCTCAAGCGTAATTGATTGTTTATAAATTGATATTATTGTTTAATAATAAGACCATACACAATTAACATATCACAATATTTGTTATTTGAATATTTATTCACACCAACTTCAGGAGACGCAGTTTTTTAAAAATAATTTCGATTTAAAACTATGAAATTAAATGCTATATGGCTGTTTTTACTTAATGCTGCAATATTGCAACAGAATTGACTAAACAGTCAATTTATTATTGTTTATTATTTTAGGGCAATAACACATGAAAAATTTAAATCTTTCATTTAAAGAAATTCGGTTAAATGTGGGAAGGTGACGATATTTTTTATTACCAAAAATATTTAACTTCTATTTATATGTGTTAATAATTTATTTGAACTCATGACTTTCCCCATGTTTTTAGAGCAATTTTGATTCCATACAGTTTTAAATTGTTTACAATTTGTAACACATTTCAAAGGAACTGTAAATAATTTGTCGACAACAATTTAAAACCCTTTCCATAAGTTACCTATTATACAAAAATATTATTTGATAAATTAGGTGCTCAAGTTATCAAGACAAGGCCCTCTGAGCAGTGGCGAAACAAGCTTTTTGGAGACCCTGAGCAAAAATGGCTCGTGGGTCCTTGTTCTATTCAATTTTGATTTTGATGAACGTATTATTTTCAACCTTCTAAATCGGAGAGGTGTCCTGTTTGTAGCAAAATAATACGTTTATCAAAATTGGGTAGGGGAGGGGACTACTGGAGACTAGGCCCCCAAAACCTGTGCTTGTTGTTAATCCGGCATTGCTTCTGAAAGTGAAAGAAAAGAAATGATCCTTTAAAGAAAAATTTTGTTCCATAGTTTGTTGAGATATTTTATTTTGGATGTCGGGATAACTTGAATATCTTAATATTCGTTGAGCGAAAATTGTCTGTCGCATCGCATTTTTATAAACCATAGGCTGTGATTGTCACAAAACAGCAAAAGTCATGTAGAACACCATCAATTTGTAAGTCCTGGAGCTTTTTAACAGGCGACTGATGTTTTTTTTCGATTCTCGAAAAGTCATCTTATCATATTACAATTTCGATAAAAGTGAATTGTTATCACCTATTTTCTATTATATATAACGTACCATTAATATCGAAATTTCAAACATGTTTCATATACTTATTAATAATAACTACGTTACTAGAAAAGTAGAAGGTTGCAAAATTCTATTATCAAATGTTTCTTTCTGAAAAAGGCTCTGCCAAGTATTTTAGATTTTCATTAGTTCATTTGAAATAAAATCAAATTAAAAAAAAAATACAATAGGTCCGCTCTTGTAACATTTCATAACATCTTCGTATTTTTAAAATATTTACTTAAGATTAAATATTTCCATTTTTAACTAAACTTTATGTCAACCATAAACTAATTTAACAAACAAAAATAAGTTTGATTTTAATATTAATGAGTTATTTATAGACGTTCTCATACAAAAGTGTAACATACTTATAGATATTTAGCATGTGTGATTCTATTGACTAAGGATCAGTAATCACTAATCACTGTTATCATTACAGATTATAGCTATATGTGTCTTCATTGTAGTTATAATTGACGATGCTAGTTTCTAAGCTAATACAACCCTGTAAAGGTTTCATTCAATGTTAAAGTAAGTCAAATACATATAACATTAAATACCATGTACCAAAAAACAAAACATTTTTTTCAAAAACTAATTTTATTTGTATTTTTTTATCCAACATTCCTAATCTTGTCAAAATGTAAAACATTTCGGTTATGTTCCGATATACACTGTGAGCACTGTTCATACCGTTATGGACTGTTAGTACCCTAGGGAAATAAATGACGCCATAAATCGCCGCCATTTTCATACTGTAGGTACTGGCGTTTTCGAGGTAAGGAACTCGCAATACTTTGATCACGTGATGGAAAAGAGAGAAAAAGATATTTAAACGTCAAATATTTATTATAAAAATATTGTAGCAACTTTTCTACTTTCTCGTTGAATGTAGTGAATGAAGAACTTTTAAATTTTTTATTTTCATTTTGGTAGTATACTGAGCTGCGTTCTTTTTAACAGTAACCAGTATAGCTGCCTATAAAAGAACGGCTTCCAGGGCCGTCTTTAACCGATTGGAGGCCCTAGGTTCTTTAGGATAATGGGGTACCTATGACTATTAAAGGGGCTATTTATTTTAAAGAAAGAGCATAATTACTAAGCAAATCAATAATAATTAACAAATACATTATAAAAAAATATATCGATATATTTGTCGGCAGTATCGGTGCTGATCTGGCAGGAACTAGGGGGCCCCATCGATCGCGGGGCCCTGGGCACTTGCACAGAGTGCCAGTGGAAAAGATGGACCTGTATCCAGCGGCAATGACAGGCCGACAGTAACGACAGATCGAGATTGCCGCCGCTTTGCATTTATGACTTTTTTTCTTAGACTTTGAAATTTTAAATAAAATAATATTAGCATCTATAATTTACAATACATTTGA
Source organism: Venustoraphidia nigricollis (assembly GCA_034508555.1). Classification (NCBI taxonomy): domain Eukaryota; kingdom Metazoa; phylum Arthropoda; class Insecta; order Raphidioptera; family Raphidiidae; genus Venustoraphidia; species Venustoraphidia nigricollis. The sequence goes on along the minus strand of JAVRKA010000022.1, from coordinate 4,897,482 downwards.
CCTGTGTTGTCGAGCGTCTATAATTACGACATTATTGATCATATAATTACGTTTGAGAAAGATAAAAGAAGCAAAAATTTTGCTAAAAATATTGAAATAATTTCAACAAACCGAAAAATCAAAAATTTGTTATCCAGCTCCCAGAAGTACTTAAGAGGTATCGGTATTTCAAATAACACAGCACGACTAATAAAATGCAGTTACACAATCCTTTATATACGGAGTGTTTTCTACTACCTAGACAATCGTTCTGTGAATTAATTATTTTAAATTTATTATTTGGTATGTTTATAAAAAAGATTGATTACAGATTATAGACGCTCGAATGCAAATGTTATCAGCGTCTATGCCTCCAGAGGAGCCAGAGATATATTTGTTATATTCAGGCTCGGAAAATCATGTTCGGCGGGAGTGGCTAGTTGATCGAGGAGTCCCCTAACTCCTGTGACAAAATAACAATTATAGCTAGAATCTTGTTTATTTCTACTGATAACTGAAATTTCTGTTAATGAGGCACCATTTACATTAACGTGCCATGAGCCCCCCATGAGTTAAGACGCTCTTAAGACACAAAGAAGGGCTAGACACGATTACTTGCGGTTCATTTAGCATTATAAATTAATGTGTTTGACAAGAAAACGTAACACAAATTGTTTTGATTCGTCTGCAACAGCTATATCAATTAAAAACTATTAATTCGAACTTGTCAAATTTCCAACGACAAAACTGTTTATAAAATTGCATTAATACGTCTCAAGTAAGTATAAGAATATCCGTACATATTTCGTAACATTTGACTTCTTAAATTATGCTCATGTGTGTTTTGTTTGCGTCCGGTGGCCTTTTCAATATGTGTTCTTTTTACGAGCATTCTTTGAATGGCTCTATCTCTGAAACGGTAATAGATACAGACCTCTGGGTGCGCTCATTGAGTTTAGAATGTCATTTTCTGTCCGTACACCAAATTTAAGAAGTATCTGATAGGTATTCCAGAGATTCCAGAAAATCAGTTTGAAGGGCTCTAACTTCGAAACGGTGAGTGTTAGAGCGCAACGGATGGGCTCGTTGAATTCAGCGTGTCATTTTCTATAAGTATACCGAATTTGAAAAGGATCCAAGAGATTTGTCATTTTTGTCCAAAAAAAAACCAAGGCTAAGGAAAAAATCTCGATTTTCGTCAAAAATCAAAAAGTCGTTTTTTGGTTTCTAACGGCTTAAGCAGCTTTAGACTGACAGAGAATGACATTTGAAATTCAAAAATAAGCCCTAGTTTGCGTCCGGTGGCCTTTTCAAGATGTGTTCTTTTTACGAGCATTCTTTGAATGGCTCTATCTCTGAAACGGTAATAGATACAGACCTCTGGGTGCGCTCATTGAGTTTAGAATGTCATTTTCTGTCCGTACACCAAATTTAAGAAGTATCTGATAGGTATTCCAGAGATTCCAGAAACCCAGTTTGAAGGGCTCTAACTTCGAAACGGTGAGTGTTAGAGCGCAACGGATGGGCTCGTTGAATTCAGCGTGTCATTTTCTATAAGTATACCGAATTTAAAAAGGATCCAAGAGATTTCTCATTTTTGTCAAAAAAAAACTAACACACCGCCAACGAAATGTGCTCTATTAATGCTTTGCGCACCAAAACTGAGTTTCGTTCATTAAAACAATTATATCTAGGTTAATTGAGCAAGAAATTTATTTAAATTGTAGCCTTTTGAAAAAGAGAGAATATGTTGTATAAAATGGAACCATTCTAATATTGTTTCAAGTTCATAATAACTCCTAAAGTTGCAACTGAAAATCGCGGACAGCAGTTGCCTGTTGGTTTGTACTAGAGGTGCAAATTATGCTTGATTCGGCTTCGTTTAGGGATGTATTAGGTGGTTAAATTTTTTATTTTTAGTTCGCATATGAATGCAATTTATTTGCATATATTGTCGACAAGGCTTGACACTATGACACAAGTTTTATTTTTTTGAATTTCATATATCATAAGTAGTGAAGAATAACAGTGTTGAATAAAAAAATTAAAAAATAACTTTTTCTTTTTGTTACAGATGGAAACCTTATTCGCCCTTGTTGAATTGACATCAAGTAGCTGGAAGAAAATCAGAATCTTGTATATTAAAAGAAACACTAAGCATTTACATCTAATATTATTGAAATATGTAATATCTATACTATGTTTATCTGAATGAATATGTTGCATTACTATATTTTTATTGTATTTGTAAAGATTGTAAGAAAATAAACTCAAATTAACTAAAAGAATGATTGTATTTTTTTAATTAAACGTAATAATACATAGCTTAACATTCGAAGATTTATTTTCATTTTTATTTGTACTCTATGTGTACTTGTGACTTGGTTGAACCGACATCTTGATTTACTAGCACAATACAGTTTATTATTGTTTCACACCTATGATTAATTAGTGCACGATGCTTTGCTCTAACGTTCAATTTGAGTACTAATTAATAGTAGTTCAACTGATTGACGTCCGATATGGCTACAATATTTTTTATCTATCAATTGCTATTTTGATTTTACTTTGCGTTCGCACTTTTGACGGTACATGATTTAATGGCATCTCGGCCACAACTTGTAAAACTTTGTCTACAAGAGACTGTTCTCTGCGACAGTACACAGAGCGTGGTCGCATAGTGATCATCTGTTTGGTACTGTATTGTAGAGATGGGAAAACCTGTTATTTTCAAGTAACAGGTGCGACCTGTTCCTGTTACTTTTAAATATCAGTTTATAATAACAGGTACAAAAGTAACTGTTACTTTGCTGCTTTAGCACAATACGCACTACGCAGTTTGGTATATAGGTACTTTAGTTTTAATAAGAAAAAGGAACAATGCTGATTATTGGATACCTTAATACAATAAAAATATCGCCCTTCCCTCCACATCCCTAATAATTCTAATCACACAATTTCGACAATCGAGATGTACTTCCGCGTCGACAATCGTGAATCGAGACTCATATATTTGATGGTACGGAACCCTCGCCGCGCGAGCCTAACTCGCACTTGCCCGGTTTTTTTTATGAGAATGTCAGCAGATTGCAGACACTCCCTTTTTTATTGTTACAATAATTATATTTAAGTTAGGTACGTATTCATTTTAAAGTATTGGATTTTTTTATTAAAATAATGTTTTGAACATTAGATATATATATGTGTAACTGTACTTAATGAAAATACATAGCTTACTATACCTATTGTTTAATTATATTTTATTACCATACCACTCTATTACTAGTTTTTTGTAACACTAGAAACTACGTATTCGGATTAAACCTGTTACTTTGTAGTTGGTTATTCAATTATTCATTTGTTAACTGTTTTGTTGCAAAAAAGTGAAGCAGCGTAGAGTACCTGTTACTTAAAGTACCTGTTACTTTTTAAATCAAATAACAGATTGTATCTGTTACAAATGAATAACAGGTACAAAGTAACAGGTTCAAAAATAACAACCCATCACTACTGTATTGAGACTAGAGCGACGTCGCTGCGAATGGTGTGCTCTATTATGCATGGCCAGCGAGGTTGGTCTGAAATTCGGCGTCAGATAGACGACCGAATTGTTGGGCATGTGCTACATCGAGCAAATGCCCTACCTACTCCGTGACCGACCCTTTCAATACGCTTCAACTAGAGAATATTTCATAATAAAAAATTTAAATTTGTAAAAAAAAATTTAAATAAAAAAGGAAAAAAAATTCCTGAATTTTCGATTTTTGTATTAAAATTCATATTTTTCACATTTTTGGTCATCTGCGCATGCGCATTCATGCAAATCGGCCAATTTTGCTTACTGCGCATGCGCAGTAAGTAAATTTGTTTGTTTTTTTTAAGAATTGGTAGTGGCTGGGCATATATTCTCTTTTATATTAAAAAATTGTGAATCGAGAGAGGAATGGCCGACAGTCGATTTTTTTTGTGGCCAAAACTCCAGTTACACGAATTTAGCCCTTCTACTATCCAGACACCGTTTTTTAGGCAGGTCCTCGTAACTGATTTGAAAACAACATACGAGTCATATGTTATGAATGCTGGGGGTCCCACATATAATAAACGAATGATCGCTAGTCGGCTACGGCCTGTCTACAGTTAGGCATAACAAAGCCTTCACGTAACAGTTTTCAATGGCTGCTTTTGGATCTCATTAAATCACATACCGTCAGAAGTGCGAACGTAAAATAAAAATAAAATTAGCAACATTAATAAAAATCTAGTGTAGCGACATCGGATGTCATTCAATTGAACTACCGTTAATTAGTACGCAAATGTGACGTTAAAACAAAGCGTCGTGCACTAATTAATCATAGGTGTGAGTCTATAGTACAATTGGTTTGCGGTAGTGTAATAATACTAAAGTATGTATGTATAAAGTATGTACTGGATACTTTTCAAATTTGGTTTACTGAGATGAAAGGAAATTTCAAATTCAATTAACTCAAGCGGAGATCGAGGTATCGTTTTCGAAATAGACTCATTTCAATTTTTTTCGGGATATTCTGGAATTTTTAATGTCAGGCGAATTTAAATGAGCATACTTGCAGATCAATCCCATACTGACCGCTTTTTGATTTCTTAGACAAAATATTCCTCAGATATAAAATTTTGTGAGTACGGGTATTTTTTACAAAATAATCAGTATTGAATTTTAGTTCTCAAAGTCGTTGCTAATATCTTAAAAAACTGTGTACAAGTATTTACATAGTTTCTGATAGGGCTGAGCTTTTTTGTTTAGTTAATTTTTTTTAAGTTAATAGTTTTGTCTTTGAGAAAATTTGTTAACTACGAACTTACAAGGAAATACAAAATATTTTTAAAATTTTAGAGTAAGTCTCCATGAACATAGATTTTTGTTCAAATTTTTTTCTTTTTTTATTAGTTTGATAATAGACAAAAACTTATAAATCAATTGTAATCTACTCTTTCTGATGTTTACTGAATAAAAAATAATTCTTTTAGTTATTTTGTGTTTATTTTTTCACAATCCTTACAGTTAAGTACAAATATAATAAAAATATACATATATAAATAACATTATAATAGAGCTTCAGTTATAGAACGTCGATCATACTTTTGTTCAGTTGAAGATAGCAATAAAAATAATAATTAATTTTCAAACAATAAAACAAAAACAAGATTAGATTACAACCCTTCACTGGCAAAGATCTAGTATGTGAAATGAAGCATCATTGTATAAAATTATTTATGAGATATTTAACTATTTTTCTTCATACCATGTCAAAGTACGTACCTTCGGCTTCGGTTTTAAGGCAGAAAGCTTAACATTTATGCACTGCTCGTAGCGGCGGGCCGAAATAGTTCTTTCGTGTACGAAAGTACGTACTATCGACCGGGTATGAAGATTGAAATGTCTGCATTGCGCGATAACTGATGTCCGAGGCGAAGCCGATGGCATCATGTTACGCGCAGTGCACGAATTTCAACTTTCTGCCCTTATGGTGTAATATACTATGATGAGTTTATATTTAACACAAAATTTATCAGAAAATGTGTTTTTTTTCAAAAAGGTTTGTTTTTAGTCTGCTTTCCCTATCGCTTCTCTTTTCCAATTTCCAGGGGGGGGGGAGTAAATAACCCTTGCCTTACTTCCTGCGGACGCCCATGGTTAATAAAGTATCTGAAAGAAAATGACAAATGAAGAATTGCAGTACAACCCTGTAATAGTTTTTCACAACTGGCAGGATCGCCATGTAATAGTTTGTGAGTTTCTTTGTAAATTAAACACTTATCTGACTATATTTAATTAGTTTATTTCTTTGTATTTAAAATAAATTGATATGTCACTAAATCAGGTTACACTGATATACTGACACCTTCTATGTACATTATTTCCGCTTCTTCTAATCTTTTAATTAACATATCTTCTTTTCGTCTATCTGGATCTATTTTTATTAAATATGTTCTAATTTCCTTTAGATTTTTATAAATAGAATCTAATTGTGTAGCCATTAATTTAAATTTATAAATATACTTTCTTATTTTATTCTAAAATTATATTATATTATTATATTATATTATTATATTAAGGCCTGAACCCTCCGCATCTCGCTCCTATCCATCTCCTATCGAACTGTTGTCCTTATCACCCTCTTGCATGCCTTATACACGACTCCTTGACTGGTGCAGCTGATGCTGTTTGGGCAATGATAACTTCCTCCTTGGATCCGGAACTATCCATATTGTTTATTTTATTTTTACACTTGTACTAAACTTGTCAGAACTGGCAGGGTCGCCTGGTGTAAACCACGGTTTCTGTCAAATCAAGTCAATACACTACCTTTTAAGCTACAATGTCTAAGTTCACTCTTTTTTTTCATTTTTATGATTTGAATAAATTCTGTGTCAAATAAGATTCAGTTAAAAGTTATACAAACATATTCATTTAAATACGGTACATTATGATAATATTGATAACTAGCTGGTGCTCGCGGCTCTACACGCGATTAAGATAAACCGTGTTTTATAGCTCACTCGGCAACAACAACAGTAAGTTGTGAAGCCTTAATTCGGTTTCACCGTTTAACAATCTTGCCTTGCGTTCGGATATTATGTGGAAGTTCAAAATTTACTTGCACGGTAGGTGAAATAAAATAAATGTTTTAAGTGTAGTCTATTATTATTGTGTATCAGCAATAAATTTGATGGCCTTATGATATTATATTAAACTTAAGTACGTTATAAAAATTTATTATTTAAGTAATTCAGGTATTTATTTTACCAGTTAACAAAAAAAAGACGTAGGTAATAAGTATTTTCAAGTAACACTTAAGTACATAAATTTTATAACTCGTAAAATATATCTTCTACTTATTAAATTTTCTAAAAATAATGATACTCGACTTAAGTCAGTGTGATTTTTCAGTACTTACAATTTTATAAATTATCAAAATGCGGGCTAGCATTTGTCAATATGAAAAATGCTAGCCCGCAAAAATGCAGGAGACAAGTAATATTGTTTCCTGCACTTTTTATTGCATGAGAAACATATTGGGTGTCACCATAATAATAAAAAAAAATAGTTAAGGTCTGCAGTTGATGAGTCAAACATCTCCAAGATCCTCCGCTTGACGAGACCTTGAACACATCGGCATATCTGTAACTCCTCATATATGAATTCATACAAAAACTCAAATTTAGAGCACAGTCAGCCTTAAAAAAAGAAACAACGTGTAAAATCAACAAAAAAACTTCAATAGAAGCCGAGATCTTTGTTTGCGATTCATCTTATCAAACAGCTGATGTTTCGTTACTGCAGTTAGTAGTCTAAGAGGTCACAAACATAATTTTTAAAAATTTTATACGGATATAAATATTTTAATATAAACTAAAATTTAGAGTGCAAATTGTGTAATAAGGCGTATATGGGCCACGTCTAATTTTATTGACAGTTTTTTTATTTAAATCACAAAAAAATCACCCCTAATTGAATTTCAATTATGTAACAAATTATTATTAATTGCACAATTATTTCAATGACGTAAAACTGCATTTTTAAGATAATAATATTAACAATTTTTATATGTTATGGTCTGGTTTTAAATTCAAAAAGTGTAAAGACGGTCTCGGCAAGAATAAAATCAAATTTTTACTATCATAATTATGATCTTTAATAAAGGAAGAAAAATTCTAAAGAATTCAGTCTGCCGACACATACCTACTTATAAATCAGTTTTACATTTTCGTGAATTTATATTTGCTTAAACGCAAAGCATACCGACATCAAGGGTGTGTTGAGACTAATACAATAGAAATAGCGTTTTTATTTCATTTTAAATCTAACAATATATTTACTATCTGTAAAAAATCTTTAATACATATTCTAATTGTTTTTAATTCTTAGCTTATTTAAAATTATAATTTAATCCCAACCATCAATCCACTGTTATAAAATAAGTATACTTCTGTCAATAAAACACCTGAAATATAAGTTAATGTCAAAATATTAGTCATTGAAAAAATCTTATAATTTTTAGTCGCAACCTCTTGGACTACACAGAATGATTGCTTCACTGCCGTAACAAGGTGTGTCAACGAATGTGCCTTGTAGATTTTTCAATTCTATAACATCATTGGTAACTTTAGCGGAAACTGCTCTTGGGTTAAATGTAAATTATCCTCTCTGAAGTGAGAAAAAGACAGACACTAACAGAATTGCACAATCAGTAGTATACCAGCCGATCTCAATATTTTTTCTTAATAATCGAATAAGTAGAAACTAATGAGGAATCTTTTCCTTAGACTTGAACCTTTCAGAAAATCTCAATGTGAATTTCAAGATTTTTTCAACATTATGATTCCTTACCATTTTTTCGATTGATTTAGTTGATACTGTACATTATAGACGTTATAAATCTAAAGTTAATCCGCGTAGTTTAATTATTTAGCGTATAAAATAATATTAAATTAGGTAAATAATAGCCACATAAGTAGTTGAAAAATTATTCATCTATAAAATTTGATGGAAACTTTAAAATTTGGAAACAATTATCGATTATTTGCCAAAGTTTATCAAAACTATACCAAATCAAATTTTGAGCAAATAGGTATCTTATTTCGAGAACGATCTAAGGAATAACAAAACGCATCGTAAACAACGCAAATGAATTATAGATATGCAATAACCCAATTAAATAAAGTAACAAAAAAAAATGAATATTCCTTGGTAGCTGTATTTTTTCACTCTTAATCATACCTAAATGACAGGTTTAAAAGTTCTAAATCCATGAAATGGAAATACAAAATGATCACGTAAGCGACAAAGATAAAATAGTTTTCGTGGTTGGGTAAAATTAAAAGTTGAGAATAAAAACGAATGTACAAAGACCTAAGTTTTTAATATTGAATATTATTGCCTGCATTTATTGATTTCAGTTATAAAAAAAAATATTTTTTCAGTCTCCCAAATACAGAATATTTCAATAATTGAAAAGTTACTGACAAAAATACTATTTTTAGTTGTCCATTTTATCCTGATTAAGGCTGGAATGATTCTATTCTTTACCTGCTGTGATTACAATAATTTATTTATGAACAATAAAATAATTTCTCAACAAACTGTCGATAATCAAATAAATTAATAATAAATGCAGAGTTAAATTATTTTAATTGTATAATATTTCGTTTAGCGTACGCTATTAAGGATTGAGTGAGACGGCGAACTAACTTTTGCTCCACTGGAAAGTAACTTAACTCTAGTTTTGATTACATTAATTTTTATCTCATATGCTGATTGTCACAGAATTTGTAGATATTATGTTAAAAACAATGCGTAATTAATAAAATATTTCTTGTAAGTCTGTGCAAAAAGGTGGAATATGTCATACCATCGGTGTTGTAATTATTTTAATTTGTGCGGTGTGACGTGCCTGAAATTTTCGGATTTATGTTTTGGAGGTAATAATAACTATTACACGTTTCTTCAATTTTTCAAGCGACCATATAATATTCGTGTGTGACAGCTACAATTTATAATATTTTTATGTGTGTACACATTTAAAAAACATTAATTTTGCGTCAATATATTCGTCAATGAATTTGATGAGTCGATTAAATTCATAGATGTTACGGAAATATCCAGGAGTATTTGAAATTTCCCTCTCGCGTTTAAAAAGTATTGCGTTAATAATAAATGAAATCCATATAATATTTTCTCTAATTGATGAAAAATCAGTTCTACATCTTTTAAATGCGTATAAACACCCCTATTTTTAATTTTTTTCGAGTAAAACGTATCCAATGTTAATAGAAAAAGGAACGTTCACTATTACTATTGAGTACTTATAGACTTTGATCTAAGTATGCCACGTATTTAAAATAATCTATATTCTTAATAAGCGGAAGACGTATTCTTATGCTGAAAATTGCACAATTTGGATAAAAAAAAGCTTTTATAATTCGCACAGAAAGGTAATAATATGTTGTTTTATATAGGCATTGTTTTAAAGTATTTTATAATGGTGACTGATATGTTAGTACAATTATTTTTTTAATCTTAGTGACGCTAATTAGAACTTAACCATGAAAGGGCAAATGGCGGACATTATAATTTAACTTTCTTTGTAGTTACACATAGTAAAAACTGATTCTATGTGAACACTAAATAACTTAGTTACTTAGTAACTATTTTGAAAAACATATTTTAACATTTATCTAATACAAAGATAATTCTTTGGTCTCAGATATAAATGCCTTAAGTCGAAAAATCTTTGAGCCGTTAATATCAAACGAAAGAAAATACAATTTGGACAATGTTTAGTATAAAAATAATTTAAAAAATTTTTGACTTAAGTTTTTTATACTTGACACCAGAGAATTTATATAAAATAAATGAGAGTCTGTATTACAACAAGATAGTAACTAAGTGGGCACATAGATCAAGTTTTACTATATTCTCTTTACAAATTTGAAGTCCGTTAAAAAAATTCTGATTTTTGATTAGATAAAAGACTATGAATATTGCATAAAATACTCAAAGACCGTTTTATTTCAGAGCCTTAATGAAACTTTCTTAAACGGTGTGAAACTAATACCACATAAATATATCAATTTAGAAGAAAACGGTTTGGGTGTACCAGTTTTGTTTGGACGTTTTGAATATTTCAGCAATTTACATATTGTGTTTAAAAAAGTTCTCTTTACTATCTTGAATTCTTCTAAATTCACAGACAACCATTATTTATCCACAATGAATACCAAGAACACTAAAAACTGGATAAAGTTCGATACTATAGATGACGTTCCCACGTTAGATGAATTAATCGAGCTTTTAGAGAATGAAAATAAATCTGATGCACAGAGTGAACCAAAGAAAGCGTATCAAAATACTGCAGTTACGTTGACTCCTTTGAATAGTACAACTCCTGATACAAAGCCGTCGTCAGATTTTTGTCCAAAATTCAATATTGATGAGTGCCCTATACCTAACTTACTTGAAGGTGTATATTTAGATTGCTCTGATATAGATGAAAATTATTTTGTACCATATTTTTATGCCCAAGAACCAAATGAGTTGACGGACTCATCTGATACAGTCAAAAAGGACAGTGTAAACTCGCTTGTACCGGTTGGTGAAAAAGTCGGCAAGCGAAATATAAATGGTAATATTTTAATTCCATCTTTAGATGAGAAAAGAAGTCTAGGGATTCGTCGAATTTAAAACAATTATTTCTACCGTAGGTACGTCTAATGAATCATTACCAAGTGGTAATGATAATAGACCAAGTTACAATGAACCGCGGGGAACAAAACGGCCAATCGATGATGTAGTTAACTCCCAAATAAATGATGTAACCGTATTTACTAGAATATATTGTAATTGTGACCGATGTTGTAGTGGTAAAAATGCTGAAAGCCAAATCATACGGGATGGAAGCGATTCATCTGATTCAGGCGAATCAGATTGACATGGAGAAACGTTCTGTCATAAAATTACATTTTTGTAAAATTTCCTCAACACTAAGTTTTGCCAGTGTTATGATATTCTTGCAGCTTTACCAAACCCATTCGATTTACTAAGAAATATAATTTGTTATCTTTTTTCCACTTTTTTTTGCGCGATTCTGAAATGAAGCTCCAGAAATCATCAGTGTCTTAGATTCTTACATTTCCGTCACTAGACTTACATGCTAATTGTAAAGCTTCAAAAAAAAAGGTTTTAATATTTTTAGTGTTGGATGTATGGTCCCATTTCAAAAGAACACTGAATATTTTCAACAATTTTCACCAGATCGAAAAAATATCCGAATAAAATGTTTAATGTGTGCATACGTGTTTCGCGATGTTGAAAATTTCTTTCATCTACTTTGTACTTGCGCTTGATTATTGTCAATGTTGATAATTTAGTAAAAAGAATACGGCATGTTTGAAAAAAAATGGGATAAACTTCGAGCAGTTTCTTTAGGCTTAGCCAGGAAAAGAAAATGACACACTATAAGCATATGACGTGTAAATTCCACCTCGTGCTACATTTTGTGTACCGCACATGTCGGCGTTATTTTCGATAAAAAAATGGAGCGGAGTGGGGGGGGGGATAAAAATTATTGAGGCTATTTTAGATAGTTTTTTTCTGTACTTTACAATGGTGAAATATGGGTATTTCCATTTAAAAAATGAAAGTTGGTGGCCATATCTTTAAAAAGATAATTTTTATAGTTCTCTTGGTAATACCATGTGTCCCCCTCCTAACCAAATATAATTTGTTCGGTAATTTTTTCGGTCTGGCGAAAAGTGTGCCAGATATTCAAAGTGCTCTTTTAAACTGGAACATCCTGTATATAGTCCGAGTCAGCGACATAGACAATTTATTGTTGTACTATTTCGGCTTCCCTGAATAATGTTTATTGAATAAAATAAGTAAATCAAGTAAAATTTTTACTTCCGTCCTAGCTGTAACCACGGTTGCTCTACCTTAAATTCAACTCTAGCGACTCGAGCCGGTGTTCGCGGCTCCATATGCGATAAGGATAAACAGTATTTTATAGTTCACTCGGTAGCAACAACAGTTGTGGAGCCTCCGGCTTCACCGTTTTACAATCTTGCCTTGCGATCGTATATTACACTGAAGGTGTTCAAAATTTACTTGACCGGCAGGTTAACAAAAAAACATCAAGTATTCTATTATTCTGTATAAACAAATATTTTTTTCTTTTTGAAAAACGCGCAGCTACTACGCTACGTGCGTCGTCAACAATGAATTCGACGGCTTTATAATAATGTATTTATAATATTATATTATACTTAAATACTTTTTAAAAACGTATGTACGGTACTTAAGTACTTTATAAAAATTTATGTAGTTATTTAAGTAGTTCAGGTACTTATTTTAAAAGTTAAAGTAAAAATAAAATGACGTAATACTTAGTATTCTCTTGAAATAACTAAATTCAAGTAAAACTTACGTAAATTTTAAATAGCTTGCAAAATATATGTTCTACCGGAATTTGGAATTTTCTGAAAATAATGATTCTTGACTTAAGTCAGTATATTTTTTCAGTACTTACAACAGTTTTATAAATTAGCAAAATGCGGGCTAGCATTCGTCAATATGACAAATGCTAGCCCGCAAAAGTGTAGGAGACAAGTAATATTGTCTCATGCACTTTTTATTGTATGAGAAACATACCGGGTGTCGCCATAATAATTAAAAAATAGCTAAGATAGTTGACGAGGATCCCCCGTTGACGAAACCCTGAACACATCGACACATCTGTAATTCACATAAAAACATTTTTGTTAAATTCAAATTTAGAGCACATTCAGCATAAAAAAGAAACAACGTCTAAAATCAACAAAAAGACTTCAATAGAAGCCGAGATCTTTGTGTTTATGCGATTAATATTATCAAACAGCTGATGTTTCGTTACTGCAGCCATTAGTCTAAGAGGTCACAAACATAATTTTTGAAGAATTTTATAAGGATATAAATATTTTAATATAAACTAAAATGTAGAGTGCAAATTACGTAATAAGGCGTATATTGGCCACGCCTAATTTTAATTACAAATTATTTTATTTAAATCACAAAAAATATTAGTCTTAATCCACCCCTAATTGTGTAAAAAATTATTAATTGCACAATTATTTCAATGACGTAATACTGCATTTCTAAGATACTAAAAATTCAAAACTTTAATATGCTTCGGTCTGGTTTTAAATTTAAAAAAGAGCAGAGACGGTCTCGGCAAAAATAAAATCAATTTTTAACTATCATAATTAAGATATCATGATTAAGATAAAGGAACAAAAATCCCAAAGAATTCTGTTCGCCGACAGATACTTATAATTCAGTTTTACATTTTCGTGAATTTATATTTGCTTAAACGCAAAGCATACCGACATCAAAGGTTTGTTGAGACTAATACAATATAAATAGCGTTTATATTTCATTTTAAATGTAACAATATATTTACTATCTGTAATAAATCTTTTATACATATTTTATAATTGCTTTTAATTCTTAGCTTATTTAAAATAATAATTTAACCCCAACCATCAATCCACTGTTATAAAATAAGTATACTTCTGTCAATAAGACACCCGAAATATAAGCTAATGCTAAAATATAAACCATTGCAAAAATCTTATAATTTTTAGTCACAACCTCTTGGACTATACAGAATGGTTGCTTCAAGTTGTGTCTACGAATGAGCCTTGCAAATTTTCAATTCTATAACTTCATCGGTAACTTTAGCGTACACTACTCTTGCACAATCAGTAGTATACCAGACGATTTCAATATTTTCTCTTAATAATTGAATAAGTAAAAACTAATCTTTTCCTTAAATTTGAAAATTTAAGAAAATCTTAATGTGAATTTCTAGATAGGTACAATGTTTTCAACATTATGATTCCTTTGCATTTTTTCGGTTGAGTTAGTTGATACTGCACATTATAAATCTAAAGTTATTACGCGTAGTTAAATTATTTAGTGTATAACATCACAGGAAATACCTAGGAAAATAATAGTTATATAAGTCGTTGAAAAATGATTCATCTATAAAATCTGATAGAAACCTTAATATTTGGAAACAATTATCGATTATTTGCCAAAGTTTATCAAAACTCTACCAAATCGAATTAAAATTTCGAGCAAATTTCTTATGTTGAGAACGATCTAAGGAAATTATACATATATTCATAAATTCTAATAACAGAATACTCGTAAACAACGCAAATGAAATATATTTATATTACCCAATTAAATAAAGTCTAAAAAAAAATATAAAGGATTACTCCTTTGCAACTGTATTTTTTCACTCTTAGTCATACCTAGATGGCAGGTTTGAAAGTTCTGAATCAGTGAAATGGAAATACAAAATGATAAAGTAAGTGTCAAAGATAAAATCGGAGTTAATTTCCCTGGTTGGGTAAAATTAAAAATTGAGAAAAACACGAATATACAAAGACCTAAGTTTTTAATATTTAAAATTATTGCTTGAATTTATTGATTTCCAGTCTCCCAAATACAGAATATATCAATAAAGTAAACGAAAAATTAATGACAAAAAATACGATTTTTAATTGTCCATTCTAAACTCATTAAGGGTGGAATGATCCTATTCTTTGCCTGCTCTGATTCCAATACTTTATTTATTTCTGATATAATAATTTCACAACAAACTGTTGATAATCTAATATATTAATAATGAACGCAAAGTTAAATTATTTTAATTGTATAATATTTCGCTTAGCGTCCGCTATTAAGAAGTAAGTGAGACGGTGAAGCAACTTTTGCTCCACTGGAAAGTAACTTAACTCTAGTTTAGATTACAATAATTTTTATTTCATATGCTGATTGTCACAGAGTTTGTAGATATTATGTTAAAAACAATGCGTAATTAATAAAATAATTCTTGTTAGTCTGTGAAAAAAGGTGAAATATGTCACACCATCAGTATTGCAAAAATTTTAATTTGTGCGGTAGTGACTGAAATTTTCGAATCTATGTTTTTTCAAGCAAATATAAAATATTCGTGTATAAAAGCTACAATTTATAATATTTTTATATATGTACACATTTAAAAAACATTAATTTTGCGTCAATAAATTCATCAATGAATATTTGAATTTGATGAGTCGATTAAATTCATAGATGTACCGGAAATATCCAGGGGTATTTGAAATGTCCCTCTCGCGTTTAAAAAGTATTGTGTTAATAACCAATGAAATTCATATAATATTTGCTCTAATTAATGAAAAACCAGTTCTATATCTTTTAAATGCGTATAAACACACCTATATTTAAGTTTTTCGAGTAAAACGTACCCAATATTAATAGTATACGTCACTTTCTTTATTACTATTGAGTACCTATAGACTTTGATTTGCCACGTATTTAGTATAATCTATATTCTAAATAAGCGGAAGACGTATTCTTATGGTGAAAATAGCCAAATTTGGATTAAAAAGGCTTTTTTAAATTCGCACAGAAAGGTAAGAATATGTTGTTTTATATAAGCGTTGTTTTAAAGTATTTTTATAATAGTGGTTGATACGTTAGTACAATTATTTCTTTAAACTTAGTGACGCTAATTAGAACTTAACCATGAAAGGGCAAATGGCGGACATTATAATTTATCTTTAACGCCGTAAAAATAATGCAAAATACACATTGTTAATTTCTGTCGATAATAATAGATACAATGAGTGAGATCTAAGATTTCGTCGTTACCGTTGCCGCATGCGCATTAATCTGTAGCAAATAACACAAGCACCACACTCGATTTCTGAGAAATCGGCATCTTAAATCATTTGAGATAAATCATTTTTTTAACGATGATTAATTCATTATGAAATTGAATATTAGTAAACTTATTTTATATTAACGAGAATAAGATATCTTTTTTTGCATGAAAATTTATTTTTAACGTAGGTGTTAGGAATTTTTGGAATGTTTTCATATAGAAGTCTTCCTTTAAACTAGGAAACTAAATCTTTACACACTTATAGTATAGTCGGATTTTCTATTTTCATTTTGACGACAACAATAGAGGGTTTTTTCCCAAAAACTTTCATAAAAGGACTCTCCCAAACCTAAGGAAGCTGAAACCCTAATGGAGTTGCATTTTCGATTTTCTCGCCAGGGAGAGAAATAAGGGGAAGCAGAGTACGAAAAAAGCATTTTAACTTCCATATTATATGCAAGAATGTATTTGGAAATAACAATTGATTTATTTGTTGTAATTGTTTCATCACAGTCACTGTTGTAATTTTAATATTTCAAATAACCATAATGGTGTGGTAAAGACGGGATTAAATATCATATTAGTCTAACAGCTGGTAAACGAGTATACTTAGCCAAAATAAGAAAATAAGTTTTTACTCCAGATGGTTTTCAAGAAATGTAAGATATCTGTATGGTTCAAACCCTTTTGTATATAATTATGTTCTAAATACTCGGCGTAATAAGTCATTTCGTGAAAAATTTAGGTATTCACCATAAAGCCGGCAAAGGCTATAATCAATGAGATGTTATTGTATTTGGCTGAAATGTTAGTCAGTTGCTGAAAATGTAATACAGTTGTTGTAATATTGTGGATTTACAAGAATCTCTTTTGTCAAAAACTCGGTCCATCATATGTCGTGATCAGATCTTAGAGTTGATCATTTCATGATGTGGCCAACCAATTTCATGAAATGGTTGTATTTCATGATGTAATATTTCATGAGTTGGTCGGCCACATCATGAAATGATAAAAGAATGATCTGGTCACGGCACATACATATTACCGGGAAAACGTAAATGGAGAAGAAATCATGAAGAAGTAAGGAAGATGAGAAAATTCAAACCTCAATGGTTCAATATATTTCTGTTTATAATGAAATATGAATTTTAGATTACAAGGGATATCTTTTTGTGACCTCCGTGCTGAATTTCAGTTTCAGCAACCAGACTCTGAATGAAATTTTAGCTCGCAGAACTATGTTATGTACAATGATATTTTAACGTTTTAGATTTTGAATCATATATTTAAAAATAAAAAGGGACTATAAAATGTTTAGTGGGTGATTATTATGAAACATTAATTTGTTGAAAATTGTAGAAAGTAGTTAAAAATTAAACATTATTCGCTAGCATCTTACGTATATGTACCTTGTTTAATAAATTAATGAAGTGCATTAGTTGAAAATAATATTTTATAATTTTATTTTTTATTTGTTGCAGATATATATCTGCATTATATACCTATCAATATAAAGCCAGTGGGAGCTTTAAAATATAAGATTTTATAAAAAAAAGTAGGTGACTCGTCCCTAACGTATATGTTTTGTATTTTAACTATATGTATAGTTGCTAGTTCTCGTTCTCAAATTTCGAGGCAAAAAAATTTGCAACCCTTGTTTCGTCACTTTCTCGATGGTGTTTTTCACGAAAAGTTTCGTCTCAGCGATTCAATATTATAATCTCCGGTAAAGCAATAGCTTGACTTAAAACGTCACAAGCTTACTTTTTTAGTACGTGGAGAATTATCAGGGTTCCTGGATTTTCATAGTTAACACAAATTCAATGTTAAATTCCATCAATTAGCCTGATCATCGGAATCTGGTGTCAATTTACTTTTCGATTTAATATTATTCTTAACAAACGGAAAATGCAACAGATATATCCACCAGTTCCTGTTCTATTATATTATAAATTTATGAAGAATAAAAACTACCTTTCTTTTAAAAATAATACAAATGACTCTACGACACTAGTTCGATATTTTGCAATTTTGTGGATATTTCTTGGTTTTTGTGCCTCGTCTCGGTGAGATCTTGAAGTTTACTCAATCTTGCTTCGCAATTTCAGATAAGAAACAGCAACACTTTATAACTATTATTATTCTTAATAGCATTGCTAAATGCTCGTCTCATTGTTGATAATGCGATATTTAAAATAGTAAATGACAACATCATTGTTCAATGTAGAATAGTACCTATCATTAATAACTTCTTAACTTTTTCTGAAAAATGAAATATTCTTGTTCGATTAAATTTTAGTTTCTGAATTTGAATTACCACAGGTATAAATATTATTAAAAACTCTCAAAAGAATATAACATAACGAAATATTTGTTTTTTTTTAATATAGTACCCAAGAAACATAAATTAAGGTAATTTTAATCGATTTCTTATAGATAGCTTAAGTAGTCTGCTTTAATATTATGAATTACTCTTTGTTGAAGCTACAATGCAATTTTGGAAAAAAATTAATATCCAATTTTTTCTAAAATTGCATTGTGACTTCAACAATATGTGTTTCATAATATTATAGTAGACTTTAGCCATTTATTTGTGTATTTATAATCTATACCTACGTTCTTATTCCGTAAAGAAACTATAAATATAGATAATAAGAATATTTCATTATTCAAGAATATATTTTAAACCATTAAATGATACCTACTATAACCGAGCTTTTCTCTAATAACAGAGAAATATTTAGAGAATTTTTTAAAAAAAATAAAACAATTCCAGTAGAATAATCCTAGTATTTATCCATAATAACCAACATTTTTTTGTATAGTGTTAAATTTAAAATTTAAAAAACCCCCGACACAAAAAGAATGTAAAGAGCTGATGACCTTGAAACGGCTAAACCGATTTCGATAAAACATGTCTAAGAACCACCGCTAGAAAACTTGCTTTCAAATAAAAAAAAACGGTCAAGTGCGAGTCGAATTCGCGAGAAAAGGGTTTCGTACTATTCTGTTTTCCGTGAATACTTTAAGACTGTAAACTATGGGTGAGACCCGACATTCCCCACTTTTTTTTTAAATTTTAGGCCCAGTAATTTCGGAGATAAGGGGGGGGGGGAATGGTCAATTGTTTATCTATTTTCTTAAATAACTTTAAAACTATTTACTTTAAAATTATAAAAAATATATATTTGAGACCCTTACTATAAGCCCTTTCATTTAATATGTCACACGGTACAGTTTGCAAAACTTTTTTTTTAATTTCTTAATTTGCCCCTCAAAAATGACCCCCATGTTCAAAATTCATTTATTTACGTTACACATCCGTCTTTGGGTCACCGACATATATATGTGTACCAAATTTCAAATTAATCGGTTCTGTAGGAGATAAGAGGGGGAGAGTGATCAATTTTCATCTATTTTCTTAAATAACTTTAAAACTATTTATTTTAAAATTATAAAAAAAAATATATTTGATACTCTTATTACATGCCCTTTCATTTGATATGTCACACGGTACAATTTGTAATTTTTTTTTTTATTTTCTAATTTTTTCCACAAAAATGACCCCCATGTTCAAAATTCATTTATTTACGTTACACGTCCGTTTTTCGGTCACCAAGTTACATATGTGTACCAAATTTCAACTCAATCGATCCAGTAGTTCGGACCAAATTGGCTGTTACAGTAGGACGGACAAACACACGAGTGACCCTATAAGGGTTTCGTTTTTTTCTTTTGAGGTACGAAACCCTAAAAATAACATTCAAATCGGTTCACCCGTTTAAGAGCTACGGTGCTACAGACAGACAGACAACACACACTTAGCGGACAAACTTACAACACCTCTTTTTGCGTCGGGAGTTAAAAACCGATTCTACGTGCACACTAAATAACTTAGTTACTTAGTAACTATTTGGTTATAATACATACCTACTTTTGCATTTATCTAATACAAATATAATTCCTTGGTGTCAGGTATAAATGACTTAAGTCGAATAACCTAGTTTTTAAGCCGTTAATATCAAACCAAAGAGAATTCAATTTGGGCAATGTTTAGTAAAAAAATAATTTTAACAATTTTTGACTAAGTTCTTTATACTTGACACCAGAGAATTTATATAAAATAATTGAGAGTTTGTAATACAACAAGATAGTAACTGAGTTATTTAGTGTGCATATCATAAATTAGGTTTTACTATATTCTTTTTACAAATTTCAAATCCGTTAAAAAAAATTCCGATTTTTGAATAGAAAAAGACTATGAATATTACATAAAATATTCAAAGACCTTTTTATTTCAGAGCCTTAATGAAACTTTCGCAAACGGTGTGAAACTAGTACCAAATAAATATATCAATTTAGAAGAAAACGGTGTGGGTGTGCCAGTTTATTTGGACGTTTTTAATATTCCAGCAATTTATATATTGTATTCTAAAAAGTACGGTTTACTATCTTGGATTCCTCTAAACTCACAGATATAACCATTATTTATCCTCAATGAATATTAACAATACTAAAAACTGGATAAATTTCGGGACTGTAGATGACGTTCCCACGTTAGATGAATTAATAGAGTTACTAGATAATGAAAATAAATCTGATGCAGAGAATGAGCCAAAAAAAGCGTATGAAAACACTTCAGTTACATTGACTCCTTCGAATAGTACAACTCCTGATACAAAACTGTCGTATGATTTATGTTCAAAGTTTGTTATTGATGAGCACCCTATACCTAACTTACTTCAAGGCATAAATTTAGATTGTTCGGAGATAGACGATAATCATTTTGTACCATATTTTTATGCCCATGAACCAAATGTGTTGACCGACTCATCTGATACAGTTAAAAAGGACATTGTGAACTCGCTTGTACCGGTTGGTGATAAAGACGGCAAGGGAAATAAGAATGGTAATATTTTACTTCCATCTAGTCTAGGGAACTCGCCGAATTTAAAACAATTAATTATACCGTAGGTACGTCTAACGAGTCATTACAAAGTGATACTGAAAATGGAACGGGTTGCGATGAACCGCGGGGGAAAAAACGACCAATCGATGATGTAGATGACTCGAACATAAATGATTATAGGAAATATTGTAAATTTGATCGATGCTGTAGTAGTAAAAATGTTGAAAGGCAAAACACACGTGATAGAAGCGATTCATCTGATTCAAGCGAATCAGATTAATAACATTTCAGACACACTATTGAATTGTATGTAAGTTATACGTAATAGCAGGACAGCTATTAAGCATTTTTGGGTAGGTATTTGTGGCCCTGTGAAAATTTGTTCAAGAACTCTTTAGTAATATCCGAATACAAAAACAAAGACCTGGTTGAAGGGTAGCGGGGTTTAACCGACTTAACTGATTTTTAAATTTTGTGCACAATAAAAAATCATTGGGGCATTTTGAAATTTTAATACCTTGAAATTTAGTATTTAAGAAGTTGAAAAATAAAAAAGCTAGATTTTCTAAACGGGTGTAAAACTTAGCCCGGTGTCTGTAAAATTGTATTTTTTAAGACTTAACAAATATATCTGAGACACGCTGAAATTTAAACAGAATATTGGTAACTAAAAATTGATATACTCAAAAAGATAGGTCGTTTCGGTGGAACATTTTACCTGCCAGGCGATCAATATGTTTGATAAATCCGTTAAGTCGGTCAAGACCCGGTAACCCTTCAGCCAGGTCTGTGTTTTTGTATTCGTATATTCCTAAAGAGTTATTGTATAAATTTGCATAGTGCCTCAAATACCTTCCTAAAAATGCTTAAGAGCTCTTGGGCTAAAACCAGGAACTGTGATAAGGGTGGACCCGACATGGAAAAGGGCTCTGTCACAAAATTACATTTTTGTAAAATTTCCTCAACACTAAATTTTGCCACTGTTGTAACATTGTTAAAACTTTGCGAAACCCACTCGATATAATAAGAAATATAAGTTGTTACCTTTTTAGTTTTTTTTGTGAAACTCTGAAGTGGGGCTCCAAAAATCATCAATGTCTTAGACTAGATATGCATATTAATTATAAAACGTAAAAAAAGGTTTTAATCTATTCAGTGTCGGATGTCCGGTCTCCAATATACGGAGTGTCTCATTTTAAAAGAACACTTTGAATATTTCGAACAATTTTCACCAGATCGAAAAAATGTCCGAATAAAATGTGTGCGTGCGAGCGCGTGTTTCGTATGTTGAAAATTTCTTTCATCTACTTTGTACTTGAGCTTAATAATTATTGTCGATGTTGATAATTTCGTAAGACGACTGTGAGCATGTTTGAAAAATAACGGGATAAACTGCGAGCAGTTTTTAGGCTTGGCCAGAAAAAGAAAATGACACTACGCAAACGACGCAAATTACACCTCGTATTACATCTGGTGTACCGATAATTGTATTATATAATTTGTTATTATATTGAATATAAATAGGGTAAACTACCAGTCATTGGACACTTAAGTAACTTTCATTTTTAAAAATTACTTTGTGAATTCGTTTTTTGAAGCTAAATATCTTTTGACTTGATAGTATTGTAGTTGGACATATAAACTATGATATCTATTATTGAAAATAAGTTATAATGGGGATCTTTATTGAAAAAAATATTTTTTTTCATAAAAATAGGTTAAATATACAGTCCATTGTACAAAATTTCTATTGCTGGACCGCGTTCACTAGTTAATGGACGGTAATTAAATCTCTCTATTATTATTGAAAGTCTCAAATAAATGTGAATAAAATTGACGTTAAGTAAGAAGTAAATATGAATGTATTTGTATAAAAACTAAAATTTTGAAAATAATCAATTTTTACCCGACTGCCAAGAAGGGTTATGTTTCTTGTGCGTATCTATGTATGTAACAATTTATTACCTCGTATCATCCAAACGGCTGGACGGATTTCTAAAATTAAGGTATCGTTGGATTTGTCTCGGCAACCCAAGTGTCCAAGGACAGGTGACGTCAAATAAATATTTTTTACGAATGTTATCATGTATCGAAAATGTCATAAACTATTCAATAGATAGAGCATAAAATAAGTCATTCAAATCTGCTTTAGTGTCGTTCTTATTCTTATTATAGCTAATGAAAATGTGTTCTGTCCAATGACTAGTAGTTTACCCTAATTTAAACCTGAATAAATGAATTTTTTGCTCTTATGTATCTATCAGCCCCCCCCCCCCGACAATTAAGTACTACCTCACTCACAAGTCAAGTACAACGAAAATCGATTGACTAGATCAGATAAAGTAAAATTTTTCTTTGGCCCTAGCTGTAACCACCGCTGCCCTACCCTAAATTTAACTCTAACTACAGCAAAGCTGAATAGGGACCGTTCATAAAATATGTCACGAGAAATTTCGCCTTTTTGACTCCCCCCTCCCTATGTCCAGCTGCGTCACATTTTCTGGAACCCTTCAACAAACATAACGGCACAAAAGCTAGACCACTCCCTACAAATAATATGTTCTGATTAATAATAGCATACAAATATTTATAATTTAGAATATTTATTACTTTGATAATATAAATTTTAATAAATAAATTTATATCTAAGATAACAAAAATCATAAAACTACCAATCGGCAAATAAACAAATTATTCTCTTTATTTATCAGATGTCCAAGTATGCTCAGAAATATATGTCGTAGGATAATTAAAAAAATCGGATTTTCGCGAAAATCCAAAGATGTTCGCAAAAAACTGGATTCCAATTACGCAATCTTTCTAGGATTTTGCAAAGATCCGATTTTTTCAATTATCTTACGACATATATAACTAGCAAAGATGAACTAACAAGTTAAGAAGAAAATTAAAATAAAATTGATGAACTGTTAGCGTACCGTTTCTTCAGATCTTACTCTCCCCTTGCCACATACCATCATGTTAAACAATACCCCCCCTGTCCCCTGTTTACGAACGTATTTTATGAATGGCCCTTATGGATAAATTTATTTCTGTCGTTGGTTATCGGCTAAGTATTTGAAAGTACTCAGATGCACTCTGATTTATCATACTTATGGTTGCCTGATACCAAAAAAAAAACGGATTTTGATAGAATGTGCATTTAACACTTTTGCAATGTCGGTAATTAAAAATATAGATAAATCCATCGAGATTAAAATTTAATTTAATAATAAATTTTAATATCCCGGAGAATGTGACTATTTCACTAACATTAACATGACAATCGATAATTTTAATTTAATAGTTACAAAAAATAATAAACTTACCTTTGCTGAAAACGAACGCACTAGACAACCTCTCATTAGAAACTTCATTACTCAACTGATCATAGATACATAACTGACTCAGATTCGACATTGAAACTGCATACTCTGGAATTTTTGTTATAAAACTTAGATAATAACATTGGTGCTTACACACTTGAAAATAATATTTCATTATATTACTCATACCATAGATTCACAATAGATCAGAATACAAGTGTCCCAGATGTGTGACCCACTAATGTACCCGCGTGATTACATATATATTAGATAGATAGATAGATATACATTTACAACATTTGGTACAGAATGTACAATAGTTGCAAGTCAAGACAAGATTAAAAAACACAGATTAAAATACGCGAATTAAATACTCTTCTACAGAATAGAAACAATTATCTGTCAGCAATTTTTTAACATATTTTTTAGAAAGACTTTTGAGTTTTCAAATTTAGAACAATTTTAACAAAAATAAATCAGCTTAAACAATTTTGTACGCCTCCCGCGGTAGCGTATTTAAGTACAGTGTCGCCCCGGGGTTACTTGAAATTGATTACCCCGCTGTTATATAGAAAATAAATACAAAATGAGCTAAATCTTTTGTATATAGACAATATTAGGGTTATTTATTGAATAAAAATATTTTTAATAATCAATAACTGAAACCGCAAAATAGATTATTAAAAGAGCACAAAATCCAACTGCGTCTAAGATAAACGTACCAAACAAGTTTTCAATATGAAATATGAAAAGATTAATAAGCTTAGTAACATCTCAATACTAACATAGTAAAGCTTTAGGTGATATCTTTTAACCTGAATACTTGTTTTGTACTTCTGCGTTAGATGAAACCGGATTTTTTGTTTCCTTAATTTTTTTTTATATATTAATAAAAAAAAAATCATGAACCATCTTGATCTAAGCTTTCGTGATTTTGACTGAGAATTACTTTCCTTAATAAAATTAAAATTAAGCTTGCATCATGAATAAGTAGTGCATATATTTTAGTTTATTTTTAAATATTAAATAAGTTGAAATAATTTTTTACACTTAAACATTTTATTGCACATCAACATATATTTGATTTTTCTTTCATAGGTACATGCTATATTATTATAATATCCTGAAGTTAAGATAAATGTTTATTTTACAATTCGAGTAATACATATATTAACAACAAAAATTAACATTAAATATAATATTGAAACTTTCTGATATGAAAAATTAATCCTAATCGTAGTATGCATCCCAAAACATTTTGAAAATGAAAATTTTCATTCTTACATGATAATGTTAAAACTTTGAAAATGTTTTTGCATTAAATCTTAACTTTATGGTAATTTTAATAAATAAACTTGCATTTTTAATATGCATGCATTTTTCAATGAGTATCCTGTATCAATATTATAATATTGTAATCAAAACTGTATAAAAAAAGATGGGTAGCTAGAAAGTTAAATAAGTTCAAAATTTGAATTTTCATCAAAAAATGTCATTGCTTCAAACAAATTTTGAACCATCAAATTAATTACTATTTTCCACAACAAATCTTGTTTAATTGATGCAGAGTGATATATTATTTAGGTATAGTATAAAACAAAAGAAATAATAGTATTGAATTGAAATTTTGTCATTAAAACGTGACTACTTTTTTCGTTATTTTATTTTTGAAAACAGGCAAACGCATGTCTTAAGTGTACAGGAACTTAAAAATATTTTTTTGTCGAATACACTATAAAATAGCTGTTTTTCATGAATTAATATCGGTTGTAAAACGATCCATTCTGAGCAATTTTACCGCCCGCCGGGTGCCGAAGAAATCTTCTCGTCCACCGGGCGCCAAAGTAAAATTCAATAATCATTTAATTTTTTTCAACTTATATAGATAATGTGTATAGTGCATATTATTCATTATTGAAGTTATAGTATATATTACACCGTAAGGGCAGAAAGTTGAAATTCCTGGACTGCGCGTAAAATTATGTCCGAGACAGGAATTTCAACTTTCTGGCCGTATGGTGTATGCGATTTTTCTTCATATCCGGTCGAAAGTACGTACTTTCGTATCAGTGTACACGAGAAAACTGTTTCAGCCCGCCGTTACAGACGGCATGCGAGTAATTCCAGCATTCATAAATGTTAGGCTTTCTGCCTTAAAATCGAAGACGTAAGTACGTACTTTCGACAGGGTATGAAGAAAAGTTTGTTACACTCGTCAAATATCAAAAATGTTTAAAATACTGGAAATTAAAACACAAGTCGCTATTTTATAGGGCGTCTTAGGACAAAAAATATAGTCTGTATGCGATTTTAACTCATATGACTGTTAAATCTGCTGGTGTATATGTAACATAATGTCACACCCTACGTACACAATCTACTAATGCATTTGCTGTGGCTGTTTAAAAATATGATGGTATTGTATTTTCGATTATTTTTTAGCACATGTAAGAATGCATTTTGTCACGATATTTTAGGTAATTATTGTAATTTTATCGCTTATAAATTGTTTCAAAGTTCTGAAACAATATTATTGATATCAGTTTTTTTAATAGAACGGATAATTTTGATTTATTTTCATTTTTTAATCACTTAGTTTTAAGAACGTAGTTCAATTTTATTATTATTTTGTTCCATAAAAAAGTTTTGTGAACCATTTCTGGTATGAATTTGAAAACAGATTTAGAGTGTAAACTTAAAAGTCGTATTAAAAATCAAGCAATGTTGTTTTGTTCTTCAAATAATAAAAAAACAACCAATGCAATATATACATTCTCAATTTAATTTGAGGATCTGGAAAAAAATCAGATTCGAAATTTTAATAATATCAAAGCGTTGTATTATCGTGAAAACTATAGTTTTTTTTAAAGCTTGAACTCTCTAGTTTTTGAATCGACAATTGTTTTTCGTTACTTAGCGAGCGGTAAAATTGAAAAGGAGAAAAATTATCCCTTAATTTTGTGGCACAATTAAAAAAAAAAAAAAAAGTTGTAAGGCGGAAAGTAGCAGCTTTAAAATGCTTCACTTGAAATTGATTTGGATTTTTTTGGAGTCCGTAGACATGATGCAATGTTATAAAAAAAATGAAGGATCATTTTTTAACCGTTTCAATTTTTACCGCTTGCTAAAGGATGACAGAAATTTTGAATTTTTGATTCAATAACTAAACAGTTTAAGCATTAGGAATAACTCTCATTTTTTAAAGTTGGATTTTTTTTCGCGATAATACAGCGCTTTGAAAATCAATAAAAATTGGAATCTTTTTCTGGTCATATAATTAGGTTGAGCAATGTATATAATGTTTTTTCACAATTAAAATTAATATAAAATAAATATATGTGAAGACTGAAATCTGTAATACTTGTGATTTGTTCAAGTAAAGTTCTTAGACCAGTTTTTAACAGTGAACATTTACTTAGTTCTAATTTAGTGTAAATTTAATACCATTTAGTATAATATAAAACACAATATTAACACGTTGGCAACGTGTGCAATAAATATCTACATAATAATATGATAATATATACATTCCAATAATTCCACTAGATGCCAAAAACGTTGCTAACGTGTTAATTAACCAGTAATAGAGCGGGCGCCAAGAAGCATTTTGATTTCCCTTTTAAAAACTCGTTGGAACTATGTCGATTGATGATTTAAGTTCCGAAAAACCTGAAGAAATTATTATGAATCACACCCTTCTCAATTCTTTTTTTGACCGTTAAGCTATTGTTAGTCTATGATACAAACACTATTGACTTATATTAGTGGACGTACCTTAGTGTATATCGCTGTTATTTTTTCGAATTCACTTAAGAAAGATAGAGTGCGTGTGTGACCTATTTGTGTCTACTATTCTGAGATAGATAGAGATTGACCACACATCCATTCTTAAGGAACACTTTTTACATCAATAGGCCATGTCCAGGAAGTTTAAAGTCGATGATATAAATTGCTGCGGAGGGAAAAAAATAAGAAAATAATCAGTTACCACATCTGGCAACTTTCATATTTATTTGCTTTAAGGTCTCATTTTAACCGAGAAAGTGAATCCTACTGGTCTGTAAAACGGAATGTTTCTTGGGACCTGCACTATAAGTAGCATGTGGGTAAACCAACGATGTAAACCGACATATTATCTTTGTGATTTGATTCAATTATGGTTCAATTTTATTATTACATTGACATGAAATTTTGGTTTCGAAAAAGATAAAGATACGCGTTGCGATATAAACATTATCATTACCAAGAAAACGATCCACTCTTTTAGCAAAGTTCCTTTTTTTTTTGTTTTGTATTTTGACAAATGAATTAATCAAATTTCTTTAACAACTGTTAAAATGAGAGTTGAGTACAACAGGGCATAGCTTTATAAAGTGACAAAATTGAATTGTACCTTTGTCAAACTGTTTCACAAGAAATAATGGTTATGAAACAAACAAAACATGTTTCCATTGTTCAATTCGGTTTACATCCTATGGAGAGACAGTCACATAACCACATTAAAAACGCAATGCAATAGTTATAACAAATTTCAAATAACAATTTTTACAACAATAACTTCCTGTAATAAGGATTAAGCAAACTTTTAACCAAAATGCATTGTAAATAAAAAAATATATTAATTATTTTTTCGGTAATTTAAATGCTAACTTTTGTTGAGTCTTTGTTATGTTTCAATATAAAAACACGATTATCATAAAATCTGTCATGCTTGTTGACAAAAAAAAACCAACATAAATGTATTATTTACATTGAAAGTTTTAGCCTTCAGGTCTTAAATACGTGTAAATGAACCATTTTTGTGGTCGTAAGATTAAAAACTTATCTGAGTTATAATTTTTATTAACACATATTGTGTGTTGTTCTCTCATTTACCATTTAGTAACTAAGTAAATACATATAACATTATGGAATGAGACGACACACACAATAATCAATAAAAAGTTCAACCCATATCCAACTTACCTATAAAGATGATACGCATAATGCATAATATATTTTTTTGGAAATAATGTCGATATATGTACAAAAGTATACTGAACACATTTTTATAAATAAAAATATAGTTATAAAACAAATTTGTCTATGAAAATATAAACCAAATAATAGATTGCATCATAAAATTAAATATAATATGATAATAAGATATAACAAAAAACGTAATTTAAAATATTGACGTTATTTCAAAATATTTGAAACATTTTCGTTTATTTATAAAAAATGTAAAATTGTCTTAGCGAAACTAAAATTCACAACAAAAGCAAACAAATGCAATTGATTCTAATATTAAGCATCAAATGCTTTATAAATATTTATATTTAAACTAGCTGAAGGTATATAACTAAAGAACAAATCGTATTTAAATACATTATCAATATTAAATTTGAATGATTTCCTATAATAATAATCTTAGGTTGGGATAGACTAACATCACAATGCTTATTCCCATTTTATCTTTACTGATCGAATAAAAATAATGTTAAAACGTTGTCAGAAAGATAGACGGGACACGTAAGTACAAAAATTAGGACGAGATGTTCAGTAAGGTCGATTGAACTATGAGGAAGAATACCAGTTGGGTGTCGACGAGGCGCCAGTCGATTTGTTTGTCGGATGGTAAAGGTGAAATCCTACACCGGCTCCAGCCGCCGCCGCCGCACTGTGGTGATAGAACTGTGATTGTTCAAGCGGCGTCGACGCCCCAGCTGCTGTGGCTGCATACGCTGCGGCCGCCGCGGCGTCTAAAGCGCTTGGATGCATTGCTGAATAGACCTGAGGTTTTAAAGGCAACGGTTGAGCAGGACTGTCGCCCATGCCGCCAACACCGCTACCACCCAGATACTGATGGCGCAACACGTCCGAGTAGACAGGACTCTCGAATGGCACGCCGCCGTGCAATTGCTGGTGCTTGTCGCGCGGTGACACCGAAGACGGCGGTGTCATAGCTGAATGATAGTCCATCGAATAGCCAGTGCCAGCCGCCGAATACGAAGACACCAGGTTACTGAACGCGTCCGTGCTAGCATTACTTGTCTTCTGATGCTGCGATACCATGAACTGATGCTCGCCGTAAGTTGACGAGCCTTCACTTCCTGGAGGGGTCGGTAGTGGTCCTAACTGATTGACGTCGCTCGCGAAATACGACGACGAACCGTTACCACCAGCTCTTGAGCTCGATGATGCCGACGTAATTCCGTGTACATTTGCACGAATAACACTTTCTCGGTTAGCGTATAGTTGTCTTAGAAGTGCTGACGCTGGCAGAGGGGCGGTAGCACCACTGGCAGCGGCTTGTGCATGGGCGTGTTGCAACTGTTGATGGTGATTCAGATGATTAAGATGATGATGGGCACCGATCCACTGTATTGTGCTTCTTTGCTGTTGTTGTTTCAGTAGAGCGTCCGTGCTGAAATCTGTTGGCTGGTGCGTTGCACCCGACGTCGAACTCGCCGATGCTTTGCTGCCTCCACTTTTGTTCACTATGCTGGATGGCAGATGTTTCGACATGGCGTGCTCCAAGTCTTTTACAGAAGTACCGGTTGTACTGCTTTCTGCGTCAGTTCTGGTGTCGTGTACACTAACAGCTGTTTTAGGGCTGCCACTACTTGGATCGGGTAGCGGAACATGCCCTGAATGACACGACGACGATGCCGGACTTACGACAGCATTCCGCGTATGCACAATTTGCTGATTTTGATTTACACTTTCTTCAGCATCATCCTCATCTGAACAGCTACTTTCTTCCACTTGTGCCAATTTTCTTTTGTGCGGTCGTCTTGTGAATGATTGCTCTTTGTTTTCAGTTGTAAGATTTTTCACGGCTGTTAGTCGTTCTACAGCCGGTGTAGGTTGTGTCTGAAGTTGCGTCACATGATCGATGTGATGACCTCGACCGTGAGGATCGTTTGGCCCTTCGTTTGAGCCGTCGTCTAGATCAGGAGGTGATCTGTGTGGATCCTGATGCTGATTTGGCGGCCCGCCACTGTTACGACCTTCTGTAAGCGAAACATAATCACCTAAATTATTATTTATTTATCTAGTGCAGCTATTTAAAAACAGTTCTAGTTGCATTAAATTTCATAAAATATTTAATAGTGTTTACCTCCTCTATCAGCATCGGGTGATCCGTTCTCAGGATCATTTCCACTGGTTTCTTCACGTTTTACTCCTTGAGCTGTATCTTCTAATTGGCAACAGTCCATTATTAAATTTTCGTATTCGCGACCGCTGTAAAAAACAATAAACATTTCAAACCCTTATTTTAAGCAAAAAAAAACATTTTACCAAGTATTCAAAACGACAGAAGAATTGATATTTACCTAATTATGTAATTTACACATATGATATTTTGTTCATCAGCATTTTTCGAATTGCAGACTACAGTTGCACAAGTTTGAACCCAAGTGTATCCTCCATTTTTGTTCATCATTCTGTAATAATGCGTCAAAACTTGACCTTTATTGATCACTGAAAATAAATAAACAACAATGAACAAATTTGAAAAGATTAATTTAAATAATATTTAGGTATTTTACATACAATCAACGTGGCATTTGCGCAATTTATTTGCATCTTCTCCATGACAAAGTGTATATAAATTTTTCCCCGTTAATTCTTCTGCCGTGTAATCCAGGAGTTCCGACACCCTGCAATAGAACGACACAATTTTAATGACTGTGCTAATATCATTCAGTACAAAAAATTAAAAATAAATTACCTTGGTTCACAGTGAGCTATTCTGAAATCAAAATTTATTCTTGTGACAAACATGTCGGATTCAAGACGAATTTCATGAACACTCGGAGGAGGTAATGCTATAGCTAATGCTATCATTCCTAATAATGGTGGCTGGGATTTTCTTGAATGTGAAAATGTGTATTGTGGCCTTAATCTACACAGCATTAAAACAACCTAAAACAAAAAAAAAAGTTTTAATGACGCTGTACTCACGAGAGCTGAGGTGTAAACATGTCACCTCATTTTGATATGATAAAAAATGTGAACATTTTGAAATATATGAAAATATAATATTTTGAAAAGAAAATCACAATACCCTATATCCTGATGATTTGAAGTGACATCCTCGTTTCGTTAATGTGGATTTCATACGAATGCAAAACGCTCTATCAAGACCTCTGTATGGACTATTGCCACCTAGAGTCATGAGTGTTGATACTGAAAAGAACAAAATAATAATATTACTACATTTATTACGGCTATTTTTTTACTACTGGATTATTTAAATGTTTCAAATATCAAGTGTAACTGAATATTTGAAATTTCTAGAAATGTTTCGCCACTTTCTGAAAAGATCATTTTGGGAGATGGTCATTTAATAAAACGTTCAATTAACCACATCATTTTTATCTTTATTTAATAAAACAATTTACCATCTGGATTATTGGTACCAGTGTTTGAAGTGCCTTCTTCAGATCCAGCACTACTCGGTGATGCTAAATTTTGACCTTGGGCTAATCCTAAACCTAATTGTTCGGCAATTTCCGCGTGATCTTGATGATGAACATAGTCGAATATACTACTACCAGTCATTTCAACCTGAAACAAAGGAAATGGTTTTTTTTTATTAAAAACTGAATCAAATCAAAAAGTATTTGTACTTTTTGGGTTGTTATGAGTTTATTATATGCACAGGATTAATAAAGTAATACTGATGTTTAAAATGGCATTTAATGTACTAACATTTCGATAGGTTTTGACATTTTTTGATAATTGTAAATTTTTTATATAGAGCTTCGTTTATAAGATACGGCTAGAAAAAATATTTTAACGTAATTTTGTATTTATTATTTAATATTCCATTAAAACTTATTTTTTTGAACAAAAACTTTTCTTTTCAATAATGTCAAAATATTGAAAATTGATAAGTTATAATCGATTTAATTATTTTTCGGGTTACCGGCCTGACGACCCGTTGAAGTTTTTTAGTCCATATAAATTTTAACGATAATTATATATTTTATCACTGTACTCGGCTATTATGAAAAAACCTAAAATTTACATGTCACCAAAATTAAGGCATTTTACATAGCCGATTTTTTAAAACTATCGGATTTTTCATGTAAAGCTTCGTTTACACGAAAAGGCATGAAAATATGTTTTTAACGAAATTCCGGAATTATTACGTACTATTCTAATAGTAGTACATTTTAATTTCAAAATATGATTTTTTGCGCATTGTTATTTTATTTTTTGTACTGGAGGAATATTATCGAAACGTTAGTATATTAAATGCAATTTTAAACATTGGTATTGCTTTATTTATTGAAAGGAGGTCTACCTTGAAATTTCACAGTATAATTATTTTGACTTTAAGCCTTTCGTCGAGAAATGGCAATTTTTGCACCGACCACTTTGTTGACAGTTTGTTTTGGTTTTTAACGTCGTAGTTAGGGGTTGTCCACGGGGGTGATTGCCTGAGGCACATTCTAAAGTGATTGATTGTTTCTCTGTCTACAAAATAAGTTTTGGGGCCGCAAAATTCAAATTTTGCCCCTGGCTCATATGACCTTAGCTATGACACTTGATTTTCCTCAATAATTTCAGATACATTTCGAGATGCTTTCATATACCATGACCGACTTCTATGCTCACAAAATCGCTTACTGTATTCTGATTTCACCCGTCCTCATTTTGCTCTTAGCTAAATTGAAATTTAAAATATGTGGAAAATAACGGGAACGAGAAAAATTGAATATAGTAACAATATAAAAGCGTTTGTTGTGGTACGAAGTCAAGAAATTCGCGTTAACCGCATTAATATATTTTTTTATTTCAGATACGGGTAGTGTCACCGTAGAATAGTAGACATTTCATGGAGCATTACATAAATTACGTAGATATATTAAATGTGTAGGTATGTATGTGACTCGAATAAATAATAATAAATAATATCGATAGACGATGAGTATTGTACACTGAAAACTGATTAATATCTATAAAACAATATGTGATTTGTTATAAAGGTATGACGCTAACATCCGGTAGCCATCTTGAGGTTATTGATACTTAGTTCGACCTAAGTTCAACAAATTAATATGTTCATACATCCTAACAGTATTTTTTTAACCATATAAAAAGTTTAAAGTTTTTGGATAGTGATTAGAATTTGATATTGGTTAGTTGTATTTACAGTGGTTTCGTTTGTTGGTGACCTTCAGAAAGAAGAAATTTGTTTCGAAACGTTGCGTATAGCAAAGAGGATAAAAAAAGGAAGCATGTACACCTAACAGGATATTTCTAAAAACAATGTAGAAACTATTGAAATAATTGAATTGGTGTTATTTGTATTTCAAAATATACATTTTAAGGACATTAACAATTTTTTTTTAATTTCAAGAAAATGTCCCTATGATCTCGGAAAAAAGCTTAAAAATGTAAAAATGGTGTCAGGGCCCAAAAAACAACTGAAAAGTACATACGTATCTTCCGTGTATGTACCAAATTCAAAAAATATCGATTTTTGACAAAATAATGGATGTTTGGAAAAAAAATTCTCTGTCAAAATTCATCGATTTTTTTTGTTAAAAGAGCTAAAAGATTTCAAAAAAAGTTTTGCAATTTTTCTATGAACCATCGTTGTAGATGGATTGTTGTTCATGGAAAAATTACAAAAAATGTCAAGAAATTAGTTCAGTAATTTCAATGCATTTCTGGAATCTACCAATTAAAAAAAATGCTGTTTTGTGAAAAGACGCTTAGATTTTTTTTGCTAATAAATACTACGTGCTTGGCTTAACACAAACATATCTAGCTTGCTTAAAAGTAATTTTTAGTTTTTCGACTCTAAATTACAAAAGGAATTCTTGGTATGTATTATGTTAAACTTTGAAACATGTAAAAATCGACTATTTTTGTACCTTGATAAATGCCTCCATGAGTTTATAACTTTAATGTTTCAATAATTGGAGCTTTAAATGCAGATTTAGAAACATCAGTTTTCCAATAAACGGAGACCTCCATTTAATTGACAACAAATTTTTTTTGAGCCAGGGAAATAGTACACATAAAACATGTTTCACAACAACAAAAGTTTAAAATTAATAAAAAGAAAAAAGAACAAAACAAATATTTAAAACGTATTAATTTACAAACTGGACTCTCAAACACGGACGATGCGCGGTGTCATATGTGTCCGGGTTTGTGAAGCTAAACTATAGAAACAATGGTAAAATTCAGTACTCGAAACACTTTTATCTTAAGTTTACTTTTAAATTCGGACTAGAAATCGAACATTAATTATTCATTTATGTATTATTAAATGTACTTTCAAAGTGTATGCAAATTTGATTGAAAATTTTATTTTTTGCTATAAGGAATATATGTATAAAAATACACTGCAAATAAAATTATTATTATTATATTTGAAAGTAATAAAAATTTTAAAAGAAATGTTTGTGCTCTGTATGATTCAATGGTTTGACTGTATTTTGTTCGCGATTCTCGTTGCCTAGCAGCTTTCATGTACAGAGACAAAGTGTACGATATACGGCGGTACATAGATACAAGGATAATGTTGGTTGCATTTATTAGCGTATCCTTTACGTCAAAGAACACTGATACGTCATATGGTGTCGGTGATTGCCCAAGTTATATAGATTGTGAATTATAGATCCTTGACAACTGAAAATGAAATAATATTTGGAAGATTTTAAGTTGTACCGAATAAAATAAAAAATAAAAATATTTGTCATTTAGATGAAGCTACGTTCTGATTTCTTTGAATTCTAAAACTCCTCTACGATCGCAAAAACAATTACCTTCTCTCAAGTAAGGAGGTTTGCGCGTTAAAACGGTCCGCTCATCAGTCTCACTGAAAGTTTTTTAAATTTGTTTTGAAATAACTTTATAGATTGTTAATTTACATTCTTACAATTGAATATGAAATTGAATAATTTATGTCGATTTTATTTTTTGTTCATACGGGTATTTAATGAAGAACGTAAATGTCGAAAACTTCTAAATGTTGACAAAACAGATAATAATCTAGAAATAATTTTGTGGAAATGCTATTGTTAAACATTAAAAAGAGTTTTTTTATTTTTCATTTTCTAGTGGATTTGATTTCGCACATTTTTTCACAAGACTTCGTAATTGCTTTGTTTATAAGTTATAATGTGTCAATATAGGTAGTTACCGAGGTGATACAATAATTATTTAAGGATTGAAAAAATCTGAACAACGGTTGACACTGCCAGACCATCCCTGGAACTTTCCGCTTAAGACGCTCGAGAGCTGATGAAAACTCGATCTTCGAAAATCGAGGTGAAAACAATATCTTCCCAATGTTTGAGAATAGCGAAAAGTTAAAACTGGATACCACTGCCCTTGTGGTCACGACTTTAAGATCGACAAAAAAATTTCATACTCAAATACTGTTCGGTTATAAAGAATAATGTGTGTGTTATGATGATATTAATGACGTTCCAAGTTTCCTAGTTGAATCAGATTGTACATAGTCTTTATACATAGAACCAACGCTGTATATATACGCATATATATATAGATATACTCTGCTTTCCGTTTCCAACTGGAAGCCCAATGCCTCCAAACGAGAACACATTACGAATGGTAAGCACGCCGTTCGAGTGAACTACGTGATAGGCATTCTATAAAGGGCAGGAGCGAGTGTACGCTATATTAGTAATGCCGGTAGCCGAGCCAAGTCAAGCCAAGGCTCGCCCGCTTGTTCGTTCTTTTGTAGACTGCTAGCGACTCGGCACCACGGGCACAGTATGACGACCGACAATGGAACTAGTCAGTCACTCAACACAGAGAAGTTGCTAGTTACTCACGAATCACGGCAAACATGCTGATTTATTTTCCTGATTGTTATTTCCATTTTAGAAATATAAAGATGTAACCAATTTGAGATTACAGGGTGAACTTTACGACTAACAAATTATACACTCGGTTATTACTATCTAATTACATCAAATTAAATTACTTGACATCTATGATTGGAATTGAATCCAAGACTGTTTAATCCGAAGGCCAGCACACTGGCCGTTACATCAAGATATCCTCAAAAAAACATACAGTGACGGATGGAACTTATTTCAATTGATAATAGACAACAGTTACAACTGCTATAAAGCTACGCACTGTATGATAATCTATAATTTCACATTTTGCAACAAAATTACTGGTGAAAAGATAAAACGCATTTTCCCAGTTAGCATTTCTAAAGGACAACAGTTAAAAAGTAATAAATTACATGTATTATTCGAAAATTAACAGGTAGTCAATTAAGAGAACGAAAAATGGAATGTTTTTGAGAACTAAAACACTTTTGAGATCTTGCGTTTTTTAGTAATTTATTTTGTATAGCTTTGGTAACTGTTATTTTAGGAAGCGATTCTTTTCAGGTAGCAGTTCTAAAATATCTGGTATCGTTATTTTGCGTCATCACTAGCATTCAATAATAACAGCTGTCTCCATCGGAGTTTTAACCGTCTGACAATAGGTATATTTATTTTTAGGAAAACAAATTTTGACTGTTTTTCAATTCCCAATTTGTAGAATTGAAGTTTACTACGAATTTAACTAAGTTTTTTTTTTAATTTCCAGGTTGACACGTTTGTGCAGCCAGCTGTATTCAGAATCTAGGTGTGTATTTATCGGAGAAAAGAGGGTTTAAGTTTGATATTTTCTTTGGAAATAGAAGCGTAATGAATGGATACATAATTCGATAAAGCAAATTTACGAATGTGGCGAATGTGGAAGGTTTCAAGGGAGGATTGAAATATGTACGTAGATATTGTTTAAAATATTTTTTTTAATTTAATCTTACCTGTGATAATCCTAGATATATGGAAACAGTCTCAGAAATGTATAGAAATCTACCGTCCGCTGCCAATGCTAATGCAAACCCATCTAGTGACTGAAACAAACAAAATATAAATTATTACATTATGGGAATTTTGTTACAATTGATATACTGTAATTTTTGAAAAATTAAAGTATTTATCTTTTAATTTATCATTTTTTTATCTTTCAGGATACTGAATTAACAGTGAGACTAAAAAATCGAAACTAGATACCAATTTTGCACGTGTGGAATGCCCAAAATCTCATGAAAATTCTAAAATATTGAAATAATAGTTTGGTACATGTTCAAAAGAAAACTATCTAATATTCTTTATTACTTTATAAAATAATAAAACGGGGAGTGTTAAAAGTAATTTTTCGATTTATTAAAAAAAATAATAAACAAGTTTATTCTATGTTTATTGTATAATATGCAGTCCAAGTAAATCTTTGTTTTTTTTTCGCATTAAATAAAAAAACGCTTTATAAACGGTATAACTAAAAACAAAGCGTTTTCGAACATTCTTTTATTGTCAGAATTTCTTTTAGCGTTTTGAAGTTTAGAATCCGTTACAAAAATGACACCTCCATTTTTTCCATAAAATAAATGGACAGTCTATTTATTTGATTTTTGATTTGTGATAGTACAGGTCAAAAAGTGGTATTAGAGAAATTAAGAAAAATTTGGACGATAATTTTAATGCATTTCCCGATCATGTAACAAGTCAACTAATTTAGTGTTAGAATTTAGATGATCATTTTTCTCTCTTATCATACAACTTTTTCTAAGATGTTTTGACTCTAATAGTCTCCTTTATAAATAAAAGAAGTAGAACGAAAACACCCCATGTATATATTTATTAACCCGGTTTGATATTGTGCTCGATGCGTCCTCTCGAAGGTTAAAGATTCGCTTTAAACAGAGAACATTAAAT
Source organism: Venustoraphidia nigricollis (assembly GCA_034508555.1). Lineage (NCBI taxonomy): Eukaryota > Metazoa > Arthropoda > Insecta > Raphidioptera > Raphidiidae > Venustoraphidia > Venustoraphidia nigricollis. The sequence continues at coordinate 4,858,262 of JAVRKA010000022.1, read as the reverse complement.
CTACGACGTACAGAGGTTTAAAATAATGTCCTTCTAAGAGAATATTCTCCAGTGCACATCTTTCACGCCCGACCAATTTGTGGAGACACGAAGAGACAAGGATCAGTATAAAGAAAAAGTTAAGAAACCATACTAAAGCAGAGATTGTAGTGAATATTGTAGAACGCACTGGCAGGTTGTTTGTTGTTCAAGAAAATTACTGTTTTTCTTTTTACTTGACATTTGTTCCCAGAGGTTTAGAAAAAATAGTTTTAAGGTTACTGAGTATCAACTGTTCAATATGCTCCCCTTTTTATTCGCATAGTTCTAACTTACAAGTAATTAGATGTGTGTGTGCATGTAAAATGCACTTACTCACGTTTCAGAAATCTCTAATTTCTATGAAAAATCTTATTCAATCTGTGATGATAATGCTTACAAAATAAACTAGAAATATGTACCATTCTTCCCACGTGACTTTTAGCCAAGTTTTCACTATTTATTTGATCTAAAGAAACGATTTAAAATCAGTTAATAACGAGAAAATTAGAATATGTTGTACGCAAGTCTTTGTACAGAAAAAAATTAAATTTGTAAAAAATAATTGCCAAATTTTTCAGTACAGGTATTTAACACAAGTTTGTAAAAAAACCTTCAAAATGTCAATTTGCCTTCCCGAAAAATTCGAAATCTCGTGATATACTGTAAAGAAATATTAACGAATATCACGTTTTTTTAGGGCAAAAAAGTGTTTTTTGAAATTTTTAACAAGTAGGTCACTTTTTGGGAAGTTCTGCTAAAAAAACATTAATAAAATGAATTTTGCGACAATTCGAAATTTCCCGAGAGCATATTTTACTATTTTAATAGTGTGACAATTTCTTTTGTAATTCCGTTTTATAATACAAATTGATACTTTGAAAAAACTGTACAGAAAAAAGATACAAAATGGCGATAAAGAAAGACCCGTTACTTCCACCATATTTTAAATAATTTCTTTATTTGTCATCTGGAAGATCATAAAAAATGAAATTAAATAATAATGATTTTTTAAGTTTGTACTATTCATTCTTGCATGATTACTGATATTAATCAATTTTATTTATTTTACCTGTAATATATGTGTTCCTTGATGTTGTTCAAAAAGATCCATAGCTAAACCCGCCGCAGTCCTTGCGCGGGATTGAACACCTGAAACAAATAAGCACTAATTATAATTTGCAAAATATGAATTTCTTAGAGCAGTATTTTTATACCGCAAGTAGGTAATATCAGTTTAAAAAAGTGTGGACAGAGCAATTAAAAAAAATATACTATGAATGCAGTTTTTAATTTATAATACTACTCATTTTATTAGTTTTTAATTTGGCATCGTGTCATAGAATTTCGCATAAAAATAATGAGATAAAGCATAATTTCATGAAACATCGCGTTTGAGTCGACAAGATTTCGCCTAATTTATTTTCTCTTCTATTTTACAATATGATCATACGCATTACATATACGCGTAATTATCAAAAACTTTGTATTTAGCATACTATTTGCCATGAAATACTTTTTATTATGCTGTAAATTTGATTTTCCAATGACCTTCGATTGTGAGTATATAATTACAGATTTTATATTTGCTGTAACAGTCTAATGTCGAAATCAAAATGTGAACTTTAGATTGTATTCAGAGGAAAACAATAGACTAATATATATATATATTGAAAAAGATCGCTTTTAAGCTAAATTTTGATCAAAATACATAGAAATAAGTTATTTCGAAGTGGAAATTGTACAAAAATCTATTTTAAATACATGTATATGTAGTTTAAAAAAAATATCCATTCAATCCCTCGATTATTTTTCAAGCAGGATCGATTTAAAGTTTTGTAATGCTTTTCTTATAGAGAAATATGTATAGTCACAATCTAAAGTCATTGTCAAATCAAATTTTCTGACAATGCTTTCTGCAATCCAACAATAGTCTTGAACACTTATCTAATAAGGGTATAAATAATGTTTTTTTAATATTTATTTTTATACTGGTTTATTGAACAAAATTTTGACATCAGGTAAATCTGTTTTTAAATTGATGTTATAAAGATCCTTTGAATGAGTTGTCTAGAAACTTAAAAAATTATTTGAACTGATCATTTCGAATGTGTGGCACGTTTCAATGTAAAATAATAATAACTATTTGTTTTCGTTCTGAAGTTTAACATTTTCAAATTGTTCAAGAACTGTTAATGGTGACGATGCAGAGTAAAGTATTAATGAAAAGAAGTATATTGGATTGACAAAAATGATATACTAACCCTTATGATCATGTGGTACAACTCACCCCTATTAATTTATATATGTTATTATTTTTTCAAAAGCCATAATATATAGAAATAAAATTAATGCTTTCATCCATATCGATTAGAATACTTTAATTTTGCGGAAAAGAAGTCAAAATAGAAGAAAAAAATGAAAAATGAACTCAAGGATTTTCCGTAATATTGTTCGCAAAATCATCATTCAAGGTAAGGCGTGGCAAACCTAATATATGTCTGATTAAAGTAGTATATTCAAAAATTTAGTTCGTAATTGTGTTCAGACGCGAATTAGGAGGAGCCCGTTGTGGCAGAGGGGCCAATTAAGAGATAAACAAAAGATAAACAAATTTTACATAACAAATGTATGCCTTTTTTTCGTTTACTGGACACATCAGTTTTGTTACGTGTAATCTAATGTAGTAAAAGATATCTTAAGGCACGAATTCAACGGTGCTGGTTCTTCCATTTCTATGAAAAAACATTACTGGGTTTGAATTGCAACTTAAATTTGGAATTTATAGATATGTAACGTTTTTGCAAAATGTGACAAAACTGACTGAAAAAGATTTTATGGAATAACTTGGAAATTATAGTACTCTGTAATTACTAACAAGCTTAATGAAGCGGCAAAGCAATAATGTAGATCAAGCATATCCCCTGCATAAAAACAGTCCGCTTGTATTGCCTTTTGAAACTAAATATTAGTTACAAAAATTACAAATGAAAGCGTTTTTCCATCACAAAAGAAACACTGCTTAGCGAAGAATTAGTGTGGAACGTATTTTTGGATAATCTTTTTCAAAAGGGTTAGTCAGTCCTGTTATAGGTTGCAACGCTACAGAGAGATCGGAGTGTTCAATCCACATATGTTACGTTACAGTGTTGATTTATTACTATGCTGTAACATAAGGGAGCTAGCTGTGTCTATAAGTTATTTTGAAAAACTGAAAAAGAAATAGAAAATGAACACGGTGGCAATAAACATCATTCTTAATACAGTGGCGCTCGGTTAGTATGATCAGATTTAATAATTAAAATTTGATTTGATTAAACGACGTTTCCAAATAAATACGAATATTTCTATGTTAGGAAAATATAACAATGCGGAATCAATGCTCAATATAAACTAATTAACCTAATTTAAACGGAGCAAAGTTATTACTTAATTTGAAATTCTTCGCAGAACAACAAAATAATTGAAAAAATACTAAGAAATTCTCATTTTGTTGACTGCTGTGAAGGTTTGTTCATTGAGTTTTGCGTTTTACGAGAAATGAGACATCCTTTTATAAGACAATAGCTACTAAAATGGATTAGTAATTTTACTAGTTGATTTTATAATAAATGTATGTCAATGAAATGAACACATTTCCAAAAGTTTCCAATTCTTAGACATGAGTTAATCTTTATAATCAATAAACGTTAAAAAAAGAAATTTCTGATTAGCATATATAATAAAATCGTAAATTACGCAAGACAATTGATTTCTCAGTATGCGCAGTAGCATTTCAAGTCAATTGTTATACAAAACAATTCAGTGATAATGAGGCCAGAGTGAGGTAAAAATAAATGCTTATTGAGACATCCATTTCTATGGACAGTCAGTAGATAGTGGACGATGGGCAACTAATAAAATAAACACACAAATTGGTAACGCCGATTGTAAATTGGTTAGTGTCACTTTCTAGTACGTGAATTGGATATTTTATTAACGAACTAGTACCAAATCGTTTCAATTGGGGCCAATTAAAGTATCGATATTATTACAAAATTGTAGATAATGTTCTGTTTGATTTCAAATTGAAAAGCCATTTTGTGTTCCAAAACTCTCAGTATATAGTTTTAATTCGACTGATGAATAGTCATCAACTGAAACGAAAGCCTTCGAAATTTAGAATAATTTAATTTGGTCTTAAATAAAATAATAGATCTTATGTTTAGTGGCGTAACGAGATATTACTGACGAGTAAGTGATGTTCTGTGAAAATGAGTGCCTCCGATTTTAAACAGTCTCAACGTGGCTTTGGTATTTTTTGTCATATCTCCTATAAGACAGCTGTTTTTTAATTCATTGTCATCTATTTAAAAAAAGTTGATATTTCATATTTTGTGTAACAAACTTCCATTCTAATAATAGGTTAGATTGTTAGCAACAGCACCAAAGGTAGTACGCAGACATTACTATGGAATTGGTTTGCACGCCTACTTTTGTTTTATCATTACAGCCCCAATCCCTTTACAGTTTTTATAGGGGCTACGACAAAAACAATAAAAAAAACGTGTGAACTTCATCCACATAAGTTCTTGTGAAGTGAAACTCCTTTAGAGTTAAGAACTTGTTTCATTGATGCGTTATCTATTTTGCGTTACCAAGTGTTTCTTTTAAACTTCCCTGCCGTTGAATAATTTCCCTTTTAACGTTGGAGATACGCCTCTAAAGATGTTTCACTTTAAAAAACATTTGTAAATAAAAAAAAAATGGTGTTATTGCATTTGTGTATTTTATATGATGAATTTATCTATAACAATAGATCCGTTTGCAATAAGAGTAAGATGTATTATACAATTTTTGCTATACAAATGCTTTGACTTGTTCTTATGATTTATAGCAGTAAAATTTTAACTGAAACGAAATATCTTACATTGAAAACGTACGGTTATCTTGCAGTATTAAATATTGCTAAGTTAGATTTTTCGTAAGAAATAAACTATTATTAAAACGAATGACGTTGGTCCAATAGTCACGTCCGTTATTAATAAACAGGGAAAGAGTTAATAAAGATATGGACACAATACCATCCAAATATGTACTAGGGTGAATCAGATACTATATTTAATAGTACTGAACAAGTTTCATCACATTTAGATAGATTATATTGCAAATATTTGTCACCACATAAGGGTTACAGCAGAAAGCAGGACCGGCCAAAACGTTAAACGAATTTTTCAATTAACATTCGTCTTAGATAGTTTAAGAGTTATATACCTAAACGCAAACGTATTAGCGAATAACAAAAATCAGGCAAATGTTTGCAATAATCAATGATGAATTTATAGGAAGACACACTAGGCAGCAGTCTAAGGCATCACCACAGAGAGAGCATTACAAAAAGAGATTACTTTTCTAGTTAAAACTATTTCTGTCTTTAAACTTCTGACAAAAAATTATATGTTTGCACAAAACTTATTGCAGTTATAATCACTTCATTATGGTTTCAACGCTTTTTAATGATAAGAATTATAAAAAAAACATATTGCATTATATGCAAAACAAGGTGAAAACAATATTTTCTATTAACTGAAATGTTATAACCAATAATAATAAATAGTGTATTATGTAAGCATGAAATTTCACCTGATGTCCAAAGCAAAGGAATTTTACGTAGGCAGGGATGTTATACGTACTATCCATGTACCATATATTATTTTCTATTATATCTTCGGAGTGAGGAGAGTGTACAATTTTTCAGAATATCTTTTTAAATATGCTATTTAAATTTATAAAAAACATATTCTTGTATTCCTTATAACAAGCCCTTTAAGTGATATCCCACATGATATAAAATTAACAAATAATTCGAGGAAATACTAATTGACTCGTCTTTAATTTTTATACGAATATTTTAAATTGTTACTCTTGCAAAACATGTGAGTTAATAAGATGTATATTGCAGATTGATCTGACAAATTTCAAATTTCGGGTCGCATGGTTTCGGAGAAAATTGCCTAAGAGACGAGTGAGACACGCAACCCTGAAAACAGCTTTTAATGGTAAGTTGAAAAAATTTAATATTCACTGTTGTAGCTATGGTAGCATATGCTTATTATATTGTATGAACGTGTGTATAATGGTTAGTAATTATGCTATGAATGTACCATAGCTTCACTTTGTCCTAGTTAATGAATTCATTGATGAGTCAACTAACTGTATTCACATACTGCAGCTAACGTTAAGCTCAAATCTACTGAATATGGAATGTTCACAGAGTAGGGGAAAATAATCCAAAATATTTCCAAAGCACTGTTTTATTACACAATTTCTTTTTACAATTTTTTTGCTGTCTGAATAAAAAAAATAGGTGAGGTGAGGTTGAATTTTTTTACTTTTTGATAATCTGCTTGGCCTCTATTATTACCCATAATTATTCGAATTATTTATCCATGTCTGAGCCATAGCATTGCGCCATAACACGCTTTAACTATACCAAGTTTCAAGTTTATTGTTTAGCTCTGAGAACTTGTAACCGACAGACGGACACCGACGTGAACCCGTAAGTGTTCCGTTTCTATATTTTTAGTACGGAACACTAAAAAACACAATTAAAATTTTCGAACTTTAAAGAGAAATTATAAGATTAATTGCCAAGAATTTTGGATTTCCTGTTTAGTCTCAATTCACATTTTAAATTTATTATTGTTTTGAATAAAAAATTAAAAATTCAATTGGTGCTTTTACAGATTTTCGAATTTGAACCTTTGAATATTTTATGGTTTGATTCTGCCCTATCTAAGTAGAACAGGAAACGTTGCTATTTTTGTTTATTGATTTCTTTGGATAAGGGGCCTGGCCTACCATAGGGCGAACGAAGAAAAATAAAAAAAAAAATTTCTTTTTCGCTTTTCGATATTTTGATTGTGATTGTGGTATATATTTGAGGGGCAAGCAAGGGGGGCGTCATGATTGAATCTCGCTACATCCTAAAACTTGCCGTGGCCGGCATGGTTTGGATAGCATTTATTCTTTAATTAGAAGTGTTGACTTGTTATCACTATCTTTAATTTACAACTTAATCAAATTATTAGAGATAATATTTATTGAGCTCTAGATGGCAAGAGACGTGGCAAGTTATAATTGGAAGGAAAAGTTAAGAAAGCATAAATGTCTAAACACGCTAGCAATAGCTGCCAGACCTTATACAAATCCCCTAACTCTAATGAAACAATGTCGGCTGTGTGTAATATTAGTGCACTAGCATCGTACAATAAGTGGGAAAAATACGCTTGGGACACTAAATAAAAGAAATATACGTATTATATTATTATATATAATCATACTCCCGGCTAGAGTTGGACACTGACCAGCTGAACTTCTAAAATTGATCTCTTTCAGACAGAGGTGACTCGTACAAGGGCACTAATGACTTTAATCATGTACATTCAATATTAGTAGAGTACACAGGTTGCCTCGTTCCTTTAGATAGTAGTGGAGGGATGAAGTCATCCGGCAGACCTGTTAATTGATCGCATGACAACGTGTTTATAAATTCTAATAGCAGTATTTAACAAATGTAAAGAGATGAAAAGACAGAATATTGATATTATTTGCCATAAATTGATGTTTAAGGTAAGAGATTTATATAGTCCTAGTTAAATATAAATGACAGTTTTGATATTGATCATTATAGGCTGATAAAAATATAAGACGTCTCCCAGCTGACGTCATTCCTGCGCTTGACTGGTTAGATGGAACGAGGCAACATCTGTAATCCACTAATCAAAAACACTGATATGCAATCGAAAAATATATTTATCCTTATTTGATAAATGAGATATAAACAAGGAGATTAGAGAGGAGGAGAGCAAATTTCAAACTCTAAGTTGAGAGAAAATACGGCGACATACGTTATAACATAAATTACTTTATATAGCCATGCAAGTTGAATAAAAATTTTTCTCTCCCTTAAATTAAAAAAAATATACTAGTAGAGCTGCATAAATTAATCTTCTTTAACGAATGGTAGACAACTTCTAAATAGCTGCGGTATCCTTGTTTTAACTATAAAAAATAAACAGAGAGGAACAAAAAGGGGGAAATAGGAAAAAATTGAAATATCGTTGGAGAAACGAGTAATTCTAGACATTGATACGCCCATGCTTTTAATACAAATACTATAATCAGTTTATTTGTACTATTTCGCTTTGGTCTAACAAAAATATATTCATTTTATTATGTATGTGCATTATTATTATTAGTAGCGGCGTCACACGGCAAATCAACAGACTATTAAAAAAAAGCACAAAACATTAATATAGAAAAATATTATAGTAGTTATTTGTTCGTAATTTCGTTTTATTTTTGCGATTTTTCGGGTATTTTATATGTTACGTAGACGGGAATTATTATTTTCATTTCTTATTGTTTTTACCGATATCGCCAAATAAGTCGATTTGTCAAATCACAATTAGTACCTCTATAAAAACACATTCGAACTAATTATATGTACCAAAAAGAAAAAAAAAACAATACTTAATAATTTAGGTTCATTGATTATTATAAAAGCATGGATCGTGACAGTTTTGACCCACGCTTTTATAATTATGAAACTAAATTATTAAATATTATTTTATTTTCGGTACATTTCAAAACTTGTTAAAATCTTTTTTTATTTATATTTTTTTCGAATGTGCTTTCATAGGGGTATATTTATCATTTGATAAATTGTCGTATTTGTCATTTGAAAATTTCCATGGCCAATACATAGAGGTATCTTTGTAAAAATTATAATATTATATTCAGTAATGGTGGAAGGTAGAGAAAACAGGTTATAGCAGCTATAGACGGTGTTAGTGCCGTAGTAGAAGTGGTGGCGTGTTGCAGAACTAAGTCGAACGTAGAGGATTTTCACGGCTTAACTATATAATAGTGTCATTTTTATTCTTTATATAGCCGATTATTGGCTGTCACAGTATGTATACATCTTTTGTTACAAAGATTATTACACTTAAGCGAATTGTCACTCTGTTTGTTCGCTTTGTTTTTATATTACAATCCAAAAACAACTGAGTGACCAACATATCAAAATGGGGCGTGTTCTATGAAATAAGTGACGCATTGCTGAATATATAGTTGTTTAAATTCAAAATATTAAAAGTCAAGAGCAGTTCAAAGTTTAAAATAAAATAGCATTTTAGTTTAGTTACAGACAATACCAACAGGCAATATATCGGAGTGCAAATCACGATTACAAATATTAGATTCAATATATACGTAACTGAAAACTTATTTTATTTTTACAGAAAATGACTTTGATTAATTGTTTGAAATGTCATGCTTCAAGTTTTTTGAAACTTATATCTGATATTAAATTGGTAAAAAAATAAGTCCACACATTATTTATTAATATACGGTGGTGCATCTAATTGTAAGAGAAATAAAAGACTTTGGACTCGGATTCCCAACTTGTAAGAAGCATTTGGAATTTTTTTATATCGTTTTCATAAGAAATACATCAAATCTATGAATAAATGATTTTTCTGAAAAAGCTGATGTTTATTACATATTATAATGTATCCTGGCTCAAAGAAGAATAATGTAATATTTTTAAGAAAAGGAAAAAATCAGGAGGTTCATACGAAATAACATTATAATTCTTATGGTACCTAGTATCAACAGCCAACACTAGATAAAATCAGATCTGTACTGCATTTTTATTTCTTTTGTCATTAAAAACAATTCAGAAATGATTTTCTAATATATTTCTACATATCTATCGTTCTAAAATTTTCAAAATAGCGAAATCAAAACTGTTCTAAATGCTTTTTATGTTAGTTTTTAAAACAAAACATTTCTTCTCTAAATATTACAAATAAGAAAATAAACTCAAATTTTACAACTTTTACTCAAATAATAAAAAAAATGTTTTTAATAAAATCTTACAAAAACCAAATCGTTTCAAAAAAATGAAATAAAACTGAACGCGTCTTAAATGTTAGATTTTGCTCCAACAGGTGTCTTGACTTTACATATGTACATTGTTAGATACGGTCCTGATAAAAAGATACTGTGAGTTGACTATTAAGTACAAAATATGAAAATCAAAATGGCTCCCACACTGAAGTATATTTAGCATTCAGACACTGTAGCATGCAAGCCTTTGTATGTTGTGTGATGTTGTGTGTACCTATATATTATAATATATAAAATCTACGTCAGTATGTAACTGCAAATATATATATATATATATATATATATATATATATATATATATATATATATATATATATATATATATATATGTATTATATACTTATACAAGTATAGGTAGGCACCTGATAAAGGTGGGTGGATAAGGTACCGAATATGTTAGTGTCTTACAGGTGATTCAGAAAGAAAGAAGAATCATAATATTGTGAAGTCTGGTCATTTGCAGAAAGATTTATTTTTTCTTAGAAGTAAGAAATATTGTAAAATTGTTCGTACTTTAATGGTTAACTTCGGTAGTTAATTATTCCGATCAGGTTTAGATGGTTTTCAAAAGTAAACTTTTTATAAAAACATATTGCTAAATATTTTAAGACACACTCAAGAAGTTGTTGAGAAATAACCCTTTTAAATTTCTAAACGCGTGTTCAAACCGAACTTACGTTCTTAATGCTCAAAGTAAACTGCGCCTACAGCACTACAATATTTAAAAAACATATTAAAAAACAAAGAAAAAATGTTTCATACAACTGTGTTCATATAGCAAACTATAATAATTGTTTTCATTTTTGTGGAATATATGACGCTTTTAGAACATTAATGCTGTGTTGCAGAAAGGATTGTCAAATAGTTTGACTGGACAATGACCTTAGATTGTGACCATACATATTTTTCTGTAAGAAAAGCATTGCAGAATTTTAATTCGATTCTGTTCGAAAAATAATTGATCGATTTAAATGAAATTTTTCTTAAACTGTGTATACGTGAATTTAACATATTTTTTTGCATAATTTTTACTTCGAATCGACATTTTTCCACGCATCTTCATCAAAATTTGACTTGAAAAACGACCTTTTTCTGTGTAGATCATTTTGTGTTCATACAACCTAATGTTGTACATGACAGAAAATTTGAATACGACACTAGACTGCTCCTGCGTGAATAAAAATTGTTGTCAAATCCAATTTTTTGACAATGTTTTGTGTAACCCAGCATTAAATGCTCAAAATAACAAAATTTATTTATTTATCTATCTATATTAATTTTTATAAATAACATATTTTCAATAGTAAATTCTGTTTATAACCTATTAGAATTGAAGTTTACTACGCAAATGAGCTGCCACAAATTTTTAAAATGTACTGACAATCAAATGAAAAGAAGGTGACATAACAAGTAATCTCGTGCGCAATGATATGACTCGTCAGTAATATACCCCATTACGTAACTAGTGACTTACTATTATCGATCTACCGTTGTGCAGTTTTATCTTGAACAATCAGTACAAAACATCAGCAGTAATCAAAATAGAAAGAAAAAAAAAGTATATAACTAGCGCGGGTGCAAGTTTAATATACAGATAAGTAGTTCCCGTGTTTTTCACACAGAAAATACGCGAGGAATTTTGCTTTATATTGTAGTATAGCGGATTTCAATAAATTTGTATTCGTGCAAATCCAGGACGGACGGTTCTTATAATTGCCTCAAGATATGTTATTGAATGGTAAATACCGCATTAAATCCGTTCAGTAGTTCTTGTGATAGACACACGCGAGGAACTTTGCTTTATGCATAATATATGTAGTGATATATATATTTTTAAATAAAATGGCAACGCACAGGCCCTGTATATATTAAAAAAATATATAAAAATGTATTATATGCTAGATTGTGCACGTGTATGCGTATTTATCTATATATACTATTGCAGGAAGACTGAGGTAGTTGTTTATGACAGTTCCAAGTTTATTTGATGTCAAGCCAAAATGTCACCAGCAATGTCAGGTTGACATATGTACGCTTATATATATTAACATATTATTCCATGCACTCATTGTGAATTACATTATTGTTTGGAATTCTACTGGACGCAAGAGGTCATAGTCTTAAAGACTCTTGAAGGGCAACAGTTAAAGTACAACGGAACCAGAAACAAATTGTCAGTGGTGCGCATGATCAAGTCCGCCATGTAGTCAAATTGAAAATAACTTTTTTTTGTTAATTATTTTGAAAAGAAATATTTGAAGCTTTATAGTTGAAGGAAGTACGGAAAGAGCGATTTTTCTGAACATTGTTTACTATTATTGCAAAAACTTCATAAATATTGCCATTTGAAATATTATAATACAATAAAGTTTCTGTTGAAGCGCGCAGTGACGTGGATAATGATATGAAATTTGCAATTCATTTTCATGGTTACATTATAAAGTTTTACATGTAAAAATTATCCCGAATCGGAATCAGAAATGGTTACAAATTGTTGAAAACATAGATTCTAACGAAAAATTGTAAGCGTGCTACGAAAAGTTTGGCGTGAAAAGCAAAAATCATCGATTACTGCTTTCTTTAGCATCCGATCACAACTAAACGTAATTTATATATATTATGAGCACTGTGGTTGAAACAATAACAATCAAGAAAGCATAGTTACTTCTTACCACAACAGATTTATTCATTGAATGTACATTTCGAGAGCAAAGCTCCCATCTTCAGCAAACACTACACTGTGTTTGCTGAAGATGGGAGCTTTGCTCTCGAAATGTACATTCAATGAATAAATCTGTTGTGGTAAGAAGTAACTATGCAGTATGCTTTCTTGATTGTTAAACGTAATTTGTATGTATTTATATGCAAAATTGTACCCCGTCTGCAGCGGACGTGCTGTGGACGCACAGCACATAGATCGTGTACACGAAGTACGGCCGAACACAAACGACGTCCGTGTGGCTTCTTTGTAGTAGCTCTCGCACAGCGGACGGCCGGTTGTGTTAGAGCATCTAATTATTACTAAATGAAACGTTCTCTGTTTTTAACAGTTTTATTGGAATTGAAATGATAATAGTTCAATACAAAAATACTCTAAACACTGTTTTAGGCACTTTAAACACAAAAGTAAGTATCACTTTTTGAACAGGAATCACAATCACTTGTTTTAAAATACAAACAAAACCGAATTCGGTTTTTAGGGACGGTACAAATGACGTACCGTTACATAATTATTGCTCGGTCCCATTTATCGTGTAAGTTTAGAGTATTCTGGCTTTATTATTTATATAAAATTAAAATGGTGCATTTCATAAATCCTCAGAATGCACAATATTTCTGTTTCAGTTGCAATCCTTCACATATTTCTTTTATTGTTTAGTGCGACTAGTGCAGATAAAAAAGATAGAAAAAGATTTCATTTTCGCGAAGATATACTAGTATATAAAACAAATGTTACACAACAAAACAAATGCTGACCAACGCGTTCGTTATAAATCATAGAAACAATCGAAACCCGCTGAGAAACAATATTGAGCAGAATTAGGTGGTGTGGAAAAAAGAACCATTAGATAATGTTGATTTGTCAGTGCACCTTCCCAAAGGAAAATGTATATGTCTACAGTATCGGAAAATTTCCCTTGGCTTCTTGCACATATTTAATATGTTTACGAAAATAGAATGTGATCAGTATTTTTATTCTTAGTACAACAAAAAGTTTTAGATAATAAATAGTACTCGTATATTACACTACAAGAGCAGAAAATTGAAATATCCTGCATTATGCGTCATAATGCTCGAAGAAAAGTCGAAGGCATCATGTGTCTGCCCGTGTGATGTATACTATTTTTCTTTATATCCGGTCGAAAGTACGTACTTTAACCAATATAATTACTTTTAAGTGAGCAATTTTGAGGTTATACGTAATAACAGCAGTTGGTTACTGCCTATACTGGCGAACACGCGTTCTGTGTTGGCGAACGGCAGTCTCACGTATCAGTGCACATGACAAAACTGTTTCGGCCTACCAGTATAGACGATATGCGAGTAATTTCAGTAGTGCATAAATGTTAGAAGCAGAAAGTACGTACTTTCGGCATGGTACCTTCAACAAAAAATATATATTAACAGCATCAGCGGTTCTCTAATATTATTCAGGCCACTTTTATATTTTATACATATATTTTACCAAAAAATAAACATTTATTGATAAAAATATGAAAATGGTCGACGATTAAAATCAATATCTACCTTTGACGATAAAAAACCAGATTCGGAATGGAAACGATAATACTACCTGTGTACAACTTCTTAGTTCTTAATATTGAACAGGGCTTCAGAATTACCAAAACTATGATCTACATATACAGTAGAATCCGTTTATTATGACTCCGCCTATATTGACCAACCGCCTATTATGACGTAATTAAAAACGAAGTTTGGTTTTCATATAAAATTCTTTGTAACAAAGTCGGATATTATAATGACTTCTCTTACAGTGACATGTCGCTTATTATGACCCATTTTTAATAAATTTTGTCCGTTTATAGTGACCGACATGATTTTTCGGCAATGTTCGTTGATTCCTGACAACGTTCGGCACGTGGCTTGTTTTTGTTTTGAATCTCAGTTAGTAATTGATAGTTGAACGTCACGCGTTGTTTTTAGTGATATCCTACGTAAAAAATGTCATCTCAACGTCGTAAAGCATTTACGATTGAGGAGAAAGGTGCAATAATATGCAGATTAGAAAATGGAGAATCAAACTCATCTCTCGCAAAGGAATTGGGCGTCGGTAATTCGACAATCTCAATGATTTTCAAAAACAAGAACAGGATTAAGCGATCGTTCAATTCAAATGTTTTGAAACCGAAGAGGCTTCGAAAATCGCGACAAGAAAATGTTGATAAAGCGTTAATTCAGTGGTTTAAAATCACGAGAAACAAAGGAATACCCGTCAGCTATGCTACTTAAAAAAAAGACGGTTGTTTTTTCTTCACAAAAATGCTTTGTATGACGTCTGCTTAGTATGACGTGTTTGTCAATTCCCTTCGATGTCATTATAAACGGATTCCACTGTATTTTCAATTTATTCTTTCTATAAAATTATTTGACTTTTATAGGGAAGTAGAAAATTGGTCCACTTCTGTACGATCCGTAGTGGTTTGAGAAGGAAAACTTCCATCCCAAGAGATTATGGGTCAGTTGAAAGAGGCAAAGTCCCAAACGTACACTTCTAGAGGGATAAATATGAGTAGTAGGTAGAAAACAAGTGAATATGTACATTGTACATAAACCAGCTGTGTTTTAACAATTGATGAAACAATAAGAACACAATTTATTAAATAATATTAAAAACAAAATAAAGCTTCGCTATACAGTTACTTATGTTTGTAAATTTGTTTGGTAATAATAAAACTAGAAGTTAAAAAAATATACACGGTAGAAATAACATTTCTCGGCTGCTTTGTTTACTCAACCACAGATGCCAGTGTCATCAAACGTTTTGGTTAGTGCTTTTTCCTAATTATTTTTAGAAAAAATAAAAATAAACATCGATTAGAATGGTTGTTATAGAAATTACTTTAGACGGTAAATTCGAGTATATATTATAGGTATCGATAACATTTTGAAAATCAATTTTCCATTAGAATGCGTTTATATCGGATTTTTAACCTTATAGAAAATTTGAAATATGTTCAGTGGCGTAGCTACGTAATGGTCCCGGTGCAAAAATGAAATTGAGGCCATATCGAAACTGGTTAAGCGCCGACCACGTGGAGCCCTATTTTCAACACTAAATGAAAAGTAATTGTAATAGAGATGAAGTTCCGGGAGTCGACATTTTTTTCGGAAATTTCCTCCTCTCTAGAAATCTTTTTTTTTATTTCATTAGCGTTAATAGTTTTCGAGTTAATTGCAAAAAAATAGATATCCTTTTTTGAGATTCTTTAATTGCTAATTGCAATTGTTTATGTACGGGTTTGAAACTTTTGTAGAATTTTCTAGAGGTGATTACGAATCATACGTATTTTAAGTCGCAGTAGCAAGAATTAATACGTTTTTTAACTTGTGAGCGAGACTACAGAGGCCAAAGAGTCAAAAGTTAATAATTCTTTATTCGATTAAGATATTTAAGTAACGTTTTCGAACGTTGCTCAGGAGGCCAGGGGGCTCCCTGAGCATGGAGGCTCTGCTGCTCTGCACCGTCTAGCACTCCGATAGCTACGCCACTGAATATGTTTAATAATAATAATTTATGCACACTTTTCAATTATATATGTTTATTTTTCACTAAAAATTGTGTTGGCGTTTTGGTACTGATTTTTGTGACAATTTGTAGGTATATAAAATGAAATTATACCGGAACAGAGGACCTAAAAGAAAACAGAAAGAACAACTAAACGATAGAAATGTTAACAACAGTGTTGTAATTCAATAAAGGGATTAGCACATAGGCTACTGTGGTTACTGGTCAATGGTTAGCGGTCAGTCAGGTCAGTACTTAGAAAGCTTCAGGCAATCGCATATTAGTGCAAATTGACCTTCGGCAACGTTTAATTCCCCTCTTGTCCACGTCTGAATAAATAACTTGTAAAGACAAAACTAACACTCGGGAATTCAACAGAAAAACACAGAATGATTGTAATAACTAGACTAATCCTGTCAAAATTCAGCGTGGTGAAGATATTTGGAAACAATATCTCAGAAGAAAAAAATTGTAATAGTTTATATTGTCCTAGCAGTGATTATTAAGTTAAAACAAAATACCTATACTTTAATAATCATATCAACATTTTACATAGTGATGTCAAATTATCATTTGAACAGGATAATTAGCCTATTAATTAACCGTTTCTCACGATAACAGAAAAACAAAACATTAGAGTAGTTAGAATCGAAAGAATTAATTAGATATTGTATTTATATTTACGTAGATATTGGTAATAAAATGTAAACGAACGGGCTAAACCTTCCTGATATAATTCAATAATAAATCTCAGTTATTTGGATTAATAATACAAAACAATCGTGTAATTGTTAATCTTGCTACGTTTCGACTACTGGCTCTGAAAAATTATTAATCCAAATACCTGAGATTTATTATTGAATTATAGTAATAATTTTGGATGCGATATAATGTCTAACTTCCTGATATATTTTTGAAAATTGAAAATGAGCTTACTATGGAGTAGGTAGGTTGAATTTTTGTTGAATAAATGACACAGAGAGAAAGATGTTCGAACCACAGGGTTGCTGTTCGAGGGTTGCAACAGTAGTAAGACATGTTCATTACACAATAGTAGATATACAATCAATGGGCATAGTTGAACATGTAAATCTAATCAACCACTTTACCCTCATCACCGACTACCCACACATTGGATTTCTGTATATACGTATGCGTGAATGAATATTATGTATACATAATCCAGCGTATGCTGTGCTCAGAAATTATCAAAATAACTCAAAATATTAAAACACAAGACTTTATTTAAAAAGTAAAAATCGACTTTTTATTAGTGATATTAAAAAAAATCTAGCCAATTGGGCGATAGAACCATTCCAACTTCAGAAATATTGGCATTTGACATAATAAAAAAAATATTCTGTGAACGCTGGTAATATTGCTATTGGTTTGCGTGGTTATATTAATGGCTTCACATGTACAAAATAATCAGCTACCTAATTTATACAATTTGCGCTGTTTTTGTCACTTGGTAGAACATGATTAATAATAACTGATAAATAAAACACTTGAAAATTCTCCAAAATTCATTACTAAATTATTTCTCAACGATCGTTTCGGACAATAAGTCCATCCTCAGGAATATAAACCATATGTTATATATTCCTGAGGATGGACTTATTTTAAGCGTTTTATTTATCTGTTATTACTTAATTTATTTTTGAGTAGTTATTGAGGACAAAACAGCTGCGTTTTTTTCAAAATGTTTCTCAAACTATGAAAAAATATTTTTTACAAAACTTTCTGATAAAAATAAATAGAATAAAAAACCCGGGTCGCAGTGCCAAAACCCTGCCGACAATAATCTAGTGTATTTGCTTATACAGGCAGGGTGGCTTTATTATGCGAACTTAAGTTGGTTTTTGGGCAAAATAAAAATTTGACTCCTTAATACACCCCTTAAAACAACATTTTTTTTCTTAATTACAATATTATTATCAATCGAACTTCTATACCAAATTATATACAACTATCAGTAAATAATTAATTCACTATCTGCAAAGTAGTGTTTTCATAAAATTTGTAAGTCCGGTCCTGTCGGGCCGATTTTATTAAAATTTTAGGGACACTTTTTAATTACTACTGGAGGGTTAAATGTCAATTGTGAAACGATTCTGAGAATTTTTTCGGTATTTGGGGCCCAAAAACTTTTTTCAAATGGCCCCCTAGGTCCCGCCATCCGACCGACGCCAATAGTGTATGTTTCCATATGGCAAATACACTAATAACAACGTTATTGTACATATCTCTTCTGCGCATGCGCCGATTTTCTCAGATAACAATAGGGCTCTTTATATTTGCATACTAAACATACTAAAATCGTATTCACAAACAGACTGTCCAAAAATATTACTTTTTGAGTCTTAGAACGAAATATTGTTGTAAAATTGACTTTTTTCTTTTTTGTCTTTGGTAATTAATATAAAAATAAGTGTTTACTAAGAGTCCTTTTTCCAGACAAATCATTTTTTTATTGTTGTCAAATTTTTAAAAGTTTTTTTGGACCTAAATTAGTATCATTTTCCACTCGTGGAATTTTAATGGTAGAACTGTGGATGGGATTTCTGAGCGCCTGATGACGAGCATCTGTAGAAATACTTCCTGAATGTTAAGCTTTCACAGTCTGTGACCACAGACGCAATCGGATGTTTTGTTTCGTTAGAAATATGCAGGGTATAAAATCAAACTCTTGTAATTTCCTGCTTCCCTAATTATTGCAGGCAAAAAGTCTTGAATTAAAAGTGTCAGGGTATAAAATTTCACAGCAAAAGTCCTATAATCAGGATGCGTGATCACCGCCTGTAGATAGAAATTCAAGTACAGCAAGATAAAAAAAAATTATTTAGGTATAGAAAATATTGAACAATACGTTACTGATGGATTTAAAATAAAAGAAGACAAGGAGGCAGACAACAGCTGAATGACACTGTGCTATAGGCATGTATAATATAGTAACGTATTTAGCATAGTTAAATTTAATTTTGTCATGTAATAATGAATGATGGAATTAGCGACTGCTTATTGTAAACCAAACTCTGTTAATTTGCAACTGTAATTCGTGTACTTGTGGCTTGTATAAAGTGGGGTGGTGGTGAAAGACAGTAGCTACATAGAGGCACAATCATGTAGAATAGGCAGTTGTCTGGTTTTGGTTTCGTTACCCTGTTCTACAACCCCGCAAAGCTACAAGTATACAGACTGCAGTAACGACGAAGGGATGAACACTCACCATTTCACAACGGCAAGCCGGCCAATAATTGTACGGATTTATGTTTGACTATGCCTACAGTGTGTTCACTAAAGTTGGCAACACATTTTTAACACAAAATAACAAAACCTATTAGGATGTGTGAGAATTACGATCGTTATAACAGGTTTAGATACTGCAGTAGATTTACAGATAAAAACATGTGATATAAAATATAAGTAAAAAAAATCTTTTAGAAACAAGTTTTTGTTCAAAGTTCAAAGATATAGAGGTGATCTCGTTCCGTTGGATAGTAATGAATGGATCACGTCATCCAGTGGACTGTAAATTGCTGTTGCGTGGTTGATAAAAATATTGAACAGTCTTCCCCTGATGTCATTCATTACTGATGTAACCTGTGACTTTGGTTTTGTTAAAACAATCAAACATAAATTATTTTATCATTGTTGACCTGACGTAAAAGCTTTTCGCGAGTAGTTTAAATCATGAATTATGAACATATCTCCTGACGAACTTTGAACGAGCGCGATTTTTATCTACGTCATTTCGATATTGACATAATCTGTTTGAAATTCGATTTGGATTTTTTTTTGTAGAAGAAGCTTCCGAAAAATTCTCAAAAAAATTGTGTCTTTAATCTATTGTAACAATGTAGATTCTAACAAAAACTCCACTGTATTGGAGTGTTAATTTCAGAAAAATCCTAATTTCTCGCTGGCGACATATTTTAGTAAACAGTTTGTATATATGCATATAAATTAGTGACAACTGACAAGGGACATTTCATGTTACCCTCTCACTCATTCACATGCATATTTTATGTAAACAAATGAGAAAGCTACATTTTGCAACTCTTACTAACTTTATTTCGTTTATACTTGAATTTTAAATCAAGTTAATTGTTACTGATATCAATTCAAGTGAATTTCCAAATAACATAACATTGAATGTTGATACTAACCAAACAAAGCACTAACAACCCTCATTTTAATGAGTTTATTTTAAATATAAACTTTATTAACGCGATTTTATGATGATACCAAATAAGGCCGAATTTTCATTGATTTGACTAAATAAATTAATCGTATATATAGGGTTTAACCACATACGTTTCTAATGTCTTGTTTTCGTAATTATCTAAATGAAAAACGTAAATTAATTTTGCATGCTTTGAAATGAGAGAAATCAAACATGAAAACGTCATTCTGTTTATTGATTTAAAGGTGGATTTTGATACCCTAAAACTTCTTTATCTGAAGGTTTTTTGCTTAAAATAATTAGGAAGGCAGGAAATTACCAAAGTATAATTTACATGTTGAAAATCTATGATCGACAGGCGCGGTAACCACCCTGTATACAATCTAAGTTGTTAATGACAAAATTACGATAATAAACCAAGCGGCGAAGGATGAAACTTTCAGAAAAGATAGTGACTTTGCTTACGTAGGCAACAGTGGGCAACACTATTTCCGGTATTCATTTTGATGTAGTTATTAGCACAGTTAGAACTTTTTTTCATGTTATTACATGAAAAAAAAACTGAGTTGCCATTATATTTGATCATTATTTAAGACAACAACCATATATATTTCTAAAGAGGTCTTAGTGACCAGCAAATCCATAAAAATTAAAAGTTCTATTACTATGGGAGTAGTACACCAAAATGAATGCTGGAAGTGGTGTTTCCCCGTTGTCAGATCAGGTTCTCGCAGAGTTGCCTAGGCAAATGCTTCAAGCCACTCTATGTACCATTTTTCCGAAAGTTTTATCCTCTATCAAATCGTAACCGTTTTTTACGGTCGCTGCTGCCACTATAAAAGAACATGTCTAAATTTAAGGGTATAAAATTTTAACTAACCTTTACTTTTAGTGGGAGTTGGCCCATCTCGGCTCCATGGTGGATCTCCATGACCAGAAAAGTCTCTTAATTTTAAATATGATATTGTAAGACGGATGATACTAGCTTTGTCAAGCTGTGACGTAATCGCCGCTGGTAACGGCAACATTTTTGCTAATTCGTAGAATTCATAATTTTCTTTTCCGCGCCTTGATCTCGCCGCGTCTCGACTTTTTTCTTTTCGTAACTCTAATATGCTGTAACAAAGAAAATCTTATTTTAGATGCAACTATTATTATTGTTATAATTTGGATGCTGCAGATTATAGGACAACAGATTTTGAAAAATATACAAAATATGTTTCAGGGAAGGGAACTGATTCTTTCTTTAATTAAAATCAGTTACACACAACGTATATAGTACATTGATGTCTTGATCAAGAAGAGGAAAATTCACAATACAAAAATCACGCCTAGTTGTAACTAAAAATGAAAAAAAAACGGACTCATTAACTGCACGACAATGTGTTGTTAATAATTGTATTTATTGTTATCAACCCACAAAAGTAATATTTTTCAGTATTTTTTGTATATACGCACTATAGAAAAATAGCTGTAAAATATAATTTTCTTCATAGATTCTGACGACGATCTTAAATGAATCGAAATTGCAATATTATTTTGCCTATAAACCCACGACCCTGATCTTTCCATAAGTAATTAACTTCGAAAGTTAATATATTCGTAAAAATAGAGTAGACTGTATGGGGCCAAACAAAAGTTAAACAGTCGCATTACAAATTAATCTATGTTTTGTGCTTAATTATCTTTAGTTTCAAATAGTTGCATTTTACTAATGATATAATTAAATTCTGTAAGGGATGCATAAACGTTTTTCCATAAAACATTAATTTTCAATTAAAATACAAAAATCCATGTGGGAAGGAAGACTATATGGCGAGTGGCGGTAATATTATAGTCTTTGCCAATGAAAGCTTAGACGATGCGAAGAAAATGAAATTCCGATATAATAAGTGTAAAAGCTTTGCTAATAATAATAATAATCATTTTCTCAGCAACTCATGTGTTGTGTTCATCAAGGTACTCTAGCAAATATGGAAATATAGTAAAATAAAATATAATCTTATGTTTCAAATGTTATACATAAATTATTATATACACGATTTTCTTGTCTATAATGCCATGTTAATATTTTTTCCTGTTACATCAAAAATTTTAAACAAAAAAAAAAAAAACAAATAAGGGTCCGCGTACACATATATATTGAATACGCAATTTAGCAGATACTCGAAATAGTTCGCTCGATCGCAATCACTCGATTCATTTGTTTTCCATTCGAAGTGTATTCGACAATCGCGCGCTCGTGATACAGCTTCATTAGTTATTGGAGTGGAGAGTGTTTGGTCTTCCGCTGTCGGTAACTATAATCGCAAAATCGTGTGACAAGCAGTAGCACATGTGCTCTGATCCTGGGCCAAAAACCATTTTTAACCTTCGATACACAAAGTTAAGTAACTAGATTTATTTTTAGTGACGTTTGAACCTGTATCGTCATAACGCTGCATACAAGTGTTAGATATAGCAACTAAACCAAACGTAATATACTAATTTCTAGGTCGAAAAAAAATGTAAAATGAAAAAGTTCTTTTAAATTTCGCCACGGATAGAAATTCCTAACAAATAGTGCGTCGATTTCATTTTAAAATAAATGAGGTACAATATATTGCTTAGATGTTGCTTGTTTTGAGTTTTATTAAAATTTTATCAATACCATAAGATATAACCATTTTTCTTAAGAAATGTGACTCGATTTCTGATACAAGTTTTAATGCTAAATCTACTTTAAAATTGGCAGTTAGTCGAAAATACTTCTATCCTAAATTTACTTTTATATCGTACCAGAAGCGGTAAAATCAGATGCATATTTTTGGCTTTGAATGGCAGTATATATTGTTTAAAAACATTTAGTATAGAACTAGAGTTTTGTAAATGTTCTATTAACTAGTTGTTATGCATAATATACAAAGCTCTGATAACAAATTGGTATATTTATGATAAAATGTCATGGCGAACAAATCAACCATGTTAGCCGTATAGTTACGGTGTTACGGGTGTTACGGTGGGTTAAAGTAAAGGCTACTGACGCTAAAAGAGAACTAAAGCTAAGCAAACCCTCTAGGCAATACCACTTTTCACTTTTATACGTCCACTGGGACTTCTTGCCAGAATAGTATCGCGTTTCAGACACAGTTGTACGTATGTATGTTTGTATGTATGTACAGCCAACTCCAGAGCCGTACTTAGGGGAAAACAGTTCATATGTTGCAATAATTTAGTTAAGAGTTGGGTAGTTTCAAACTGAACTGTACCTACTTTGACTTGTCTAGAGTCAGTATTAGCACCAATAAAGTATCCACGCTCCAGGAATCATGTTCTTTCTCTTAGATATTGCCTGACGAAACAAAAATGAACATTCATCCGAGTGAACCGACTGATATTTAATAGCTTTGTTCCAACCTTTTTGCAAACGGTAATATTACAGCCACGCTCATGCGCAGTAGATAACACGCGTTTCAATCGAGTTATGGACGGTTGTCGGACTGTTTTTTTATGCGTTCCAACCGAATTTGGGAACTATCATTTCAGTACATGGTCTAAACATGAAACCAAAATGAAACTGTGGAAACTGACATGCATTTTGATACTTTTGTCTCTGTATAATACTTATGGAGCAATATAATAATAAGTATTAAAATTTCTTTGTATCGAAATTATGAACTACTTATAGAACATAGGCGATTAATTCGTTATTATTATTGCGTAACATTTGAATTTCTTCTTTAAACGAAGTCAATTTTTAAAACTGCCTATTAAATGTTTTTAGCTGTGGACCTCGAACGCCGATAACTTATGACGGTCCTTGTTTCTATCGCACGTTTGCCACCTTGTCTGTGTGTTGTCCTTGTCATACTGTGCTGAATGTGTTAAAGCTTGGTCAATTCTATTGTACGCAAGGTGCTCCAAAATGACAAAGGTTATTTGACACTTATATTATATTATTATAAAGTGTGCCTATCTTATTATCGTAGTCTACAGAAATTTTTTTTCCGCTTAAATGTAATAGGATAAAACGGCACTTAAAATTTTAAATAGAAAAATTGGCGCGAAAACAAGAACTTCCAGGTACTGTGACGTCATTCTTGTAGTATAATACGGCTCGGTATCGTTTACACGAGACTCATTTAGTGTTTACTCACGTATGTGTCGTGAGTTTATATAGGTATGTGTGTGTTTCCTACAAGTCTAACGTCTCAAACCATCATGGTGGGCAGTGTTTTTTGACATGTCAAAAATAGCATTTGTAAAATTGAAATAATAAATCAACCTCGTGAATATAAACCGATCATTTCTGATTTCTTATCATAAATTATCAAATTATTTAATCATTTGTTTTTATAGCGTCAAATACACGAAGAGACTCTTAAATATGCTATAAAATGATATAAAACTAATTCGTAAAAAATGAACATTTTCGTGAAACCGTCGGCGACTTTATCCATGATAAAACTCACGCGCGTAATTGTGTAGTAGAGATGCAAGTACACATTTTTCATACACATAATATGAACACTGATGAATGAAGTAGCTTTGAAACAGTTGATTTTCCTTTTCGAATTGACGCGTGGGGAAAATTTTGTATATTGTAAATTTTTTTAACATTTTTAGTATCCTAGGCAATTTTTCCAAGTAGTTGTACGAGTGATTCCATTAAAGTGTTTTTTTTTCTTGAGTTCGTTTGAAAGTCAGCAAATTTTTTTATTAGTTCGAGTTATGCAAAGCTATTTTGATCACATTGCTTTTTCATATCTTTGAAAACTTTCTTACGCCTAGCTTGAATTTTTTTTCTGATTCATGTCTCATCGGAAGTTAAATAGATTATAAGTCAATATAAACCAATTGCTAACATATTTGAGTTTCCTCTTTAACTGATTGTGCTTTTGAAAAAATATACCTATATATATTTTACGGTCGTCCTTTGTTAAAAACCAAGAAAAAAATAATATCAATTTCTTATTCAGTGTGAACTTTCATGTATTTTTCATAAACGATTTTAATTATCGGCAAATATGATCAGTTGACAGAATATTATTGAGTGACAAGCCGAAGCCAATTGTTTAGATTTAGACAAGAAGAAGTGAGACAGTAGCTACATTTTATACGGTGTATTTCATTTAGGAATATTTCTATTCATATCTCGTAGTCGCGTGAGAATAGTGATTTCAAATATACCATAAAAAGAATAAAATGTTTGTTATAGACGCCGGAGTCCCGGAGTCTCATAGCCCGGTCGTAGCTTGCTGCACTATCACACGGGACTGTAGTTCTTAATATATTTAATACTGTCCAGCTAGCGTTGAGTTTCCGCTATACCCTCTCATACAACGTTCTTGTTACACGGAAACATTGTTTATATAAAGCTTGCCGCACACATAATCAACATAAAAGTTTATGTTTGTTCCTTAACACCATCACTGCTGTAATATTTTTATGTTGTTTTTTACAATAGTCAATATTCAAAATTTAAGGAGTGGATCATACACTTATATTTCATAATGTCATATAAGCGGCACAGTTTTATACATTGAACGGGTATTATTTACATTGTTATATTGTTGCCGCTCCATTAAGCAAACCGTACTGTACTGATGACTAGCATCTTAAATTTTGGTACTTTACTGGAGCATCAAATATTATAGAATTTTAAAAACCTGCAAAAATTAGCAACATGCAAATAATAAGAGAGTCGACCTTGAGAAGTCCTCCGGTATAACGTAACGAGAATAGTAGCTTATAAAATGAAAAGTCGTTTGTAGCCTTACGTAAAAAATATGGGTTGGTAGCGAAAAAGCTGGCAGAAGCGTCACTAACCGGCGTTAAAATGTGGTTAAAGTGTCAATTATTGTTGAATCTTGAAAACGTGGCTTTACATAGAATATTCAATTGCATCAAATATAATGCAGTGTTAAATACTATATTTTATGTATGTAAAAATAAAATGTAAAAATACCTAACAGTTTTATGAGTAAAAATTATGGAGATATCAACAGTCAATAAAGACACGAACCTTAACCATTACACGCAATTTAGAAAACAGATTTTTATTAATTCTTTTTATATGAATCGGCAAAAGTATTTTTAAATATAAAAAAAACACATTTTATAATTGAAAAATCAAGACGAAATGAACAAATAAATAAAAAAGAACTCTTTTGACTTTTTTTTTAAAGAAATTTCGTTTTAGACATAATACGTGATGCCGATTCTGAATTTGCCAATTTAGAATTTTTGTTTCTCTGTTTGTCTGTCACTTTGGTTGTTTTTAAAAACTACTAAACCGATTTTGATTGGATGTTTACAATAGATTTACTATAAATAGAAAAGTCAACATATCAGCATGTTTCTACTAAAGGGGGCAGGTGAAAGAGCGGGTCAAAGTTAGTCTAGAATAATACTGTCTTATTATTTTGGGAATACGTTTTTAATGCAGACTCGATGTGCGTCCAGCTATATAAACGAGGAAGTTTGAGTATGAACAGAACACAATGTATTATTATATTGTTATGTCCGAAAAATATATTGGGAATTTTCATTCTAATACCAAATCTTGTGGTTTTCTTCCTGTCATATTAAGTATAGCTTTTCCCCTATATCATAAAACATTTATTTGGTGTATTAGGTGTCAAAGAACTATAAATTTCTTGTAATAAATAAAATAGGATAAATTATTATTTAATTTAATAATAGAAGCACCATTTACGGTAAACATTTTTATAAAAAGACCTTATGTGTTCAAGAAATACATGTATAATAATTTAAATCCAATAATATTGGAAATTGAATAACATTATTTCAAAAGAATGTTGAAAAATGATACTGACAAATTTTGGGAGGTGTTTCCTTTGTTGATTTTAGGAAAAAAAGTTCCTATGAACGCGGGTTCGAAACCGTTTTCTTAGAAATTTTTTGCAACCTGGAAATTTGGAATTTTAATGTATGGCTCCGCCCCTGCCAGTGGACATATAGAAAATTTTCTAAATTGACTTTGTGACTTTATTTCTGCAATTTTTAAGAGCACACACTTAACTGTTAAGCAAATAGTTATAATAAATTTATTCGAAGACGTGTATTTTTAAAAATTACAAAAATAACGAAACAAAGCTAATTTACAGAAATTTCTACCACCTACCTTATTGTAGAGATGACATATATGAAAAATCTAACTTGTCAGAGGGTAGCAATTCCGTAACAAAGACTCTTTTTTTAATCAACTACGGAATCACTTATTTATAGGTATCTTTTTTTAACACATTGTACAGAAAATTTAGCATTTTTTCTTATTTGGATTTCAGTTACCTAAATTTACGTTTAAATTCATAAAACTTGAAATAATGATAAGATTTTTGGAACAACTTGTACTACAGTAGTAACCTATATACGATAATGTGAGTAGGAACTGTTTTATAGTTTATACGTATAGTATATTCTTTATGTGATCTATGCATGTGGTAACTTCAACTTTAAGCCATTGATTAGCTTTCACTTCCATAAGACTATTGAAGCAACCATTTCTATAGAATATATCCTCATTCGAAGTTAGTTCTAAGCTTTTTGACCTATTTTTTATTTACTAGAGGTCCAATCCCGCTCTACCAAGCCGCTATAAAATATAATATTATATCCAATAATATTAACAAATAAATAATACTGAGAAACTTTAACCTGTAGCAATTTGATGCATTTATACCTTTAGTTGTATTATTTCAAAACGAACGCAAAATTAAAATGACATGTGCATACACAAAACTTTGAAAACTTGATTAAACAATGGAATTTAATAACTCACAAATTCACTAATGTTGCACGGTTTTATTATTAAAAGGCTAAGGGCACGACGCACGTCCGAGAAAACGGATAGCATATGCAGAATTTCCGTATAATAAAATCATGCCAATATCCGAAAAATGTATCATATTTTTTTATTAACATCTCGGCAAAGTAATCGGTTACGCATTGTGTACAAATTTTATAGCAGTTACATAATCATTGAGAAATTTAATTCATCAGTGACGGTCGATTTCTATAATATTTTAGGATGTTGTGAATTTTTTTTGCCTCTATTACTGGATCACTTGGACAATTTTTAATAATAATAATAACGAGCTGGGAGAATGTCATACTCATAACACATCCTAATCGCACGATTACAATTTTTAGGTCACATTTTCGCAGATAATTTGGTATTTTTAGCTTTGCTAATTTTGACATATTCAGTTTTCTTAATAGTACATTAAGAATGGCGCTATTATCGATAAAATGAGAATAATATAATTTCAATACATATATCTACATACGAGCATATTATAAAAGGCAATGTATGTATGTTTGTATGTTATCTTTGGACTCTAAAACGGCTGAACCGATTTAGATGAAATTTTCAGGCAATCTATAGATTAACCCAGCGTGTGGTAGCGATCGGACCAACCGATTTTTTTCTGTTTTTTGGCAATTTTGATTTTCCTTCGATTTTTGAAGATTCACAATTAAAAGCGATTGAATTCGCGCAAATTCAATACATTTTGAGAATTTTATGATAATGACTCTCATGTTTTACGCCTATTTTAGTGCTATCCGTGCGAAGCTGGACTGGGCCGCTAGTGTTATATATCTTTCAATACTAAAATTAATGATAATAGCATGTTTAATATTCGTTTGTTAACATTGTCAACGCAGTTGCTACTTGCATAATTACTTTAGGTTTAATTCACATTTTCCTGGGAATTTTGACATTTTCATGTTAATTTTCTTAACAGTATAGTGCAAATGAAAACAAAATTGTTAAAAAAATAAAATATATAAATTTGGATTACTTTGGCCATTATTCTGAAATTAGTTTTGTATTAGAAGTAAAATAATTTGAAGATATTTTCTGTGTAAATAAAACAATATTTTTGGACAAAGTTAACGCAAAGGAAAAGGCAAGTTAAAGTTCGCAGTATGTTGTATTGATGGAACGAAATAACAATAACAGTTATTTATGAACTGTTTCTGAAAAATAACCGGTCCCAAAAATAACAGGTATCAAAATTATAGTGCTGTTTCGTATAGCGCAAGAACATATTGGAACGTATCTCCCGCGTTAAGCGAATTCATGCGTATCTATATAATAATAACGAAGCTTAGATTTCTGGCGCGTTTTTTAATATTTTATATGATATCTCCATGAAAAACAGTGGTTCCATCAAAACGCTTAAATGCTTGCCTGTTTGTAACAATAGTACTCCAGAAAGAATGGACTAATTTTGATGTAACTTGGTTACTTTCAAGTGGCATCTCAACTTAAATTATAAGCAATCATTGAGAAAAATCTAGTGTTTTAATGACACAGTTATTTTAAAATGTCACACTTGTTATTGGAAAAGAACAGTTTCGTCAATCACTAGTATGTTGCGAAGCGAATGTGACGATCTGTCGATCTGTCTATTGACAGTAAAATGGTTGAAGTAGGTGCGATGTGAGTGTCGACTGGTGTCCAACTCTACTATCCACTGTCCAGTGATGCAATGCGTCCCGCAGGAGGCATCACCTTCGAGAACAGGGCATATATGGAGAGTACACCGCCACCCCCGAATGTGTCGCATGCGTCCCCCTAAAGTTCGCCTCTTTATGTCATTAATGGAACACGTCAGCAAGATACTATGCTTTGCCTTGCCTTGCCCTACTCTTGCTTCTCACATAGAAAAACGTTCATTCATGATGCCTGCCAATATACGGATGATTCTATTTAATTATGTAGACAAATATTATATATTATAATTCACATCAGGCGACAGTCCTTGCATGCTAGGAATTTGCCTTATTATGAGGAAGATTAACTGTAAAGTAACTGATAACTCATTCCGCCGCGAACGTTGAAAGTTTCGGGTTTAAGTCCCGACGGTGACAGTCTGAAAATAATTTCTCTAATATTGCATTGTAACAAAGGTAGAAAAACTGCACTGCCCTACTGTGATTATTTATAATACGATTTGTCTTAGTTTTCTACTTCGCACCTCTTATCGTAGGGAAGTATTCTATTTAGTTCGAATTTTTTTTCGGAAAAATAGATGCTCACGCTTTGTACCCGAGGAAATTCATTTAAAACCGTTTTCTGCAAGATGTCTGTGTGAATTTGATGTCATTTTTGGCGTTCGATATCCTAAAAATAAGCCAACATATTTGTATTGTTGCATTTGTTGAAACTTTAATTTAGATTTGATTAGATTTTGAATACAATTGGTTCAGTTAATCTTTTCTAATATGTGCTAGGGTTAAACTTAAGTAGTGTCTGCTTATATCGGCAACGAGAAAGTTTGTATGGGTGCCTCTATTGACCTGTCGCAGAACGGACAGGACGCGATATATCTGCAGTCATGTATCAAGTAGATAATTGTTGCTGGGATTAATTGTGTGTTTATTAAAGAATAACTAATTAATTTTGTATTTGACACCTAACCATGGATCAAATATACTCTGCTGTTTGTCTCTCATCAGTTTCGTAACCCGTCGATAGAGGCGCTGTACGAATATTCTCGTCACCATTCAATTACACCAATGGGCTATTACATAGCTATCCGGAGGTTATGATAAAAGAGTTTGTGATCGTCTGTAGAAGTATGAAATGTATTTACGTTGTCTCCTATATTACGATCCAAGGTACTTTCCTCTTTGCTCTTAAAGTATTGGTCACTGTTCAGGATCTCATAAACCTAATATTTGCTGATGGCCAAACATTGGACCGGTCAGAACCGTATTTCAAAAAATTTCATCAAAGAAAAAAATACATTTTCAATATCTAACATTATTACAGGTTATAGATACTAATCGATCATTTTATATTATATACTGAAATCAGAAAATTTAACTCACGTCTAAATGAGCTGGAAAATTGGATATACATTTGCGGGAAAATTCCAAAAGAGCTTAAGAGATGTGAAGTAATGATTAAAAAATACCTCTGAGAAAAATGGATGTTATGATCTAACCAAAATATTTTTTTTGTGTCTAGAAACTCAAATCCATCTTCAAAAAAGTTGGAGAGTCGAAATTTGGCATATTATTGAAAATTATAGACAGTACTTCTAATTATGAACAAAAAATCCGCTAATTCTTAGCTTAAAGGATGAGTACGGATTAAAAGAGCCTGCGCAAAGGAGGGTTACTTTTACTAGATTGTTAAAATCATAATTTGGATAGCAATTATATAAATCATAAAGATCGGACAAAAATCTATTTAAATATTATTAGTTATTGTGCGTACTGTTATTGCAATGTGTTTTTTCCTCAACATTCTCAGTCCATAACAATAACAATATAAATTGACTCATCTGGTATGTATTTGTTTCGCAAACAATGTTCAAATTAAAATAATTTCGTGCTTAGAAATATAATTCAATTGCAATTAAATTTAATATAAATATATTCATGAAGCCCAAATAAAAATTACAGAGCTGTTTCTCGGAACAGAATACAGAGTTATTAAATTATTTATAGCAGGTCTACATTTTGAAAGTATGTTACAAGTACGAGCTCAATATCAAATCGGAAATTAAAAAATAGTTCCCTATTTCACAATACATTTAAAATTTAAAAGTCCGTTCCGTTTTCAGTTCATTTTTATGTACTAAGAGAACTTTAAACGAAGGGTGGTCATTCAAATGGTTATTTCATATAGGTGTCGACTATATAAATTTAAAGCGATAAGAGGGGTGACTTTTAAAACTTTTCAAAGGAATCTCATGTCGATGAATAGGGAGCTTTATAACATAAAAAGCTTATATTTGTGAAAAAAAATTCCAGTAGAAACTTTATGTAAATATATTTCGGTAATTTTCCACCGTCAACGATTTATTGGGAAACAACTTGGACAATTCATGCTTTTTTTCTCCGTAAAATCATTGTTATACTGATTGGTCCAATAATTTTATTTGAGCAATTTACGTTTTTTTCAGTTTTATTGTAAGGGGAATCCCCCAGTGTCTATTCTAATCACCGCAATTGTCAATTTAACTTCACAGACAATCAAAATACGACAGAAAAACTTAAGCCGATACGCATTTGATCAAGAGAGTTCGATGAAAAGGCATAGGTTAGTGATCTGTAAGGAATCATAAACACATTGTATTCCCACAGGACTCTACCCCGATGTCCCGTTTCCTCTTGTCCACTTACGTATATTTACCCTACAAGGTTTCTTTCCTGAACAATATTGAAACTCGTGTCATGGAAATTATTTCAGAAATATTTATTTTCGCACAAAAATCAATATAACGTAACATTCAAGTAATTTGTGAAAGGTCTCAAATAATATTTAATATGCCTAATTTATCAAAAAAAAAATCAAAATCTTTAAAAAATATTCAAATTGCTAAACAATTAACCAGAATGCTATTATTTGTGATCAATTTTTACCAAAAAAGTGCGTTGATATACTTTTTTTAGGCAATAGGTTTTTTTATACTTACTTATAATTAAATTGATTTTTATAAGAATGTAGTTTCTCTCAATTTATTTGTCATAACCACCATACATTTTCTCAGTTAATATATTTTTACAGTTTGCAAACTGTTTTTATTTTGATTTAGTTCCTGTCACTCAAAAAGTTAAGATCAGATAAAAGTATGAACTAAAAATATTTCTTTTTTCATGCAGATTGAAACTGCTAAAAAATACGAATTGTTATTTAACAAAAACAAGACTTTAAAAGTATCTTTAAAACTTTCTCAATTAAAAATGAACCAGTATATATTTCCTACCGTCAAAATTATACAATTTTCCCTGATACATTTTGTCATATTGCGTTCAGTAATTAACGAGGTAGGTATTCTTGGTGGAAGTTTTCAAATGAATACCCGGTATATGCCAATATACCGTGTCCCATTTAGTATACGCTTTACACGTAAATGTTTTTGTTTACCCATAGGAGGAAAGTTTGGTCACAAGGAGGCTTTGACAATCATTTTCATAGTTACAACAACAATATAATTTTTTTTCCAAGACATTATTCACTTATTATGAACAATTAATGTTCACTTTGTATTAAAATCATATGTATGTCGAAATGCCTGTATAAATAAGAAGCAGAACAGTTAAAAAAGTACTATCTAAGTACGAGTCGGACTCGCACGCCGAGGGTTCGGTACATACTTGTAGATATGTAAATAGTTCGTCCATCACGGGAATCGAGTCTGAGTTTTTTTCACAGCTCCAAGGAACTGCAGACGGACGGACAACGAACTGATCTTATAGGATTCTTTTTTTCCTTTTGAGGTATGGAACCCTAAAAATACTAAAAGTGCGACATCGGCCATTCAGTCTTGTGACTTAAGATAAAGTTCTATTTTTTATTATAGGAATGTTGAGGAATTGGTATAGTTGCAAGAATGGTGCGGACAGTTTGGCGAAGGGCAGCATTAGAGCGACGTAGGAGATGTTTCGGTAACCTAATAACTGATAAAGCTACTATAAGGGAGGAGAAATACCTAATGGTAAAAAGAATGGTAGCTACTCGAAGGTGTCACTAAACTACATTCGCCTTAACCAGTTTTGTCAAACTGAATACTTCATATTCAGTCAATAAACAATATGAGCATCTGCATCCCACGTATAAAAAATTTGATTATTTTGAAATCATTTCTCGCACATAAACAAATAATGTAAAAAATGCTATGAAAAATACGATGACGTAGAAGATAGTCACACTTTTTATCTATAAATTATCATCAGTGTGGTTCGCTTAGATCAGTAGACCTAGTCAGCCAATCACAAGCTGAATTGTATGTACGTCAATTCGGTAGCGTTTATGTTTAAAACTATTTTGAAAATATATACACTTGAGATTTTTATTATATAATAGCTTTCCAAAAATTCTCAAAAAATTGTAGTGTATATTCCAACAAAAATATGTGGGACGACCCCATTTGAAATAAAGTTTTAGTTTCTATTTTAAGTCGTACTTAAACGATCGTGTAGCAAGTGTAATCGCTATCAGTATAACTGTTTTTGACGGAAAAAAATTTTAAAAAAGCGTTCTCTTGTCTAAGCATCTTACAAAATACCAAAAAAATCGGTTGTATTAGTTACTCGTATTTATTCGGTGATTTCCAGGAATGACCGTTCCTGTAACGATAGTGTAATGATATGTGGCCTAATAGTCTTTAATTACCTAATTGTCCAGTAAAAAAGTTTATATCATAAATAAACGCAAAACAACAGAGGCGCATTTGCAGTCTCGGCCTTCTTACGTCGTTTAGGAGTAGCGGCTCTTTTCTGCTGATTTTGCAGCGTAAAATTGTTAAGTACCTACTTACGAAAACAACATTGTGTTCAATTTAACTTGCACCCGCCAAAAAATATTTACTTTATAGTTCAGAAGTTTTATATTTACGTTGGTGGGTTACCACGCCGCGAGCCGACCGACATCGTACTCCCCACGTGACCGACACTATTATCTGGCCGCCCTAGGCTCAGGCTTAGTCTGCCTTTAACTGTAATAATGATATTTCAGTTTAAAAGAATCTTTGCCTTTTAATATATTATTATTGATTCTCAGCAGACCTAATGAGCGTTGGTGTTTTTAAAGTACCGACAATTGTTAGGTTGAACAGGCCTAGATGAGGTGAACAAGGCCGCGAGAGGGTGAACCAAGAAGGTGTAAGGGAAAGAGGGATAGAGCGTGTAGGATGAGATGTAATTCTCAACGGACATGAATGATGGCTGAACTACGCATCGACCAATTTGAACCAATTTGACCGAAAGTTCGCCTTAATGTTGTTTTCACACGATGCGCGCTCCACTTTTCCGTTTCCCGTCTGTATTTTCTATAAAAAAAGAAAGAGAACTGCCAGCTTTCCATCACATTTCAGTCGTAGACTAACAAACCCTCCTACATCGTTACTATGACTTGTTTTGGCCAATCATTTACACCACACTAGTATATATCTGAGCCTATAAGGCAAAGTGGCCGAATTTTTGCTTATTTATATTACATTTCAATGTTATATTCTGCGAAGAAATTATTTATACTAAGTTAGATCAAATTTAATCCGGCGAGAATGTGGTGTTAATAGAGTAAAACAAGTTGTAGGTTCTTCACTTTTTTCTTTGCTAACGATTTTAATTCGTAACTTAAAAAAAATCTAGCCGTCTGCCACCTCTTCGAGTACTAGCTCCCTAGGCGGTCTCCTAACCTCCTCCCCTAAAAGGGGTACTGCCGTCAGTAGATGCGTGGGTTAATTTACTAAGCCAGTTTCACTTTAAAAAAATACAACACTATCGTCGTGTACTTTTTTACTTTATCAGCGTTTCGAAACTCTATTTGAAACTACTTAGAGCATATATGTACTAGCAATCTGATTTATTGAATCACACTTTGTTGACTTAAATTTGTTACGTTAAAAATACAATAGAAAGTTAAAAAGTACGAAGAAAGAATTCTAAATATTATTGTTTCATGACTAATATACGTATAATTATATATATAATGTAACAACATTTTGAAAACTAAAAACTAATTTCGATTAAATTTACGGAAAATTTCGTACCAATATTATACAATGTGACCTTTTCTAAACGAAATATAATATAGTTGTACCCTAGATGAATAAAAATAATAATTAGTAATAAAATAAACAATATTCCAACAGTATCTCAAACACCGAACCATAATTTGGCTCTCAAAGTATTACTCGGGTGAAACCGGACCGAAACGTAATCATATTTTTTATCTGTTGCTTACTTATGAATTATCATTTATTTCCAGTCACTGTCTTGCATTACTCATTGAGTTCCTCTGATCTATCAAAACCAAATTGTTTCATATGGTACCACAAACAAATACAAGACAACGACACCATAGTGTAGTGGTCTTTGGTTTTAAATCCACCCATTTTCTCTTTATTTTTTACTGATTACGTATTTATGATATATTATTAAAAAAAAGTCACAAACCCAATTTGCGAATTGCCATCCTCGTAGCGCTCTGATAGACAAACGTCACGTTTATTCGCAATAACTAATTTTCCGCCCTAGTTGCACAATGTACTATTTCAAACGCTACTATTGCACGATGTACAATTTCAAAATATTTGAAAATATGTACACAATATACGTAATTAAAAAAAAAACTGAAGTTTAATATATATTACTTTTTTACCATGAATCATCAAGAACATGGAATTTTATTTCACGCATACACCCTGTATATATTACATATATGTGATAAATAAATACTATACATTTCATATTATATCGGCTCCGCACAAACGTATAACCAGTGATAAAAAGTATTATAATAGTCACAAAAAGTCTGACATGTATTAAAATGGGAAAGTTAATTGGTTAGGTTTTGACGCGTATCGAATGCAAATCTGAATACCAAGTCATGAACATTATTATCTGTTTATGAACACAAAATTGACCAAATTAACTTACTGATTCACTCAACTCACTCACTTAATATGTACATTTTTCTTGTATAACAACTTTTTATAAAAATTTTAATCATCTTCAAAATATATACTTTTAATTTACACTAATTTTCAATTGGCATCGACTGCAATACTGAATTGGTTTTCTCTCTTAGCAACTTTTTTGAAAACGGCTCAATTTTGTTATAAAAAGTTTTATTGTTCACTTTTAGTGACTTCGTAATACGTAGTTTTAGTGGTACTAACCGACTTCTTTCTTGGCATTTGATTTAAACTAAAATAAAAATATTAGAGAACCGGTTTAACTTTAAATTATAACAACGGAGTCGAAATTATTGAAATCGGGGGAAGTTTGTGCTGAACAAACATAAAATATAGTATACACTTATATCTACGCATCGAAGGACCTGCTTTTTTGAAGTCGGTTAAAAACTGTACGATCGGTCCCTATAATAAATAACAAAAATCGACTGAGCGGAACATTCCGAAATGGCGATCAATAAGAAATGTTTCAAACAATAGCGTTATATCCATTATACACATTTTGACGGCAATTTTTAAATCGGAAAAAAATGTGATAAAAACTAATTTTCCATAATTTTTTTTTTTCAATTTTCAGATTTAATATTTACTGAATATTTTTCAAGAAATGACTGTTCTTGTATTCGAAAATGCGAATTAAAAATAAACATCTTGCTTCAATAATCAAGTTACTTTTACTTACTGAATGCAAGCAATATTATTCGATTATTTTAAAAATGCAACATTAACATGAAGTATATAGGGTGTAAAATCGCTATATGGACTTTTTTAAATACTGGCTCCCTGAACTATTTTATTAGAAAAATGAAATTATATTTCTATATTTATTTGAAAAGCTGCGGTTAGCGGTTAATAGTATCGTTTTTCCATTTCATGTGATGAGTTCTCATAAAGACACTGTGCTTGTCTTTAAATATTTTTTAGAGTTTTAGGGGAATCTCTTCTTAAAGAGCTTTTCCTGTATACATTTATATTTTATCAATGAATAGGCAGCTTTCCCTAAATTAATGAAATCGTGACATTTTTAGTAACGGTTATTAAAATTGAATGGAAGTAGTTGTTTTTGAAAAATAATGAAATTTTATTATAATATAAAAAAACGGTAATTGTTCTGCCTGTACATAATATTATAATCCGTGACTCACGAAGCAGTTTAGGCAGCAGATATGCCGGACATGCGGCATGCGACAAACTAGTTAATATAACAGATAATAGTAAACGTGGGCTACTGAAATATCCATAGTAGGTACTCAGCAAAAGGTAGTAACGGTCAAAGGGTATCCTCTTTACGGTACAATCGACCAGCCGATCCGATCTCTATTGAAACTTTAATACTTATTTTAATTGATCATATTCGATATCGACACTTTAAATGTAGTTTACTAATAGGTATGCAGGCTGGTTATTCTTGATTTAATCAAATTAAAGAAATTTAATTTAATTAAATGGTACCGCATTTTCTAAAACTTGTTGTAACTAACTCGAAGTTTTGAAATAATTCAAAACGACAAGAAATACGTTCATTTTTAGCGACGTAGATTGTTTTTCTTTTTTGAAAAAGTAAAGAGGTACCTAAGAAAGAAGTTACAGAATGCCAACAAGTATGTTTCGCTATGCCCAGAGTAAATGCATTTGCAAATTTATATTTTCGTATCAGTTATGATAAAATATTATTTAGGCTGCTTTCTCACCAATAAAACGCGACTACACGTACGCTACTTATTAGTAATCAAATATTCTGGAAGTTTGGAGTAAGGTATACATACTGAATAGGGAAGTTCTAATGCATGTCTTCTTAAAAGCAGGCATTTTACAAAAAAAAAATTAAAGATAAAATATAGTAATATACCGTTTAGTTTAAATTCTGGACCATATCACACCAAACACTAAAATTAATTTTATTAATTTCTTAAATATATGTTCAGTTGGTTTTATGATAATTCACTTATATTTATAAAATAAATTATGGTCTTCATAAAAGCTTGAATCAAAATAAATATCAAAACCTGTCATATATTTGCTATCAATTCATTTAGATTAACTTCCAAATTTGCATTTACACTGCAATATTTCGAGCTAAAAGTGTCTTATAAGCAAGTTTAAATAAAACTTGCAAACAGTCGTAATAAAACTGATCGAATTTTCAAGTAAAAAGAATGAGTCCGGAATAAGGATAGATAGATAGAATTGCTAAGCGAAACATGTAATCCTGTTTCATTTCTGCAAACGCCAGAATCAAAGTGTGGCGTCTGTAGCAATGTGATTGTGATTTTTTGATGGACAGACCACAAGGACTAGGATGATTTCCTTCATTGTCCTTCTATCAGGCCAATAAAACACAAAGATCACGTAGGACAGGAGTTACTTTTACGGCAAATAACTTACTAGTTTTCTCGTTTCACTTGCTTACGAAAGCACTATATATATTGGTTAGTTTTCTTTCTCGGCTTTTGACTTCGCTTTGTCCGTAAAACCGAACGTGGAATACGTCATGATTGAGAGCTGTTATACTGGAATAATTTATTACTTCTTATATCCATCACCAATTAACTTGATTAGCAAGTGAAGTTCTTATAAAAAGACATTTTCTAACGCATAGATGAGCTTTAGTTCATTTTCACATTGTAACGTCAAGAAAATACAATCATTAAAACAATAATACTAAATTGTACTTCTGATTTTAGCTATAATTATATTTATAATAATAATAATAATAATAATGCGTTTAACGTCCGTTTCTCGACTTTATGTCATAACAGACGCCATTCGCACCATTACTATTTTTCATTTTACCACTTCCCGTTTTTCTACATTTCTTAAACTTCAACTTATATAATAGCAATGGGCGAACGAAGGAATTACAGGAAATTAGGATAAGGTAGGTAATTTTTGAACTAGGAGTTTGATAGGTAATCGGCCATGGCCTCAAATAAGGAACCACCTCGATATTTATCTGGAATTAATTGAGGGAAACCATGGAAAACCTCAATCAAGATGGCCGGTACAGGAATTACCGTTTCTCGGCGAAAGGCAGTAGGAAAAAGTCCCAGCTAATTATATTTATATAACAAGTTAAAACATGG
The DNA here is from genome assembly GCA_034508555.1 of Venustoraphidia nigricollis. Lineage (NCBI taxonomy): Eukaryota > Metazoa > Arthropoda > Insecta > Raphidioptera > Raphidiidae > Venustoraphidia > Venustoraphidia nigricollis. The sequence goes on along the minus strand of JAVRKA010000022.1, from coordinate 4,818,329 downwards.
AAATAAAAAAAACAAGTGGTGGGAGTGACGGTGTTAATTGTGGAGATACGTGTTAAAATATATGACTTAAATTTGGAAATACATTTTATAGTTTCAAAAAAAAAAAAAAAAATATATATATATATATATATATATATATATATATATATATATATATATATATATATATATATATAGTACGCAAACTGAGTATCCGACGCTTCTAAGCGTTGTAGTAAGAAAAAGAAAATTATTTTCTATATTCAGTGCGTTGATATAACCGTGTTCTTTAGATTTTTTAAAAATATATTTTTTTATACTGTGACGTATATCAAATATTTTCATGCCTTAGTAAGGCTCTCTTTAGAAAATGTGCGGAGGGAGATTGTGACGATAACGATGTATAAAAGTCCACTTCTACACGAGAAAGAGAACCTGAGTTGTATCAAGCTGTTTATTTTATATTTATTTGTTATTTATTAAGAAATTAAAAAGCGTAATAAGTTTATACTGAAATCTAATGACGAAAAATATTTTTTTTCAAAAAATATTGCATAATACAAATAATAAGCAAGATCATGTTTTCTACTACACTACTACATTTACCATATTACGAATGTTTACCAAGCTGTCTACAATAATAATATCAGCCTTGGTTTAAATACAAAATTTAATTTTTTACAGAATCTGGTAATTTCAAAACTTTTAGTATATAGGTAACATAATTAATTAATATTAACAGTTTTATTAAATTTAAAATACCTCTTCGCTATTGTATTGTAGTTTATATGTAAGTACTTTCATGTTTATCTGAAGACAATTTTCAAGGTAGACAAAATTATCAAGCATGGAAATAGCTACACAATTTTTTATAAGAATTTTTATTATCTGTGCAAATTATTTACTTCAAATGCAAGGATTTTAATGATTGTGTCCTTTTTCTTGATGACATATCAAAGTCAACGGATTCTGGTCAATTAAAAACTGTTTATGAATTATATAGTAAAAATATTATGATAGTAATTATTAAAATATATTTACTTCTCAGTCAAATAAATACGTGAAGTAAGTTGTATATTTGTAGCTTACGTAAAAATTATCCCCAATATTTTTCAAATTCAAAACTATTTCAAACAAATTGGTACAAATATTTGGATACTAATGTTTGTTACTACATAAATAAACCGCTGTAAAAAAGATGATGGAATAGTAATTTTAATGAATGAATTACGTTTAAAAATGCCCATCGTTTTATACAATTAAATAAATTCATTCACTTTTTTTCTCACAAAAACCATTATCTGCGACGAGCATCATTCAACTATTGGAACGTGGTTACTTAAGCATAAAAAATCAAACATTCTTCAGTTTAATGCATTTTAAGACGTTACTTAATTTAATTATAATTCCATCAGTATACACAAAACGTAAACTTTTAAATAAAATATTCTGATAGAAAACTATGTTTACGTAAACAATACCATTTAATATTCAAAACAAGAACATGTCTTCCGCTCGAAATCACATCTTATTTGAGAATTGATTCTTATAATATTCGTTACACCAATGATAAATGTCACCAAACATGATAATATCATTATTTAGTTTCTAATTTTGTTCATAGAGACAATGCTGTTCAAATTTAGGTTTAGACTGAAATGAGTGCCACTGTTTCTACATGATAATATGAACACGTGAGATGATATACCACTGACCAGTGTATTGATCAATTTGTTACGCTTTGATTTTTAAAACTCATCAAAGGTCTCTGATGCTAATGTTACAATCGTGTTTAGAAATTAAAACCTTGTAAAATCGCTTTACTTTCAATCAAAGTAAGATTTAGATTAAAGTAAGAAAAGTTCGAACCAATAAGCAGACCTCAAAATTGAATCGATAAGGTTCTGTTAGGAATCGCACAGAGAAATCGACAACATTTTAAAACATATTAAAATAAATCAAGGCACGCACACTATTGCGTGTCGACTCTGTCCGATGCAAATACCAGCTTTTGTTTATTTTATATGTTGTAGCAGCCAGAATACCTAACCAACGGTATAATATTTTCCATAAAAATGAGTCCGTGTCGTTTCGAACAAGTTGCGGATTTCATTTGAAGATCACGTTTAAAATTCTTTTTAATGGTACTGAATTTTGGCACGGCCTTATATTGAAAAATTCGTGATTCAACTTAATTTTGACATGTATTAACTTAACGAAAACTAATGTTTACAGTTAAATAGAAAGGTGATTGTTAATGTTGCATTATAGCGTTCGGATTGGTTTAAAGTTCCAAATGATGCAATGTCATCTTTGTTGTATGGGCCATTGATTCACAGTAATCACAACAAATTTCTTGGAGATGATAGACTCTTCTCAGATCGAATTAATTTTCCAAATATTTTTGATGCTATGGGCAACAAAAGCAGAAAATTTGAGATCTAGAATACTCATTTTTAAATCTTCAGTCATATTTTTACGTTTAAAAAACAAATTAGAACTAAAGCTTTCGCGATGATAAAAAATGAATAATTGTTTTTGGAGAATGGCAATTTATTATGGTAATTTTGAGAATGTAATTTCAAAGTATCTGATGTTACTGCATTTTATGAATAGTGTAAAATATTTTTGTTATTTCAAATGAAAGGTAATTAATGTTTTCCTGTGGTGAAGAAGAAAATATTAGTATGGAAATATTTTAGTAAATATTGCTTCATACAAAAAAATCATTTATAGACAAATTCTCGGAAAACTTCTCTAGTTTGTCTCATTAATTTTTCATTTCTAGGTATTTTCAATTTGTTCTTGTGTTAATAATACGATATCTACAAATATTCCCTGCACTCTTCATATCAAATTATTTCTTCTCGCCTAAAAATACTTCTCCCGATAGTGTTTTTAAACTAAAGGGTTCGAGTCAACGCCAAATAAAGAATCAAAAGCTACAATACAGACAAATTTAAAACGGCTTTGACTACGTGTAATTTATATATATTTTTTTAAAGTCGTTAGTTTTTCCAGGAATTTTATTCAGTTTTTCGTCTATAGTTTGATTCCCGGTCTTTCTTTTGCCGTTTACTCAAATATTTTAGGTTCACAATAGAGTCGGAAGAGCTGTAAATTTTTTTAGAAGAAGAAAAAGGATGTAGTCTTAAAATTGATTTTAAAATTATTTTGTCGTCAAAAAGACTAGATTTAAACGTGTTTAAGTAATATGGTCAAATGCCAGACGTCAATAATATTATATAACTTGGATTTACAATTTGTCGATGTATTAATAAAAATTTCAAAACTAACATTTGCTTTTGTACGTTAGATTAATATGATATGTAGACAAAAACCAAATCAATGTCAAAGCAACAGAATAGAATCAAAATAAAACTAACATAAACACTGCTGTGTACTGCTGCGGCATACGGTTGTTTTTTATATTAATGTACTACTCGGTTGAGTGATGATTTCGGAGGATAGCGAACTTCAATGTCTCGATAATCTCTGATCCATGACTAACAGATATACAGAATGTCTCAGGCCTAAAACTAACTGGACATTGGTCAGGGAGTGAGAACCAACATGTATTTTTAGTGTTTGGGTATCTGTCCATTCGTCCTATCAGAGGCTTCCAAAACCAAACGGTAAACTTTAAAGTCATAGTTAAAGCTTATTATGGTCTAATATTGTGGTTTAGATATGAATAAATAATTGGAATAATTATGAGCAGTAATGGGGGGTCAAACCGTAGAGTGGAGTGTTTCATGAAAGCAAGTAACCTACAGAAAATAATATTTAAAAAAATTGATTGGTTTAATTTGTTTAAGAAAAAAATTAAAAACTACAAAAATTGCTTGCCACACCCCATTTATTAATCGGAAAAAACTGAAATAATTTTAGTAAGTTTATATAACGTCAACATAGATGAAAAAGTATAGGAACCATGTGAAACTTAATATTTCGAACAAATTAAAGAAAAACTGTTGGTAAGCTGCTCTTTTTAGGTATTGAATTCAACATATGAACTGAAAAGTCAAAGTACGTGAGAATTAGAAATATAATGCTGTAAACATGGAAACGAAAAACATTGCATATACGTAATATAATGGAATAATAATTAGAATTAAAGGTAGGGACCAAACGGTAGACACTGCGACCTCCAAGGTCTATTGTCCTCCCCTAATAGTTCATAAGTTTTTTAGGATTCTCAGTTTATAATATAATGGAAGTTAATGTTAATTAATAAATGTTTGTAATCATTCAAAAAATTAATAGTACGCAAGTTCGATTTGCAGTTGGTCCTTTTTTTTAAATGAATTTTTTTTTGACTAATCAATAGTCCCTGATACATTGTGGCGTTCTGACCAAGAAGTAGAAAACATCGGAGGTGTAAAATTTTCGAAGCGTTAATTATAATAACATAAAAATACGGCTCCATCGCTATTACTTTCTTTCTCAACTGTATCGACCCTAAATTTTCGATCATCATTAAACTTCTCTTTCTGATTTTTTGCGAGATAAATTAAAGGTTAAATGACATATTTATTTATAAATTATGAACCAAATCGCTGAAGCAGCTATCAAGAAAAGATCAACACTTATAACATTTTTGCGCTTTTCATAACACTTCCTGAATCTGCACAACTTAAAAATTATTTTGATTTAATTCGTACTGTGATATATTAAATAGTAAAGGAAAGATAAAGTTCCTGTCAAAACCAACATTAATTCGAACGAAACTGCGAGGTAAAAACTAGTTTAAAAAAAGGCATGTGTCGCGGCTCACACGACTAAAGTGAAACTTCCTATGTTTGTACTTTTTACTTTTGCGATTTATATAATTTTATTTTTATTTTCTATTGTTCATTTTTGACAATAGATAATAAAAAGCTGTAGTTCATATTGCGTTTCTAAGGCTTCGCGTCACTAATTTAGGTCAGAGTTTTTTTTTCATTTATTTTATATCACAACTAAATGAGTTGTGACATAAGAAGTTTCACTTCAATATTGACGTACAAATTATTATGATCCACTGTGTATATATACGGTGTGTTAGCTCGGAGCTCGTGCTATATTAACTTCTTTTGCTTTTATGTTTCTAGACACCCACAGCACCAATAAAAATTTGATTACTATTTGACCGAAAAAAATTATAAAAAATTGTGTTCTTCTATTCTAATACAGTTCCATTGAATAAAGTTATTATTCAGTTTTTGGCGTTTTACTTTATCCAGTTATATAAAATTTTGTGTGATTTCACAAAAACTGCGAGATTTATTTTATTCAAATTTGCCTATCTCAGCTAAAATTTAATTAATTATAATGGTATAAATAGTTCTGTTATTTACCAAAAAATATGTCTATATCAATAACAGAATGGTGAATTTAAGGAAAAACTCATTATAAAAAGCAGATTGTTTAGGAACATTCGGATGTCAATTTACCTCGGTGAATACGGGACATTATGAATATTGATATAAATCTACATAATACTCCATGTTCGGATTGTGATGAACCCAGTTTTTGACCAACGTAGAAATTAAAAAAAATCTGTTAAATCCGTCGGAAAATATAATCGTTATTATATGCACCTTAAAAAAATATCATTTTTAAATTGTTGGAAATAAACTTCGTACAACAGACCCGTGTGTTTAATGCATATTTTGACAGGAACCTTAAGCAGTCTAGTAGGGTAAAAAAATACCCCGTTGCTACTTTAAGATTGGGAACCAAAGAACATCATAATCAAACAAAAAGTGTACGAGAGACACTCGTACAGAGATTCAACCATTTTGGAACCGTACTCTGCCGTCTGGGTATACAAAAAATTAAAGAATTCGAAAGACATTGAATTTATAGACATAAGTTTCGCTAGAATTTTATTCATTATTAGCATGATAATTTTACTTAAGAAAATAACTATTTTTTATTTTTGCTTTGCGTACGTTGATTAATATGAAAACCAGATCACAAAACCGTATAAGATCTAAATATTAATCAATTAGATTTAAAGGATAGATCAGGGTCCATGTACATGTTTTGTACTCGTATATAGTAGGGTGTATATAGCTATATATACATATAAAGAGAATTTTCAATTGAAAAAGTTAACAAAGCACTGAAACGTGAAATTGAGTTCTTGGTTTGGCATCTTTGATTCAGTTGTTTTGTGTTATAAGAAGTCCATACAGGTAGAGATGATAGTAGATGTATGCTCACCAAGAAGTTACCTAACCTACTTGATGTACCCATTTCGTATGCATTTCAAAGAATAAAACAGAAAATAAATAGTAAGAAATAGTTCTTTCAAAATAAACCGTTTTGCGTTAAACTAGATAAATTAAAAACCGCTTTTAATTGTTCTTTATTTTATATTAGGAAAGGTTTCTCCGAATTTGTGATACAATGAAATTACAATTTTTTAACATGGAATAGTCCAAATGACAAAACTTTCTATCACATCTTCCGAATAGACGAGTTTCGCAAGATTCATTGTGCGTAGTTTCAAATCTTCTTGGTATTTTTACCTAACGTTTGGTCTAGAACGGCGGTAGATGTAAACGAAACGTCAAGTAGAAATACCAATTGACCAGGGCCTACAAGCCCATAAACGAAGAAGATTTGGAACAACGCCGGCCGTGAAAGCTTACACACTTGTTCTGAGTTTATTTAAATAAAAAAAAAATACGGCTGTGAAACTTGTCCACAACATTCCACATCACAAAATGTAAACGACGGCACTGCCTCTTTTCATGGTTGCGAAAAATACTTTCTGAATAGGCCTATACGTTAATTTATTAACTATTTTCAAAGGTAGTTTAAAGTCAGAATTTATGCAGGGTTCTTGTGTTGTTGCAATATTTGGCATTTCTTCCACAGAAATATGATCACTAAAATATGTTTGCTGGTGAAGACTTTCCACTACCAGAGCTATTTAGACTTGATAATTGATCTAAATAACCGCTGCCGATAGATTTAATATTAAATTTTAATTAATCAATCTTAGGTTAATGCGAAAGTTGAAACAAAAGTAATGCATAAATTATTTTTGAAATTTGTTGTATATTACAACTTCATCAGACAAAAAATACATGACTAATTTGTTAAGCATATATATTATGTCATTGTATAACTGAAAAAATCGTATTTTCGCGAAAAGCCTAGAACTGTTGCAAAAAAATGGCTAATTGGAATTCGTTTTTTTGCAATCGTCCTAGGATTTTCGCGAAAATCCGATTTTTTCAATTATTCTACGACATATACAATTTATAATTTCATTGCTTTAGATGCCGTTTTCATGTATTTTTTGCCTAATGATGTAATATACAACGAAACATCAGCTTCAGAAAATTATCAACATATTACTTTTGTCCAAATTTCCTATTTATATAAGACTAATATTTAAAATGAATGTTAACAACCAACTAAATTGAAATTCATATCCATACAAATTTTTAAATTGAAGACTTAATGGATTCATGATTAAGTAGATATGTCAACAATTGCAACTTAAACAAAGTTTTAAAAAAAATATTAAACTAGATCCCAATCTTTGATAATAAAAAAATCCAAAAATTATTAATGAGGTTTTACAATTTGTTGAGTTCAGGGACAGTAAAAAAAATCAAAATATTAACATAATTTGAAGAATAAATATATTAATAAGCTGGTCAGTTTATTATTATGTATAATCATCTGCAGATAAATTAGCCCAATAAACAAAAACGTTATTGATTTTTTGCATTAACGAGAACCTTTGCAATAGAACTGAAAGAATTTTAGACCGAGTATTGATGAATATCTATATCATCTAGCGTATCTACTAGGTATTCAAACTTTTCAAATTTAAGTAACAAATGCCGCTGGAACTGGAACGATTCAATTTTTTGGAATTTATCTCCAACCTAGCATGTGTGTTGTGTATATTATGCATGTAACTGATGTTCAGATTTTAAATAATGAATGTCTTTTGGGACCTACGGAGTTCTAGATTTCTGGAACTGATCCTTAAATCAAAGTTATTTGGTAACTGCCGAACTTGATTAAATAATACATATCTACTGGAACTGGAGGAACTTTAGATTTTTGGAATAGTGAAAAGCAATTTAACAATGATAAATCTCTCTTATAAATACTAAAATCAGTGATAGGTATGTAATGTCAGTAGGTATATATATATTAATAGAATATATAGATATATAAATAATAGAGACATGCCCAGGTTCGAGGACAGGTACAGAACCAGACGTAATCTGATTCTGTTTGAACGCGTTAGCCGTAGCGGACGCGGTTAAACCACAGAGGTCGGCCGGTACGAACCAGGAGTGAGTGAACGCCGCTGCTGCCGGGTTCAGGTGGTTCATGTTCAGGCCGGCCACGTTGACACCGACGCCGACACCGACGCCTCCAGGACCTCCGACTTGATGATGACCGTGGTGACGTTGAAATGTTGCTGGCGATACGCCATAGTCCATTGCGACCGCTTGATAGGGCAACATTGTTATCTATACTATTTATATATATTTTTTGATATGATATTCACGAAGAAACGTTTACTCAAGTTCAAATGTTTAAACACAAAACACTAACATTATTCTGAAAGTTTATTTTTCGCGAATATTCTCAGTTGACACTTAGACATTATTTATTGTAGACCGAATTATATGCAGAGTTGTAATATTAAAAATGTACTAATTTCTTGTAAAAGCTATCTACCGTTTTTAAAATTACAATATATTTTAAAGAAATATGTCTTTCATCACGATATTTTTGTTTATAAAAAATAACTAAGAACTAACTAAACACAACATAAACAAAATATATAAACAAAATATGTCACTGAATAAAAAGTAAATAAAAAAAAATCACGCACATCACATTATGTTTATATGTAATCCTCTCCGACAAACGAAAGTTTGAATTATTAACGGTATAGATTTTGACGTTTGGCACAATTCAAGTACCTAGTTAGCACCGCCACGCGTTCGTTTAACATCTTAACAACTTCAACTTCTTCAGTCAAAGACGTAAAGGTATCATGACAATTTAACACTGCACACCTTTGTAAAGGAAGAAGACTCATTTATATAATACGTTAGTATAAGACAGTAAAATATAATGGTGCATTGTGGAGAAAAGGATAAGCGTATCGAAATTGACAACAAATCGGCGACTTTCGTCTTATTTCGCGCGCACAACACAGAGAAAAAGAGACAAACACCACAACTACACACATCGCGCTTCGGCTGTAACTAAGTCACCGGCTGTAGCCGTGTAGTCAATGTGTAAAGTCTCGAACGGTCGGAACACTGCATATAGAAAGGACCTACTGCACAAAGTCGCGGCACGATGCGGCACGGTACGATCACAAGCTAACGCTACGCTACGCGAACACAAGGCACAGTGCAGCAGTCTCTTGTAGCTTTAGCGTATAGAAGAACTATAGACGGAGAGAGCATGGTACTAGCAGATAGCATAGCGCTGAGCTGTGCGTGAATGGGGGCGTATATGAACTAGTGCAAGTGGGAGGATCTGCGCTGGAGGGAAAGAGGAACGCAGAACCTCCTACGGACCTCCGTGGTTGGTTAATGCGCCTGCCATCAACCGGTACGGCACCTAGAGGCCACGTGAACGGACCCGCGCCAATGCTTCATTGCTCTAGCGTTCGTGCACGCCGCACGTTCCGACCGTTCTATGTTCATGTTGTGTTGGTATTCCCGACGACGGACGCATAGCGTCTGTACTGCTACGTGCGACGCTCTTATCCTCCTCGTCTATATGGACAGCGCGACTGGTGTGCATGAGTGAAATGAACGATGTATACTTTTGTGTCTTGTCTTACATTTTCTACGTCATGACCCGCCCAAAAGTTTCACTCCGCGTTTTGTTGTGTCTTGTTGCTACTTATATGTAGGTTTTTTTACTTTTTTTTTGCATTTTCATGTCGCTAACGCTGTTCTACTCCGGAAGTACGTTTATATAGCGACAGACTGTGTTAAGATTGCATATATAAGAGAATATCTGAAAATATGGTGGAAGTCACGGGTATCCTGTAAACAATATAATTATTAATAAACACCACTCAGTCAGATTGGAGTCCCGTTTAAGAATTGCATACTTCCATTTAAAAATACATTCAAAATTAAGACATCGTCCTCAAAGCATGATTTTGATATTTTTTAACAATTAACTTTTTTTAAATTAATCCCCAAGTTGAAAAATGACGCATATTGAAAACCATTAATGCTTTAAAAATATAGCTGATGCTCTGGCATGCTCAGTTGATTTGGTAAAAATACGTGTTGGAATTGCGTGAACATCTTCTTATCCATACCACCTGTGCGATTCGACGACATCTGTTGTACTTCAGTTAATATTTTGTTACACAATTAATTTTGTTTTTTGAAAACAGATATTTTTAAAATAAAAATCTCAATCCAATACTTTATCATATTGATACTCAAAAATACGACGATTCCTCTAAGCTTGAAAAAAATACTTTGAATAATGAGGAACAGATGTGTTATTGTAGATTATTATAGATGCGCAACAACTAAGATCATAAGCGTCTATGCTTGGAATTATGGTTTCAACTTTACATCTAGATTGTATCTTCAAATTTTGATTCTTTGTTGAATTTCTTTCTGTGCGCATTATGTTAATCTCATCTAATTGTTATATTTTTTTAATCTCTGGTTTCTGATTCTTCATATTAAAAACAATAAAGCATTTATTTATGTTTATTTACACTACATTTAAGATGAAAATAATTTTAGCACTAAATTTTACTATGGTTTTTATGATAATTCAGTATTTAAAGTATTTAAAGGAGGTACTTTGAAAATATATTTCATTGTTTCTGATACGCAGTGTCCGTTCGAGAGAAGTTTTAGGATGAACCGAAATCCAATTATGGCGTCCCCTTCCTCGTCCCTATATAATCAAAATATCGAAAAGCGAAAAAAAAATTCCTTTATTTTTCTTTACCATAAAGTTGCCGCCTAGTGGCTGCTCCGTTCGCCCCACCGTCTTTAATTAGCTGAAAACAAATGGCAGACACTTAAATGTAAATTTAAGTGCTGAAAGTCATATCAGAAACTGAATAAATTTTTTTGAAGACTTGTAAGATTATAACTTTTTAATAATTTTTGAAAAATTGAAAAAAAAGAAAAAATGGGAGGCGCAAATCTTTCAAAGCTAACAGTGAAAACCCGAACAAATTATCTCTTGTACTATATGAATAATTTAAAAAAATCATAACAGTTATAGAGTTACAGAAAACCTAAACGTTAATATATAAAAAAAATCTTCATTCATAGTTCCGTGTACACGTGTTGGAACTGGTGTAGAATGAGCATAGAAATTCCAAATACTTTTGACATAAATAATCTTAACTTGAACGATGTTAGAGTACGTGAAACACAAAAAATTCTTCGTGCTGAGGGTTAAAACGTGCTCGTTGAGTGGAGTGTGGACGAGACATAGCGTCTCGTGATTTTGTGATCGAAATACTAAAATCGGTCACGTGCTTTCACAGCCTATACAGAGCGCATTGTACAATGTACCAATGTTACCAGGACACATCGATGGCACCGCGTCGCGCACTGCACGCTCTAAAAGGGCGCAATACACTCGCGTCAAACTTCGTGACACGCTCCCGATCATAGTCCCGTTACATCGATTACACTAATTTAAAAATTGTGGATAAGAATATCGCATTGTCACAATAAAAATAAATACAAATTAAAAAATGTAAATCAAACATTCATTCCTAATGTGAAAGTACTTAATTTACAATATGCCAGTGGCGGATTTACTAGTAGGCACGAGCCTAGGACGGCAGATTTTAGAGGCGGCAAATTTGTGGACCGATTTTTTCAGCCGTCTTAGAGAAATTAAATAGATTTCCGTAAGACGGACGACTTTTCCCTCTTCCCTTTCATTGCACATTCAACGGTACCGGAAACTTCCACATTTTATGGTAAAACTCTTTTTTGTGAAATTTCAACCAAATTGTTGGATTGTAAAAATAAGCTAGGAACTGACAATTGTAGAGGTAAAGGCGACAAAAATTTATCAACCAAAAAATGTGTAAATCTGGCACTGCAATATGCATCAAAGTAGTATTAAAATATAACTAATTCAATCCGATTTTCATTCAGGTGAAGCTAAGCCGGACAATTATTATAGACCTAAGAAATTCACTATCGAATTATTTAAAACAGAAATTGTTGATATCTTTCAAAACCTTAAATTATTTTACCATTCGATAACGTATTTCTTGGAGAAGCTTTTAGATCGTTAACAAATCTATATAAATAGATATAATACATAATTATCTATACAGAAACAGGGAAAAAATCATATTGCGTTTGTTTACCTAATCTTGTTTTGGACACGGACAGCAATTAAATTCCATTAAAGAAACACAAAAAACAACAATGTGTGTTTCATAACAATAATAGCCAACTAATGCTACAAATTTGTCTGTTCATAACTTCAAGTTCTTATTCCGTAATTAAAATTTAATATTATGATATAGGTAATTAACCAGAATTAATGTGTTTCCGATGTTTATGTGTAAAAACAGTAAAGAAAATATCTATGTCTTTTAACACCAAATGACAATAAAGAAAAATTTCAAGACAACTCGATAGCCAAAGTTTCGAATTAGTTTCAACAGTAAAAATAGTTAAAAAATAAATTTTTGTAATATATTGTAACTGTAACAATGTGTTTCATAACAACAATATAGCCAACTAATATAATAATATATATAATATGTCATCTTTTAGTCAGACCAAAAGGGCATATAAATGTTTTTTTGAACAGTGCTTACAATTTCGCCATCCGAGCCTACAATAAATTGCCTTCGGAATATAAAAACTCAGCTTCTCTTACGACCTTCCATAGTAAAATAAAAAAAATTTTAATTAAGAATTAATTTTATACCATTAAAGAATTTTTAAATACATAGTTTTAAGCATCTTTTTGACGTGTCAAACAAATGTACCACTCATTTCTAGTGACAAAATAAACTATTCTATTCTATTTTATAATATAAGAAAACCTTTTTTTATTTTATATCAGTCTGTACCTATAGATCGGACACTGAGTTACACCCTGTTTGAAAAATCCAGTAAATTCATTTCGATTGATGATAAGTTCAGGAAAATATAAAGAATGCAATTTTGAAGGTTGCCGAAAAAATCAGCTTGCAATTTTTTATTTAACCGGGCTATGGGAAATATTTAAATCGCTATGTGTGTTTGTATGTTCGCTAAAAACGCGAGAACTACCAAACGGATTTGAATGCAATTTTTCAAACGGGATGCAGCCCACCGAGCGCCTGCACTACTAATGACGTTTTTTAAAATTGTCGTTGGTTATGTGTTGAATGGAATGATGATACATATTTATTTGCTTAAAATGTTTTAGTATACTTGTTAATGGAGATAGGCACTAATAAACTTTACCGCTAGGGGCGCCAGTTATATAATGACCCCAGTCTGTGAACAGTTCATATAGTAGTGTGTGCAATGTAAGCAGGCCCGGCGGATGACCAGGGTTTTGTGGGTAGCTATACCCATACGAAAAATTCCGTGTGGGTAAAATACCCACATGGAATTTGACAACATTTTTTTCACATATTAATAAATATGAGTTAATTGGAGGGGGCTTGCTTTGAAGTTTGTTAATTTAATCACCGCTAGATCGAAAAAAATTTTTTTTTCATCTCACTACCCACACGGACTGAACATGACCTGCCGGGCCTGAATGTAAGTTTATTTAAAATACACAGGACCGATGTGGTGTGTTTACCAATTTTCAAATTATACAGGTTTTGTATTTCCAAAGAATCCGAAACTGAAAAATAAGTGATTGTATGCTATCGAAATAGATAAAGCTTTTATTGTAAGTGCTGTGCCAAAATTTGTGAAGTCCACTTTACTAAAGATTTTGCTACAGAAGGAGAAAAATTAATTATATTTATTTTAATGTCCACTTAAAAATTAGACTTATACAAACAAAATTAAGAAATTAATTTGCTGGCAAGCATATTTTGGTTAATATTTTCATGTGAAACCATATATAACCATCAAAACATACAGCAAAAATCATAATAATAAATTCGGTTTTTTATTTCTGGAACCTAACATATGATAATACATTGCATTATCGTATCTATGGAACCGATTTCGTATGATAAAGCACACATCAGTCCATACTGGATTACTTGGTTGATTTCATGATCTATTCCACGATCCATGTATTGTCCAGGTATCGGTGGTTTTGATTCAATTTTGTACTCCTTGTTTTGTGAATTCTCCAGATTGAAAAATGAGATCGGCCTAAATATTGGTGACGGTGTATCGTGTGATTCATTCTGTGTTACAAAATGTCGAAAGAGTTTTGGGGTAAGTTTTAAAATTTAATTTAGATTCACATACTAACTGTGTTTATCATTTCGCAGTTATTTTACGCTATCTAAAGTTAAACAGTATACAAATATTTTCTTAGATTTCTCATATTTATATTCTTTGAAGTACAGAGATGTAAAGTTTGCATGGCAAGTGCCTACGTGCAGATTTAATCGAATCTGTTTTTAAAGTAAAAGCACACCACAGTTAGCTTTATCGTAATATTTTTTCCACGTCATTAGTGACATAGATCGCGAATTCAAATTATTATTGTTTGATCATAACAGATATTGAATAATACGATAATGATCCGTATTTATCAAAAATGGAAGCATCTACCAATGTCGCTGTTTTTTTTTTTTTATTATTATCATTTAACAGAGTAAAACGGAAAATTTTATTAAGAATAAATAAAATTTGTTGGTCTATTGACTTTTTATGAACACAATATACTTTAGATTTATTAAAATATGTTAAATTACCAATCACTAACAATAAAATTGCAGTTCTTAATTATTATTTTGGTGATAAAGAAGAACAATTAAAATATAATAATGAATACTACATACGGTATTTTTAACAAATTTTCAACCATTGTGATAAGTTCAAAGAAACTGAGATAATATGATAAACGGAATAGAATCATTTAAGGGAAACATTTCAATAGTTGCTTTAACTTTGATAGTTTAAAAGATTCTAAATACAGCATTTTTTTATGCTTCTTCACATTTCATTATAAAATAATTTGCAGAAAAGTATGTTTTGCAGAGCAAAAACTATAGTTTAATAACTAAATGTAAATAGGGAATCATAGATATAAGTTCCAACAGTCCTGATTTTTTAGAGCAAACATTCGCAGAGTTAAAATGTTTGCTGTTAAATTATTTACGTGATAGATCACTCATGCAGGGCTGCAGAAAGGATTGTCAAATAATTTGATTTGACAATGATCTTAGATTGTGAACACACATACTTCTCCATAAGAAAAGCTTTGTAGAATTTTAATTCGATTCTGTTCAAAAATTAATTGATCGATTGAAAACTGAAACTGTGTATACGTGTATTTAACACAGTTTTTTTTTGCATAATTTTTTATTTTAAAACAACATTTTGCTACGCATTTTAATCAAAATTTGACTTAAAAAACGATCTTTTCTGTGTAGATCAAGCATTTGTTTTTGTGTGAATACAATCTAATGTACATGACATGGAGTTTGACTACGACATTAGACTGCTCTTGCCTGTATATAAACTGTAATTGTATTATCACAATCTAAAGTCATTGTCAAATCCAATTTCTTGACAATGCTTTGTGCAACCCAGCATTAGTATAATGAGAATAGTTTTTATACAGCGTGGTTACATTAAATTGATAAATTTAACCTTTTAATCAAGAGCACATTTTTTTTTTGAAAAATTAATTTATAACATACAAAACGTGACCACCAATGTTAAATCTGATATTATCGTATTCTTTCCCCCTTATGACTTCTGTTTCTTTATTTATGAACCACCTTGAATAGTCGTTAAGAGGAAGTTTGGAAGAGGAATGATTAAAACAATAAAGCTTCACTGATGTTTCGATTCTGGCCAACGTTTCGAAATAAAATATTTCGAAACGTTGGTCACAACCGAACATCGGTAAAGCTTTATTGTTTTAATTATTCCTCTCCCAAACTTCCTCTCAACGATTTCATTATTGGAACAAAACTGATACTAACAACCCTGTATAGTAAGCAGTAGCAACTCTTTACTTATTTAATTTTTTATATTAATAGGTCTAGTTGTCGTTCCCAGTGAACCGGCAGACATAAGAATCGTCGAACGGGCTTTCCGTGTGTCAACCGCAGCTTTGGATGTATCGGTTGATAGTACGGCGTTTGTACAACTTATGCTCGCTTGTGAAGATAATACGTACATATTATGTACACTGGATAAAAATCAACCTCAAAGCCGAATAGATTTGTGTTTTGAACGCGGTGATGAAATAGCGTTTTTTTGCAATGGTAATGAAAGCGTTCATTTGGCTGGATGCGTTTACTCATGTGATAGTTCTGACAGCTCTGATGATAGCTCTGACGAAATCACATTTAAGGGTAATGATGAAATCGAAATGTATTTAATATTTTTATTTATTTTTCCACAGAAAAAATTACGTTTTAAATCTCCACTATGATTTTATCTTATTTATAACGAATAATATTCTAAATAGTACTTCTCAGGTATTTTTCTTGTCCAACAAATACATTAAAATCTGTCCTAAGAAATCAATGGAAATTTTGCAGCTTTAAAATAACTTTTTGGTCACTTTTAATTCTGTGCTGTTATAATTATTTAAATGTATATTTTTTAATGTTTAGGAATTCCAAAGCCTCCAAAAATGAAGAAGAAAGTTTTTGCTCAGTCTGCTAAAAAAATCTCACTAGAAGGTAATGATTTATTTAATATTTTTATTTATTTTTGTACAGAAACATTTCCTCTTAAATTTCCATAATGGTTTCAGTTTATTTATAAATGCAAAAGTTTGTTTATCTGTCTGTTACCTTTTCACGCCTAAATCGCTGAACAAATTTCGATAAAATTAGGCATCCTGAGGAATTAAGGCTTTGCGGAATTCGACACCCAAGGGAGATTGCGGGGACATTAGAAAAATTCCGTTTTTGCCGTTTCTGATAAAAAAATATTCTTATTATGTAAATAAATGCCATGCCGAGCGGAACACAAGCCCGCGAGGCAAGAGTGTAATACGCCGAAAACGATGGCTCTGTCACAGTTGCCGTTACCGCGCAAAATTGTTTTTTCTCTATTGCGTGCGGGTAGCGGTTAGTTATGAATAATATTGAAAATGACCAGTTTTCGTTTTTAAGTATTTATTTTGTTTTACAAAGATATATAAATTTGTCCTAAGAAATCGTTAACTGTTTTACTGTTTTAAATTGGCTTTTTGGTTACTCTAAATTCTGTATTATTTTTCAATGCTGTTACATTCCTTTAATTGTAAATTTTTTAATGTTTAGATTTTACAGTGCCTAAAAACAAGGCGTCGAAGCGTCCATTAAAAAAAAAAGCAACAGCGCCGATCACGAAGAAAAGTTTAGATTTGACAGAGCCTAAAGTGCCTAAAAACAAAGTGTTCAAGCGTCCGTTAGATAAAAAAGCAACAGCGCCAATCACGAAGAAATGTTTAGATTTGACAGAGCCTAAAGTGCCTAAAAATAAAGCGTTCAAGCGGCCATTAGATAAAAAAGCAACAGCGCCGATCACGAAGAAATCAGAGGGTGGTAAAACTATTAAACGATTGAAGAAGGGAAATGGATATGTTTCCGAAAAACAAGTGAAAGTGAGGTCGAATTTAAATACTAAAAAGAAATGAATAAAAAATATTGAATGTTTTTACATTTTGAAATGATTTTACGTTGTGCATGCCGATAAGATATACGGCTATTTTTTTTCAGACAATAAAATTACTGAATATACCTACATAATATAATCTGTAAAATTGTACCTATATTAATTTTTACCGGCATATTCATAAACCATTAAAATGTAGTTAAAATTGTTCAGAGTCATAGTGAATCTTCGAAAGATTCTTTCGGTGTAAACAAACTCTGAGAATTGCCAATGGAATCGGTGCATTACCTACGTACTTATTCAACGGTTCAATGGGCAGTAATTCGATAGAGAAAACTTATATAGACAATCTGAATCTGAATGACAGCTTGCTGACAGGTGTTTTGTACCACAATTGCATAATAAATATTTGCATTAGTTTCCTGTTGAAATGTATAATAATTTAAATAGGTGTGCTAACTGCTAAAATGTGCATAGTTCATTACTAATTTTCATAATAAGATTTTACAAAACGACACATCAATAATCAATTATTTTAAGAAATTAAAAAAGATAAATACGTTGTAGATAGATAGCGAAGATTTATTA